>JARQOC010000005.1:165967859-166644952 GCA_033576535.1 Allobates femoralis | reverse complement strand
TGCGGGGAGCCAGGTCACTTTGCCCGGGAATGTGCTTTAAACGAGGATTCCCGGGGAAGGTGGGCCGCTCCTCAGGTATGAACCCCCAAAGGTCCTTCAGCCTGATATGACAATTTCGTGGGGGAGGCGTCCAGTTATCCCTATAATGTTGGATGGCTTTCCCCTTTTCAGCGCCTTGTTGGATCCCCGGGTCCCAATCAATTCCATATGTTCTCTACAGAAGGTATGGGTGATTCGACATTCTAGGGGTCCATCTAACATTGCATTGAACTTTGGATAGAATGGGGAACAAATATCACATTTTGGGGTTTCAGAGAAATGACATTCGATTGGGAAGGTGAATTAAACCCCAGGGTATTATAATTGTGATTTTTGCCCGGAAGAACGTAAACCCAGTAATGTTACAAAGAATGTGTAATTGAAAATTGTTTTTCCGAGGTAATTACTGCTTACAGCAGATCGCCGAGACTGCCAGAATCGGGCAACAGAGGCTTCTGCAAAAGAAATACAGTCTATAAAAAAGTTGGGCACCCTTTAATCTTACTCTTTTTTTTTGTTTGTTTAAAATTGTTTTTTTGCAACAGCTATTTCAGTGTGATATATGTAATAACTGATGGAACAGTATATTTCAGGTTTGAAATGAGGTTTATTGTACTAACTAAAAATATGAAATATGCATTATTTAAAAATTTGACAGGTACCAAAGTATGGGCACCATTCTGATTTTCATGATTTGAATACTCCTAACTACTTTTTACTGACTTACTGAAGAAACTAAATTGGTTTGGTAACCTCATTGAGCTTTGTACTTCAAAAGCCCGGTGTATCCAATCATGAGAAAAGCTATTTCCGGTGTCCACTTGCAAGTTGTTCTCCTAGTTGCATCTTCTCTGAGGAAGTTGGCATCAGGAGCTCCTCAAAACAGCTATCAAATGATCTGAAAAAAAAAAAGATTGTTCAACATAGTTGTTCAGGGGAAGGATACAAAAAGTTGTCTCAGAGATTTAACCTGTCAGTTTCCACTGTGGGGAAAACATAGTAAGGAAATGGAAGACCACAGGGACAGTTCTTGTAAAGGCCAGAAGTGGCAGGCCAACAAAAATATCAGAAGGCAGAGAAGAAGAATGGTTGGAAAACAGTCAAGAACAATCCACAGACCACTCCAAAGACCTCCCAGCATCATCTTGCTGCAGATGGTGTCACTGTGCATCGGTCAACAACACAGCGCACACTGCACAAGGAGAAGCTGTATGGGAGAGTGATGCGAAAGAAGCCGTTTCTGCATGCACACCAAAACAGAGTCACCTGAGGTATGCAAAAGCACATTTGGACAAGCTAGTTTCATTTTGGAAGAAGGTCCTGTGGACTGATGAAACCAAGATTGAGTTGTTTGGTCATGCAACAAGGCGTTATGCATGGCGCCACAAAAACACAGCATTCCAAGAAGAACACTTGCTACCCCTGTCAAATTTGGGGGTGGATCCTTTCATGCTTTGGGGCTGTGTGGCCAATGACGGCATAGGGAATCTTGTTAAAGTTGAGGGTTGCATGGATTCCACTCAGTATCAGCAGGATTCTTGAGAATTATGTTCAAGAATCAGTGTCAAAGTTGAAGTTACGCTGGGGATGGATCTTTCAGCAAGACAATGATCCAAAACACCGCTCCAAATCTACTCAGGCATTCATGCAGAGGAACAATTAAAATTGTTCTGGAATGGCCATCCCAGTCCCCAGACCTGAATATCATTGAACATCTGTGGGATGTTTTGAAGCGGGCTGTCCATGCTCGGCGACCATCAAACTTAACTGAATGAAATTGTTTTGTAAAGAGGAATGGTCAAAAATACCTTCATCTAGGATCCAGGAAAATCATTAACAGCTACAGGAAGCGACTAGAGGCTGTTATTTTTGCAAAAGGTGGATCTACTAAATATTAATGTCACTTTTCTGCTGATGTGCCCATACTTTGGCACCTGTCAAAATTTTGAAATAATGCATATTTGACATTTTCGGTTAACACAATAAACCTCATTTCAACCTTTAATCCTGAAAATATTACTGTGTCCATCAGTTATTACATACATCACACTGAAATAGCTTTGCAAAAACCCAAATTTAAAAAAAAAAAAAAAAGTAAGATTAAGAGGGGTGCCCAAACTTTTTTTAAAATGACATATATACATATATATATATATAAAATATATATATATATTTATCTAATATATAAACCTGAATTTGTGTGTGTATGCATATATGTGTGTATGTTGTATGTCCCGGGATTGGCATCTACACCGTCACAACTACAGCCACAAAATTTTGCACAGTCACATGTCTGGACCCGAGAGCGTCATAGGCTAGGTTGTTTAGGCGAAATTTTAACCCCCCGCGTTCCAGTTCACCAAAACAATTTTGCCCCTATCTACAAAAATGGGGAAAAAGTGAATGGAAAAATGTTGGAGGAAAATCGACAGCTGTCAGTTATAGCCCCAAAATTTTGCACAATGACACGTCTGGACCCCGGGAGCGTCATAGGCTATGTTGTGAGGCGAAATTTTAACCCCGCGCATTCCAATTCACCAAACAATTTTGCCCCTATCTACATAATGGGGAAAAAGGGAAAGGAAAAGTGTTGTAGGAAAATCGACAGCTGTCAGCTATAGCCACAAAATTTTGCACAGTCACACGTCTGGACCTCGAGAGCGTCTAGGCTATGTTTGTGGGGGCGAAATTTTAACCTGAGCGTTTCCAGTTCACCAAAAATTTTGGCCCTATCTACATAATGGGGAAAAAAGGAAAGGAAAATGTTTGTAGGCCAAAATTTACAGCTACCAGATGTGAACAAGGGGGGCTTAAAGAATGAGAGCGGGGTGCCCAAAGAGTATATTTCCATACCCGTTGTTGAGGTTTGGGGGCCCCGACATAGGATACCACCACACCGGGGGATATGAAAAACACACACAAAATGCGCCTCACAATACACGTGCTTGAACACAATACCACCCTCAGCACACATTTCACCACACATACACCAACCTCGCCACATAATCGCCCTAAAACACCAACGTTGGTATTATCCTTCAAACAATAAAAATCTGATTAATAAAACAGCAAAACTACAGAGAAAACAAATGTACCATATAGGAAATACAGCAGCTGTCGTCCATGACCTGTCTTTATGTGTATGTTAGAGCTAATATAGTGTCAGGGGGGGGGTTTCCTGTTGCCCTGGGGGATTTATCAGGCTGCCAATAGCAACCAATCACAGCTCAGCTTCTATTTCGCTACTTTTAAATCTGAGCTCCGTTTGGTTAATATAGACAAAAAGGACATTCTCAGTAAAGCTTCTGGAGGGTAATAGGATGTCTGTGAGGTAATAGGATGTCATTAGGGTTGTTGGTGGCAGGGCCGGACTGGGCCCAAAAAAATCACCCGGGAAGTAAAGACCCCACCGCCCACACTACTATTCATCTATCAGTCACAATAAGTGAATTTTTTTTTTTCTTTGGGGCGTGACCCTCATTACTGTTTTACAAGAGTTATTTGGAGAGCCACATGTGAGTGGCGAGACGAGGGAGTACTCCCCACAGCCTCCATTCACATGATACTCTTCAAAGCTACAGTTTCTCAGGATTGTGGGTCCCAGCGGTCAGATCCACAGCGAAGAGAAAGTCATCACCTATACAGAAGAGAGGTGGTGACTTCCTTATTCAAGATAATTTAAACAACATATAAATGCTGAAAATCCCGAAGTCCAATACCAGCTCTCTGACAGCAGGACAGTATACAGGACAGGAGAAGTGGTACTGTGCAGTGTATATATACAGAATAATACAGATACTGAGGATTACACCCATTATACAGGACAGGAGAAGTGGTACTGTGCAGTGTATATACAGAATAATACAGATACTGAGGATTTACATCCAGTATACAGAACAGGGGAAGTGGTACTGTGCAGTGTATATATACAGAATAATACAGATACTGAGGATTACACCCATTATACAGGACAGGAGAAGTGGGTGCTGTGCAGTGTATATATACGAATAATACAGATACTGAGGATTACACCCAGTATACAGGACAGGAGAAGTGGTACTGTGCAGTGTATATATACAGAATAATACAGATACTGGGGATTACACCCAGTATACAGGACAGGAGAAGTGGTACTGTGCAGTGTACATATACAGAATAATACAGATACTGAGGATTACACCCAGTATATAGGACAGGAGAAGTGGTACTGTGCAGTGTATATATACAGAATAATACAGATACTGAGGATTACACCCAGTATACAGGACAGGAGAAGTGGTACTGTGCAGTGTATATACAGAATAATACAGATACTGAGGATTACACCCAGTATACAGGACAGGAGAAGTGGTACTGTGCAGTGTATATATACGAATAATACAGATACTGAGGATTACACCTAGTATACAGGACAGAAGAAGTGGTACTGTGCAGTGTATATATACAGAATAATACAGATACTGAGGATTACACCCAGTATACAGGACAGGAGAAGTGGTACTGTGCAGTGTATATATACAGAATAATACAGATACTGAGGATTACACCCAGTATACAGCACAGGAGAAGTGGTACTGTGCAGTGTATATATACAAAATAATACAGATACTGAGGATTACACCCATATACAGGACAGGAGAAGTGGTACTGTGCAGTGTATATATACAGAATAATACAGATACTGAGGATTACACCTAGTATACAGGACAGGAGAAGTGGTACTGTGCAGTGTATATATACAGAATAATACAGATACTGAGGATTACACCCAGTATACAGGACAGGAGAAGTGGTTACTGTTCAGTGTATATATACATAATAATACATATACTGAGGATTTCACCCAGTATACAGGACAGGAGAAGTGGTACTGTGCAGTGTATATATACAGAATAATACAGATACTGAGGATTACACCTAGTATACATGACAGGAGAAGTGGTGCTGTGCAGTGTATATATACAGAATAATACAGGTACTGAGGATTACCCAGTATACAGGACAGGAGAAGTGGTCTGTGCAGTGTACATATACAGAATAATTACAGATACTGAGGATTACACCCAGTATACATGACAGGAGAAGTGGTTCTGTGCAGTATATATACAGAATAATACAGATACTGATGATTACACCCAGTATACATGACAGGAGAAGTGGTTCTGTGCAGTATATATACAGAATAAATACAGATACTGATGATTACACCCCAGTATACATGACAGGAGAAGTGGTACTGTGCAGTGTACATACACAGAATAATACAGATACTGAGGATTACACCCAGTATACAGGACAGGAGAACTGGTACTGTGCAGAGTGTAGCTATGACTCAAGCAATGATTGCATTGCACCGCCTGGAGGCTCTCCTGATCTGAGCACGACGGCTTCATGTATTTCTATGCAGCTGACATTTTCAGGTTAGGTTAACCGCCGGCTGATTCTGGGCAGTGCGATTGCGATAGCTGCAGAAACAAGCACTGCAAAAGTGCCCCGTATGAAAATAGTCTAAGGTGATCCACTAATGTTATCATGCCCCTGTGGCTGTTAGTGACATGAAGACCAGCATCACCGCCAGCTCTGCACATCTCTGCCTCCCATGATGAAGGCAGTGCGTCTGTGTGGCGCCCCTGCAACCAGGCGGCCACAGGGTGGACTGCAGCCAGACGAGGTAAGACGTTTGACTGAGGAACACACACACACCGACCCACTCTGACCCAACGCCTAGAAACTCTAAGTCAAGCAAGGGGTGGCAGGAGTTTAGAGAAGTGTGGGTGGAGAGAAAGAGACCCGGACAAGTATATGGAGGAACTAGACATGAGTTGGGCCTAGGAACACTACGTTGGAAGAGCAGATCCCAGGAGGAGAGGTTCCCTGGAGGCAGAATACCCAGGAGGGAGCTCGCCGTAGAGGAGGCGAGAAAGAAGCACCACAAGCCGAGACCCACATTGAGAATAGTGGTAGAACAACGGGCCCGGCAGCCGCAACTGACATAGCTGACCGGAGGACCCAGAGCTGACTACTGGAGAGTAAGATGGAGCCTGGTGAGCCCAAATTACACCTGGGTCACTGGAGAGCTAGGCCAGGACAACTAGAGCGCTGGCTTGTAGAGGTGACCGGGGAGACTTCAAGACCCTAATCACGAGGCATCCTGGCATGTTACGGAGACTCTAAGGCCCGTGACCAAAGTACCGCAGCGGAGTAGGACAAAGCCATCGGACTAGGCTAGTGACCCTAAAGCAGAGAGAGAATATCACTACAAAGCCCATAACGGCCGGACCAAAACCCATGTGCGAGGACAGAGACAGAGTAAGGCCTGGAAGGTACTTTGAGGGAAGCGATGGAGAGGAACCGTCTGAGCTGCAGGTGGCACCCGGGTCCCTGACAAGTGTAAGAACTGTGAACTGTACTGTAACTGACTTTTAAGAACTTTGGAACAGTAAAGTGCTGGTTAGCTCAAAAGTGCCTGTGACTGTTCATTACTACACTGCAGCAGAGACCTCCACCTGCGGAGCATCTTTGCTGTCCCTGCGTGCTGGCTGGAGACGCTGCTGGGAGACACGAGTGCAGCATCCAGAGCACGCCATTATCCACTACTCATGTACTGGGGGCACCCAGCCCCACCCATAAGGCTTAACATTCTACCGCTGCCCCTCACCACCATCCCCCAGCAGGAATAACGGCCGCGGTGGTCAACCTTACCACATACCACAGGTGGAGTCACGACAAACTCCCCTGTATATAACCTCTTTTTGGACTTAGCACAGGCCACGGGACTGGGTCACGACCCCTGTGACTCCCCCAGCGACAGCAGCTGCCTGGTCTTGAGTACCCCACGGCCTGGTGGCTTCTCATCTGCACCCGAGCTTCATCAGAACACTGCGCCGTCTCAGGGGCAGAGCAGACATGAAGGACACTGCGCAAGCTAAGGGGTGCAGAGCGGACACGAAGGACACTGCGCAGGCTCAGGGGGGCAGAGCAGACATGTAGGACACTGCGCAGGCTCAGGGGGGCAGAGCAGACATGAAGGACACTGCGCAGGCTCAGGGGGGCAGAGCAGACATAAAGGTACTGCGCAGGCACAGGGGGGCAGAGCATACATGGAGGACACTGCGCAGGCTCAGGAGGGCAGAGCAGACATGAAGGACACTGCGCAGGCTCAGGGGGGCAGAGCAGACATGAAGGACATGCGCAGGCTCAGGGGGGCAGAGCAGACATAAAGGGAAATATGCGCAGGCACGGGGGGGCAGAGCATACATGGAGGACATGCGAGGCTCAGGAGGGCAGAGCAGACATGGAGGACATTTCGCAGGCTCAGGGGTGCAGAGGGGACCCCGAAGGACACTGGGGCAGGCTCAGGGGGCAGAGCAGACTTTAAGGACACTGCGCAGGCTGGGGGCAGAGCAGACATGAAGGAAACACTGGCAGGCTAGGGGGGCAGAGCAGACATGAAGGACACTGCACAGGCTCAGGGGGCAGAGTGGACACGGAGGACACAGCCAGCCCGGAGTTTTGTATACTTGGCGCTAACAGCTGCTTGAGTCCTGTGTCACGCTTCTATGGGCAAAGTGTCTGGATGAAGCGGGGGGCCACACAGGGTTACTGACATTGTCCGGGGAAGATACTTTTACCATGGGCATGGACACACGCATGCACATACATCAAACATACACAGATGCGCACACACCGCAGTTAAGGACCTGAGGCTGCATTAATCACACAGAATGAAGTATCTAATCCCTCTCCTGTTTCTCGCCTGTCTGACCCCTCTAGCTGGGTTTTACCCCATCTACACCAATTCCCAACCACAAACACCCCATACACACAGACACCCATATACACCCCACATACTCACACCCATATACTCACACCTATATACACACACAGACATCTATATAAAACCCCCCATACACACAACACCCATATACACACACTCCCTACACCCCACAAACACTACACACAGACACCCATATACACCCCACATACACACACACCCCACATACCACACAACGCAGGGCCAAACCCTATACCCCACATGCACACCCCCAATACAATTATACAGCCCCATTTACACATACAGACACCTATATACACTCCCAATATACACACACACAATATACACATCCCCATATACACTACCCTAAATACACACACAGACACCTTATAACCCCACATACACACCCAATATAACAAAACACACACACCCAAAATACACACCCCACATACACACACACACATATACACACACCACCCAAACACATACACAGACACCCCATATACCCCCCCCATGCAATCACAGACATCCATATGCACCTCACACACCCTTTTACACCTCACATCCCCCCCATACATAAAAAACATGCACTCCCCCATGTACACACATACCCCCATACATACTCCCTTTTACACACACAAACACACACCTAAGCCAGGGAGATAGTTAACTTTGCTGTTTACCACAGCTCTGTATGAAGTTTTTCCCCCTATGGTGTAGAGCAGCATCTCCTCAGGTGCCTGCACAGTCTGCTCACTGTTCCTGCTCTCCTTATTGATCAGAGCACAGCACACTGTAACCTACAGTGATGTTGGCACCAATCAGAGAGAGGTAGAGACATTGCAAGCTCTAGTGATTGTTTCCTGCTGTCTGATTGGTAGATCACAATCACTAGAGCCTGCAATGAATCAAGCAGACAGTGAGTGAAAGGATCCCGGGATGGTGAGCAGAGGGTGAATCCGCCCACAAAAAAAAGTTTCGGCGCTGATTCTGGCCAGACAGAGAGAGCCCTGTGCGGGGTTTGCAGGGCCTTGTCAGCAAGGACGTGCGCGCAACGGGGACTCTGAGGTGAAATTTAAAAGGGCCAGCGGCCCATTTTGCAGTTGGGGGGGCGGCCCATAGGGAATTGTCCCGCCCCTCCCTAGGGCCCAAAGTCCGGGCCTGGTTGGTGGAAAGGCTGATGTCGTCACATTACCTCTAGGGGAGGGATATAGAAACTGTTGAATATCTGTGGTGTTGAAAATATATTTGTAAAATTTGCTTCTATTAGTTTAGTTTTTGCCTTTTAATAATTACATTTTATCAATTTTTTTTGTGGTTTTTGTGTGCTGAATAAATTTTTTGTTAACAATTCTATTTTTGTTAACAGCAGTTTTTAACCCGGGCGAAGCCGGGTAGTCAGCTAGTATGTATATATATCATACATATATATATATATTTTGTGAGGTAGCAAACCGGGGGAACCCGCTTGATAACGACAACAAACACGTGTTATAAGTTTAACCAATGTCTACCCGTTTATTTTTCACATATTAATAACATAACCCGGTAGCATGTTTGACACATATCACATTGATTATAAACCCCATACATAAATACACCATACATTTACAAAATAACATTACATAACACTTATTGCACATGACATCTTATTGAAACCCGGGGGACCTGTAACTTTCTCTCTGTCCCCATTGGAGCTCTACTAACACCCCGTGGTGACTCGGCCCCGGCCTACTTACACTATACATCAATACATACGTTACATTACAACGATGACCCCTCCGGGGTTTCATAACAGGGATTGAGAAAACCTGAGTACCGGGTTTGTCATGACCCCCAAAGGGGGCTCCTTCCTGGACGTGTTTCACCCCACTTTCCAGGTCAGCGCACACCTGGTTCAACCATGGTGCCCCCCGCTCTAGAAGCCCTTTTTAACCCCCTTTTTTGACCTTCGTTACATACGCCTCAACGGGCCCTGAGGGCCCCCAATGGCGGTACCAGCCGCCCGGCTTTAGTCACCCAGCATGATGATATACCATTAACCCTATCAGGATTCCTGCCGGGACCGGGTCCTTAATACCGTATGTGATCCATCATTCAAATGTCCATGGATCAAAAACGCATCCTTTCACACACTCACAGCCATCATCCATGGACGTGGCTCCTCCATGGCCCATTACAGGGATTGGCAAACCTTGTACCTGGAAACTCATTACCTACTCATTTACCGTTCCTTTCTGGACCCTATTACCCCTGTGTTGGCACCACAGGCACACCCACACCATTAGAGGCCGTGGTTGAGGGACGGGTACCCTCTGCAAGCAGCAGGGCAAGCCTCCCTTCGTCCCACAGGGACGGATCGCCTCCAATGCATCATCCAAAATGGTGGGTCACTCTCCCCCCACAACTTTTACTGGCTGTTACACAAAAGGCCATCGTTTTTCATTCAGGGGCACTTTTTACCTAAGCCCTTTCATAGTCTACGGGTCCCTTTACCGACTGCCTAGTCGGACCCAATGGCGGTTATGCCCGCCGGGCTTAATCACGCATACAGCTCACTCCGTTACACGGGAACCGCTGTCTTACCGGGCCGGATCCGGGTTCGCTACCTGGGGAACGGGTTGGCCAAGCCTCCCACGGCTCCTTCCTGGACATGTTTTCACCCCACGTCCAGTCCAGCGTCCAACAGGTCAGCCACGGCTTTCCCCACCCCAGGTGCTGTCACGACCCTGGTTGGCTACCTATGGAGCTAGCATGCTCCCTTAATCTCACTGGCGTATGGACTCGCACTCCCAGTCCCTCAACGACTGGCTCTGTCGGCTCTCTGGCTGGTAATCAGCCCACATGCTCTCATGGTGGGTTTACCACACCCCAAATTTTTCTGTTCAATATCTGAACCAATCTCTGGTTGCAGTGAAATCAGGATACATTGCTCCATTTTGGGGGCTGTGTACAACATGGAGCAATGTATCCATGAATTTACTGCAACCAGAGATTGGTTCAGATATTGAACAGATAAATTGGTGTGGGGTAAACCCACCATCAGGCTGATGTCTGGCTGGAATGAATCTCTCAAATCATCAGCTGGCTGACTCTTATCGTGCCGGCCACACCCACCGAGTCACCCAGCTGGGCTGCTATTCCTCCGGACACACCCACCTGACACACCCACCTGGCACACCCACCTGGGCTGTCAGCAATCAATCATTAATCCCCTTTTCCTCAGGGCTTCCTCGATCTCATGAGCCACTCATTAGTACATTAAACCTCATTATGTTCAGGATAGTTCAAGCAGCATTATCATCCAGGAAAACCGGCCAGGTGCACAGGACATACCCTGATCTGCATGTGATGCGCCCCGCCATGAGGGTCATGCCGGCGGTGCCTACAATATATATATAATATATATATAAATATACTAATATATATATATATATATATATATATATATAATAAATATATATATTTTATATATACATATATATATATATATATAAATAATATACACACTTATGGCCAAAAGTATTGACCCCCCCTGCAATTCTGTCAGATAAAACTCAGTTTCTTCCTGAAGATGATTACAATCACAAATTCTTTGGTATTATTATCTTCATTTAATTTGTCTTCAATGAAAAAACACAAAAAGAATTGTCCTAAAACCAAATTGGATATAATTCCACATCAAAATAAAAATGGGGGTGGACAAGGACAAAAGTATTGGCAATGTTACAAAAATCATGTGATGCTTCTCTAAATTTGTGTAATTAACGCACCCGTAAATTACCTGTGGCACCTAACAGTGTTGACAATAACTAAATCACCTTGCAGCCAGTTGACATGGATTAAAGTTGACTAAAACCCTTTTTCCTGTGTTTTTTTGTACCACATTGAGCATGGAGAAAGAAAGAAGACCAAGAACTGTCTGAGGCTTGAGAAACCAAATTGTGAGGAAGCATGAGCAATCTCAGGTAAAGTCCTTCCCAAAAAACCTGAATGTTCCTGTGTTACCGTGTGCGTGTATCAAGAAGTTTAAAGCCCATGGCACTGTGAACCTCCCTAGATGTGGACGAAAAAAAAAATTGCCGAGAGATTTCAACGCAAGATTGTGGGATGGTGGATAAAAAACCTCGACTAACATCCAAACAAGTTCAAGCTGCCCTGCAGTCCGAAGGTACAAACAGTTGTCAACCAGTACTATACGTCGGCATCTGAACGAAAAGGGACGTATGGTGGATACCCAGGAAGACCCCACTTCTTACCCTGAGACATAAAAAAGCCGGGTTGGAGTTTGCCAAAACTTACCTAAGAAAGCCTAAATGTTTTGGAAGTTCTCTGGTCAGAAGAAAAAAAAGTAAGCTTTTGGGGCAAAGGCATCAACATAGAGTTTACAGGAGAAAAAAAGGGGGGGGGCATTCAAAGAAAAGAACACGGTCCCTGCTGTCAAACATGGCAGGGGTTTTCCCTGATTTTTTTGGGGTTGCTTTGCTGCCTTGGCACGGACTGCTTGACCGTTGTGCATGGCTTCTGAAGTCTGAAGACTCCAACAAATTTTGCAGCATAATGTAGGGCCAGTGTGAAAAAAAGCGGGGTCTCCCTCAAGGTCATGAGTCTTCCACAGGGACAATGACCCAAAACACACTTCAAAAAGCACTAAAAATGGTTTGAAAAGAAAGCACTGGAGACTTCTAAGGTGGCCAGCAATGAGTCCAGACCTGAATCCCATAAAAACACCTGTGGAGAGATCTAAAAATGGCAAAAATTGGAGAAGGCACCCTTCTAATATCAGGGACCTAGAGCAGTTTGCCAAAAAAAGAAATGGTCTAAAATTCCAGCAGAGCATTGTAAGAAACTCATTGATGGTTACCGGAAGCAGTTGATCGCAGTTATTTTGGCTAAAGGTTGTGAAAACCAAGTATTAGGCGGGGTACCAATACTTTTGCCCTGCCATTCTTGAGTTTTGTGTGAAATGATCAATGTATTGCTTTTTGCTTCATTCTCTTTTGTGTTTCCTCATTGACAAATTAAATGAAGATAATAATACCAAAAGAATTTGTGATTGCAATCATTTCCGGAAGAAAGAGTATTACCCTGAAAAGAATTGCAGGGGTGTCAATACTTTTGGCCACAATGTACATATTATATATAAACCAGTATGTGTTAAGGCGAAGTGCCCCCGTGCTCCTTACAGCACCTTCATAGTGTGGCGCCCCGCCATGCGGGCGTCACAGGGGGGTTTACATGCCCGTAAAAGAGGTACAATACTCCAGCTGCAAGCAGATTCTAGGATGGTGGGGTGGAACCCTAACCAAACCCCACACTAGATTACACAGTGGGAGGTACCCGGGAGGGGGAATAAAAACCACCTCTAGGGGGAACAAGGAGGGCTTTGGTATTTTGGCGGAGGCTTCAGGTCTTTGCCCGGTCTTTGCCTCCAGATCAGGGAGTGGGAGAAAGGGGCAGATCCAGGAGCAGACAGCCAGTGGGGGAAGGAAGACTTGAGAAGGTCTAACCTTGACAGCTTACGGGTCCCCGAGCCTGCACCTGTGGGATCTATAGGCCACAGAAAATCTGAGCAAACGAAAGAGGGTACAAGGCACTGCTTGATGGTTTGGCGGTCGGGCCAGCAGAAGGTTATCTGAAGGGAGCAAGGGTGAGAGGAAGAACGGAGATACGGCTGATTCCAAATCACGGGCTTCATACAATTACTGGAACAGGAAAAAAAATAGACAAGAAAGAAGGCACACACTGAGGGTACCATCATACCATCTGGGATCGCTTGCAGCCCCCCGTTGCACCTGTTTTAACTCTGAATGGTGAACTGAGAACTGTAACCCCAAAGCTGCAAAGTTTCCAGTAAGTACCCGGAGAGAAGTGAACCTGCTCTAATAATCTTCTTTTGCATGAACGTTTTTCCTTTACAGGATTGCTGCCCGGAGGTTCAGTCCTGCCTGCGGGGAACTATACCATCTTAGCCGCGATTCTATCTACCTCTGGCGGTCTGTGGCGGCACTGGTGCAACTCACCAGAAACTGCAGGTGGTGTCATGACAAAAAACTTTTATATAATCCTCTGTAATAAACCCCCCTTTTCAAAAGATACCCCAGAACCGGGGTCAGGGCACGGGGGCCCCCATTCCCCATGACAAGGAGAGTTAACCCTTGCCGCCTGACACACGAGTACCCCCAAAGCCTGGGCGCTACAATAGTCTCAGCAGTACCCCCCCTCCCTCCTTATACACCCTCCCCACCCCAGCAGTGCCCCCCCCCCTCCTTATAGTGCCCTCCATCCCAGTAGTGTCCCCTCCATCCTTATAGCTCCGTTACACTTCACAGCTCGTCTGGCCGCCGTTTTTAATGGTTAAAAGTCATGGTGGGCCCCCAGGCATTGTGGCCCCGCCCCCCCCAAGGGCCCGAACGGGTCCCCCTGGAGCAGCGGTGGAGAATGTTGGGCCGCTGTTTAGGAGCGAAGAGAGCACTGTCTGCAGCCGGGACTTCCTTTACACAGCGGGAGCATGCCAGAGCGAGGATGTGGTGTGTGGGCGGGGGCAGCAGTGAAGTCCTGCACCCACATGAAGAGGAGCAGACAGAGCTGCAGCAACAGTGTGGAAGTAGATGAGGTATGTTGGGGCCCCCCCCGCAACAGCTGCAGCAATCAGTGTGCCTCCCCCACAGCAGCCATATGTCTCCCCTTGGCACCAGCAATATGTGCTCCCCCCCCCCCTTAGCAGCAACTCCTGTGCTCCTTCAGCTGCAGCAATAACAATATATGGGGCCCCCAAGAAGAAGGTGCAGCAATCAGTGTGCTCCCCCACCCAGTAGCCATATGTCTCTTCCTTAGCACCAGCAATATGTGCCCCTCCGTACCCAGCAACAATCAGTGTGTGTCCCCCCACAGCAACAATAGTGTTTGCACCCGTGCAACATGGGGGGGGCCTCCTGTGCAGCAGGGGAGGGGGCCCCGTGCAGCACGCGGGGGGCCCTGTGCAACATCAGGGGATCCTGTGCAACATGGGGGGGTCATGGGGGTGGTATATACAATACAGGGGGTGGTATTACTATGTGGAGGGCACAGTGGTGGTATTACTTGGGAGAGCACAGTGGTGGTATTACCATGTGGAGGGCACAGTGGTGGTATTTATATTGTGGAGGGCACAGTGGTGGTATTACTAGTGGAGGGCACAGTGGTGGTATTACTTTGTGGAGGGCAAGTGGTGGTTTTACTATGTGGAGGGCACAGTGGTGACATTATTATGTGGGGCAGTAAGAGGAGCGCTGTTTTTTGTACCACGCGCATGTGCAGTAATAGGGACAGCAGCAAGGGCTCAGTATAGGGGGATCAGTAGGATGGGGGAGTTTGTCCAGTTTGGGAAAAACGGGTGGAAATGTGAATGTAGATTTGTCTTTGTTGAATCTATGTAGATGGCTGGAGAAGTTGTCATGTCCGTCTGGGGACCTAGAATGGGGGAAAATGGGGGCCCAAGAGTTATTACTAATGGGGACCAGATGAGGAACATAATTATTGGTTTCGGTGGGAAGTGGGGACATATTTACTGTAGGGGCCAATAGGCGACATTATTACGCTGTAATATAATTTACTTTTCCATGAGGGAACCAAAGGGATGCCTTGTTACTGTGCGAGGGGCGGCACAATGTCGCTTTTTTGGTCTTTGATGTATGTAAAAATTTTGGGAAAAGTGTGGAATGTCTATGGAAGTGATCAGTTTTATACAGTAGATAACTGTGTTATTTTCTGCGAGAGGAGCCCTGGCTAGAAGACGTGATATTTGTCTGCGACGGGGGAAGAAGAAACCTGAAGAATGAATACTTCCCAAGATACATCTCTGGTGAGTAGGTGTATTATCTAACCACGCACCTATACACTATATACAGAGCTCCTGTGTTAATGCCCACTGGTATCTCTGCATCACCTGTCACTGACATTTATATAGAGAGCTCCTGTGCATAAGTCAAAGGGATCTCTGCATCACCTGTACACTGACACTCTATACAGAGTTCCTGTGTATAATGTCACTGGTGTTCTCGCATCACCTCCCACACTGACACTATATACAGAGTTTCGGTAAAAATGTCATGATAATCACTGTATTTACACTGACCAATATACAGAGCTTTTTTTAATTTCATTTTGTAGTATTATTGGTCACTATTCACATTGAAGAAGAAACAGCTGGCACCACAAGAGTACTGACATGTAGTAGGGGTCTGGCACCAAACTTGTGGTTTAATCAGGTAAGAGGAGAGGGGAAGGAGCAGACGACGGCAAACCTTTGAGCTGGGTGGTGCTTTATGGGTTGACCGGGTTTTTTGGTCATATGTAGTGGCATTATGTGCTCTGGCATGGCGTTGTGTATTTTTCCCTTGAATGTGGAATATTCAATTACAATATGTCGGTTATTGTGGTCTTATCATTTGGGGTGGCAGTATTTATACCTTGCACGGGTAGTATTTGATCACGTTTAGTAGTATTATGTGTCTGATCACAGTGTGGTGGTATGTCTCCCCTTTTTATGTTGGTATTACTGGTCTTGGTTGTGGATTGTGGTTTATTATTAGTTTTTTCTGATATCAATAAGGGGAAATTCTTTATTTCCAGTAGATATTAAAAACTTGGTTGCTTAACCCCTTCCTGTCCTGTGACACCCGCAGCAGCAAAATGCAGTTCAGAGGTTCTCCAGAGAAAACAAGTAATTATCTCGTCTAAGGGGCCACGTTCACACAGTGAGTATTTGCTGAATTTTCACTTCAGTATTTATAAGACGAAGCAGGAGATGGTGAGAAAGCAGAACATATTACCTCTGATTGCTCCATCCTGGTTTTGTCTTAGGACCGCTTTACACACACCAACTTATCTGTCCAATTCTGACCAACTTACTGGTTGCAGTGAAATCAGGAATATTGCTCCATTTTGTGGGTGTGTACAAATGGAACAATGTGTCCATGATTTCACTGCAACCAGTAAGTTGGTCAAAGTTGGACAGATAAGTTGGTGTGTGAGTAAAGTGGCCCTTAAAAATACCGAGGTAAAAAACTAACCAAATACTCAGTGTGTGCACAGCCTAAGGATGTGATAAGGTATTTGTTGGTGGGGGTGCGAATGCTGAATGTAAAAGCTTTTATCCCCATTATGTGTCCAAAAAATAGAAAAATATCCAGCATAGAGTCTTGAGATCTAGACCTTTAAAAATTAAATTATATTAAAAAATATTAAAAGCACATTTAAATCAATGTCCTTAAAACAGTTTCCTTAGTCATAGGTTTGTTTTGTCCCAATTAGACTGGAGGTGAGTACATGATCCCTTCACTCCCTCGTGGCTGTGAGCGCTGTGTTTGGCTTTTTCTGGGACTCCCAAAGATAATGAATGGAGCCGCGGTCACATCATTTCCCACCGCTGCAGTTAATAAAAGGGTAAAAGTGCCACATCTTCCGACGATGTGGTTTTTTGGTCGGATTCCACCAATAACTAAGTGATCACCTGCCAACCTGATGATTGTTGGTAACTTGTTTTCACCAAAGTACCCTTTAAAGTAATGCACATCGCAGTAAGGGTACCTTTACACCCCCGCTCTGGAGGATGGATACAAAAACCCCTACTTCACGGGGCAACGAGCACGCTAAACGGTTACAAACGGTCAACGCAGCTCCTTTACACGCCGCCCAAGGGCGCTACGCTACGTTACATCGTAACTAGCTACATCGCCGGGTGTCTCAAGTAGCCATCTGTAGCTCAGCCTACCAGCTTTACACACCGCCACCACAGAGTGATGTGGGTGGAACAAAGGCAGCACGTAAAAATATAGGCGTGCCACAGTCCGTAACGCCGCGCCCAAACCACAACCATTGGCCAACACTACGGAGTTGTGATTGGGCACGCGGAAAGGGCGGACGGGCGAGACGTGCCCTTTACTAGTGATCGGACTGTGGCACGGAAAAATAAAGCGCTTGTGACATGGCGGAGCGTGGCGAATGCATCGAAATCGATGGGAAAGGTCATGCTGGAGGGGTGGCCATCACATACCCATGTGCATAAAATTTAGCGGTTCCGGGCTATGTGTGCGTGTAGAAGTTTTTTGCCTTGTCACGCACGATAGCGCTTGTGACAGCGGGTGTGGCGATTCGCTAAGGTGCGTTTGTGCGCACACAGTAGCGGTTTTACAACACCAGTATGTGCTTTTCTGTTGAACTTGTATCTGTATCAAGTCTGGCTAACTATGTGTGAATACAGGCTAAAATGTGTTCATATATCTGCTTACAGATGTGAATGTAGTGGAACAGCCCCCAAGCGACATTAAAGATGTGTGTGACAGTGTTTTTGAAACCACCTGAGAAAATGTCCTGCATCAATGTGCGTGTGCAGGGGACCCTCTGGTAAACAAAATTAAGGCTCATGTACACACAATGCTCACAAACATTGTTGGGCAAAATCCTTTTCAAAAAACATGGCTACCCACACATATTGTCTGCACAATCCAGTCAATAGGTGGCTAGGGAATCCCTGGCCCCCCCAAAAAAACCGTCATCACATTGCCCTCCTCCACCAAGTAATCAGGCTCACACAGATAATTTTGGATCCAATATAAAAAATTTTTAATTAAGCATTAATCGGACCTAAATGGTAAAAATAAATATACAGAAAGGAAACACAATGGACAATTAAAATGCATGTCACATTCTTTAACCACTTTAAAGGGATCAAAATTGACCACACATTGAAACCTGTGCAGCAACAAAAAAAAAAAAAAGCATACCTAATCTAACAAAACAACTAAAACTCCTGCACATAATGCAATCAAACATCCAAAAAATGTAAAAAAAAAAATAAAAAGGCGCGCTAACCTGCTGTCACCACCATTGCAAGCTCACATCCATCTTCCCGAGCCAGCCACACTACATGGCCTGGTTCTGCCAGCTCACTGCAACCAGACCCATTGAAGTAGGAGCAGTAAGCTTCTCTACTGTCCCTGCCCCTCCTCCCGAGTGCGGCCATGGCTTCGGCTGGGAGTGGCACAATCACATGGGCCCCCCCTCACGCCAAGACCCTGGACGGACCTCCCCTGTTGTAGCGTCTGCATTATCTAATAACCTCCTGGCGTGTATGTGCTCTATCCCTACGACGCGGAAGTTAGCAGCACACCCGAGGCCACACACCCCACCCCGCAATAGCTCCGGTTTCATTAGCATAGGCGTATGAAAAACCCGGAAACTATTCGCCATTATCCCCAAACGCATTTCAACTACAACGGCGGGCCCGGGGTACCGGTAAAATTGAAAATGCGTCCTCAGAAGTAAGGGCCCTCTGGGGAAATTTTGGGCCCCAGTAGGTGCTCCTGAATGGGAATGCTTCATCCGCCACAAACGCAAAAAGTTAGATGATGGGTTTGTGGGCCTCATTTGAGGAATTTACCCCCCCACTCCCCAGTAGTGTTGCCAGGAGCTGGGCAAACACCCCCCAAACTGGTTGCGACCCTTCATTCCAACATCCACGTAGAGGAACTCATAAGTGCCATCCACTAGAGCCATGAGGATTTACTACAATTAAACCCCTTTTTATTGAAAAACAAAGAGCCAGAGTTGGCGGGTTTGGTAATCCCACGTGCTTACCATCCAATGCCCCGCCACATTGGGGAAGTTCCACCGGGTTTCAAAGCCTCGGCCTACTTCCAGCCATTCTGGGGGCTGTTTGAAAGGGATTTTCATGTAGGATGGCTGCAGAACAACCCCGATGGCCTCACAGGTCTCAGGGATCAGGCGGGTCAGCAGGGGCAGGGAAACGTGACAAGTATGTGAGGGATGTCATTGACTGCCCTGTTCCAGGAACCGCAAAGTGATAGCCCAACCGCTCAGCAGTGTACTGATGGTCGCATTATAGTGTCCTGACGCGTATCATTGGCCCAACACGCTCCAATAGGAAGGTGAAACAGTCCCCGGACATACGGAGATAGTTTCGGTAATCATCGGGATTGTTAAGCTCCAGCTCCCGCAACAGCGCATGTGGCCCCCGGGTTTCCCGCCTGCGAAGCCAATCCCGGGTCCACAAACGCCGCTGTCTGCCCTCATCAACCGGTCATACCGATCCTGAAGCCACATTTGCTCTTTCCCCCAACCAAGAGCCACGATAACATTGCGGTCATGGATATTCTGCATCCTCAATATCAGCACCTGTAGATGAGAAAACACAACATGAGTACATAGAACAATAGTGGCCTGTCAGCAGGTTAAGAAGCCACACCTATTTCGATGACACACTATAGCCAAGTGGATGGGATCTCTCGTGTGGGCCAAAAACACATCCTGGAAGCAAGGGAAGCCAAAACACCCATAGTCACCCCAAACAAAATGGAACACGGCCAATGATAGTGGCCTCCAATCATCAACATCAATCGGAGGGTTTTCAAAGTCACACATTGCACCTGGTGATTACAAAGGGACATGTGTCACCAATAATGTCGCTCAAACAGTCCCAGAATCCATTTGACACACCATCATTAAATTTAAAAAAAAAAAAAAAAAAAACAACAAAACTTACGTACCAGATATTGCAGGTTGAGTAAGCCTACATGAACCAAACAACTTGCACAGGGTGGGATGGTTAACCATGGTAAAAATTATGTTTTTGGTGTCATTTTGGCTACAAATCTGTTCTATGTCTGGGGCGCCACACCTCCAAGCCATGTGTGATCCTATCCCCGTTGGTCCCAGTCTCCATTGGCCACAACCAGTATGCAGAAATCGATCCAGTCGACATGAGTAACCATTTCTTCTACAGTCCTGCAGCCATTCTCCTGTAGGTGTCTGGAAACAAACACGCAATGTAATTCTACAAAAATGTGAAGCCCAAGACAAAATGCCTACCTAATTCAACACAGTACACTATATAGTCCACAACAATACAAACCCCATAAGTCACTCAAGCTGTCTTCTGCGCTCGCCAAATAACATCAAAACAATGCACCCCACCCACCGCAAATTCCATGTGTGTCCAAAAATACTTACTAATGGGGTCTGACCAGCAAGCTAACGTTTGCCGGAATGCGCAGCTTTTCAAGGGCCCCAACCAACGGAATCGCGATCCCCACCCAATTAGCGGCCTTTTAATTCGCACCCGGTGTCCCATCACGATGTTGTAATTGTGTCCGCTGTGATTGGTTTTAGGGACTATAAAGCCGGCCAATGGCCACTACACCTTGTCCAGACGTCGATGTGCATTGAGCTACTGGTGTCCTTTTGACTTCTGTTGCTCTGCGTAAGCCTTCTCTTTGCGGTTTCAATGAAATTGTAATGAACGCAGATGCTTCTGTCACAGGCCGCTTAGGCAATGTATGTATGGGCATTTTTGATACGGCAGTAATTTTCGCCCTGTTAATACATAGGCCCTTCTTATTCTCTGTAGGGCAATGCCATGTAGTGCCCTACTTGCTTGTGTAAGTATAGATTGCACCTTTGATGTTAATTTGTATCCAACATATCAAGGTGGTTTTTTCCCCGGTACTTCACATCACCATTTGAGGGGTGGAATTATTGCCCCATTGATTCCGGGGATGTTTGGTACATGTTTAAAATTGCTGTTCCAGGGCTGTTGGAACACCAACATGTCATCTGTGTGCCCATTAGATGTAGTATGTGCAGTGTTGGCGCACACCCAGCCCTCCTTTCCCATATGGTTAACCTTAACCTTTGGAAGTGCACAGGTCATAGCTTGCACACAATGTGGTCAGATGTTGGCCTAGGTATGTACACACCACCGTGTAGAGGTTGTTTGAAATAGGAAAATTGGGGTATTAAATTTGTAGGAAACATGTGTAGGGGGACACAGATATCCGGGATTGTTAATTTCTGGACACATGTTTTTGGACTTTGGAGCGGTGTGAGATGGAGAAAATGGCCCACACACGCAAATAAAGTGAACAAAATAGCTGCATATATTCTCATGTTCATACTTTTATTAGCATGTTTATCCTTTTAAAAACGATGGTTAAAGTTCAGTATGCCTTGTGTAGTGACTGTCTGTTTTGTGTGTTTTTTCATCGGCAATGCCGAGGGGTAGTGTGGAATTCGTGACCCAGTTTTTTCCCCGGGGTATCAGCGGCCGAGTGTCTGTGGCGCACCTCGCTGCTGAATAAAAAAATCAGGCAGCGAGGGCCAAGGCCTACAGGCCTCTTGTGGCTTGGCCGATAGGATGGGGTCAAAAGGGGAGGCAAGAGGTGGGACGGCATATGGTGGCACTTTTAAAAATTTAAAAACTGCGGGGCCTCGTTTATGCGGGCTCACCTGACTACCAGCGCTGTCGCTTCAGGGGCTGGAGCTGAGGAGGTACCATTACCTACCCTATGGTACTATCCGCCCCTTCACCTTCATCTTGGGCGAGGGTTTGCTCGCGTGCAACGAGGACCAAAATGCCCCTTGCTGCGTCCCATGTGGGGCCCGGCTGAATCACCATCTGCGCCACAGGAGGTGGGTAATTGTGTTACAGTGGTGGCCCACAATGTTTCCTTCACATGTTGTGCTTGTGTGAATAGTTAAGACCAAAACCCCATTGTCATTGTTATCCTTGGCGTGGAAACCTTTGACTGCAAAAAAATCTGCCCTCCTTCAAGGGAAATTATCAGGATTGTTAATTCTATGCAGAGAGCCGTTTTTCCCTGTGCTACTTCCCCACATTTTGTTAGTTTAGGTTAGTTATTTGAGGGTTTCATAAATGATTGTGTTTGGAATTTAAAGAGGCACATAGTAGCATCTGTAAATGGTGCTGCCCCCAAAAAGTGTGTTGGCTCTGGTGCAAGTGGGTTATTGGTAGTTGTATGTGGGGGGGATTTTCATCTTATAAGGAGTCCAAACGTCAAGGTGGCCAATATTGTCTGGGCCAGGACCCCCCAGTTCAAGGTGGGTGTGGTGACATGTAATAATTGGGTTACGGCTCTGTGACTAACACCTAATTCTGTAGTGACGGGAGTCCGGGAATGGTAGAGGTGGTTACGGGAAAGAAGTACGGTCTTTGGTTTTTAAATTTGGTGGTTGTTTTGTTGTGTTTTTTAGATCTGGGTTTGGTGGCTTTTGTGTGTGGGAGTGGTATATTAGTCCCTCTGGCAAGTACTGAGTGGATATTCCCCTTAAGAAAATTGGTTTTATTTTTCTCCCCCCACAGGCCCCTGAAGAGGAGGGCTCCATTGCGGACCAATCTGTCGCTGATGATGCTAGCCAATGACACTGGGGTTTGAGCAGGAGGGGCGGGAGTGATGGGGGTCCAGTCCCGGTCCCAGCTCGGGGGATCCGTCGACGAAAACGTCCAGTCCACCTGAGACGGGCTGGGCACCTGGGCCCCGACGGGGCTTTTAAGCGAACAGCGGACCCACATCTCAAGCTACGCCCTCTACATGGCGACGGGTTTGGGAAAAAGGATGGAGCCGCTCCAAAGACAGATCCTTCAGGGGTCTTCAACACTGCCGCTGATGCTGCCGGGATGGGGCCCTTCAAGGGGTCCCAAATCCCCTCCCCAGTGCCACATGCGTTTTGGCCCCTTTCCCCATCGCCCCCATCCCGGCCCTTTGAGAAGACGGGCCCCCCCACACACACCCAATCCCCCCCCCAAAAAGTCGTCGTCGATCCAGACGCTCTCGGGCAGGTCGGGGGCTGCCATGAGAGTAGGGGGGAGCCGGCTTGTCAGAGCCGACAGGGATGAAGAAAGGACATAGTAGCCAATCAATAATTGGCAGTCTGGACTTGGATTATGGAGGAAGCTCCTATTTTTATTTTTTTTTTCTGTGGTTTATTTAAAAAAAAAAAAAAAGATTGGCTGAATTACACCATATTTTTTTATGTTTGTTATGATTTCTGCCAGCATTAAATTTTTTTGTGTGACACAATTGTGTATTTTTTTTGGGTTAAGGATTGTGGGGGTCAGCGGGGGGAATGGTAGTGGGACAATATAGGTTTTCCCAAAGCCACACAATAGGGCCAATGCCCTCAGAGCAGGACCACCCATCTTTTTCCTTTGTAATGTGTTAGCCTTTGACAAAGGGATTGGGAATGTGGCTGACATAGGTACCTGAGGTGAGGTTTATGCACCAAATATTATTGTTGTGACATGAAGGAGCTTACAAAAACCCCTTAACCCGCATTTATTGAAAACATACATGTGTGACAGGAATTTGCCACAATAAACAGAATGCTTTGGCCACATAGGGTGGCCAGTCCACATCCTGATGGTCCCAATGGGGGACATTATAGGTAAAGGAGGCAAAGGGCTGGCATCCACATCCTGATGGTCCCAATGTGGGACAGTATAGTAAAGAAGGCAAAGGGTAGGCGTCCACACTCCCCATGGTCCCAATGTGGGACACTATAAAAAAGAGCCCAAGGGGGGCTAAAAAAAAAAAATATATAAGCCACCAGGCAACGTTTGTAATTTTTAGGTCCAACTGGACAACTGTTTTTGGGGCCATGTTTGGCCGGAAAACTTGGGCCTGAATTTTCATGGCTGTGGTATGTTGTGGGGGGTAGGGCCACAACATTTCTCCAACCGGGCCAAGGTCCTGCAGGCCACGTGGAGAGCCCTGGTCATGCGCCCAAACAAAAGCCTGATGGCAAGGATAAATGCCTCCATGGTAGGGACACCTGTTTTGGGAGTAAAACACATTTTAGTACACAGCAGTCGCTGGTGATGGTAGTCAGGACTAACCCCAAAAGCATCCCCCTTCCCTGTTTCCTCCCCAAATCCACGCACCATCAGGAGGGGGTAGAGATGGGGGTCAAGCTCCATCGTGATGCCCCGCACGTTCCCCATCTGCAGAAATGGTTAAACAACATTATTAACAATGTTTGGAAGAAATCTTGTTGTCCAAGAGAAAAATTAACAAATGGGGAGGGTGTATGTGGCAACTTTAAAACACTTACCACCATAGTCACTGTGTGGGGCCATGGTCCCCCCCCAGGACTCGCCACTGAGTGGAGACAGTGGAGGGTGGTGTTACTCCGGGCTGGGTCCGTGGCCCCATTACGTGGTTTTGGGGGGAAGGGGGGTCCTGGGCTACGGGCCAAACCCTCCTCCGGGCCGCAAGGTGCTTCCAGGTCCTCACCCTCCTGTGGGGAGGTGATCTCTCCCCTCCAGCCAACCAGATGAGGACGCTGTCACACTCCAACGGCCTTGCAGCTGCTGACAGCTCCTCCAGGTCCTCTGTCCCGGTAGGTGGGGAGGTCTGGCTCCTGGGCCCTGGGGAAGGGTGGAGCTTGGGGCCAAGGGTGCCATTCAGCCTGATGTGGCGGTGTTGTGGGTGGGCCACCTGGGGGTGAGGCATGGTGCCCTTCTTCAGATGACGAATCTGCATTATTTTTTACAACAAAATAACAAAAACCTTGATTAATTCGTAACAACCAAAATTGTTCTCCTACATATAGCTTGTGGTGGCTATGTATTTGAGGCATAACTTAGAATCCACAGGTATGTGGATTTCATACACTCTTTTTGTATGCATGTACTGTGGGTAGGAAACATTGTTTGCGCTGACTGGAGGGACCACAACACTGTGAAGATCTGTTTGATTGTGTAGGCCACACTGTCCCTTGTTTATATGTTTCCTCCTTTTTTGTGTATTTGGGACATGCACATGTGGCGGTGTGTGTTTGGGTCCAAACATTTACCCCACCAAGCAGCCTGGCAATCCTGGCACGGATGTCCAGTATGCGACCCGGGCACTTGTGCTTTAAGTCAGCGATCTTTTTTTGGATCGCTTTTTTTCAGTCCTCTCTACCCCCAGTTGGGCGGATCAGGGAAGCTGGATCCCCAACGGTGCGCCGTTGCGCAGCCTGGGGTGCCGGTGGTGATGGTGGCCCCAATAGTCCTGACGGTTACAATGATCAATCAGGATGATCAGCTCCGCCATCCCCCA
This sequence comes from Allobates femoralis, assembly GCA_033576535.1. Taxonomy (NCBI): domain Eukaryota; kingdom Metazoa; phylum Chordata; class Amphibia; order Anura; family Aromobatidae; genus Allobates; species Allobates femoralis. Next base: position 166,619,239 of record JARQOC010000005.1, on the reverse strand, counting down.
CGTTGCAGGGGGTGAGCGGCTGCCATGACTGCTATGGTGTGTGCAGAGGTGGGGTGGCACCTTGCGGGCAGAGTGAAAATGAAACTAACGTCATGACGTCTTTTACGGCCGCTGTGGGGGTGACGAAACCCTTTTAAGTACCCAAGGGCAGTGACACGGCCGACACACTTATGCGGACCTATACAGAAGACCCACAGTCGGTGCGAAAACAAGGTATGATCTGTGTGCTGAGTAATTACTTTCCATTGTATGGGTATGCGTGCATCTGTGGCGCGCTGTGCCCAATTTTTGACTCCCAAGGAACACTTCTAAGGGTGCAGTCAGCATAACGATCGTTCCAACGACCCCGACGCGATAACGACCTGGGGATCGCTGGAGCGTCGTTACCTGATCGCTGGGGGCTGTCAAACAGGCAGATTCCCCAAGCGATCAGGCCCTGGGAAAAACAAGCGGCTGCGGAGCAGAGAGCCCCCTCCCCTGTCCCGCCCTCCTCCTCCTCCTCCCCCCGGTACCTTTTCAGGTTGATCGCCGGTAGCTCCTTGTCGCTGCGCGGAGTCCAACGGATGGCTGCTTCACGTGCCTCCTCCCCCCGGCCGGAGGTGGAGGAGCCAGGCGGGGTTCACGTGGTGCCAAACTGCGGTCTGTGACTCTCCGGCCGTTGCTAGGTGACGGCTTTCCTGCAGATGATCCTGTGTGATGGAGCTGAGGAGATTTCCCCAGCCTGAACCCCTGAGACACCTCCCACATCGCTCCCTGCCTTAGCGCTGAGTTATAGGCAGGCTAAGGGGAGAACGCAGGTAATATGATAAACCCGGGTATCCAGGCAGCGCGCGTGCCTGGGATACCCGGTGTTTCCCCTGTAACCAGCTCTGTGAGGTCACAGATCGCGGGTTTTTGCTGTCACACGCAGCGATGGTGCGGGCCCAGCAGGAAAACCAACGATAAAAAAAATGACCCACAGCACTTTGCAGCATCAGCGATTCACAGCAGGGGGCCGGATCGCTGCAAAGTGTCCACATAAAAAAATGCTGGAGGGGATCGTTGTAACGTCACAGTTACAACGATCTCGCTAACAATATCGTTATGTGTGACTGGGGCTTTGGCTTCTGCAGTACAATTTAAGCCAGGGCGGTGCGTAAAAACAAATTTGGCGCTGTGTCCAGCATTATTCCTCATTTATGTGTTCACAGAATGTGCATCTGTATGAGGAAATGGCCCATTTCTAATTTTTGCCTTCCGTAAGTGTGTGTCGGCTAATTGTACTAATGTATGATCTGCATACGGCGCGTATGTGTAGTGCTGAAGTGACAGCTCAACCAACATGGAGTGTGTGCGGCAAGGGCCAATGGGGAAACGCTGCTTCTTCCACCAATGATCGCAAGAGGGGGGCGCGGTTACCCGGGGCCTGTGTCACCCTAGCTACATTGCAGCTACATCGCCGGGTGTCCAGACATCCCTTCTGTGCTTCTTTAGACCCGATACAGGCCGCTCCCTCGGCTTTGTAGCCATCTTTTTCGGCAGTGCTCGGAAACAGATGTATCTGTTGCCGGCTGTCTCCTACCGTCTTCACAAAGCCGCTACTACGGCTATATTGACGCTTTCAAGCTACATTTGTAGCCTGTAGCGGGTTGTATCCATCTCCATAGCGGCGTGTTTAAAAGGTTACCCCCCAATGGTGAGCGCAGAGTGATGTGCAGGAGTAACCGCTATAATGGGTTAAACGGGTAACAGGTATTGCATTAGCGGGGAGTGGGCCCCTGGATTTAATTTCCCTGGGGGCCCCAGACACCCCAGTCCGACCCTGCACTTGCAATGCCCCCCTCCCCACGTTTAGGCTCCTTACACCACAGCAGTGCCCCCTCTTCCTTATAGCACCCTCAGCAGTTCCCCTCCATCCTTATAGCACCCTCAGCAGTGTCCCCTCCATCCTTATAGCACCCTTACACCCCAGCAGTGCCCCCTCCATCCTTATAGCACCCTTACACCCCAACAGTGCCCCCTCCACCTTATAGCCCCTTAAAGCCCCACCAGTGTCCCCTCCTCACCCCAAGTGGGGTTCCTTCCACCCTTATTGCCCCCTAGACCTCAGCAGTGCCCCCTCACACCCAGCGGGGCCCCTCCCTCCCTTTTTATCGCCCTCGTCCTCCGCCCCCCCTGACTCCACCGTTTGTTGTGCGCTACATCTCCAATGGCAAGAGATGAGCCGAGCGCGTCGAAACCAATCAAAAAAAAAGGAGTGTAAGCAGGGCGTTCATGATTGGATGGGACTTATGAGAATACAGACCCGGCGAGATTCACAAATCGGATCCTGCAGCAGGATCGAGAGAGCTGCGATGGGAGGAGGGATCACCGGCTGCTCAATCCCATGTAGTCATCCCCTGTCACCTCTTTTTCCATACACAGGTCCTCCGAGGGGCACTCACCAGCACTGCCAGTCATCCACATTTCGGATCAAGGTGGTCAAGTAGCCAAAATGCCAAGTCAGGTGAGGGCAACGACTGAGCCGGCTCCGGAAGACGAGGAGGTGACCTATCACCCTGCGGAGCCCCTCCAGGGGGCATCCCACATCCCAGACCTAAGGACCACAAGGACCTGTACGAGAACCATCCACAACCCACAAGGAAAAGACGCCTGCCCCTGTGCCCGCTCCCTGCAGGTGTAGCACAGCTCAGTGTGTATAGCATGCAGTGTACACGCTCAGTGTGTATAGCATGCAGGTGTAGACAGCTCAGTGTGTTAGCATGCAGGTGTAGCACAGTCTGTATAGCATGCAGGGGTAGCACAGCTCTGTGTGTATAGATGCAGGTGTAGACAGCTCTGTGTGTATAGCATGCGGTTTGAGCACAGCTCAGTGTGTATAGCCGCAGGTGTAGCACAGCTCGTGTGTTTTGCGCGCGGTGTAGCCAGCTCGGGTGTGTAGCGCGCAGGGTGTAGCACAGCTCGGTGTGTGTATAGCGCGCAGGTGTACACAGCTCGGTGTGTGTATACCCGGCAGGTTAGCACAGCTCGGTGTGTGTATAGCGCGCAGGTGTAGCACAGCCCCGGTGTGTGGTATAGCGCGCAGGTGTAGCACAGCTCGGTGTGTGTATAGCGCGCAGTGTGCACAGTCGGTTTGTATAGCGCGCGGTTAGACAGCTCGGTGGTGTGTATAGCGCGCAGGTGTAGCAAGCTCGGGTGTGTGTATGGCGCGCAGGTGTAGCAACCCGGGTTTGTGTGTATAGCGCCAGGTGTAGCACACTCGGTGTGTGTAATAGCGCGCAGGTAGCACAGCTCGGTGTGTATAGCGCGCAGGTGTAGCACGCTCGGTGTGTGTATAGGCCCCAGGTGTTCACAGCTCGGTGTGTGTATAGCGCGCGGGTTTAGCCCCAGCTCGGTTTGTGTATAGCGCGCAGGTGAGCACAGCTCGGTGTGTGTATAGCGCCAGGTGTAGCACAGCTCGGTGTGTGTTAGCGCGCAGGTGTAGCACAGCTCGGTTGTGTATAGCGCGCAGGTGTAGCACAGCTCGGTGGTGTATAGCGCGCAGGTGTAGCACAGCTCGGTGTTTGTGTATAGCGCGCAGGTGTAGCACAGCTCGTGTGTGTATAGCGCGAGGTGTAGACAGCTCGGTGTGTGTAATAGCGCGCAGGGTGTAGCACAGCTCGGTGTGGTGTATAGCGCGCAGGTTAGCACGCTCGGTGTGTTTTATAGCGCGCGTGTAGCACAGCTCGGGGGTGTGTATAGCGCGCGGTGTAGCACAGCTCGGGAGCCGAACTTATGTGTAACGTCTTTTGTAAATGGATAAAAGGTTTGTCATTTCCACAATTTTCAGCTGCATTATGTTTGTTGTACTTTGGCCCAGGGGTGAACATATCATTAGTGAAACGGCAGCTGCAGAGGGCCCAAAAAAATAAGGGGGCCCATTTCTACCCATAATCAGGTATAATTTTTGCTTATGTTGAGATCTTGGGCTGCAAAGGGCCCATATCTTTTTCTTGCACCGCAACCCTTTACTGTTTGGTCCCCCCGTGATAGGACTGCATGAAAGACCCCACACAGGTCATCTTTTTCATGTCCATATAAAGCCATTTTAAAAAGGGTTAAGTCCTAGTATATTTTTTATGTATCTGAAATCCAGCGCTGTAGTAAACCTTGTATTGTAGACTGGGATTTGGTACAATGACGCCCTTCTCTTCCTTCTGCCCAGAGTTTTGATAAATTGGCTTCTGAATTTTACTGGAAGTCGCCCCCCCACTGGGAAAGTGCTGGATTATAACTTTGATATCACCCAAAGGCAAAATATTTGTGGGGGTTCATGAAAGGGGCCAAGACCAATGTTTGCTACAACGTTGTGGACAGAAATGTCATGGAGAAAAACCTTGGGGAAAAAGACGGCAATTTCTGGGGAATTTATATGTAAAATAAATTTCTTTTCTAATACAAATGATGAGGATATAAAGACGGTGTAGGCTCTTCCATGTCTTCCCAGGACAGTAAGCCCCCACCTGCCACCTGGATGTTCAGGGTAAGCAGCTGGTCCTAATGCAGCTTGCTGCAGATCTCTGGGTTGTGTGGCCCCATCATTCTCTGGATTGATGCAATTTATTGATTAAGCTGTAGCTCTCATCCCCATTGACCCCACTCTGCCTGTTTTGGTGTGGGAAAAAAAAAGAGAGGTTGTGAAGTTTTTTTGGAATTTAAGGTTTTACAAAGCTTTGTAACTAGTTTTCTGGCTAAATGCTTTTGGTGAATCTGGCTACACTGGGTATTTTTTGTGTTCCATCTTTAAATTTTTAACTGTTTCCCTTGCTAAGAGTCATTGGATGAAAAAATTTTTAGTGGGCTACCTGCCCCCAGTATATAAAGTGAATCCGAAAGGGGAAAAAAACTGGGCAAAACAGATGAAACATGAGAGAAGAACAGTCTGTTTTAACACTTAGGCTAAGTTCAGCCTCCCCCCCTCCAAAGCCTGAGGGTACCCTCAACGTGCGATCTCCTGGCGATTCCATAGGAATCCGAGGCGTGGCCTGTCGCCGCGATATCGCCAAATGCGTCGCCTAATGTAAATGGGCGACGGCGACACGTCTGAGTGGGCGCCTGGTTTCACATCAGAGCTCGAAACCAGGCGACCATTCTTGGGCGTGTGTGCGATCGCCCTGTGTAACATCTCATGGGCCCATGTCAAAGGCGACAGCACACATCGCCTATAAATTCTGGTAGGCATTTCTGGGCGTATTTAGTACTCTGGGGGTGCGTGGATTGTGGCAGCTCGAGCGTTACGATTGGTTTGCCTTGTTCCTCGGCGCCATATTTGATGATGTTTTAAAGGTGTCTCAACCAAGGCGTACATACGTACATAGATGTCGCCTCTGTTTGCGGCTGTGTGCTAAAAGTTCAGGAATGTGCTGCCCAAATTAAAGTTAACAGAACGCAATTGCAAAAACATGTAAAATAAAAGCTGCATGAGCGCTGTAGTTGCAGGCGTCCTCAAGACAAGACGCCCAAGAACAAATTTTTACTGTAGCTCACGCGGCGCTTTGGGCCCCCGCAATGTACGCATCGCCCTGCTTCATTCTGCCCGAGCGTTGTCAATCTGTATATGTTTATAACCAAACCATAACCTAAAAGCGCTGTAAAAATTCACTGTACAATACGCGAGCGCGTGTTTTGCCTTGTTGGCAATGCCAATGCGTTTAGTAATAATGGCATCCCGAGACATATATTTAGTCGACCACCGTTTAGGGCACAAGGGAAAAATAGGCCCCCAAAGTCTTTAAATATATCCCCGGGAACCCCCAATAAAAGAAGAGAGATGAAAATCCTTTTTGTGTTTTTTTTTATTTTTGAAGGAAAAACAGGTTTTATCACAAAAACGTTTTTGACTCCAGTTGAGCCTTTTCAAGTGGTTTCTGTTTACCGTATATACTCGTTTTATAAGCCGACCCTGTATAAGCCACCCCCCCTACTTTTGCCCCCAAAACCCGGGAAAATCTTTGACTCGTGTATAAGCCGAGGGGGGACCCCAGCACAGGTAAAGCCCCCAGCAGTGTGGTATACAGCAGCTCCCCAGTGGTATATACAGGCCCCAGCGTGTTACAGCAGCAGCCCCAGTGGTATATACAGCAGCAGCCCCGTGGGGTATACAGCAGCCCCAGGGTATATACAGCAGCCCCCGTGGTAGTATACACGCAAACCCCCCGTATAAAATCAGCCCCGTGGTAGTATACAAAGCACCCCAGTAAATATTACAGCCCCAGTGGTATATACAGCCCCATGGTAATATCATGCAGCCCCAGTGGTAATATACATGCAGCCCCCAGTGGTAATATACATGCAGCCCCAGAGGGATATTACAGCAGCCCCCGAGGTATATACAGCAGCCCCCCGAGGTATATACAGCAGCCCAGAGGTATATACAGCACCCCAGGTGAAATATACAGCAGCCCCGTGGTATATACAGCCCAGTGGTTAAAAAACACCCTTGGTATATACAGCCCCAGTGGTAGTATACAGCAGCCCCAGTGGAGTTACAGCACCCCCAGGGGTAGTATACAGCAGCCCCAGTGGTAGTAAAACAGCAGCCCCATGGTAGTATACAGCAGCCCCTGGTAGTTACACCCGCCCCAGTGGTAGTATACAGCAGCCCCAGTGGTAGTTACAGCAGCCCCAGTGGATATACAGCCCCAGTGGTGTATACATACAGCCCCGTGGTAGTATACATACAGCCCCCATTGGTAGATATACATACAGCCCCAGTGGTAGTATACATACAGCCCCAGTGGAGTATACATACAGCCCCAGTGGTAACATACCAGCCCCAGGGTAGTATACAGCCCCCATTTGGTATAACATACAGCCCCGGGGTTAGTTCAGCCCCAGTGGTAGTATAATACAGCCCCAGTGGTATATACATACAGCCCCAGTGGTAGTATACATAAGCCCCAGTGGTGTATACATACAGCCCCAGGTAGTTTAATACAGCCCCGTGGTATATACAGGGCCCCAACAGAGCCCCCCTCATAATTGGTCCCCCCAAACCCACTTGCTGGGCCCCCCCGCATGCGCACTGCGCATATACATTCCTGTCTAGCACTGTCGCCCTCCGATGGCGGATGCGGCTCCTGGGCTCCGGCTCCATCTTCCTCTTGTCTTCCTGCTTGTCAGGGACCGGCCGGCGTCCGCGATGACGTCATTAAAACTCGCATGCTAATGCACGTCAAAATATCATGCGTTTGCAAGTATGCGTTTTTTGAAATGCACAAGCAAACGTAGACTGCAGCGTTTTCAGTCTATTAGAAAACAAACGTAATATGACGTCATGCTACAGATTTGTACAAATTACAGCATTGCATTTACGATAGGTGAAAGCATAGAATGCAAGAATAGCATTATCGGTCTTTTCCTCTCTATCTGCTACTTTCGGTGGCACTCACCCCAAAAACCTGAAGAGCAGAGAAATGCATTCCATCTCCACTCTCTCTCTATCATCGATCTGTCCATCTTCTGTAGCGCATACATTTTTGAGTATCCAAATTGTATGCGCTCCCAAAAGCCCCTTTTGCTGTTAGTTACAACAGAAGCAGTTACCGTTTCTGTTGTAGCTATGATAAGCGAGTACCAATATATTCGCACTCTGTATATTCGTAACAAGTATTTTGTTCTCGCGTGCTCGATGAATAGCAAGTCCAAAAGTTAGTCAATTATAAAAAGGCTCCGCCCACACACTCCGGGTATAAAAAGAACATTTCCGGGACAAGGGGGGGAAGGTCTTCTTCTTTTTTTTTTTTTTTTTTTCTTTGTTTTTTTTTTTTCACTGCAAAAAAATACCTTTTCTGTGCCTCCCAGAGAGTGTCTACCATTCAATCTGCTATTACTGGGGTGGGCCAAATTCCTTTGTGTACTGAAAGGAGTGTAATATGTGTTACAATCGTTTTACTATCGACACATCCCCATGAGCCTTTGGTTACTCGCCGAATAATGAGTATCACGAAAAAAATCTGTGGAGTATCGAATAGTAGCAAATTACACTCGCTTATCACTAATTGCAATGGGGAGCACTAACCTGCCCCTAGGTTAAAAATGATAACCAATGTGTGAATGTGCCGTGTTCAATGAGCGTATGAAAAATCATCCATCTTCAAATGTATTTTGTCATTCATATTCCACCATCTGTCCATATAAATTTTTTTTTTTTTTTTTTTTTTTCTTTTTCGTTATATTTCTTGAAAACGCACATGACAAAATAGTGTGTGTGTGTGTGTGTTGTGGTTATATATATATATATATATAAATTTTTATATATATAATATATATAATAATTTAAATATATTTTTTTTAAATATATATTATAATATAATTAGAGATATATAGATATAGCAATAAAAAATCCTTAAAATAATTTACACTACAGATTATCTTTCTTTTTGCGCACCCCACAGACCTGGAAAAGTGTGTATTCCATCCCAGATAAATGGCTTCTAGTGCAAAAATGCAACATTTATTTATTTTTTTGTTTTCTGGCACTTGGGGCCATGTGAGAAGCCCCTCTTTTCCACTGAATAATATCGTCGTGTGCTATCTGACTTGGGTCCTCATGTATAATTTGCTCATTGGAATAGTACTTGCGTTGGGTTTTTTGTGTTTAGTCCTGTCTGATGTCACTCACTTGTCCTTATTGATGGTCCTGTGCCATAAAAAATGAAAACCTCTTAATCTGTGTAAATGACTTGCTATATTTTTCCTTCTCGGTATAGAAACATCATGTCCATGTTACTTATTAGCAGAAGATACCAAAATTAGTTGGGTACAGGTAATAAAGAAGTAACTGGCTGTTCAAGTCTACTTAAATTTTTTGGCCTTGTTCATGTAATTGTAATTTCAATATGTTTTAAAGAATTTGTTAGGTTCCTTAGGGCTTTCCTTTTCTAAAAATACAAACCATATAACACTACTTTCGTCACCCAGGTCTTTGGGTTTCAAGCAGTTTCCTGACCAAATAGAGCCTACCAACTGATGAAGCCCCTTATGTTCGACCAAGGGACAATCCTTTTTTTGGCTGGGGTCACACAAACCTACATTCCTCTGCAGAAAACAATTGATTATGAGGATGACACTCCGATCAATCTGTGTCTGAGTTTGTCAGTGTCCTTGGCTGGCTTCACACTGCGGCGGCGTCCAGTCCCGGGGTAGGAGGACAGCCTGGACCGGAGGTTTGCTCCATAGGAGACTATGGGGCTCCCGGGAGCTGGATCGCGCCGGGGGGGCAATTATCTGCCATCCGGTGCTAGCCGCCGGTTGAATCCTGCAGAAGTGGGGATTTGTCGCCGACTCCAAAAACGTTGCATGCAACTTTTTGGAATCGGAAGAAAAACCCCACTTCTGCGGATTCATCCGGCGATAGCAGCCGGATGGCAAAATAATTGCCACCCGGCGCGATCCGCTCCGGCAGCCCGATAGTCCCTATGACAAAACTCCGTCCAGGCGTCACTCCTGACGCCCCGGACCGGACGCCGCCGCAGTGTGAAGGCAGCCTTAGTGTGATCTAGTTCTCTTCCAAAAGATAATGTAGCACAGGTGGAGAAGATGAGAAAAACATTTCCCGTCTTCCCCCAGATTGGAGTTTGTGGAAATGGGACGATAGTTGAAAAGGTGCATGCCTTCTTATTTTGACTGCAAATTACTGCAGCTGCTATTTTTTTTATCCCCTTTTCATGCTATTTAGCACTGCCCCAAATAGAATAACATTAGTCCAAGTGCTGTCTCATATATTGGATGGCACTCCAATTTATAGCTTGTGTGAGCGAGCCCTTAAAGGAATTTCCTCAAGTTGTGTAGAAGATTTTAAAATTGCCAGAAAACTACAAAAGTCCAAAATTGTAACTTGTCACACAATCAAAGAAAATTGAACAACAAGGAAAAAAACTCATTTAAAATAAGGCCTGGAAATTCCACTTTACATATGATAAAGCTATAGACGGGAAATCACCCACCCCATCTAATCTCCAAACCATGGACTATTAAGCAAGTGAATTCCCCACAAAAAAATAACAATAAATACCGTTTTTTTTCGCTTTATAAAAACGCACCCCAGATTTTGGAGGTGGAAAATAGGGAAAAAAATTTTTACACAAAAAATGACTGATATGACATCAGGCCCTGCGCCCATCAGCGCTGGACTGTCTCCTTTGGATGCAGGAGCAGCATGTGAGCACCCCAAATGACTTCTGCTCCAGTGTCTGATGGCGGGGAGGACAGACGCCAGCACTGACTGGTCGAGGGCTGAGTCTCATATCAATGTCACATGAGATGACTATGCAACTTCTGACAATGTTGGGAAAAAGCGCAGCTCGTGGGTAAGTATGGTCTTTTTTTGGGTGGCTTCACACTAGCGTTCCCCCTCCGCTGCTTCCTGTGGAGGGGACCGCAAGCTGAGTGCAGGCACCGCAAGTCCCTATGTTTAACATGGGGATCGGGTGTGCGCTCAGGGGCAGTTGGCATGGCACCCATTCACCGCCATGTAGATTTGTAGCACGTATACTTTCGCACAAATCACACACTCTCGTCCAAAAAAACCCTGAATGCGACATGTGTTCCTGTGCGGAAGAGACTGTATGATTTGTGCGCATGCATGCCTGCTACAAATCATACATTGCGTGAATGGGTGCGCACGCCAATCTGCACCCGAGCGCAGGCACCCACTCCCCATGTTAAACATAGGGCTTGCAGTGCCTGCGCTCAGCTTTCGGTCCCCCTCCCCCAGGACCCCCGCAGAGGGGGACACAAGTGTGAAGGCGCCTTAATTATACAAGGGCCAAAAAGGGAAAGAAGGGGGTTTGTTCATGTAGTGGCAACCCCTTTAAGAACATAAAGGGTAAGTGCACATCAGTGTTTTGTTTGGGTGCTTTTGGACGTTTTACGTCGGCGTTTTACGCTCCGTTTTATGTTAATTTATGTTAACTAACCACCGGCTGGGTTAACATGATACTCAATGGAGTTTAGAAAACGCTGTCTTTTATTAGAACGTTTTTCTTCTGGTCGTTTTCAGTCAAAAAAATGAGTTTTTACAACGTTTTTCAAAGAATAGAGCAAGTGACTTTTTTTCCTCCGTTTTTCCAGCGCTTCCAGCTGATCAAGTGACAAAAAAAACCCGTTTCAAAACAGCCGAGAAAAACCCGAGAAAAAACGCTGGAAAACCCGGCTGAAAACGAGCAAAAAAAAGAGGGACACTGCTGACACAGAAAACCAGTTTCTGCTAAAAAAACCCAGGTTTTTGGACGTTCTGCAGAGATGCACAAACGTCAGATGTGCACTTACCCAAACTCCCAGCATTACTGTAATCCTTTTTAAGCATCTTGAAGTTTAGTTAAGCACAGTATTGGCAGTGTTAACTTTATTATGGTTATGTTACATATACATGTGACTCATTTAATGTATCCTGCTTTGCCATACCCTGCTGAAAATCAAGGAATGGGGTAGTCTGCAGTCAAGTTCTGATGTGATGTACTGTATGAGGGAGGGCCAGGGAGGGGGCCTGTACACTGGCTGAAATATAATGCTCCAGCCCCGTCCCTAATTACAAGTCCCACAGCAGAGCTTGACCTGTAATGCAGGATGTAGATACAGGAGCTTACATGGGGTTATGCAGGCTCCAGCCCTGCTTCCATACACAGAAGCTCCTCAACTGCAGACCGAGTTTCTGGATTTCCCGCACTGTGCAGGCTCAGCAGACACATTAAGAGAGCACCACACTGTGATAAGGTACCGATCTCCCTGCTCTTGCCCCTGTCTTGACATGGCAGTGAATCAGCACAAAGCTCAGTGCTGATTCACTTACAGCAGCTGTGCCCCGCTCCTTCATTCTCACTATCTCCAGCACACAGTCTCCCCAGCCACTGCAGGAAGCTGGGGAGAGACCATGTGTGCAGGCTATGCAGCTTCTCCTGCTCCCAGTGCTCTCACCTCTCCTCGCTGTGTTCAGTGCAGAGAGGTGGGTGGAGACTGGGAGCAAGTGAAGTGAATATCTTAAGTAGATAATGAGCCGCGGACACGTGGTGCTCCTGCCGCCTGATTCTTCAGCAGGGACCATTCCCTGCCACTTCTGTCCCCACTTCACTGCTGTCCCCCCCTCCCAAGCAACTGAGGATGCTAGAATGTTATATTCTTTTTATAAGACGCACCCCCACTTTCCTCCAAAACTTGGAGGAAAAAAAGTGTGTCTTATAAAAGGAAAAATACGGTATATATGTATCAGTACAGAAAATAAGTATTTGATACACTGGCGATTTTGCAAGTTTTCCCACCTACAAAGAATGGAGAGGTCTGTAGTTTTTTTATTGTAGGTACACTTCAACTGTGAGACACCAGAATCTAAAAAGAAAAAAAAAAGAACTCCTATTGTATGATTATTTCATAGTAAATTTGCATTTTTATTGCATGAAAATAGTATTTGATAAAATAAAAAAATAGAACTTAATATTTGGTACAGAAACCTTAGTTTGCAATTCCATAGGTCAGATGTTTCCTGTACTTCTTGACCAAGTTTTCACACACTGCTGAAGGGATTTTGTCCCACTCCTCCTTACAGATCTTCTACAGATCTTTCACGTTTTGGGGCTGTCACTGGCCAACATTGAGTTTCAGCTCCCTCCAAAGATTTTTTTTTTTTTTATTGAGTTCAGGTTTGGAGACTGGCTAGGCCACTCTAGGACCTTTAAAATGTTTCTTAAGGGCCCGTTACACGCTACGATATCGTTAATGATATCGTTGGTACATCACAGGTTTTGGGGTGCAGCAACGACGTCGTGTGTGTGTGACACTTAGAATCAACCAATGATAAGTCGGCTGATCGTTGATCGGAGGTTTATGAACCGGACCATAAATCAGTCGTTCATCGTTCGTTCAACCTGCAGCATCGGTGTGTCTGACACCTTGATAACGATGTTGTTTATGACTTCGCCTATTCAGAACTGGAGGACGTAGACAACAAAACGACCGCTAGTATCGCTTGCTTGTCGCGGAGGCGTTGCTGTGTCTTTCTGGATATCAGTACGTGTGACACCTCACTAACGATCATTGAACGTCGTTTCAGCGATGTACGTCAAGTCGAATCTTTGGTTCCTTCGCTGACACATTGAAACATGTAATGGGCCCTTTAGGCTGGAATCACACTATCCGTGTAATATACGAGTCACTCGGTCTAGTGTCGGATCATTAACCCTGAACGACCTAGAAACACAAGCAACTGATGCTCCCATCCTGACAGGGAGGCGTCGTTCAGGGTTAATGATCCGACACTCCACCGAGCGACTCGTATATCACGCGGACAGTGTGTTTCCAGACTTACAGAGCCACTCCTTTAGTTGCTCTGGCTGTGTGTTTCGTGCCGTTATCATGCTGGAAGACCCAACCACGATCTATATTCAATGCTCCGATTAAAGGAGGATGCTAACCAAAATCTTGCTTGGCAAAAATGGATCTGTGAAAAAATGGATACACATGGATGGCCACTTTAGGACTAATCGGTGCCCATAGGATTGCATGGGAGACAATAGTAGATCCATGTCTACCTGTAGTAAAACGGGTAGACACAGACTTAACATTTGGCAGTGTGAAAGCAGCCTAAGCTGCTTGCATATTGTCCTATAGCCCATCCCAACCTTCTGCAGGTCTGCAATCTTGACCCTGGTGTCCTTGGACAGCTCTTTGCCATGGTGGAGAGGTTGGAGTGTGATTGAGTGTGTGTACAGGTGTCTTTTACACAGGTAACTACTTCCAACGAGTGCAATTAATACAGGTAAGTGAAGAGTATAAAGGGCCCATTACACGCTTCAATGTGTCGGCGAGCCGACTTGACCTAGATCGCTTAAACGTCGTTCAGTGATCGCTGCTGAGGTGTCACATGTACAAATATCTTTAACAGCGCAGCAACAATTCCGCGACAAGCGAACAATACTTGTGGTCGTTTGGCCGCCTACGTGCTTCAGTTCAGAATAGATGAAGTCGTAAACGACATCATTATCAAGGTGTCACACGACGATGCTGTAGGTTGAACTAACGATCAACGACTGATTTATGGTCTGGATCATAAACCTACGATCAGCTGACTTATCGTTGGTTGTATCTACGTGTCACACGCAATAACTTCGTTTGAACGTCTCAAAGCCTGTGACATTTCAACGATATCGTTCATGATATCGTAGCGTGTGACGGGCACTTTAGGCTACGTTCACACGCTGCGTATTTGCAGCATGTTTCCTGCATTTACGCGGCGCTTTTTTACGCGTGCTTAAATGCAGTGAAACGCAATAATGGAAATACATTCTAGCAAAACCTATGGGTTTTGCAGAAATGCGTTCACATGTTGCGCTTTTGCACTTTTTGTACACACGCACTTTCACTGCAAAAGCGCGTGCGTAAAAAGAATTGCCATGTCAATTTTTTTTTTTTTTTGACTTTTCCCATTGCCAACATGATAAAATGGACTCTGGAAAAGCATGCAGAAAAAAGTGCACAAAAGCGCACTATGTGAGAGCAGTTGCACTTTTTGCCATGTAAAGCGCAACTGCAGAAAATTGCCCAATGTGTGAACATAGTCTTATGCTAGCTTCACATCACGGCAATATCCAATCCGGGGCTGTCGGGGATGAACCTGACAGCCCCGGACCGGATCAGCAGACCGAACCGGAGGGCATATATGCCCTCTGGTCTGGTGTGCAGCCGGACGCAGCTGCCGCTGCTGATGATTCAGGGCTGCGGCTTTCGGGGAGCTAGCCACGGTCCTGATATAACAGCGGCGTGCAGCTGCAGGTGTCGTGTCTGGTTCCCGGATCCTTCCGGACCGGGGCAATCCGACCCCATAGGCTCCCATGTTGGGGAGCGCCGGATTGCCCCGGATCCGGGAGGATCCAGGAGAATACGGGAGGATCCAATTTGGGGAGATTTTTCTCCCCGGACACACAAATGTTGCATGCTCAGATTTTGTGTCCGGGAGAAAAATCCAATTCCTTCCGGATTCTCCCAGACATCCAAAAACCAGATGCCAAAATACATTCATCCGGCGTATTAACCCTATGGGGCCGGAATTGGATCCGGGGGTGTACGGTTCACACCGGACAGCCCTGGATCCAAAAAACTGTGGTGTGAAGCCAGCCTTAGAAGACTTCTTAAGGCCACTTCACACACACAGATATCTGAGTCCAATATCTGAACAGATCTCTGGTTGCAGTGAAATCATGGATACATTGTTACATTTTGTGGCTGTGTACAACATGGAGCAATGTATCCATGATTTCACTGCAACCAGAGATCTGTTCAGATATTGGACTCAGATATCTGTGTGTGTGAAGTGGCCTTTAGGGCCACTTTACACACACCAACTTATCTGTCCAACTTCTGACCAACTTGCTGGTTGCAGTGAAATCATGGACACATTGCTCCATTTTGTGACTGTGTACAATGGAACAATGTGTCCATGATTTCACTGCAACCAGCAAGTTGGTCAGAGGTTGGACAGATAAGTTGGTGTGTGTGTGAAGGCCACTTCACACACACACACACACACACACACACACACACACAGATATCTGAGTCCAATATCTGAACAGATCTCTGGTTGCAGTGAAATCATGGATGCATTGCTCCATGTTGTACACAGCCACAAAATGGAGCAATGTGTCCATGATTTCACTGCAACCAGAGATCTGTTCAGATATTGGACTCAGATATCTGTGTGTGTGTGAAGTGGCCTTAAGGGTATGTGCTCACAGGGCGTTTTTGCTGCGGTTTCCGCTTGCAGAAAACCATTGGTTTTATGGTAATGTATGCTAATTTGTTCCTGCGGTTGGGCTTCCCAGCAAAACCAATGTGTTTTACAAAAACGCTGTGCACACACAGTAGTTTTGCAGGTGTCAAGAACTGTCAAATGCCTGCATTTTTGGTGCGGATAGCGAAGAATGGACATGTCAATTCTTTTTGCGTTTTTGGTGCAGTCAATGGGAAAACCGCTGGAAAAACGCAGCATCAAAAACGCAGTAAAAACGCGCAAAAAACGCAGACAAGATCATAGCATTTCTCCTGTCAAGGAATCTAGGATCCTCAGGTTTTCCTGCGTTCAGGACTGCAGCAAAAACATCCTGTGGGCACATACCCTTAGGTTTCACACTGCAGTTTTTTTCCTGATCAGTGTTCATCCAGTTTATGTGCAAAAACCAGAAGAGGAACTTTCAGAGAAAAACTATAATTGAAAGATTGACACCTGTTCTGAGTGTTTGAGACACTCCTGGTTTTGACAAACCGGATGAAACCTGAAAAGGGAAAAACTGCAGTGTGAAACCAACCTTATCTAAAGGTACCTTTTAAACGCCGCCACAGTGCCTAGCAACAGGAATCCACCGCACGTGCATGCGAACGTTTTTGACGGTTGATGCCGATGCCGCATGTACACGCCGCCATTGCGTTGTCAACTGAAGGTATCGTGGTTCCCCGGAAGTTCCGACAGATCCTGCGGATAACTTCCTGTTGAATACCTTTGCTGCTTCACACGCCGCTATCCACAAAGGAATATGGGCGTACATCTTTCGTGCCACAAGTACATAGGCGAGACAGAGTTGTGTATTCCGTGACGCTAATACGCTGATTGGACAACGCAATAGCGTCATGATTGGCCAGCCTGCGCAGGAAGGCAGGCTAATACATGACGCCATTGCAATTTTGTGTAGTGTGAATGGACAGCTCTTTAAATATGGCGCCCTGTGAAGGGACAGCCAATTGTTACACATTAGCCCCCACCAATGATCGCTGATGGGGTGCGGTATCAATGAGCCTATGTCACGCCCTTGGGAATTCACTAGGGGATGCAAATTCCATCCCTGTGCCCCGTTTACATGCCACTACCATGGCAATTGTGCTTTTCTGTTGCCTTTTTGGTTTTTGAGCACGGCTCAGCAACAAGTATCTGCGTCAACTGCAGGACACCGGAGGAATTTCCCTATTTACATGCCGCCATTTCGTAGCAATTTCATGGCAACAGGCACAATTATCCCCATTGCCTGGCAGTTGATACCCCGCAGCGGCGGCGTGTAAAGGGACCCTAAAGGTCCTTTTACACGCTGCAACTTTTCTAGGAATTTCACTGGCAACTTACTGGTTGCAGTGAAATCATGGACACATTGTTCTATTTTGTACACAGCAACAAGATAGAATAATGTGTCTATGATTTCACTGCAACCAGTGAAATTCTTAGAAAAGTTGCCGTGAGGAAAAAGAGAATTTTGTTTACGTACCGTAAATTCTTTTTTCTTTAATCATCAATGGGAGACCCAGACAATGGGGTTTAGGGCACTGCCCTCCGGAGGTCACACTAGGTACTACAAGTTTGTAGACACCGCCCCCTCCGCTTATAAACCCCTACCGCAGGGAACATCCTCAGTTTGGTCTACAAGCTGCGAGGAGGAAAATAAACCACACCCGAAACATCGGGAAGAATGCCGTGCACAAACGGTTCAACAACCCGGCAAACACTGTCTCAACAGAGAACAGGGCCAATGCAAAACATGCAAAGGAACAACTGGGTGGGTACTGGGTCTCCCATTGATGATTAAAGAAAAAAGAATTTACGGTACGTAAACAAAATTCTCTTTTTTCTGGTCATCATAATGGGAGACCCAGACAATGGGGATGTCCTAAAGCAATACCCCAGGGCGGGAAGAGTTCCTCAACAAGACGGATAACATGGTTCCCTTTTAAAGGTGGGCAACCGCCGCCTGTAGAACCCGCCTGCCCAAATTTGCATCCGCAGAGGCATGGGCATGCACCATATAGTGCTTAGAGAAAGTGTGTAGGCTGGACCAAGTGGCCGCCTGACACCTGTAGAGCAGATGCTCTATGTCGCAAGGCCCATGAGGCACCTACGGCTCTGGTAGAGTGAGCCTTCAATCCCACCGGGAGAGGCAAACCAGAAGACCGGTAAGCCTCTTGAATGGAAGCCTTAATCCACCTGGCTAAGGTTGACTTTGAAGCCGCGGACCCCTTACAGCGACCTGTCGTAAGAACAAACAAAGAATCCGAACTCCTAAAGGAGGCGGTTCTGGACACATAAATGCGTATAGCTCTCACGAGATCCAGAGTATGGAGGTCGCGCTCAACCTGATGAACGGGAGCGGGGCAAAATGACGGGAGAACAATCTCCTGGTTCAGGTGAAACGTTGAAACCACCTTTGGCAAGAATTCCGGCCGTGGACGCAACACCACCTTGTCTTGGTGAACCACCAGAAAGGGAGACTTGCACGAAAGTACAGCCAATTCTGAGACCCTCCTCAGAGATGTAATCGCCACCAGAAAAGCCACCTTCTGGGACAGACGAGAAAGGGAAACCTCCCTCAGAGGCTCAAATGGCGGTTTTTGCAATGCCGCCAGGACCATGTTAAGGTCCCACGGATCCAGAGGTCTTTTGTAGGGTGGAACCATCCGCGACACCCCCTGCAGAAATTGACGGACCTTCGGGAGAAGCGCCAATCGTCTGTCAAACAGCACAGAAAGTGCTGAGACCTGACCCTTTAAGGAGCCAAGGGATAATCCCAACTCCAAACCCGACTGTAGGAATGCCAACAGTGTCGGGATGGACAAGGGCCACGGGGACCGGCCCCCAGAGGCACACCAGGTAAAAAAGATTTTCCACGTCCTGTGGTACATTTTCCTGGAAACTGGTTTTCTAGCCCGATTCATAGTGGCAACCACTGTAGGGGAGAACCCCCTGGATGTCAGCAGCCAGGCCTCAAGAGCCATGCAGTCAATCTGAGGGCCTTGGAATTGAGGTGGAAGAATGGGCCTTGCGCGAGAAGATCTGCGCGTTCTGGAAGAGCCCACCTGTGTCCGCCTGACAGTTGCCACAGGTCCGGATACCAGGACCTCCTGGGCCAGTCTGGAGCCACTAGAATGGCTACCCTGCATTCCGACCTGATTTTCCACAGCACCCTGGGAATCAGAGCCAGAGGAGGGAACACATATGGTAGATGGAATCTGGACCAACTCAGGATCAGGGCATCTGCCCCCAGAGACTGAGGATCCCATGATCTCGCCATGTATTGCGGCACCTGATGATTCAGCCGCGAGGCCATCAGATCCACGTCCGGAGTGCCCCATCTGCTGCAGATGTCCCGAAAGACGTCTGGATGAAGGGCCCACTCTCCGGCGTCCATCCCCTGCCTGCTCAGATAGTCGGCCTCCCAGTTTTCGACCCCTGGGATGTGAACTGCGGAGATCAGGCAGTTGTTGTCCTCCGCCCAGGATAGGATGCGGTGGACTTCGGCCAGAGCCTCTGCACTCCTGGTTCCTCCTTGATGATTTATATAAGCGACGGCCGTCGCATTGTCGGACTGAACCCGGATGGGTTGTCCTGAGAGGAATCTCTGAAAAGCCAGGAGTGCTAGATAGATCGCCTTGATCTCCAGCACGTTGATCTGCAATGCCGACTCCGACAGAGTCCAGAGGCCTTGGGCCCTGTGGTGTAAGAACACCGCACCCCAGCCCTTCAGACTGGCGTCGGTGGTCACCACTAACCAGGACGGTTTTATGAAGGACCGGCCCCGCGACAAGTGATGTGGTTGAAGCCACCACTGCAGGGAATCTCGGGTCGGTTGTGACAGTGTCACCAGCCGATTCAGCGAGATCGTCCTCTTGTCCCACCTGCGTAGGATCTCCAGCTGGAGAGGACGGAGGCGAAATTGTGCAAACGGCACCGCCTCTATCGCTGCCACCATACGACCCACCAGCTTCATCAACCCACGAAGGGATGATTGTGGTGACAGGAGCACCGCTTGTACTCCCGATCGGATCGCCACCTGTTTGGATTGTGGCAGAGACACCAGGGCTGAGGACGTGTTGAAGTCCATGCCCAAATAAGTCAAGGACTGGGTCGGAACCAGGGTTGACTTCTGAACATTGAGGAGCCAACCGAATTGTTCCAGAGACCGCATGGTCACATCCAGGCTCGCTTGACAGAGGTGTTCCGATGGCGCCCTGACCAGCAGGTCGTCCAAATAGGGAATGACGGCATGGCCCTGCACGTGCAGGAGAGCCATCATGGAGGCCATCACTTTTGTGAACACCCGCGGTGCCGAGGCCAAGCCGAACGGCAGCGCCACAAATTGGAAGTGTTCCTCCCCCACTGCAAATCTCAACCATCGCTGGTGAGCCGGTGCAATGGGCACGTGAAGGTAAGCGTCTCTGATATCTATGGACGCCAAGAAGTCCCCCTGTGACACAGCCGCGATCACTGAGCGCAGTGATTCCATACGGAACTTCCGAACCAGCACGTGGCGGTTGAACAACTTCAGGTCCAAAACCGGGCGGAAGGATCCGTCCTTCTTTGGGACTATAAAGAGGTTGGAGTAAAAACCCCTGAACCTCTCCCCGGAAGGCACCGGGACCACCACTCCGTCTCTGCGGAGTCCCTCCAACACCAAGGAAAAGGCCTGAGCCTTTTCTGGGGAGGGGACCGACCGATGGAATCGGGATATCGGTTTTGACGTCAGCTCTATCCTGTAACCTCGCGAGACCACGTCTCGAACCCACTGATCTGAAACGTGAAGTAGCCACTCGTTCTGAAAGCGAGACAAGCGGCCCCCCACCTGTGGGGAGGCAGGAAGAGAGAGCGAGTCATGTAGAGGCGGGTTTGGGGGTGGCAGCTGCTGCCCCCGCCGGCTTCTTTGGACGACTCTTAGAGCGCCACTGAGAAGCGGGCTTGCCCCCTCGGTCCGTGCGAGCGGACGGTGCTGATGACTGTGAGCTGGACCGAAAGGACCACTGTTTTGGGTTCCTTTTAACGGTTATACCGTGGCTTAGGTTTATTCTGCGGTATTTTAGACTCAGCAGAATCCTTAATTAGCTTATCCAGCTCTGTGCCAAAAAGCCTGTCACCAGCGAAAGGAAGATTCTGCAGAATCTTCTTAGATGTGGCATCTGAGTCCCAAAGACGCAGCCACAACAACCTGCGGATCGCTATAGCATTGGCCGAAGCCACAGCTGAGCGAGTAGCAGTTTCCAGAGTCGCCGTTCTGGCGTAGTCCGCATAGGCCCTTGCCCTTTCGGTAAGTGCCAGGACCTCTGGACTGGACCTTGCCAGGTCAGTGATACCATCCAAGCAGGTAGTAATCGCTTGTAAGGTCCAGACCGTGGCAAAGTTAGGGGCAAATGACGACCCCACCGCCTCATAGGAAGACTTGGCGAGTTGCTCGACCTGTCTATCAGTAGCATCCTTCAGTGAGGAGCTATCAGAGGCAGAGAAAAGGGAGCGTGCAGCAATCCTGGTCATGGAAGCATCCACCTTCGGGGACTGCGACCACTCCTGAAGCACCTCCTGGGGAAAGGGGAAGCGATTGTCCTTGGGTTTGCGGACATAACGCCGCCCAGGATGTAACCTGGGGGCTCTAATCACCCTTCCAAAATTAGTATGGTCCATAAAGGAGCCACTTGGTCTAGCCTCCGGCCGCAGCCATTGATAGACCTCCTTCGGGTGCACCGTCACCTCCTCAGGGGGTGTCACGAGACGTAAGGTCTCGTTGATAGAGGACACCAGATCCTCCACCCCATCTGGTGGTTCAGACACAGATACAGACCCGAAAGTCGAACCCCCATCATCTTCCTCAGCATCAGAGGAACGCTCCTCCTCAGAGAGAGTCTGGAGCTCGGGTGAAGCCTCACGACGAGCCCGCTTAAGGGGTCTCACAGCAGAAGAGGGAGACACCCGGGGGTAACTGGAAGGAGTAGCTGGGCTATCCAGTCTCCTATTAAGTGCCTCCAGGGATTGCGACATGGAGGACAGCTGAGACAACAGAGATTCATTGATCCTGTTCTGAGTCTCCCAAGGCCCTGAGATCACCTGAACCTCGGGGTATAGCACCGGGGTTGCTGACCCAGTAGTTGCAGCCCGGGCCTCTGGGCGTCCACAGTTATTGCAGGACCCCTCCACCAGTGTTCCATTGCACGTAGCACATGTAACGGTGGTCTCGGCCGCCTTAGCAGCACGCTTCCCAGCTGAGGACATGGCCACAGTAGGGGTAGATAAGCCCAATTGCAGACAATAAAACCGGGGATCCCGGTGGCTTACCGACCGCTGTAAAGCGGTATGAGGGAGCGGTGTGTGTGTGTGACCTCCGCGCTGTCTTCCGGTCTCCCCTCTTGGAGTGCAGACGCACGCTGCATACAGTTCCCAGCCGGGAAGTGAGGGTAAAGATGGCCGCCGACAGAGAAACTGTGGGCGGCGCCGAAGACACGCGGGAAACACACACACACGCCCCGCGGTGACGTCACCGCACGGGCTGCATCCCATCCTCCAAGCATCCTTCTCATGAGGGAGCTGGAGCCCGCAGGGCGGGAAACAGTGTAAAAAACAATGTACACAGACTGCAATTACATGTCACACATCCGCAGCCTACGGCCTCAGCCCCTGTGACACACAGGGCGGTCAGCCAGGGTGACCCCAGCACAGGGTATACCCGCAGAACCGCGGACCCGAGGGTAACGCGCGGTCTGAGTGTCATGAAGCACATAAAGTGCCAGACACTACCCCCAGGCACACAGGAGACACCGAGTGCCTCAGTGCCGGTCCGGTCTGTAAGCACCATTTAGGGAGGCCTCGGACGGGGGTGCAGCACCAGTCTGGAGTGTAAGCACCATTTAGGGAGGCCTCAGACTGGGCCGCTCAGCCCAGTCCGGAGTGTAAGCACCATTTAGGGAGGCCTCGGACTGGGCTGGCTCCAGTCCGGTCTGTAAGCACCATTTAGGGAGGCCTCGGAGGAGCGGAGCTGTGCAAGGCTCCCATCTCCCACTCACCAGAGCCCCCCAGAGAGGGATAGAGAGGAGTGTAACAGCGTACCGGGAGAACACCAGGTGTCCAGGCCCTAGGCCCTCCGGTACCTCCACCAGCGTGTGCCACTAAGGGTGAGCGGGGAGGCTGTCACCGGTCCCGACTGGGACCTTATTACCTTGTCTTCAGACGCCATCACGTAAGTAGTGAGAATGCAGTGAAGTGCAAGCAAAGCGTGATCCTCCGAGCACACTAAGTTTAAAACTGAGGATGTTCCCTGCGGTAGGGGTTTATAAGCGGAGGGGGCGGTGTCTACAAACTTGTAGTACCTAGTGTGACCTCCGGAGGGCAGTGCCCTAAACCCCATTGTCTGGGTCTCCCATTATGATGACCAGAAAAGGTACCTTAACAGGTATGCGAGAGATGGCATTCCTGCAGGTTGGTAGGTGATAAAATAATAATTTCACGCAATAAAATGCAATTGGATTATTTAAAAACATACAATGATTTTCTGTAAATTGTTTTTTTTTTTTTTTTTTGTAGAGTCTGGTCTCTCAGGGTACCGTTACACGTCGCGATATCGCAATGCAACATCGACAGTCGCGTGGTGCGGCCGTTGCAGTTGATATTGTTCGTGCGTTGTGTCGTGTAAATGGGCAAGGCGACGGGAAAAAATTGTAGCTAAGATATTGCAAGAAGATTGTGCAAGCACCTTAACCGTACGATACTGCATATGCGATGTGGCATGATCCTGCTGCGTGACGGCGCAACTACGATCTTGTTTGCAACTTCCCCTATTCACTCCAATGTTAATGCTCGGTCCCTGGGTTGCTCATACCCAGCGCACAAAAGTTGAGGACAACAGCCTAGTTGCTTTGCCTACCGATATCTCCCTGTGTGACATCTACTATGCGATCTTGGACAAGTGCCAAACACGTGCGCGCTCCCGTGAAATTGTATGAAATATCGGAACGATATTGCGACGAGTAACGGTACCCTCACAGTTGAAGCGTACCTAAAATTACAGACCTCTCTAGTCTTTGTAGGTTGGAAAACTTGCAAAATCAGCAGTGTATCAAACAATTCTTTTCCACACTTTTTTTCCATGTATATCTCCGAAAATTGTAATGAGTTCTTCAAATTGAACATATCAAAACCTACTAATGTACAGCACTTTTGTTTTATTCATGAAATGTACACCACTGTCACAATTTGAGATCTCTTTTGATCCATGAAGTTTTATTTCTGCATTTGTTCCTTTACCACATTGAAGGAATCTGGTCCTCTAAGCATATTTTTAGTAAAGATAATCTGTCAGTAGGTTTTTGCTATGTAATCTGAGAGCTGCATGATGTAGGGGCAGATACCCTGATTCCAGCAATGTAATTTACTAGACTGTGTGTTGCTGGTTCAATAAGCTCAATCTTTAGAGGCTGATTATCACTACAGGGCTAAAGGCCGCTTCACACACTAGGATCTTGTTAACGATATCCTTCAAACGTCACGGATTTGTGATCGTTCTAACGATGTCGTTTGTGCGTCCTTGGTGTAAACAAACGATATAGGAATAAAAAATCGTTGAAACGTTCATCCAAAAAATGAGATCCTGACCTCAAATCTATCGTTCGTTGTCCAATTAACGTCCTGGGAAGCCGCAACATCGTTCTGAGTGAAACCTTTTTGAACAATGTCGTTCATCATTCTCCTATTCCTGCTGCTTTAAAAGATCGTTCAGTCCTTGCTCTCCTGTTTAACTGTTGCGTTGCCGAATGGGATATCGTTAACGATATCCTTGTGTGTGACAGTGCACCAACGTTGTCTGAACGATCACGGTCACGTGATCGTTCTACGGATATCGTAAACTAGATCCTAGCGTGTAATGGCAACTTTTGTGTCTTGTGCCTCCTAGTCAACATCTGTGCCACCCCCTTCTCCACTGATTAACAGCTTTGTCATTCGGTGGTGTGGGCAGGATTATACAGGGCTCTGTTTCTTTTCTGTAGTGCTCAGAAAGCTGTATATATACAAAGTGACGCATTGCTGGCATCAGGGTCTCAGCCCCTACATCACTCTGCTGATAGATTTTCTTTTATCTCCCAATTAAAAAGACATGCAAACCACACTATAGGACACCAATTAACCTTTTTAAAGGAAATATATCATACATACAAAGATACATTTAGCACAACTGATTTTTTTTTTTTTTTTTTTTAAATATATAATACAGTATTTATTTTTTTTATACACATGATTAAAAAAAAAAAAAAAAAATGTACGGTACATCTTGCAATTTTAACACTGGCCACTGGGACTATTTTAGATTGGTACTTTCTCCCATTCCATTCTCCCACTCCCATTCTGTAAAGGTTAGTTATCACTGGCTGGATTACCATCATAGGTATGCCAGCTGTACAGAGATATCAGAGACGTCCTAAATATGACTCTTCATAACTCCCTGCTGAGAATATAACTTTCTAGGAAAAGTTCTTGGCTTTCAGTGTTATTAGATAAACCCACAATCTTGGAACCGCTTCACCCTCGTTCACACACCTCTTTACCTATGGCTGTTTGTGGTTATAATGACAATTTATGGAATTACTTTTGTGGTGTCACACAGATCACAACAGCGTCATTAAGAGAGCAAAAAAATGCTCAAAGTGATTCCGACAATTACTGTTGATGACATCCCTAAATTACCTGCGAGGAGTACAAGGTGGATGACGTGTTCCTCTGTGACACAATGCTCCAGTGCTAGAGCAGCTATTATACAATTATAGGCGCAGAACAGGCGTCTCGCCCAAGCCTTGAGGTTATGTTGGAGATGACCCAAATTTTCCAGATAATTTCAGTTTTGGGCCAGTCATCCTTGCATCATGTTAGTGAATAGTGATGGCCTACATTCTGTCCTCATTACAAAGGATCAGAGCTTGTGTGTCACCATTCAGTGATATTTTTAGTGCCTTGTGGTAAACAGAGTAGATATTAAATGACTTAAAGGACAAACTGATAGATCTGAATGACCTGTATAGTGGTAAGGACAGCGGCAGACCGGGAATAGATGTTGTAAAGCTTTGGCCAATACATGTTGTTCTAAATAAATTCATTAATCACATATTTAAGCTCTTGATGAATGTGGAGTATGTTAATGTTATTTAATAATCCAATAGTGTATGTGGCGCCCCTGCGGATCCAGTCATCAGAGGTACTGCATCCCTGTTAGGGTGTAGTATTCCACTCACTGGTAAGGGGAGTACAGACCGATGCCGGGACACCCAGAACACACTAGGAACAATTTGTAGTGGGGTTGGGTGGTGAAGGCAGTTAGAGGGAGATCCTTGGGAGGAGAGGTCAGAAAGAACACGCATACATGACGTGGAAAACTGTCATGGAGCGGTGGCCATTGGTAGCCGCAACCTGCGGGTGGAGTCGCTTATAAATTATCAAGTATCCCCAGGTCCTGTCATCCCTGTCCAGAATTAACCCTCCACACCAGATCCCTATCCCTAAGAGAGTGAGCCACCCACACCAAACTTTTAATGACACAGCCAAGGTCACGAAACCGGGTCTCGGTCCCTGTGATCCCCGTGATGAAACCTGGTTCCGAGTATCCTAAGGCCCTGAGGGGCGGGTCAACTTCATGACAATAATCAACTTTGTAGATCCTCACAGAAATCTACTTCTTTCACCTCTTTATGGATTGATTTGTCTCTCAATTCCTGGGAAATGTCTGTTTTCAGTGAAGTTAGATTTCTCCACCACACAGAGAAATTACAGTCAGTGCTTTTTAAAATTCCATATAGACTGGAGGATGAGCAGGAGGAGGGAACTAGAGGCAGAGTCGGGCATTCTGCTGCAAGTCCTCTTGAACCATTAGGCTATGTCCCCAAAGAACACTCTGTATCAATTCTGCATCCGTCTTGCAAAAAAAAAAAAACACATCACACATTTGACTGTCACATATTTTATAATGTATAAAGTCAATAACTGTAGGGCTGAAAAACTCTGTTAAAAAAAAAAAAATATGGATCACTGAGTATTTTCTGCACCAAATATGCAAGGGGAAAAATACCCAGCTTTGACACAGCACTTCCGAATTGTCGTAGACTTTACTGGCTGCAGGATAGACATGCAGAATTTTCTCCTCCAAATGCAGACTAAACTTCACAGCATGGGCATAGGGCCTTACAGTTCTACATAAAACTTTGAGCACCATCTGGCATCACTTATCTCAATAGTGGGAAATTCATAAGTCCCTGAAGACAGCTTTTACCCATCTATTGAGAATTTTGTGAATGAATGATCAGTCCAGGAGGAGAAAGAAGTATACTAATGATTTACGGGAGGGAGACGGCTATGCTCAACATACAGTAGTCTTGTATATCCAGTAGCTTCTGGATGAACCTGGTCTTCAAAATCATGATGTGTTTGCTAGGCTTATCTTTTCTTAGCAAACTCTATTATATAGCTCCACCATAACTGTCAGATGAGCCGTTATGACTTCTACCGTATGATGGGAGCAGGGATGGGTTGGCACCACACACTATTTGTGCTGCTTGTTTTAGGTTAAATCCAATCCCTTTACCCTATTCTGGCTTTATGGAATAAATAAGCGCTCAGCGCAGATGTGAGACAGACATGTTTAAGATCTAATATAGGTGCATTTACAGAGGAAGCAGAAGTTTTCCTGTTTGGCGATTGTTTCTGTTACATTGTCCTCCAATGAGAGTAAGCTTTACCGCACCGAAATAAGCAACATGAAATGCATGTTTTATTTATTTATTTATTTATTTATTTTTTTGACCATTTAGTTAATTTTATTTATTTTTTTTAAAGCAGTTTTTGGCACAGAATCAATCTGAAAAAGATGGCGTGCATTTGATGTCTGTAAAATGCTGTGACATTAATGGTGCTAAATGATAAAGTAAAATAAAATAGATAAATTCCCTAATACGGTATGTTTTATCTACTTGTTAGTAATTTATTGTTGAACACAAGTGTTTTTATTTTTTATTTTTATACTCTGTGAAATTATATTTACAAGTTATGAATGAGTTCTGCGAGTCCCTTATTAGTCAAAGAACAAAACCCTTTTCATTCATTAATATGACTCTAAATTTGGACTGAGTGCGTTTATCGGGGTTTTTGGGATCCGTACTCTGCAAATTAGGCTATGCTGACATGCGGCGCAATTGCCTCTTCTTTTTTTTTTTTGTTTTTTTTTTTGTGCGGGCGTTTTTCCCGTGTTTTGTGGCCGCGCTGCTTAGCACCAGTAAAAAAAAAAAAATGCAGTGCTTTCACACACTGCACTTTTTTACACCTGCATTTCCCCCCCCCAGGAGCGCAGGAGGAAGTGATATCACACATGGGCAGGAATAATTCTGTTCCCATGTGACATCTGTGTACTTTCACTTTCGCAGTGTATCTACATGCACTTTGAAAGTGAACTAAGAGAGCAATGGTATTAAAAATAAAAAAAAGTGGTTTCACACTGCAGGATTTTCCCTGATCAGGTTCCATCCAGTTTGTGTGCCAAAACCAGGAGTGTCTCCAAAACTAAGAACAGGTGTCGATCTTTCAATTATAGTTTTTCCCTGCAAGTTCTCCTGGTTTTTGCACACAAACCGGATGGAACCTGATCAGGTCAAAAACTGCAGTGTGAAACCAGCCTTGCCTCTCCGCCGAGTGTCTCGGGATGCGAGGCGTGCACGTCCGATTGCTGCAGGACCTTAATCAGCTGACCGGCGGCAACTGATTAGCTGATGTGTCACCTGACAGCATCAGCTGAGCGGTCACAACCTCCTGCTAAGCTAAAACTGATCAGCTGGTGTCGCGCGTGACACAATCAGCTGATTGTGTCGCGCGCGCCTGCTGTCCTGAGACCCGAGAAGACATCAGATTGTGTCACACGTGACACAATCGGACGTCTTCTCGGGTCTCAAGACAGCCGGCGGAGAGGTACACGATCGTTCAAAACTTTGGGTTCACCCAGAAAATTTTGTGGATACTCCATTACAGATAGAAAACTAGCTGCCTGCTTCTATCCTAAATAGTTCATGCATAATTTGGAGGTGTGCTCTGGGTTATTGTCCTGTTGTAGGATGAAATCCAATCAAGCGCTGTCCACAGGGTATGGCATGGTGTTGCAAAATGGAGTGATAGCCTTCCTATCCAAAATCCCTTTTACCTTGTACAAATCTCCCACTTTACCAGCAACAAAGCAACCCCAGACCATCACTTTACTTCCACCATGCTTGACAGATGGCGTCAGGCACTCTTCAGCATCTTTTCAGTTTTTCTGTGTCTCACAAATGTTCTTCTGTGTGATCCAAACACCTCAAGCTTTGAGTCGTCTGTCCATAAAACTTTTTTTTTTTCCAATCTTCCTCTGTCCAATGTCTGTGTTCTTTTGCCCATATTATTCTTTTCTTTCTATTAACCAGTCTCGGATTTGACTTTTTTTCTTTGCCACTGTTCCCTGAAGACCAGCATCCCGGAGTCACCTCTTCACTGTAGACGTCGACAATGGCCTTTTGCGGGTACTGTAAAACGAAGCTACCAGTAGACGAGCTGTGAGGCGTTGATTTCTCAAACTAGAGACTCTAATGTACTTGTCTTGTTGCTCAGTTGTGCAGTGGGGCCTCCCACTTCTCTTTCTACTCTGGTTAGAGCCTGTTTGTGCTCTCCTCTGAAGGGAGTAGTACACACCGTTGTAGGAAATCTTCAGTTTCTTGGCAATTTCTCGCATGGAATAGCTTTTAATGTCTAAGAACAAGAATAGACTGTCAAGTTTCACATTAAACTTCTCTTTTTCTGGCCATTTTGAGAGATTCATAGAGCAAACAAATGTAATGCTCCAGATTCTCAACTAGCTCAAAGGAAGGTCCATTTTATAGCTTCTCTAATCGGCCAAACCATTTTCAGCTGTGCTAACATACTTGTACAGTTTTCTAGGGTTTCCTACACATTCATTAGCCTTCTTACACAGTTAGCAAACACAATGTATCATTAAAACACTGGTGTGGTGGTGTTTGAAATGGGCCTCTATACACCTATGTAGATATTGCATTAAAAAACAGACTTTTGCTGCTAGAATATGTCATTTACCACAATAGCAATGTATAAAGCGTATTTTCTGATTCATTTAATGTTGGCTTAATTGAAAAAAAATGTACTGTTCTTTTCAAAATAAGGACATTTCTAAATGAACCCAAACTTTTATGTATGGTCCTGAACCATGTGCAGTGATCAGCGACCTCATAGCAGGGGCCTGATCGCTGCTACATGTCACACACAGCGACCTCACTGGGGAGGTCACTGTTACTCGGTCACTGCGCTCTCGCTATGTGTGACGGGGGCTATAGAATTGCATGTGAGGAGTGATTTAAATAGTCATGTCCCAAAATGTGGGGAGTGAGAAACTTATCTGAATTGGGAGATGTTTAGTAGCCGTGTACAGCATGTCTGCATATGTCCTTAGACTGAGCTGCATTTATGAGTGAGGATAAGACATGAATAGGGTTGAGATAATTTTAGATCAAGTCTAACTTGTTATCTTAGCATTTATAAGCATTGACCTTGAAAGCACAGAGCTCTTCCCTTTTTCTACCATCATTGTTCTATATAAAGATGACAACCCTGCTTACCAACGATTTACGTCTGAAGAACCTCATAAAATGGGTAGTTCTCGGCCAACTCTGATAGGCGAATCCTGCCAAGACATTTTCTGCTTTGAATGGATTGTATAAGACTAGACAACCCTTTTAACACACATTTACTGGAACATGGACATTTGAAATGTCTTTAAAAAGGGTTTGCATATAATCAGTGGCATAAATTGGACCTTTGTGGGTCTCAATCTAAAATCTCCAAGAGGGGGACCCAGCTATCATGTCTAATAGTTTGTCTTTTCATACGGGCCAACAGGACCTTTTGGATCCCTCCAAGTCGATAGGGCACAGGTGCAATTGTAACCCATGCACATACTATAGTTATGACCCTGTATATAATCTATATATAACCTGTCTTTGGTTTAATGTTCACAGTGCTGGTTTTTTAAACTAAACCCCAATAGAACATTGTTTATCAGCTAACATGTTGCAATTTCAAAGAAGAAACAGAATAAACGGCATGTGCAGCAATAAAGATCGCCCTAATTTAATACTTGGTTGCACACCCTTTGACATTGATGACAGCATCCAAATGTTTCTTGTAGCATCTATAAGCTTCTAGCACTTCTCGGCTGGTATTTTCTCCCACTCTTCCTTTGCAGTTTGTTCAAGCTCTTGAATGTTTGCAGGATTCTTTTCCCCCTGTGGCAGATTTCAGCTCACCCCAAAGATTTTTGATGGGATTGAGGTCAGGACTCATTGCTGGCCATTTTAAAACAGTCCATTTTTTTTCTTTTTCAACCATTCCTGTGTACGTTTGAATGTGTGCATGGGGCATTGTCTCGCTGGAGGACCCGTGATCTTTGATTTAAACCAAGTTTTCTTACACGGAGTAGTACATTTTGCTCTAAAATCTCTTGCTAATTCTCTGATTTTATGATTCCTGTCAGTGGCGGACCTTGACCTCCAGGGGCCCTGGTGACAGCCATGGTGATGTGAGGATCTAGGGGGGTGTGTGCTGGTGGCCGTCAGCGCGGTCCGGGGGGAGTGCAGGGTGGTGCTGGCGGCCGTCGGAGAGGTGTTTGCGGCGGCTCTCCTACCTGCTGAGCGCTCCTGCGAGCCAGAGGGGCAGAGGAGAGTCGTCCTGCTCTTTTCTTTTCACATTTTTATATGTACTTGTCTGAGTAGTTTGTCACCTTTTGGACATTTTAGATGGTGTTTTCTATGTGTTTGTGTTTGCTTGCCATTGTTTTCAATGGTGTTCAACGAACAATCGACGAACACCCCCCCCCAATTCGATGAATCGAATTCGAACACTAGGGTGGTGGCTCATCTCTACCCATGGCCCCAGACTTTTCCAGGTTGGCCTTCAGGTCTTTGAATGTTGGATGTGGTGTTTTTTCCACCATTCACACCAACCTTAGAAGACCTCTCTTGCCAATTTTTCTCTTTTTCCCGCATCCATGGATGTTATTGATGGCTCCAAGCTTGACAAACTTCTTAATAATGCACTGTTGAATCTGGAATACCAAGGTTTCTGGAGATGGCCTTTATACCCTTTGAACGTCTTGTATTTGCTAAAAATACCAGTTCAGATGTCTTCATACAGCCCCTTTGTCTTCACCATTGTGAGAAAGGAACATGGCCTCATGTGGCTTTTTGAAGCACTGATGTCATCATTCATTGGTTAATTCATGTCACATGGGCACCGACAACGTATCACAGGTGATTCCTATTAGTGATTTACCACAGATAAGTCAATGTGTCTCCATACTAATTTAATATGAAGGGTTCTAATACCAGCGTCACAGCAAGCGTTCGGTTTTTCTATTATTCCTCCCATTGTTATTGTGTGTTAAATTTTTGTTTCTTATTTTCTCTTTTGTATTTGACTTGAGTGCTGTATATTAAAAATGCTGTTTCACTTAATTCGTTTTTTTCAGGAGTTATTCCACATTATATGCTTAAACTTCATGGGTGCCAATAACGATGAGCAGGACTGTATATGTACTTTAAAAGAAAAAAAAAAATTTAAAAAAATTACATCTAAGGCTGGCTTTACATTGGCGTTCCCCTCGCAGCGTTATGTGGAGGGGAACCATCATGTGAGCGCAGCCACCGCAAGTCCCTATGTTTATAATGGGGACGCACGGTGCTGCGCTTGACTATGCATGACCGTGCGCTCTCATTCACTGCAATATGTGATTTGTATGCAGGCGGATGCCTGACCACAAATCACACACTCTCGTCTGCACCAAGAATGCAACATGTCGCGTCCCTGGTGCGGACGAGAGTGTGTGATTTGTGGTCAGGCATCTGCCTGCGTACAAATCACATATTGTAGTGAATGGGAGCGCACGGTCATGCGCAGTCAAGCGCAGCACCGTGTTCTCCCATTATAAACATAGGTAAGTATTCACTGATCTCAGGGAGACCAGTTCAAGAAAACACTGCGGGTAGCCGGCTAAAGCGCTCAACACAGTGAATTCCTAGGCCCATTGCCCCCTGGGAATTTAGAATATGCAAATAGAGTCTGTGGAGCCTCGATTAGGAGTCTCAACACAGGACTAGCCAGATCTTCCTCTAGTGAAGGATCTAGCCATGATAACCACCATATTAAGTGGCCCTATGAGTCAATATCCAGCTCATTACAAGCTTAAAGATATGACAAGGGAATACAAAGGCCAGGTATCCATCCACAGACAGCTGTTTCGGGGTGTTGCCCCTCATCAGTGTGGAGTAGTATAAACATAGGGGCTTGCGGTGGCTGTGCTCACATGGCGATTCCCCTCCGCAGAACACTGCGGAGGGGAACGCCAGTGTGAAACCAGGCTAAGGCTGGTTTCACACTGCAGTATTTTCCCTGATCAGGTTTGTGTGCCAAAACCAGGAGAGGAACTTATAATTGAAAGATTGACACCTGTTCTGAGTTTTGGAGACACTGCTGGTTTTGACGCACAATCCTGATCGAACCTGATCACTGATCAGGAAAAAAACTGCAGCGTGAAACCAGCCTAATAGAGATGTGCCCAAAGTTTTGATTAGTGGGGGTTCACTTGCTGAGATCAGAGGGGCTGAATGCTGCTGTCCTCCCAAACTGAACATGAATATCTAGAGATGTTTGTGCATCACACTGTCAAAAGTTTTTTTTAAATGCAAATAGTCTTTAGAGGCAATCTGTCAATAAGTTATTCCTACCACATCTGAGATCAGCATGATGTAGGCAGAAAGACCATGAATCCAACAATGTATCATTTAGATTACTGGATATAGCAGTTTAGACACAAGGATTTTAGATTTAGCAATGTAGCAAAGCTTAAAAAGCTGCCCTGCCTTGTGCTCTCTATGTACAAAGTCTATAGACAGTGATCTGATCCCAGCGGGGCACATTGGACTAGTTGAGCTCTAGTTGACTTGGGGTACTTTCACATCTGCGTTTTTGCAAACACGTCAGAATAAAATGGATGCGGCTCACTTGCAGCAACATTGCGTTTGGACTGATGCACTTTGTATTGAAGCTCCGGACATGTGCGGCACTTGCGTTTTCATCGTGATCCGGCACTTCCGGCTTGTCTTAAAACCGCTGTTAGCAACAGTAAATGTCTTGTGGCAGATTTGCCAGATCATAATGAAAACTCAAGTGTTGCACATTTCCGGAACTCCAATACAAAATGCATTAGACAAGACACAATGTTGCAGCATCGTTTTGAAAAGGCATAATTCTGCCAGATTTGGAAAAACGCTGATGTGAAAGTAAAAATAACCTGAAGTTTAAAAGTTCAGGTTTTGCAAGATCTGCCTGAGCTGGAAACAAACGCAGATCTGAAAGTAGCCTTGGCTACGTTCACATGCTGTGCTACAGCACCGTTCAGGTCCACTTTGTATGATCTGCTCTTTGCAGTGAAACGCATTGACATTGGCTGTCTCAGCCAAGTCAATGCATTTCACTATTTTGCATGCATTTGGGCTGAAAGTGGATCCGTAAAAAGGTCACATGCCCATTTTTTTGGCTTTTACTTGCTGCGCTATTTACTCACCTTGTCGCGCTCCCTTGCTGATCTCCCGTCATACCGATGCTGCAGGACCTGTGGAGGACCTTGGACAGCACCATGTGAACGAGCTACATCATGCGGTCACTTGGGAGGCTGCAGAGTCCTAGAGGTAGCGAAGCTGCAGTCTCCAGGGATGAGAAGACACCGCTGGCAATCACTGGGGGAGTGCGGCGATGTAAGTGTGCAAGGGGCGTTCACACAAAGAATGCTGCACTTTGTGAGGATCCGTTCTTGGTGCAGTTTTACACCAAAATGGATCCTCATAAAACGCAGTAATACGCTGTATATGAACGTAGCTTTAGGCTGCTTTCACACACTGCTTATTTTCTGCCTTTCTTCACGCGCGCTTTTCCCCAAAAGCGCATCTGTGTCTGCGTTCCCAGCAAAGTAAATGGAAATTCACTTTTGATGTTCAGACGCTGTGCTTTTGGGGCCGAAAACGCTCAGGTAACAAGAATAAACATGTTAATTCTTTGTGCCTTTCATAGGCCCAATTCTAGTGCTGGAATAGGCATTACCATTCAGACAATGCTGTATTCCAGCACCTATAAGCGCGGGCGCAGGAGGAGAAGCAGGATGTGATGTCACACAGGGGGAGGAAAAATCCTGTGTTCCTCCTCCCGTGTGACATGTACTTTTGCTTAGCAGTGTATGTGCCGCAGTTTCTGGCTGCCTGTACATTCACTGCCAAGCAAAATGAAAAGTGAACAGTAAAAGGAAAAAAAATAGCATGCTCTCTTCTCTGCAGACTCCCAGGACACGTCCGATCGCTGCAAGGACCTGCTGGTAAAACAATCGGCTGATGCACAGCTGATTTTCAAAATCGGGTGTTAAAAAAGCCGGCCACTTTTTTTTTTTTTTTGTAAACAATCTGCTGATGGATCAGCTGATCGTTTAAAAACCGGGCGTTTAAAAAATCAGCTGATGCACAGCTGATTCAGGTCCTTGAACCTGACACATCAACTGATCGGTTTGCCGACCGGCAAACTGATCAGAGGATATTGGACATCATGAGGCCCTCGACCCTGGACTACGTTGGGAGGAGGGGGTTCTTTTCTTTAATGTAGATGGAGTCACTAATTGTGTTCTGTTTTATTTCTAATAAAAATATTTTTGTGGTGTTTTTTGTTATATGATGGTGAATTCATGGTGGCCATGCATAATATTGGTGTGACACCATGAATTTTAGGCTTAGGGCCAGCTAATAATACACATCTAGTCCTAACCCCATTATTGCCCAGCGAGCCACCCAGCACCAGGGCCTTGGAAGAGTCTGATACAGCGGCAGAAGATGGCGCTTCGATGAATGCACTATTTTCTGGGGCTGCAGACTACAATTCACAGTGGGGTGGGGGGGGGGGGGCAGAAAGCTTGGGCCACCCTGCACTGTGAATTCCAGCCCCCAGCTGCCTAGTTGTACCTGGCTGGACACAAAAATGGGGCAAAGCCCACATCATTTTTTTTTTTCCCGTTATTTCATGAAGTTCATTAAATAATAATTTTTTTAAAAAAGGGCTTCCCTATATTTTTGGTTTCAAGCCAGACACAAGTAGGTAGCTGGGGGTTGGGAGCAGCCTGTACCTGCCTGCTGTATCTGGCTGGCATACATAAATATGGCATACATTTTTGGAAAAAATTCATTAAAAAATAATAAAATAAATAAGAACACAAACTCATTTAGGGGCTAATCTTTATTAACCATTCAACCCTCATCTCTGTGATTATTACTCTCTCAGCTCTGCTTCATCATAGACCATGGTCGTAATGCAGAAACTTGGACAAAGTGCTTCGGTGTCCGCGCTGCTGCTCCAAATCCAAAGAAACACAGACACGGGAATGTCTGGTACAGCTACAGCCTTTATTTTCCTCCTACGCGTTTCGGAGCCTCCTCCCGAGCTCCTTCCTCAGGGAACATCCTGAGGAAGGAGCTCGGGAGGAGGCTCCGAAACGCGTAGGAGGAAAATTAAAGGCTGTAGTTGTACCAGACATTCCCGTGTCTGTGTTTCTTTGGATTTGGAGCAGCAGCGCGGACACCGAAGCACTTTGTCCAAGTTTCTGCATTACGACCACGGTCACCGTTGAGAGTGCGGTCCCTGCAGCAGCTGCTTGTACGCTATTCTACCAGTTGTGGGTTTCACAACTGACTAAGGTGAGCAATTCCACATCGACAAGTGAAAGTTTTTAATTGAGATAAGACCCTATATGCGCATTCTTTCTTTCACAGATTTTCATCACAGACCAAGGAGACAAACAAAGCTGCTATCCCCTTAGTCCCTGAAGGAGAGCCTGGAGCGCTGCAGCATGGTGTGTGTGGGGGGGGGTGTAACTCGGGTCGCCCGGGGAAAGCCCAGGTCATACCACCTTTGCTGTCCTCGGGTGACCCCCAGTGTCTTCCTGGTTGCAATGCCGAAAAGGTCTCCTCTGAGAAGACAGGAAATGGAAATGACATCAAGGTCAAGGACCCCCCCCCCCCCCCCCCCCTGTGTATTGTATTAGATACACCGCTCCGCACACAGTATCACACAAGATTGTATTTTACACAGCTCAGCAGATAGTATCACATGACAGGAAATTACATCAGGGACCCTTTTTTTTTAATTTTTTTTTAATTATCTTCACTGTCCTAGTGTAGCAGAAAAAATAGCATGCCTAAAAAAACGCAATGTGCGAACACTGCGTTTTTTACATACTCAAAATTTACGCCTCCTCAAAATCCAGGAAAAACTTGCGCGTAAAAAGATACAGGAAATATGCAGTGTGTGAACGTTAGAGTTCTAGTCCAGCAATTATATTTGTGTGTACGTTTTGTGTGTCTAAATAATAAACACATATTATATGCAAAAAGATATTAACCCATAAACACAAATAGAACAAAAACCTATAGGAAAAATCGTGTTTGGCAACATTTGCATTAAAAAATATTTTTATTGGACCAATTTAAAAATGCATAAGAAAACTATTGCTATTGCTGTATGTTTTCTTAGGTTTTTTTTAATGTAAATGTTACCCAACACGTTTTTCTGTAGATTTTAGTCCCGCAATTACGGTAGCCTTCTGAAGCTAAGGGTCCCGTCACACTTGCTGACACTCCAGCGATCCCGACAACGATGCGACCTGGCAGGGATCGCTAGAGCGTCGCTACATGGTCGCGCTGTTGAGATGTCAAACAGTCAGATCTACTCAACGACGCAGCAGCGATACAGCAGTCGTTGGGACCCTGTCACTCAGACCTGTAGTATTGAGGTCGTTGCTCGTTGTCCCACCATCGAACATGCTGCCCAGAGGGAGTCCGATGATCAAAAAATGGTCCAGGCCATTGTGACACGATCAGCGATCTCGCAGTGGGTGCCTGGTCGCTGCTACGTGTCAAACACAACAAGATTGCTGGTGAGGTCGCTGTTGCATCACAAAACCTGTGACGTATCAGATGTATCAGCAATCTCACTATGTGTGACGGGGCTTAAAACAAAACACATTGCAAGTAAAAAAAAAAACTGCACCCAGTGTGATAGGAAAGGTATTGCTGGAAGCTCTGTTAACCCCTGCAGCATGTGGTCTTCAGATTACATAGCAATAAGCTGCTGACAGATTCCATTTTAAGAAAATGCAGGGAGAAAATGTGTATTGTGAGGACCACTGAGCCATAATGCTCTGAAACGTGGAATGTCTACAGTCCCCAATAGTGAGTGGAGTTCTTCCAGGATAATATTTATTATTATTATTAGAGCACCATTGATTCCATGGTGCTGTACATGAGAAGGGGTTACATACAAACAAGTTAAAAATACAATGAACAAACTAACAGTGACCGACCGATAGAGGGGAGAGAGGACTCTGCCCTTGCTGGCTTACATC
Source organism: Allobates femoralis (assembly GCA_033576535.1). NCBI lineage: Eukaryota > Metazoa > Chordata > Amphibia > Anura > Aromobatidae > Allobates > Allobates femoralis. The sequence continues at coordinate 166,580,948 of JARQOC010000005.1, read as the reverse complement.
CTACAGGGCAATGGGGAGAGAGACAGTAGGTTGAGTCTTCTCTGGTGGTGGTGGAGCACCAAGTCCAATGGTGGTGGAGCGCCTGGTCCGATGGTGATGGAGCACTGGGTCCAGTGGTGGTGAGGAGGCACCGTGGTCATTGCAGTCTGTAGGCTGTTCTGAAGAGATGGGTTTTCCGTTTCCGCTTGAAGTTTCCGAGTGTTGGGGACAGTCGGACGTTTTGAGGTGCAGAATTCCAGAGGATGGGGGATGCTTGGGTGAAGTCTTGCAGATGGCTAGATGAGGAACATACAAGTGTGGAGGAAAGAAGGAGATATTGGGAGGATCGAAGAATACAAGTTGGATGATACCGGGAGATTAGTTCAGAGATATATGGGGGAGACAGACTGTGGAACGGCTTTGTAAGGGGCCTTTCACACTTGCATTTTTTTCCTGATTTGGAAGATCAGGAAAACAAATGATTCTGAGGCGGCCGTCACACGCTACGATATCTTGAAAGATATCGCTTGAACGCGCCTGATTAAACATCGCGTGAACGATGTCTCTGCGTGTGACGGCAAGATACGACGAGCGAGAAGTGTTCAAATCGCAAGATCGAGATCTGAGCTCCGGAGCTCAGATCTTGCGATGAACGATTTTACAAACCGCTTCATCGTGGTGTATAACACCACGATGAACGATCTCCCAGCGGCAGAGCCTATGCTGGGAGATGGTAACTATGGTACACGTCGGGTTACTAAGCGACAGTGGCGTAGCAACTGTTTGTGGCGCCCGGGGCGGTCGAAAAATTTGCCGCCCCTTTGGTTGTTGATAATCCGGAAGTATACATAGTATACACTGTCTGCCCCTATATACAAGAATATAACTACTATACTAAAACATAAAGAGAAGGGGTGCAATTGGGGGGTAAGTATTGGGCCAATTGGCCACTCACCTATTGGGGTTGTCACTGTGCACCGCCACCTCTGCACAACCCCAGTGTATGGCAACAAACCGGACTCAAGGAGGGCCTGGGGCCGGAGCAATTTTTTGCCGCTGTACTGTGGCGTTCATAGTGTAATATAAGTGCAAAAAACGTTATTCTTAATATGATGTCACAATACCGGGATCTGAGGATCTTCTATTTCGAGGTCAGGGGCTCTCTGATGCCGTGTTGCTGTCTGCCTCGCTGTCGTCCTCTTTTGACACTGCAGTGCGGTGGACAAGAGAGCATTAACTGGTTAATATGAGAAGTATGGAGTGTACTAACTGAGCCATAAACCCTCCCCATACCAGTAGGATTACTATATGGATTTTAGTATTAGGGTGCGAACACACTGGCGTGAAACTCTGATGAGTGCAATGTGTGATTTTCTTACATTGCAATCAATCTCTGAGAGCACACTGATGAGTGTCGGACGCTTTTTTCTCATCCAGATTCAGGATGAGAAAAAAGTTGCAACATGTTGTGACAGTATGTGATTCACACCGAGACTCACCAATGCAAGTCTACGGGTCCGACAAAATCACGGACCGCACACGGACCATCCGAGAGGCATCTGTTTTTTTCACGGATACATTATCATTCTGTAGCTGAGACAACTATAAAATGTTCCTGTAAATGATTCTACAGTAATAGATGCTGAGAAAAAACACGGATTGCACACAGATGTGTTCTGAGAGAAATGTCGGACACTCGCACAGCAGTTGCCAAACGGACCAAAAAACGGATGTAACTCGTCCGACTCTCCTGGATGGGAAACAGACCGATTTTAAGGCGGCGAGAGACAGTGCACCACCGTGTCCTCAGCTCCATGCTGTGCACAGTGTACCATGTCCTCAGCTCCGTGCTGTGCACAGACAGTGTACCACCATGTCCCCAGCTCTGTGCTGTGCACAGTGTACCACCAAGTCCCCAGCTCCATGCTGTGCACAGACAGTATACGGTACACTGTCTGTGCACAGCACAAAGATGAAGACATGGTGGTACACTGTGCACAGCACGGATCTGGGGACATGGTGGTACACTGTCTGTGCACAGCTCGGAGCTGAGGACAGCACGGAGCTGGGGACATCCCAGAAGAGGCACAATAACTACAGACAGGAGGCGGGAGAACATTGAGCCCACCCAGGAGAACTACAACTCCCAGCACCCAACACACTGCCCAGAAACCAAACAGTAACGCCCGAACAGGCAGGAGAGCTACAATTCCCAGCATGCCACACCCTGCCAACACAGGAAGGTGGAGGCTGAGACACCTAGCACAGCTGCCATTATCACCACACACCCCCCCACTCCTCCTGAACCCCCGTCCTCCTCTCCTCTGTCCTCCTGCACCCCTGTCCTCCTCTCCTCTGTCCTCCTGCACCCCCGTCCTACTCTCCTCTGTCCTCCTGCACCCCCGTCCTCCTCTCCTCTGTCCTCCTGCACCCCCATCCTCCTCTCCTCTGTCCTCCTGCACCCCCGTCCTCCTCTCCTCTGTCCCTCCTGCACCACCGTCCTCCTCTCCTCTGTCTTGCTGTACCCCCGTCCTCCTCTCCTCTGTCCTCCTGCACGCCCGTCCTCCTCTCCTCTGTCCTCCTGCACCCCCGTCCTCCTCTCCTCTGTCCTCCTGCACCCCGTCCTCCTCTCCTCTGTCCTCCTGCACCCCCGTCCTCCTCTCCTCTGTCCTCCTGCACCCCCGTCCTCCTCTCCTCTGTCCCTCCTGCACCACCGTCCTCCTCTCCTCTGTCTTGCTGCACCCCCGTCCTCTTCTCCTCTGTCCTCCTGCACGCCCGTCCTCCTCTCCTCTGTCCTCCTGCACCCCTGTCCTCCTCTCCTCTGTCCCTCCTGCTGCTCCTCTGTCCTCCTGCGCCCCCTTCCTCCTCTCCTCTGTCCCTCCTGCTGCTCCTCTGTCCTCCTGCGCCCCCTCTCTTCCTCCCTCTCCTCTGTCCCTCCTGCTGCTCCTCTGTCCTCCTGCACCCGTCCTCCTCTCCTCTGTCCCTTGCTGCATCACCGTCCTCCTCTCCTCTGTCTTGCTGCACCCCGTCCTCCTCTCCTCTGTCCTCCTGCACGCCCGTCCTCCTCTCCTCTGTCCTCCCTGCACCCTGTCCTCCTCTCCTCTGTCCCTCCTGCTGCTCCTCTGTCCTCCTGCGCCCCCGTCCTCCTCTCCTCCGTCCCTCCTGCTGCTCCTCTGTCCTCCTGCACCCCCGTCCTCCTCTCCTCTGTCCCTCCCGCACCACCGTCCTCCTCTCCTCTGTCTTGCTGCACCCCCATCCTCCTCTCCTCTGTCCTCCTGCACGCCCATCCTCCTCTCCTCTGTCCTCCCTGCACCCCTGTCCTCCTCTCCTCTGTCCCTCCTGCTGCTCCTCTGTCCTCCTGCGCCCCCGTCCTCCTCTCCTCTGTCCCTCCTGCTGCTCCTCTGTCCTCCTGCACCCCCGTCCTCCTCTCCTCTGTCTTGCTGCACACCTGTCCTCCTCTCCTCTGTCCCTCCACTGCTCGTCTTCTCCTCTGTCCCCCTGTTCCTGTCCTCCTGCCCCCCTGTCCTCTTCTCCTCTGCCCCCCTGTCCTCTTCTCCTCTGCCCCCCTGTCCTCTTCTCCTCTGCCCCCCTGTCCTCTTCTCCTCTGCCCCCCTGTCCCTGTCCTTCTCTGCCCCCCTGTTCCTGTCCTTCTCTGCTCCCCTGTCCCTGTACTTCTCTGCCCCCTGTCCTCTCTCCTCTGCCCCCTGTTCCTGTCCTTCTCTGCCCCCTGTTCCTGTCCTTCTCTTGCCCCCCTGTTCCTGTCCTTCTCTGCTCCCCTGTTCCTGTCCTTCTCTGCTCCCCTGTTCCTGTCCTTCTCTGCTCCCCTGTTCCTGTCCTTCTCTGCTCCCCTGTTCCTGTCCTTCTCTGCTCCCCTGTTCCTGTTCTCCTCTGCCCCCCTGTTCCTGTCCTTCTCTGCCCCCCTGTTCCTGTTCTTCTCTGCCCCCCTGTTCCTGTCCTTCTCTGCTCCCCTGTCCCTGTCCTTCTCTGCTCCCCTGTCCCTGTCCTTCTCTGCTCCCCTGTCCTTCTCTGCTCCCCTGTCCTCTTCTCCTCTGCCCCCCTGTCCTCTTCTCCTCTGCCCCCCTGTTCCTGTCCTTCTCTGCTCCCCTGTCCTTCTCTGCTCCCCTGTCCCTGTCCTTCTCTGCCCCCCTGTCCTCTTCTCCTCTGTCCCCCTGTCCTCTTCTCCTCTGCACAGTTTCCCTCACCTCTCTGGGTCCATGGGAGGCCGGCTGGATGGAGGAGTCGCCACCAGCACTTGCAGCCATCACGGGACAGGAAGCAGCTGAGCTCCCAGCGGCTTCCTGTCACCGTGAAGCGTGATCGCTCTCAGCGCTCAGCGCTGAGGGGCCGGGACGGGAGCTGTCAGGGGTGAACCTAGCCTCTCTGCTGCCTGAGGCGAACTGCAAAACGGCGCCCCCCCCCACCCGCTAGTAAATTTATATTTATATAGTAGATTTATATTTATCCTGTGTAAATGAGCAAAATAGTGGACATTTTAGTTTACAGAAACAGAAAAAAAGATGTCAGCGCCATCACACGCACATACAAAAACCACACAGAAGAATCCAGAACACGAATCATTAATGGCAATGGCGGCTTGGCACAAGCATTTAGACACATAATGACGACTGTCAGAGCTGTGGTCCTGTAGGCAGACACTGTCCTGCGTCCTTCTAGCTCAGGAGGCAGAACTGATTGCCAACCTCTGGCACATGCCTGCAAAACTCTGGACCGCTGCCTGGCACTGAATATTCAGACATGTCACCATGCACCACAGTCCACACACCACAGATAACGACCTGCCGTCTGACCATCAACAAGCCGCCACTGCACTAAGTTGGTAAAATGGCGCTTCTCCTCCATCCAACAGACCACACTTACTCCCAAATTGCTTAGCCAATCACAAGCGCCACACACGGGGCTGTCTTTACGTAATTAATAACAGGGTCCTTCCTATTGGGTTGAGCAAAGGATGTGGGAGCAAGATGGGGTAAGAGCACCACCGACCAACCGCTGCTCAGGAGAAACATGGCTGGATGCCTGAATGTACCTAGGGGCGGCACTGGACATGGTGTGTAAGGGTGGTTTCACATTTGCGTTCAGAACGCAAGTGTAACAGAACGCAGCCAAAAGCATGCGCACTGCGTTCCTATGTTTAACATGGGAACGATTCCGTTTGGATGTGCATAATTTATACGCCCTCCTCCGCCCTCCAAATGCAACATATTGCATTTTTTGTGCGTTCACAGGCGCTTGTTTTATCAGCAAGTGCCCGCAAGCGCACAAACAATGCATGGATCTCAATGGATCCGCAGTGTCCTCCGCATGGCGGCGCAGGAGAATGCTGCGGATCACACTGAAATTTCGTCGGCAGCGGCCAGGAGGAGGAGGATCTCCGCCTCCCGGCCGCCGTCTAGATCGCTGATTGGCTGGCCGGGCACCATACTGATATGAACGCATGCGGAGAATCTCCGCTGCATTCACATCAGTATGGCAGCGTTTGTCCTGCGTTTGCATGCCCTGCGCATGCAGACACAAACGCAAATCTGAAACCAGCCTAAGTTATGTCCAATCAGTCCTGCAGCAGAGGGACAATGCATCCTACATCATAGAAATCATGGAGCCCCAGAGCAGAAGTTCTAATTGGGCACCCCCCAACAAAAACAATATTTGCCTGGGTCACATAGGTACATCTCTCACAACATGTCAGCCTTTACAAAGTAATTTTCCTCCTACTGAAGCCCTAGATTCCCCTTTCATTGCCAACAAAAGTGCCCCACAAACACTGTATGATCCTCCACAGTGCATTCCTCCACACGCACAGTATGGATGACCCTACTGTACCTCCTTCAACTACCCCAGTACAGTATGATCCCCAACTATGACCCCCGCCCAGCTCTCCATGTAGTAAAATGGACCTATGTACAGTATAATGGCCCCCAACACAGCCCTCAAATAGCCCTTCATAAAGTATAAAGGCTCCCTTGTAGCCCTCAAAGTATTATCATGCCTCCCACAGAGCCCTCCAAATATTATAATGGCTTCCATATAGTATAACTTGCTCCTTATAATATAATACACCCCCATAGTATTCCACATAGTATACCGCATTCCTCCATATGTTATGCACCCCCATAGTCTTCTATAAAATAGAATGCACCCCCACAGTCCTCAATATAGAAAACCGCACCCCCACAGTCCTCCATATAGTATATTGCACCCCGTAGTCCTCTAAATAGCATATTGCACCGCCACAGACCTTCATAGAGAACAATTCACCCCCACAGTACTCGATATAAAATAATGCACTCCCACACTCCTCCATGTAGTATAATGCACCCCACAGTCCTCCATATAGAATAATGCATCCCCACAGTCCTCCATATAGATTAATGCACCCCCAGAGTCCTCCAAATAGTATAATGCACCCCACAGTCATTCATATAACATATTGCACCTCCACAGTCCACCATATAGAATAATGAACCCCCACAGTCCTCCATATAGCATGCAAGCCCATATATCATACTGCACCCCCATAGCTCTCTTCATACAGCATATTGGACCCACATAGTCATCCATATAGTATAATGCACCCTCATAGTCCTCCATATAGTATCATGCATTCCCTATAGCCTTCCTTATAGTATAATGCACCCCCATAGTCTTCCATATAATATAATGGGCCACAATAGTTCTCCATATAGTATATTGCACCCCCATTGTCCTCCTATATTATATTATACATTACATAGTTTCCCATCAGTGTACTCACTAAAAAAAAACTATTAAAAAAATAAAAAGTAAATACCTCTTCCACTCAGCATCTCCTCTGCCGCTCTGCATGTCTCTGCACAGCGGCGCTAAGTGATGACATCATTGTTCCCCGCCGTGCTGAGCTGCAGAGGGGTGGACAGCGGCGACCGGGACTCGGGAGAAGAATACTGCCGGCAGAGGCGGCCGGGACTATAGGAGTGGCATGTTCGCGGGGCCACCACTGGTACACACATGGCTCCGCTCCGTGCACCTAGTACACACTAAGCTCTGTACAGCACGCACGCCTCGTACACAAGCGGCTCTGCTCCGTACACCTCGTACACACGCGGCTCTGCTCCGTACGCCTCGTACACAAGCGGCTCTGCTCTGTACACACGTGGCTCCGCTCCGTACACCTTGTACACATATGGCTCCACTCCATACACCTAGTACATACGTGGCTCTGCTTCGTACACACGCGGCTCCGCTTTGTACACACTGGGCTCCACTGCGAACGCCTTGCACACACGGCTCTGCTCCGTACGCCTCGTACACACATGGTTCCGCTCCGTACACCTTGTACACACGGCTCTGCTCCGTACACCTCGTACACATACAGCTCTACTCCGTACACCTTGTACACACTGCACACTGGTCTCCGCTCCGTACACCTCGTACACATACAGCTCCGCTCTGTACACCTCGTACAAGCGCAGCTCCGCTCCGTACACCTCGTACACACTCGGCTCCGCTCCGTACACCTCGTACACACTCTGCTCCGCTCCGTACACCTCGTACACACTCTGCTCCGCTCCGTACACCTCGTACACACTCGGCTCCGCTCCGTACACCTCGTACACACTCGGCTCCGCTCCGTACACCTCGTACACACTCGGCTCCGCTCCGTACACCTCGTACACACTCGGCTCCGCTCCGTACACCTCGTACACACTCGGCTCCGCTCCGTACACCTCGTACACACTCGGCTCCGCTCCGTACACCTCGTACACACTCGGCTCCGCTCCGTACACCTCGTACACACTCGGCTCCGCTCCGTACACCTCGTACACACTCGGCTCCGCTCCGTACACCTCGTACACACTCGGCTCCGCTCCGTACACCTCGTACACACTCGGCTCCTCTCCGTATACCACGTACACTCTCAGCTCGTCTCCGTACACCTCGTACAAGCGCAGCTCCGTAACGTACACACGTGGCTTCACTCCATACACCTCGTACACACTCGGCTCCACTCCGTACACCTCGTACACACATGGCTCCGCTCTGTACACCTCGTACACACACGGCTCCGCTCTGTACACCTCGTACACACACGGCTCCGCTCTGTACACCTCGTACACACACGGCTCCGCTCTGTACACCTCGTACACACACGGCTCCGCTCTGTACACCTCGTACACACACGGCTCCGCTCCGTACACCTCGTACACACTCGGCTCCGCTCCGTACACCTCGTACACACTCGGCTCCGCTCCGTACACCTCGTACACACTCGGCTCCGCTCCGTACACCTCGTACACACTCGGCTCCGCTCCGTACACCTCGTACACACTCGGCTCCGCTCCGTACACCTCGTACACACTCGGCTCCGCTCCGTACACCTCGTACACACTCGGCTCCGCTCCGTACACCTCGTACACACTCGGCTCCGCTCCGTACACCTCGTACACACTCGGCTCCTCTCCGTATACCACGTACACTCTCAGCTCGTCTCCGTACACCTCGTACAAGCACAGCTCCGTAACGTACACACGTGGCTTCACTCCATACACCTCGTACACACTCGGCTCCACTCCGTACACCTCGTACACACATGGCTCCGCTCTGTACACCTCGTACACACACGGCTCCGCTCTGTACACCTCGTACACACACGGCTCCGCTCTGTACACCTCGTACACACACGGCTCCGCTCTGTACACCTCGTACACACACGGCTCCGCTCTGTACACCTCGTACACACACGGCTCCGCTCTGTACACCTCGTACACACACGGCTCCACTCCGTACACCTCGTACACACACGGCTCCACTCTGCACAACTCATACATACACGGCTCTGCTCCGTACACCTCGTACACACTCGGCTCTGCTCCGTACACCTCGTACACACTCGGCTCTACTCCGTACACCTCGCACACACTCGGCTCTGCTCCATACACCTCATACACACACGGCTCCGCTCCGTACACCTCATACACACTCGGCTCCGCTCTGCACAACTCATACATACACAGCTCCACTCCATACACCTCATACACACTCGGCTCTGCTCCATACACCTCGTACACACTCGGCTCTACTCTGTACACCTCGCACACACTCGGCTCTGCTCCATACACCTCATACACACACGGCTCCGCTCCGCACACCTCATACACACTCGGCTCCGCTCTGCACAACTCATACATACACAGCTCCACTCCATACACCTCATACACACGCACCTCCACTCTGTACACCTCGTACACTCAGCTCCACTCCATATACCTCATACATACACAGCTCTGCTACATTCATTTACACTGTAAATCCCTCAGCCACACATGAACTTCACCTCATCCAGCACCATGGTGGGAGTCCTGGCTGCATACTGAGGAGATGATCATGTGACCCCGTGACTCCTCCCCTCCTTTGACATCATCACAGGTCCTGTCAATGCGGGGCACTGTGAAGCATGCAGCCGGCTCATGTAGCCGGCTCACACTGCTGGCGGGGGGGGGGCGGTTTGGAGACCGCAGGCGCTGCAGCAGGAGTCTGCTGAGCCTGGGGCAGACACCCTGCCAGCAGCCCCAGTACGCCAAACCTGGTCGCAGCGTCGGCGGCCAGGACTATAGGAGCGGGAACGGCATCAGCAGGGGGGCAGCACTACCACCAGGCGCTCCTGAGGATGCCACCCTTTGTCCTACCAGCAGGGCTCGCCGCCTTCGGGCGGCAATACAGTGCCAGTGGCGCACCCTCCCTCCCCCACAAAGACTCCAGTTTTCATATGGAGTCTGGGGGAGGGAGGGAAAGAAAAAAAAACCGCTCACGCTACCCTGCCTTGTAAATGCAGCCCTGCTGCCGCCCCCACACACCTGCCGCCCGGGGCGGACCGCCCCCTCCGCCCCCCCCACGCTACGCCACTGCTAAGCGACGCGCGGCGCCTAGTAACCCGATGTGTACCATAGTTACCAGCGATCTCGCTGGTCCACATCGCTGGTGAGTCTGTCTGTGTGACATCTCACCAGCGATGTGAGCGATATTGTAAGCGATCGCGCGTGCACGTGATCGCTTACAATATCGCTAGCGATATCGTAGCGTGTGACGGCCGCCTTACAGGATTCAATTTTTTTTGCCCATTCTCTTTAATGATTTCAGGGAAAAACATGAAGCAACAAGATTCTACCTGAAAAAATTAAAGTGAATGTGCAAAATACTGTAAGAATCAGGTTTTTTCCTGATCTTCCAAATCAGGGAAAAATTGCAAGTGTGAAAGGCCCCTAAGTCAGTGTTAAGGCCACTTCACACACACAGATATCTGAGTCCAATATCTGAACAGATCTCTGGTTGCAGTGAAATCATGGATACATTGCTCCATGTTGTACACAGCCACAAAATGGAGCAATGTGTCCATGATTTCACTGCAACCAGAGATCTGTTCAGATATTGGACTCAGATATCTGTGTGTGTGAAGTGGCCTTTAGTTGTTTGAATTGGATACGTTGGTGAATTGGGAGCCAGTGGAGGAATTTGCAGAGGGAAAAGTGGAGGAATAGCGAGGAGAGGTGGATTAGTCAGGCAGCAAAGTAACGGACAGATTGGAGAGGTGTAAGAATGTTAGCAAGGAGGCCACAGAGGAGGAGGTTGCACTAGTCGAGACGGGAGATGATGAGGACATGCACTAGTAGTTTAGTAGATTGAGGGTTGAGGAAGGGATAGATTCTGGAAATATTTTTGAGTTCAAGGCATCAGGAGGTTGCAAGGGCTTGGATGTGCGATTTGAAGGACAGGGCAGAGTCAAGGGTTACTCTGAGGCAGCGGACTTCAGGTACGGGGCAAAGTGTTATGTCATTTATTGTGATTGATAGATCTGGTAAGGAAGGTGTGCGAGATGGAGGAAACATGATGAGTTCAGTTTTGTTTACATTGAGTTTTAGGAAGTGAGAGGAGAAAGAAGAGGATATGGCTGATAGACACTCCGGGATTCTGGACAGGAGAGAGGCGACATCTGGGCCAGAGAGATAGATCTGAGTGTCATCAGCGTACAGGTGATAATGGAAGCCATGGGACTTTGAGTTGTCCCAGACCACAAGGGTATAGAAAAAGGAGGGGGCCCAAGACAGAGCCTTGAGGGACCCCAACAGAGAGGAATGGGGCGAGGAAGTCTTGTGGGAGTGGGAGACACAAAATATGCAGTTGGAAAAGTAGGAAGAGATCCAGGAGAGGGCAAGGTCAGTGATGCCAAGGGAAGAGAGAATCTATAATGGGAGGCATTGGTTGACTGTGTCAAATGAGGAGGACGGAGAACTGTCTATTTGCTTTGGCCGTGAGTACACTACTAGTATACTCAGGGGCGTGACTACAATAGGTGCAGAGGTTGCAATTGCATCGGGGCCCCAAAAGTCCATTTGGCCTATATAAAAAGACCATTGCTATTAAAGACTCACAGTAATTAGGGGCCCCCGTTGAAGTTTTGCACTGGGGCGCTTGAGCTTGAAGTTATGCTACTGAGTATACTGGTCATGAATTTTTGTTTAATTTTTTTTGTCCTTTCTATCTAAGCCGTCTAGTTGTCTGTTCCTTCTATTGATATGTTTTGAAGTGAATAGATTACTTTGCAGCCTGTATGATTTTATATATTTTTAGTGACCGATGTAATATTTCTACCCACTTGTTTTGTGTTGCGGACATTATCTGATTCCACGTCAATAGGGCCGGGCTCAGGTATGACTTGTGTACACAGCACAGAAGGATCTGCGTCCCTTTAACTGCTGAAATGCTGGAGGACAATCTTGTCACTTTTGTATATAACACTCCATGTATGATGGAGTATACTAGTATATTGTGATGTCTGTTGTCTTACTGGGTTGGACCATGATGTGCACAGAGACCTATGCATATAGTGTGGCGCCCTGCTCACGCAGGTAGCCACAGACTTCTCTAATGCACAGCTGGGTTTCCACAGCAGGTACCTACTACATACAACACCTTCCACCCCAGCACAGTAGGGGAGGTCAACTTGCTGTCCTTAGGCAAGATCCCCTATAAATACTGCTGCTGGGGGAGGAGTTAGAGTGTGCAGATGCGAGGAGAGCTGTGAAGATGTCCTGGTGGTCGGTGCCGCGGTTAGGCCCAAAGCAGTGACCCGGAGTGGCCCTTCTACGTCCCGCAAGCCTAAGTGGGGACAGAAGGCAAGGAGCAGATGGCAGAAAGACGGTGAGGAACTTGAGGGAGTTCGCCCAAAGAAGCACCGGATATCGGGGATCCGCACCTGTGGGATACTCTAGGACCACAGAAAATCCCGTCACACCGTGGAGGCTTCAGCCACCCAGTTTCCCATGTGGGTTAAGAGAGGGAGTCAGACATAAAAGTGCACCACCGCAAGTGATCAGAGAGGGTAACCCGGAGACCGCACAGGAGGAGAGACAGGCATCAGAGTCAGAAAGAGAGAGGAGGCAAGACTGGCTACAAGCAGGTTGTGCTTCAACCCTACAAAAGTAACAGAGGAGGCCTTATACCCATTTGCTGTGGGTAGCCACTGTGCAGCCTGTCCACCTGTCAATGCCCTGGACGTCTTTTCCTGCGTACCACCAGTAAAAGGTAAAAGACTTTGCAGTGTGTGTGTATCATTTCTCTCCGTTCCCGGTGCCCCTCATAGACTGCTCCAACACTCCCCATCCCAGCCACAGCTCCACTCCAAGCTGCCCCTTCTCACTACGCTGCCCTGGAGGTCCAGTCCTACCTGTGGAGGACTTTACCAACTCAGCCGCAATAACATCAACCTCTGGCGGACTGCGGCGGCGCTGGCGACTTCTCACCAGAAACTACAGATGGCGTCACGACAAACTGTACATAATCCCCTGTAAATATAAACCCCCTTTTTCAAAGATAGGCCTAGGACATAGAATCCGGCGCAGCCGCCATTCCCTGTGACACCGTTAACCCCTATGAGGCCTGATACCAGAGTACCCCAAAGCCTGGGCTCTACAATAGCCTGTGATGTGTTTCTGCTGTGTATCCTTCCTGCCTGAGGCACTGGTTTTTCCACATAAATTCCTATAGCCATAACATTGGTGTACATTTGTTTCCTTGTGATTGTGTATTTTTTGATGAATCTTTTCAATGAGTTAATCAATAAAAATCATGTATTTTCTACAAACTCACCAGTAGTCTCTTCAGAGTTTTTGATTGGTATGTATCTTTGATACAATTTTGGGAAGAGTTATGATTAACGTGAGAAGAGTTGAGTATTGATGGTCAATAATTAAGGAAATTAATGGGGTTCAACTCTGATGTTTTCATTGGTCTTTGTAACTAGTTTAAAAATGTTTATTTTATTTTTTTTATTTGTTTAACTCTTGATGCTCTCATATTTAGTTTTTTTGTTTTAATTATTTTAATCCACCAAACTGATTTATAGGTTTTTAGCCTTTTTTATTCAAATTAAATTTTTATGATTTTTACCAAAGGGGCAATTCTCACATGGTAATAATGCAGACTCCAAAAAACTCGCCCCCAAACAATTTTGTAATCATCGCCTCCTTGATAAAGGCCATAAAATTAGAACTAAATAAGAAGGCCATATCTCTAGAAACATATGGGTGATTTATAAAAAAAAGAGTACTCAGTGAGACTGGAGTCACACCGGCATGTGACTTGCACAAATGCAATGAGAGGAAAGCTCACACTGCGCATGTTAGGGTGGTTTCACACTGCGTTCCTATGTTTAACATGGAAACGCATAGTACCTGCGTTTGGTTGTGTTCAGTTGTGGTTGCGTTCAGATGCGCATAATTAATGCGCCCTCCGAACTCAACATGTTGCCTTTTTTTGTGCGTTCGCGGGCGCTTGTTTTATCTGCAAACTCCCGCAAGTGCACAAGCAATGCATTGGAGTCAATGGATCCGCAGTGTCCTCCGCATGACAGCGCAGGAGAACACTGCGGATCTCTTTGAAATCTGTCCCGGTGGCCGCCGCTGATTTCCCGGGACATCAGCGGCACCACCGGGAGATCAGCTGGAGCAGCCACTGATCTCCTCTCCTGGCCGCCGCTAATCTCCCAGCGGTGTTGGCGGGGAGAAACAGCTGATCTGACAGCTGTTTAAATCTCCCGCGCCGACATCGCCTCTTCGGTGTCAGCGTGGGAAATTTGATCAGCTGTTTCTCCCCGCCGACACCATCAGGAGATCAGCGGCGGCTGGGAGGAGGAGATCTCCGCCTCCCAGCCGCCATCAAGACAGCTGATTGGCTGGCCGGGCTGCATACTGACGTGAATGCATGCAGAGATTCTCCGCTGCGTTCACATCAGTATGGCTGTGTTTGCGTCTTCATGCCCTCCGCATGCAAACACAAACGCAAATGTGAAGCCAGCCTTAGACAATCGGGCAGCTCAGACCTGTGAGTTTTTCCTGGGGCTGAGGGAAAAAAATGGCAGTATGCTGCGACTCTCTGTGAGTCTCGGCTCACTCGCACCCATACAAGTCTATGGGTGAGTGTGACACATTGCACTGCACTTACATGCACTCCACAGACATGCAAATGCAGCGCAGTGTACACCGTGACTGGCAATGGAGGAGATAGGGAGATTAATCTGTGATCTCATTACAGGATCGGATCACACTTGCATTACAGGCACGGTCCAGGAGGGTAACCAGGTTTCAGTGCAGCTTGGGACGTTCAGCTTGGAGAGTTGTGAGGCCTCTTCTATTAGTGTGTGCAGTGATTGGGGTAAGCTCTGCCTGTAGCTGAACCTACCGCTCTTTCTCCCTCTCGGGGTGCTGTTCCACAACTGACAATGAGGACCTTTCTGTGGGATCACTATTTCTCTGCTTGGGTCCCTGGTCCTATGCTTGGTCAGGTTTGGAGTCTTCTATTCTTTACTTCAGGGGGAATAGATCCTCCTGGTCTGTCCGTGCTTTCGCTGCTACACTGTAGATCAGGGGCGGGGAACCATTTTTCTGCCGATGGCCACTTGGAAATCTCTACCTGCCTTCGGGGCCGTACAAAATGATCAACTTGAAAATTACCCGCTATATTTGGTTAACCAATCAACTCACCCCTACTGTGGTGACTGGAGCTTCTTCTCTTTGGCATGGTTGATATTAGTCATGTTGCTCCTCAACTGCTGTTCTGACTTTGCTAGAGCCATAGACCTCACAGGAGAGGCTGGGATCATATACCTTACTGGGGAGGCGGAGGCTGGGGCATAGAGATCACTGTAGAGCTGGATTTAAAGGGCAGACAGTTGGCAAAATGCGTCTTCCAGCCTGAGCACTTAGGTCCCCAAGAATCTGCCCAGGGGCTGGAAAAAGGTAATCGAGGACCGCACTCGGCCCTGGGGCTTGAGGTTCCCCACCCCTGCTGTAGATGAATAGTAGCTTCGGATTCCAGTGTCCGGGTGGGCTTAAGGGATACCAGGTATGTTCCCTTCTTCTTTCTTCCTACCTCTCACTTCTCTCACTAGCCTCTGTCCCTCTCCCTAGGGCTCAGCACAGCTGGGTCAGGTTTCCTGGTTCTGGGCCTGGCTTGGTCCCGGCAACCAGCTCTTTCACTAACTGCTCTCTCCTCTGCAGTCTCTCTGGAACTAACTAACTGGCTTGACTGCCTCTGCAGACTGACTGACTCCTCCCCTCAGGCCTGGATCTTTATAGGGGATCTGGCTTAAGAACAGCCAGTGGGGCTCCCCCTCTAGGTCTGGGGTGAAAGGTGTTGTGTGCTGTGTGTGCCAAGGTGTACATCCCTCCCTGCATCGGTTGGTCCTGTGGTAATCCCTCACAGGGGTACCACATGTGTATGTATATATTACTTGGGCTGGAATCACACTGGCCATGTGATATGCGACTAAAAGCGACGTTACACACACACAGATATCTGTTCAGATATTAGTCACAGATCTCTGGTTGCAGTGAAATCATGGACACATTGTTACATTGTTCCATTTTGTGGCTGTGTACAATGTGTCCATGATTTCACTGCAACCAGAGATCTGTGACCAATATATCTGTGTGTGTAACTTGGCCTTAAGTCGGACGTGTCACGGATGATTAACTTTGAATGGCCTACCCCCCTGTCAGGATGGGAGCGTCAGCTGCTTGTGTTTTTTTTCTAAGCAGCGCCACACTCCTGTCCTGACAGGGGGAGGACATTCCAAGTTGATCATCCCTGACATGTCCAACTTGGTCACATATCGATTCCAGCCTTATAATAAAATGGTTAGAAGCTCCAGGGATGCTAAATTGTTTGTGGCCTCATGTTCCTCACCTATACCTCTTCTGAATCTGATGCGGGATAGTGCAGACAGACAGTCAGGGATGGATACGGCTGAGACAGTTCTCATTAATCCACATGAAGAGGAGAGCAATGTGACCTGTTATGAAATATATTCTTATAAAGCTATGGGAATAAAACTGACATGCTTTTCATTGTTTTGTGTTTTAGGGAAGGCAATTCAACCACCGACTCTTCAGCCATTTCATATGCTGAGTTACTGAAACAAGTTTGCAAGTCAGCAAATGTCTTGAGGAATTTGGGTAAATGATTCTTATTGTTAAGATGGCTATAGGTTCCTATGTAATACAAATGTACAAATATTGTCATATTTTTCTGCATATGGTTGTTTTTAATACTAATACATGAGTTAAATATATTCATGTATGATCACCGAAGTCTGACTATTGAGACCCCTACCTATCTCAAATATGGGCACCCAAAATTCAGTGAACACAAAGTTGGTGCATATTCATGAACTTTGCTCTTTTCACTTATTTGGGACTTATAGGAGGACTATATCTGGAAGTCAATGAAGCTGTGGTTGAGCGTTCACACAGGCTTTGACACCCCTGCTCTCTGGATGAGGAAGGGTCTCAACAGTCACACTCATTGATCATACAAGTATCACCTATCCTGTAGATAAAAAACATTAGGTTTGCTTCTTTAATGTTTTACCTGATTGAGTTACCTTATACATCTTATACATCATACAACCTACAAATCTTTTTTTTTTTTTTTTTTTTCTCAAATCATCACTTCTTAATCTCTAATCTATGGAGTTTTTATTCCTGGGACTAATCTTTAAAGGTTGAACTGCAAGTTATACATTACATTGGAGTTCCTGTAGCCACCGTGCAAGGCATGTAGAACAAAATACCCAATCCATCGTTCTTAGCATCACTGATGATTACCAAGATCTGCTGTTTTTTGAGTGCCGTTTTAATAAAACTGCTTCCCTGAAATAAAGGTTTCCAATGGATGTTTCATCCCGTAAATGAACCTTTATCTTGCTGTCACATCTTACAAAGCATGATCTAACATGACCAGAACATATAATACTAGTGATACATTTGCAGTCATAAATAGATGTTAAATTTGCATTCTCTGTCAATGGTTTACTTGTTTTATACCCTTATCCAGTTAGTCATTTTCAGCTCATTGTACCCAGCAATGCTGGCTATTATATGAAGTAAATTAGTTTAGCCATGTCCCCGCTGAAATCTATAGCAAATTTTCAAATTTATCTTTGGATTATTAAAATGTGATATGTGAAGGTTTTAAGATTGAGGCCTAATTCTGCCTTGAATTTAGAAGTATCCCCTATCCATTGGATAGGGCATTACTTCCCAATCTATAGGGGTCCAACCACGAGTACCCCACAGATTCTAAGATCTGGCTTTCTGAAGGGTCCAATTTGAAAGGGTAGAGGTCGATCCAGTGCAATACTGCTCCATTCATTACTATGGGAGTAGCTGAAGACCCGCCAAGCACAGCGCTCCACAATCTCTAGCGATCATACAATCAGTGAAGAAGTGCTGCACAGGTACGACTATTCTCTGCTTAAAAAGGACTTGTCGCCTCCCCTGGTGCTATGCTAACTGAATGCAGCACTGAATGCACTGTCTGCTGCATTCAGGAAAAGGGTCCCCCATGTCTCTAGCCCCCCTGTAAGCTGTTAAAAAGACTTTATAAAGTGTACAGATAAGGAGTCCGGAGGGAGTTACTCGGTAATGAGTCATCGCTGCTCCCGGGTGTCCACCCCGCCTCCAGCCCTCTCCTGTTCAGCCCCCAGTATGTGTCATCACTGAGGGGTGGAGGCGGGGAGGACACAGCAACAGCAATGACACATGCAGTAGGCTGAACAAGAGAGGGCTGGAGGTGGACCAGAGAGGGCTGGAGGCGGGGAGGACACCAGAAACAGTGATAACTCACTACTGAGCAAGTCCCTCCAGACTCCTTATCTATACACTTTATAAAGTCTTTTTAACAACTTACAAGGGTGCTGGAAACATGGGGGACCCCTTCCCTGAAAGCAGCAGACACACTGCATTCAGTTAGCATAGCACCAAGGGGAATGACAGCTCCTCTTTAAGTGGGGTACAACACAGCAGGTTATCACCTATCCTGTTGTTAGACGATAACTGGCTAAAATAGAATAAATCTTTTAAAATGGCTGTAGACCTTTGCAGACAATTTTTTTCTTACTTAAATGCATGCAGTTAAAGAATTAAATCATTTTTTCAGTTGAGTTTCAATAAAAACATGTTTTACACTGCTTGCCTTCTATAGCCTCTGTATTGCACTGTCTATATGCTGGCTGCAAAATGAATTAATGAGGTTGGACACTTGCGCCCCGATTTATCCCCAGTCTTGATGAGGGGTCATTATGGAATTGGATGCTCCTGATTCATGAAGAGGTGCACACCTCTTATTGAATCAGGAATGTCTGACAAGTGATGTGCACCTCCATGCATCTCTCCCACTAATCTTAAGGCCCAGTCACACATAACGACGCACCAGCGATCCCAATAACGATAACAATGTGCAGAGATCGCTGGTGCGTCGTTTTTCACATCACTGGTCAGATGTCAAACAGGTATCTTACCAGCGATGTGAAAAACGACGCACCAGCGATCCAGAATTATACCGAGGTCTTTGGGAATTGTAACTCCATAGCGTAGCATTGAGATCGTTGGTTATTGTCCCTGTCAAACACAACGATGTAGCACTCCCAGCGGGAGCACCACGACGTAGCAATGATCCAGAGCAGTTTGTAACGATCAACGATCTCACAGCAGGGGCCAGATCGTTGGTGCGTGTCACACAGAACAAGATCGCTAACGGGATCACTGTTGCGTCACAAAATCTGTGACACTACAGCGATCTCGTTAGCGATCTCGTTATGTGTGACAGGACCTTTACTTCAATTGGTGATAAGAAGAACAATGCAGCTCCTCATGTATTGAATGAACTGTGGTGTCATGCCGTTCAGTTCTACCCACTTTGGTGAAGGAGAGAGAAAATGCCAAAAGCTGCTAAATATTTTGCCACTTAGAGTTGCATTAATATTTAGTAACTTTTCAAAAGTTTTTCCTCCAGTTTTCACAGGATAGAACTTTGCCGGCAATGTGTTACCGACACAGTTCAATGCAGCAGTGGGAGGAGATCTGGAGCTCTGGACAAGAGATTCCGGGCCAAAGCCCAAGATTTTGACCCTAGCAATGCCCCTGTCGGTGGGCCCTCTGCTATTTTCAGCACTGGGGACTGCCAAGGACCCCTGGTCCACCAGGGCATCACCGGCGGGCCAGATAGACATTGCTTACTTTTATTTAAATATGGCACCTTTCTTCCTGTTCTTGGTAGTTTTTTATAGACTGCACATCTCCTGTCTTTACAATGGCTGTTGATGGAGGAGCATGTGACCAGACCATCAGTGCCTCAAGTAGAGAAGCAGATTCTCCATGCGAGGTGTTTTTCCCATGTTCCTCCATTAGCAGTCGTTGTATGGACAGGATAAATGTACATTCTGTAAGGAAAGCTGTACTAACAAGTATAAGAGGGGAACTTGTCAATTTTACTATCCTAGAAGTGTACACATTATAAAGTTCCCAACAGAAAAAAGTAAAAATAAAGGGGTCAACCCTTTAAGTTCTCCCAATCCTCCCACACTGTTCTGTTATTCTTTGCTCATAATGGTTGGAATAGCATGGTAAATCTACTGTACCTAACCTGAACCAAAGGAATCCATTGGGACCCATCACAAAATGAATTAACGTGGTTCTGACACCTTTGTTGGATCATTTAATAACAGACCCAAACTGCCTACTTAATAATCATGTAAGGAAGCACACAGAACACAGGAAATGCTCATGATAAGCCCAAGATTGCTTTCAGTATCTTCTGACAAAGTGAAGTAATAGGCTAATGTTTAACAATCGCCAGTAATAAAGATAAATCTTGCAGCCATGTTGTAAGTTTCGGTGAGATAACCTTCAATTCATGAGGAGTAAGTAGCGGTTGCATTTGTTATCATTGCTCTGCTTAATATTGAGGAAGCCCAAGTTTAACAGAAAGTTCATGTATGATGACAGTCTGTTGTCATTTGAATTGGAGGCAAATAGCTCAAGCGCATTATTAGACTTACAAATAAAGAAACACATCTCTGGTTAACACATGTGGTACAGCACGCTATTAGATGTGTCTCATTTCTTCATTGATTATCATGCATAGTCAATGAATCATAATAATGGCATTATATCTTAAGATACAAGCTTGCAGAGTAGACATGGTCCATCATTAGTAGCTGATCTGCTGAGCAGGAGCATAGTCACATTTGTCCTACTATATAGAAATGTGCATAATGCATCATAACTTGTGTAACTGTGCAGGAGACTTGCACTCAATGAATATCTACTCCATATTTTAGTAATGCTGTAATAGTTGGTTGTAGTGTTATCTCCACTCTAATTCAGTGTCTTCCTATCGGTTTTTTATTTTCTGATTTCAGGAGTGAAGAAAGGAGACCGGGTGGCCATCTATTTGCCAATGATCCCGGAGCTGGTGCATTCCATGTTGGCATGTGCAAGGATTGGTGCAGTTCATTCTATAGTGGTAGGTTTCTCTTTTACAGAATCTTAGATTGAGTTTAAATGTTACTAGAACGGGCTCTGATCATGGTAATGCATGGTGGTTTTAGTCTTGGCTAATTCATACCTGTAAGATTAAAGATTAATAGGTGGGATTTTCCATCAATCTATTATAGGGTTTCGCAACAGATAAAAACAATGGGGGAGATGAGGATTGGGCAGTTTGAGTCCTAATGCCGATTCTTCCTTTTATTCGGGAGATGCGCTGCTGTCTGGCGGTGACATTCTCCTCTCTCACCATTCAAAATGCACAAAGATTCGGCTGAGCTGTACATTCATATGAATGGGGGAGTTGGCCATTTGCGATCACATGTGTTTGGCATTGCTTTTGCTTATCCAAATTTAAAACCGTGTTTATGAGACAGGTGATCGCACATGTGCAACACCAGACTCGTAGAAGCTAGGTGAGAGGAGGTTATGCATGTGCACTACTGCTTCATTTACACGAGGGCCACTTAAATCTGTGTATTCTATGTACAGGTAATACATTTTGTTGGTGGGCTACCCCGTTTAAGACTCCATCCTCTTGAAGGGAGTGAGTTTTGGCTATAGGTTTTTAACATTCATTTCCTTTGGACTTATTTCCTTAATTTCTTAAGGAAAGTCAAATGCATGTGGTGGCACATAATATCCATCTTTAGGGAAGCCTGCTCCATTAGTTGTTCTGATGACTTTATGGATTGTACCTGTGATCTCCATGTGGGATCTGATGAGGCTATATCACTAAACAAATGAGGCAAATCGGCTCAGAATAATATCATTGCTAAGATTTTGGGTTTATACACAACATTGTCCGTATTATTGCTATACTCCAGAGGTGTCAAAGCAAGTGTATGGGCGCTTATAATACCTCCAAGCCTATATGTTTTGTAGAGATTGTGATATCGACCATCATTCTGAATCTGCATGTACCGATAGTCCAACATACCCATTTTCTTATATCATTCATGTTAACCACAAGATATTTGTTATATTCCAACATGTAAGCCTGTGCATGAGCTATACTCCTTTTTTTATTTTTTCCATAGTTTGCAGGCTTTTCCTCTGATTCACTTTGTGAACGGATCCTGGATTCCCAGTGCGCTGTCCTGATCACTGCAGGTATGGAGAGTCTAATGACCTCAGGGCATGTTCTCGTATGGCCGCTGTTTTGCCAAGAACCTGTTTCATACGTGGGTATGTGATTGTTTCTGGACATAAGATTTTTAGAAACCCAGTGGAAATGTACAGGACCTCTGCAAATTGTCACTTCAGTGAGGAAGTGAAAAACACTAATGCCACCCAATAAGGGTAACAATCCTTGTTATAAGAATTCCACCATGTGTAATCCTACTCTTACTTGGTGATTCAAAATTTATACATCAATCCTGGAAATATGTCTTTTTCAGATGGGGTATTTCGAGGAGAAAAGCTCATCAACTTGAAGCATATTGCAGATGAGGCTATCCACAAATGCAGGGAAAAGTATGACTTTCTAAATCCTCTCCTTTATAATTTCTAAGTAATATACCATATTGCAATGAATGAAATACACGCACATATACATTAGAAAGAATGTGTGGATCTGTCACCAGAGTTTATAACTCCATTTGTACACATTATTAAAAACCATCTGCTGACTTAATGAAACAGGTGTATTTACTTAGAAAATTTGTCAGAATGGCTGAATAATTTTTTACTAAAGGTTTTATTGCCGAATATGTAAACCCAATGCATTCATAAAATGTTTATTAGTATTATTTAGCCATTGTGATGTGGATGTTCAAATAAGAACCCCAGCCTCATGAGGTCTATAGGCTCCAATACATGTTAGCTTAAAGGTGGCTGAGACCACAAAAATCATCAGAATCAGCCAACAATCTGTTAAATAAATCCCTAAAGGCTTCCACATCTCAATGATCGTCCGACAGTATCGCATGAATGGCGGTTTCCTGACTCAGTCCATTTTTCACTTGTCCATTTATCATCTGTTTGAAACTGATCCAGTAACTAAAAAAAATAAATTGTTGTTGGATTCATTTCTTAGATAATTGACGTCAGTGTGAATGGATCCATTTTAGAGTAAATCAGTTTTTCATTAGCGTAAACTTTGAAACAATTCAGTATACAAAAACCTAGATCAAACAGCTAATAACTGGATTTGTGAACTGATCTTTGTACCCCCAATATACATTAGACAAATGTCATCTGAACCCAATATCCGCTTTTTTGGATGACAGTCTGTGTATGGATCCCAGATAGGAAGATTTTCAGGGGAGAACAGGATCTGGCATGTACAATTTTGAACTGCCTATCCTCCTGTTATCCCTGAGACGAGCTGCTGCCAGAGATGCCTGGCAGCAACTTTCTCATAGAAAACACAGCGCACAACAGAGGGAGCTCCTTTGTATGGGTGAGGATGCCAAGATAGTTGCCAACTAGTGATAAACGAGTAGTTTGGTATTCAGGTTTGGTAAGTCTAACTGAATATTTTTGACTATTTGGATTTTCATCCTGAATAGTGAACACAATGCAAGTCAATGGGGAACTTAGATATTTGCCTGGGGAATCTAATACACAAATAGTACAAAAAAAATTCCCCAGACAAGTATCTCAGTTCAGTATAGACGTGCATTATGTTCAGTATTCAAGACGAATATTCAAATAGTAAAAAGTATTCGGTTAGACTTATCCAAAACTGAATACCAAACTACTCGCTCATTTCTATTGCCAACCAAACAATTGGCAGAACCATTATTCAGCCCAATATATAGGCTATATAACCTATATAGGAGGCCTTAATCATCAGAATTGGCTGAGCATCTCGTGTATGGAGGCCTCCTGACTCTTACTAGTACATGATATCAGGGAAGATGAGCATAGGGCAGTTAGAATTGATATGCCTACACATTGTGTTCTTACCTCTGGCATCAGCTCTTCTTCATTATCTGGCAGTTTTCTCCCCATTGAACGTGCTTCAACGTTCACACAATTGGAAATTAACATGTATGGGAAAGCAGCTATCTAAGGTACACTGGGATTTTATAGCACATTGTACGAGGATCCCTTAGAAACATTACTTTTCTTACAGCTTCAAAGTTTAGGTGTAATACAAAAAACTATTAGAATGTTTGCATCATGGTTGCCATGATCGTTTAAGTGTTGGGTTTTATTCAATACATGTTAAAATGTGTATTTTTCTTACTTATTTTCTGTGTCACAAAGGGCCCACACGGTGAAGCATTGCATCGTGGTAAAACACCTTGGCGGGAGACTAAACAACCAAAACAAAGCCAAGCTTCAGGTAAACCTCATAACAATATAGTTTAATCATACTTTTTTTTTTTTTTACTCCAGACTTCTAATGGAAAAATACTTTTCCCTCTTCTTCAATGCACTTTTACTTCCTAATTCTGCTCATTTTTTTCTTAACCATGTTGTGCTGGAAAATGTTTGTGTCTTCTTCTAAATTGTCCATTCCCGTTGGGGACACTATTTTACAAGGCAATAAGCATAAGCTATATATATAGTGTTGTTTACGCCACTCTATTATGTACCACGTTCAGAAGAGAATAATAATCATGTACATTTTCTATTTTTGGCAGGACGGCCCAGTACACTATGTTTTGCAGCTGTTCTTACTCTTTGGTATCTGTGGTCACTGATGATTACTTTGTCCCTGTCTGCAGACTGCCTGGAATCCTGATACTGACAGCTGGCTTGAGGAGATGATGGCCGCGGCAGGCGAGGAGTGTGAACCGGAGTGGATGGATGCAGAAGATCCTCTCTTTATTCTTTATACAAGTGGCTCCACTGGAAAGCCCAAGGTGAGTATTGGAGAAGGCTTTGCAACACTGAATGTGGTTAAAAAGAGGAAAAGAAAGCTTTTTTTTTCTTGTTTGGCTACTTCCCATGAGACCAAAGTAACATTCTGGACTGCATTAAACAGCCAAGAATAGGATTACAAATACACCTACTCTGCCCCCATTTGGACCTAGAGATGTCCTTTTTAATTGTTTCATCTAACATTTACTGCAAATCCTCCATATGTAAATACTCACATTAGTAAGAAAACATGTCATCTGATAACTTTGTTTTTCAAAACCTATTAGTCTGAGCACGAAGTACCAGGAAACTTCAGCAAGAAATCGTGCAAGAAAATGTCACGTCGGTCATGTCCACGTATACAGGGACATTTCTAAACTTCTAAACACATTCTTTGCTTTATGACATGGACGGCAGGGCCACTCCCTGAATAAACATTCCTGCAAGTGCAGTGTGACATTTTTATTTTCCAATACAATATCCTGGAAGGCAAGCTGTTTGTTCTGTTTGACAAGATTAATATGTATTTATATTATCACTAGAAGGTGACCCGATTCTAACGCATCGGGTATTCTAGAATATGTATGAAGTTGACATACTGTGGCTGACAGAACTTGTTCAGTCAACGTGAGTGAAATATATATATTTTATATCAGCGCTATGGTATAT
This sequence comes from Allobates femoralis, assembly GCA_033576535.1. Lineage (NCBI taxonomy): Eukaryota > Metazoa > Chordata > Amphibia > Anura > Aromobatidae > Allobates > Allobates femoralis. Next base: position 166,555,605 of record JARQOC010000005.1, on the reverse strand, counting down.
GGTGATACATTACAGCACATGTATAGCAGCACTATAGTTTATGGCGGTACATTACATTACATGTACAGCAGCACTATAGTATATGGCAGTACATTACAGTACATGTATAGCAGCGCTATGGTATATTTATGGTATGGTATATTTAGAACCTGTCGTTGCCTGGAAACTGATCAGCTAATCGGTCACATGACCGCTGACTGCCGGGGGTAGGATGGAGCAGGGGCAGATGGTGACGGGGAGGGGGTGGGGCAGGATGGATGCGGGGTGGGGCAGGATGGATGCTGGGTGGGGCAGGATGGATGCTGGTGGGCAGGATGGATGCTGGGTGGGGCAGGATGGATGCTGGGTGGGGCAGGATGGATGCTGGGTGGGGCAGGATGGATGCGGGGGGGAAGGCAGGATGGAGGCAGGGGGGCAGGATGGAGCCGGCAGGGCATGGAGCCAGGAGGCCGGATGGTGACGGGGGGGGGGGGGGGGGGCGCAGGATGGAGCTGGCGGGGCAGGATGGAGCTGGCGGGGCAGGATGGAGCTGGTGGGGCAGGATGGATGCTGGGGGGGGGACAGGATGGATGGGGAGGGCCAGGATGGATGCGAGGGGGGCAGGATGGAGCCGGCAGGGCATGGAGCCAGGAGGCCGGATGGAGCTGGCGGGGGCAGGATGGAGCTGGCGGGGCAGGACGGATGGGGGGGGGGCAGGACGGATGGGGGGGGCAGGTGGAGGGGGGGGGGGCAAGGACAGATGCGGCGGGGGGGGGCAGGACGGATGCGGGGGGCAGGATCCCCCTCGCCCCCCTCTGTTCTCTCTTGCAGCGTCGCACTGTGTGTGTGCAGCGGACATGTGACAGGGCAGGCTGTGTGACGTCACATCAGCCCGCCCTGTCACATGACCGCTGTAAGATGGGCGAGAAGAGCGGGAGGCGGTGGGTACCAGAGCCGGTGGCGGGGGTCGCCGTGGCGTACGCATGTAGCCTGGCGATATTGATGCCTATACGTCGCTGTCGCCAGGTTACAGCTACTATATAATCTTCTCATTTTGAATGCGTGCGGCTTTTTGCGTATGTGGCGCTCATTGAGCCAATGAGCGCTGGCGCGCGATTTCGGCGTCAGACACGATTAGGAGATTATATAGTAGATATTATATATAAAATTAGATTGACACACATATATAGATTTAGGGAAAAAAAAGGTGAAGTCCAGCACTCTAATTCCAGGCTATAAAAACGTGCATTATTTTGATATGTTACGGAACAAGTAAACATAAAGCAGCAGTATCCAACATATAAATATACACTATCACAATTTGTAGATACATGTGTAATACACACACACAGTGGAGACAGAGAGGGCACAAGGGGGCAGAGGCCAAGCACGGGGGGGATGTAGGGGTGCACAAGTTGAGGGGAAAAAGACCAAGCATAGTGGTGGGAGGAGAAGCTCAAGGGCGGAGAGGGAGCACACAGGGTGGAGACACAGTGTAAAGGAGAGGAGTGAATGGAGAAGAGACTGCACAGAGGTGATAGAGTGCAAGGGGTGGGTGTTCAGGGGGGAGACAAAAAGGAGACCGCACATAAGGGGAGACAGCTCTATGGAGAGAGCACATAAGGGGAGAAGACAGCACACAGAGGGAGAGGGAAAGTGGACAGGGGGAGAGCGCACAAGGATGATAAACAGCCACCAGTGCCACAGAGCCCGCCCCCATTGTGATGTCACCACCCTCCCGATGCGATAGCTTTTAATATATACAACAAATCAAAAGGTCATAGGGAGAAATAGACATTTTGATTAAAAAAAATACATACATACATTTTTATTAATAATGATATACAAAGTATTGTCTTTGGTTTTAAACCTATAGGAAATTACTGTCCATTGATTAAATGCCAAACGTCTTACCCCTCCGTGACTGTGGTCTGGTCTGGTCATTTTTTGTGGAGAGTGGTATGCCTGACGTGCCAGTTTAAGGAGACTTCTAGGCCATGCAGTGCTCCTCTGGAAAATTAAATATGCAAATTCCCTCTTCAGAGAGGAATTGAACTTGAACTCCATTGCTAGCTATTTGATGTAGGAATCCTCAAAGTCAACACTGATCCAATGAGCCTTGCATGGCCTACAAGTCTCCTTACACTGGCATGTTAGTCATGTCACTCTCTACAAAGAGACATTACCCACTTAAATATTTAAGTTACCTGTGAAAGAACCAAAAGTGACATTCTTGGACAACGTGATCAGAATCTGCATCCACCAGTGATTTCTTCTTTTTTGCTTCTGTGCTTTGAACTTTTAGCAACCCTGTGTACATACATGCTGAATATGAATGCATTACACGTGTCATGCTAATGATTGGCTTCTTTTGCTTCAGGGGGTTTTGCACACAGTTGCAGGATATCTACTCTACACCGCTCTCACTTTCAAGTACGTGTTTGACTACCATGAAGATGACATTTACTGGTGCACAGCTGACATTGGTTGGATCACAGGTCATTCTTACATTACCTATGGTCCATTAGCTAATGGAGCTTCAAGTGTAATGGTAAGCTTTCTAAACTCATTACCTAGATGTTCTTTACCCATGAAAGAAGATTATTTATATTGTACTACTATATCCCAATCCAGTTATCCAGAATATTAAGCAATTAAAAGGTTCATGGGAAATCTAGAGTAAAGAAATGTCCCTGTACAAAGTTATCAATTAATCCAACCTGGAGTATGATAATCCATCTTTCCCAGTTACTTATTTAGCTGTATTCCCCCCCCCCCCCTCAAAAAATCAAACTAAACCATCCATCCGAAGCTTTTCATGTTCACATGATTTTATTTTTGGTTACAGATGAATTTGTATTGTCATATTTCATGTATGTGTCTGAAAAGGAAAAATTGTTATGGTTTTTTTTTTCTCTTTTAGTTTGAAGGCATTCCTACCTATCCACATGTGGGGAGATTTTGGGAAATCATTGAGAAGTACAAGGTGAACCAGTTTTATACTGCACCCACTGCCATACGTTTACTAATGAAATATGGAAATGATGCCATTCAAAAGTAAGTGGTGTTCAGCAGGTGGCACATTTTAAGATCACTATAATTCTTGTTGTAAATCCCTGTTTGAAGTTTAAAGGGAACCTGTCAGGACCCCCTGTGCCCCCAGAACCACCAACAGTTGTGGGCCCATATCAAAATTCCCTCAACTATCCCTTCATTTATTTGCATACATAAGTGTTTCTAAAGTTCTTTTCAGATGCAAATTATGCATTTGACTAGTCAAGGGGGTCTTAGTTCCTTGACTAAAGCATGTTATCACGTCCCTGTGGGCTTGATGACATGATTTACAAAAGCCAGCGTCCTCGCCATTGCTAAACAAAGCTGTCACACATGCATAACTTTGTTCTCCCAGCATTGAGCTTCTAAAGCCGGGTGTACATGTCCCAGCTTCACAGAGGCTCACTGCACATGATTGGAAGTGTGGATGATGTCTGATGCACAATGAGCCTCTCTGAAGGGACATGTGCACTCGGCTTTAGAAGCTCAATGCTGTGAGCATGGGAGAGCTTTGTATAGCACTGGCGAGGATGCTGGCTTTTGTAAAGCATGTTATCATGCCCACAGGGGTGTGATAACATGCTTAGCGGGCTGACTAATTGAGGAACTAACGTCCCCTCAACTAGTCAAAGGACTAATTTGCATATCTTAAATGGACTTCAGAAGTACTTTTTCTAAAGATCTGTTTGTTTGCGAATTAATGAAGGGACTGTTGGGCAAGGAATTTTGATACTGGCCCTCAACTGTTGGCGGTCCTGGGGCACTTGGGACCTGAGATTCCTTTAACGCTATTCCTGCATCCTATCAAACTCTCTAATTATTGACCTTATCACTTCTAATGTTTCTTATTTCCATCCAGATATGATCTGAATTCTTTAAAAATACTGGGTACAGTAGGAGAGCCTATAAATGCAGAAGCATGGCTATGGTACTACAACGTTATCGGTAATCAGAGATGTCCCATTGTTGACACTTTTTGGCAGACAGAAACGGTAAGTGGTCGCCGCCATCCCCGTTCCTGACACATTTTTGGTTTTATTTTTCCTTTGTGTACATGCATGTAAGTGCTATAAAACTTTTTTTCTCATTCAGATATTCAAATAGTTTTTTTATGTTTGCCATAAATGTGGTATAATTTTTATTTCATATTTTTTTCCTGCTATTGGTTGTAAATAAATACATTTTATATATAATATTATATTTATATTTATTTTGTTGGTACTTTTTACCACAAAGGACCACTGAAAAATAGATAAAAATAGATTACCTTCTGTATGTTTTTAGTTTATTTCACTTCTATTTCTCATTGAGCCATAATAAAGGAACTTCAGGGGTAGGGGTAGCTCTGACTGGATCTCCTATGAATGCTCTAACTCCTTTCCTATATCAAGCTATTGCATGATCTAGGTCTGCAAGGGGAATCTGTATACACAGTGTTGTTTCAGCACTGTATATATAGCGATTGGTAAGGCAGAGGTGGTAAAAAAAAACCCTCTCTGTAATTTTTATGGTAAGTCCAGGTATGTCTGAGGGCCAGCTCCCCACTCAGCCATCTGGATCATCTCGTGCAGCTGGTACTGAGGGCGGATACACATTGGTGCCACTTGTGCAGCTGCACAGGGGCTCAGAAAGTAAAAGGACCCACTTCTACTCCAAAGCGGCTTCTGCCACATATTATTTTACTGCAAAGGGCCCATATGATAATTTTGTACAGGAGCCCTTTTCTATCTGTGTCACTCTTTCCTGTAACACTATGCACTGATGTTTTAGATTTTGACTGTTGAACATCTTGCAGACCCCCTGGACGTTTGTAGTCTATGCTGTCTGGAAGTCGTTAACTATGTTCTCATAGTATTTAGATATTATTGCTTTATTCATGACTTGTGTAGTAGAAGTAGAGAAGTAGAGAAGATGCAGGACGCCACTAATGATATGGAGAAAGCGTATACCAGTAATGCTGTGATTGAAAACGGCTCCTGAATCATCTGCAACTGCATATATAGGAGCTGCTGGCTTTTACTACCTGTTTGATTTAGTACATTCTTGTAGTTTTTCATGATTTAAAAATTTCAGATCATCTTATCTAATAACTTGGTGTAGCACGGTTCCTCTGTTACACCTAGGACATTTATAAAGAAATTGACAACTAAGTGTTAACTGAATGGATGTGGGGGGAGATATGATCTTATACATTGACACTGTACAACACTGACATCAGTGCTGATGGCGTCAGCCTGTGTAAACACACACCCCTTTGTTTATTTACTGTATATATTTCTAGTAGGGGTAACAGAGGAATTGCACAATTCAGAATTGCATCAAAGTATTCCAAAACATCCCAACCTATGATGTATTCTTTCAGGTCACCATGTTTGTAGGCTGCATCAGACCCAGCAGATAATGGCTGGCTGTGTTGCACAATCATAATGTGCCTTTAAGGCTGGGGTTCCACTTGTGAGAGCGATGCGACAGACTTGCGCGTGTCTCGCAACACATCACCTGGCACAGCCGCCCACTCTCTGGACAGCAGTGTGATGCTTCATAGAAATGCATGTAGCAGTACGCTCCTGTCCAGAGAGCTGGCGGCTGTACCAGGTGATGCGATGTGAGAGACGTGCGAGTGTCTCGCATTGCTGTCACTTGTGGAACCCCGGCCCAACAGTAGCAAGTGGCGCTGAAGCTTTACCTGCTGTTAACCCATTAAATGTAATTGTCAATATACATGCTCTCGACATGTGATGTTTACTATAGTATAGCAGTATTTTCAACAACCAGGTTATACAGGGATAATAAGAATCCGTAATAGGACTCTCTCAAATAATTAATATGCACAGTGCAGGTCAACTATAGTATAGCAGTATACAGTAAAAGTGATTTGGATAATCACTGGTTTGAATCCACCATTGTTAGAGGACTAAAGAATAAAGTGAAAATAAAAATTTATGTTTGCATCTTGCCATAAGAAAATGCATTGAAAACTTATGAAAAAGTTGTAACTGCCACAAAATGTTAACAATGAAACGAGAGGACACCGCACAAAAATGACATCACACAAAACCTTGGAATGAAAAACGAAAATGCTACGAGTCTTCGAAAGAGGCAGTACATGCAAAAAATGTTTATTTTTATTCTTTAATGAACTTCCACTTAATCATTTATTTTTTATTACAACACTTAAATTTAAAAAATAAAAAAACAAGCTGTAATTCTACTCACTTGGAAAATCATTTTGCCATGTCCTTTGTACAGCACAACCCACATTTGTAAAAATCACACCCCCCCCCCCCCCCCCGCACCCCAGAAAAAAAAAATTGTGCAATTGAAGAATTTCAGTTCGCTTGGAATATCGCTGCAGCTCACCTTGCATAAAAAGTAAGAAAAAGCCATTACACATGGACAGAAAGATCAGATACAGTTATGATTCTTGGAAGAAATAGAGGAAAATTGTGTGTGTGTGGTGGGGGGGGGGGGGGGGGGGACAAAAGAAATAAACCCAGAAAATTGCATTGTAATGAGGGGATGAAATGGGTAATGCAAATCTTATTACAGAGGTTGTCCACTACTTCATCATTTATGGCCTACCCATTAGGGTAGGTCATCAATGTCTGATTGGCCAGAGTCTGACACAGGGCACTCTCACCGATTGGCAGCACTCCTTGCCGGCAGTGGCAGCAAATGTCCGGGAATGCTCAGTTCTGGAACTGCATTGTCTCCTGATGGTGGCTGCGACCAGGTACTGTACATTCGCTTCCTATTCAAATCCATAGAATGCAGATGTGCAGTACCTGGCCGCAGTCACTAAGCATTTCCGTCCACCTGCTAACCCTGCCAAAACCGACAACAGCAAATCTGCTAATTTTACTAACATAGGAAGACACTGAAAAGAAATAGAAGTGCAATAGGGTCTCATCTGTGATGCTAAACTTCAGGGAGCTTACCTGGGTGAGGGTTCTGTACCCACAACCACAGGAAACTGCTTAAAGGTGCAGATGCTGCGGCTCCTCAAAAGCAAAAATGGATAATGGGAGATGAGTGGTTAAAAATCTGCGCTGCTGATGGATATGATGCACAGGGCAAGCCTCTTCACATCAAAATAGAGATGGTAGTTTCAGTCCTAAAGAAGTTTATATTTCTAAATGCGTATACATATTAAACTGCTTGGCTTACACTTACCTGGCTTGTCCTCTGCATATCCTGTGTGTCATGTCCATCATCAGCATGGATTCCCCTTACCTCCTGTTATCAATAACCTAACTCGACCTGTCAGAAGTGGCTCTTTTCCGAAGAGAGCGGCTGCATTCTAGATGCTTTTTAAATAAAATTTATTACATGTTCATGAAAACAATAGAAATGTGCATAATGTTTATTTTGTATTTTCAGGGAGGTCATGTCATAACTCCTTTGCCAGCAGCTACACCTCTGAAACCAGGATCTGCTGTAAGTGATTGTCATAAATAATATATATGATGGTAGAGATGAAGCCATGCTGTTAAAGGGAATCTGTCAGTAGCATCAACCTTCCTGAGCCATCTATATGGTCATGCAGGACATAGGAGGCTAAATATGATACCTAGATATCTGCAACCCAATGATTTCTTCCAGAGAAATCTACATCCTTCATAAAGGTGTGGTCCAGCATCTAAAATATTTTTTCTAAATACCTCTTAACATCAGAACATCACCTTTTATTTGGATTTATTTTACAATACACTACCCTTCTCATTATCTAGATAATCCTTAGATTAGTGTGTTGTGTTTTTTTGTTGTTTTTTTTTTTTTTTTTTTTACTTAAGAGGAGTCTTGAACATGATGCCACAGGATGTTGGGGCTGAACTCTTTCTACGCAGTGTCTATTGCTCCTCCTGGAACAAGACGTCATCATGGGTGGCACTGCAGTTATTGACTAGTTTCTTGCATTGCTGCTCTCTGAAGATGTCCAGGATTCATGATGGTAGACGCTGTGGGAGATGAGTGCAGCACCGCCGCTCTCCTTCTGTCGCCGTAGCTTCTAACTATGAAGATGGGGCGGAGATATAAGCAGTTAGCGACACCAGTGTTCCCTTCAAATGATTAGTCCTCAGGGAGCAAAGATGGAAGCCGTACTAGTAACATCAGCGCCATCCCCGATGATGATTCATCTGAGGAGCACCATGAATCCAGGACATCCTCTTCAGAGGAAGGCAATGCAAAAAACTGTAGTAAGCAACTACAGCGCTACCACCTGATGACAGCTTTGTTTAAGCAGGGCTGATAGACAGTGTGAGTAAATGAGTACAGCCCAGCCTCCTGTAAGGTAATGTTTGTGAGGAGTCTCAAACATGACGTCACATGAAGTTAAGTGTTTTTTATCACAAAGTTAATTTGAAAGTTCATTTTAATCAATGGATCTTGGAATAATAAGTTCCACAATTGGATGTGTTTAAAAAAAAATGTTCCTGTGCTGAGATTTTATATTCAGTGGGACAAAGCAAGTCTTTACTTGTTTTTCTTGCATTAATTTTACTATTGCTGATAAGTGTTCTATCAGTTCTTGGTGTTGTTTTCCTTTTTCTTCCACATTTCCCTTTTCGTTTTGTAGAAAACGATCCAGTTTCATTGTGTGTGAATTATTCTTGAAATGGTAGATTTTACAATACCAACGATGGAAGTGATTTCTCTTACGGTACCTTTTACACGTCGCAACATTGCATGCAATTTCACTGGCAATTTGCTGGTTGCAGTGAAATCATGGACACATTGTTCTATTTTGTTGCTGTCTACAAATGTAACAATGTGTCCATGATTTCACTGCAACCAGCAAATTGCCAGTGAAATTGCATGCAATGTTGCGACGTGTAAAGGTCAGACGATGTCCCTATACAGTCAGACACATCCATTACACAGTACATAGCAGGGACACATATATAAGATTATCTCAGCACAGGAGATGTGGTATGATTACACCATGTCCCTGTATGGTCAGACACATCCACTACACAGTACATAGCAGGGACACATATATAAGATTATCTCAGCACAGGAGATGTGGTATGATCACACCATGTCCCTGTACGGTCGCAATCGGCCATTACATAGTACATAGCAGGGACACATATAGAAGATTAACTCAGCACAGGAACTTTTTTTTTTTTTTTTTTAAACAGATTCAATTGTGGAACTTTATGATTCCAAGATTTATTGATTTAAAATGAAACTGTAAAATTATCTTTGTTCATGGAAAAACCCTTTTTCAGTGAATAAATAAATAAATAAATAAAACACATTTCGGGATTACATGGATGGGGACCAGTATAGGATTTTTTTTAAATTTTTTTATTTTTTTTTATCTCTAGAGACGGCGGGGCACTTTCACTTCCGCAATGTATAATAAACATTGCGGAAATGAAATATAAAAAAAGAGTTAAAAATTTTAAAAAAAATCAGTATTCTAATCTATCCGCAATCCACCGCTGCCTCCAGCAAGGTCCGAGTAATTATAGGATCTGCGGTGACGTCACAAGCCGATCAGCTGATCAGGTCACATGACCGCAGTTACCGTTGTCGGGTTGATGACATGACCGCAGGTCCTGTAAGCACCCGGACCTCGCTGGAGGCAGCGGTGGATCGCGGATAGGTGAGAATACTGATTAATTTATATTTTTTTTTTTTAATATTTAACGCTTTCTTTTACTTATTTTCACTTCTGTAATGTATGTATATTATATGTATATTATATATCTTGTTGGATCTGTTTTTTTTTTTTTTTTTTTGTTTTTCTGTGCCCAAAATCGGAGCAGTCTCCAGAACAGCAAAATATCGGACACAAATTGGATCCCACAAAATCGGATTGCAATTAGGCCAAATCTGATCCAACCCCCATAGGATAACATGGGGGCCAAATCCGATCTGTGGCTGTCTGATTTACAACGGACAGCCACGGATGAAAGAAAATTGCAATGTGAAACCAGCCTAACTGGTAGTACCCTCTTTCATTTAAAGTCAACTCTAGTGGCAGGTTGTCAGAGAGATCGGTGTCTGGCACTTAGATCTTAACTGCTCATTTACATATTAAGAAAAATGTGGATTTCTCTGTAATAGGGCATCAGATTGCTCAGTCATTTGCCATTGATATCTGGAAACTGTAGCCCATGGATTGTAACAGACAAAGGACTTGAACTGGTTCTATACCACGTGTGAGTTGGGGAAGCACAATGCCATTTCCCCACTCTGCTGTCTTGACTTTAAGGGTGCCTTCACACTGGCGTTCCCCTCCGCAGCGTTCTGCGGAGGGGAATCGCCATGTGTGCGCAGCGGCCGCCAACTCCGATCTTTAGAATGGGGACGCACGGTGCTGCGCATGACCGTGCGCACCCATTCACTCCCATATGTTCATCTCCTGCACCAAGACTTGGACATGCAGGTTGAATTATTGAATAAGGAACAGACCGTTCACCATTCCACCTTTGTTAGGGTGCCTTCACACTGGCGTTACCCTCCGCAGCGTTCTGCGGAGGGGAATCGCCATGTGTGCACTGCGGCCGCCAACTCCGATCTTTAGAATGGGGACGCACGGTGCTGCGCTTGACAGCGCATGACCGTACGCACCCATTCACTCCCATATGTGATCTGTGCGCATGTTGCGTCCTGGTGCGGGCGGGCGTGTGTGATTTGTGCACAGGCATCCGCCTGCGCGCAGATCACGTGCGGGAGTGAATGGGTGCGCACGGTCATGCGCTGTGAAGCGCAGCACTGTGCGTCCCCATTCTAAAGATAGGAGCTGGCGGCCGCTGCGCACACATGGCGATTCCCCTCCGCAGAACGCTGCGGAGGGGAACGCCAGTGTGAAGGCACCTTAACAAAGGTGGAATGGTGAACTGTCTGTTCCTTATTCAATAATTCAACCTGCATGTCCAAGTCTTGGTGCAGGAGATGCAATGTCATCACTGTGCCACTCCACATACAGCACAAACCGGGAAAGCATTTTAGTGGAACGAGCCTAGATAAGGAGGTGTGTGTGTCTGTGTTTCCCTGTGTATGTAGGAGCAGAATAGAACTGCGCGGGGCATAATTTTGTGTCTTGGTTTGGGGGCATTATGCTGTGTGGTGGCACAGGAATATCATTCTGTTTGAGGGGATGCAGGGTCCATCACATTGTGACTGTGTGAGAGGGCTATATGTGTATATCATATGGTGTGGATGGGCTGTGTGTGGACCATTTGTTGAGGGAGAGCTGTGTGAGTAAACCATAAGGGGTGTGGTGGACATCATACATGGAGACTCTTTTGGCAATGGATTGTTTTCAATTTTATCTATATGACTGAAATATATACCATAAAGTGTATTTTATAGCATCATTCTAGTTGGTTATTAGCAAAATTGAATGAAAAGTGTTAGTCCTGGGTGGAGAATTGTGGCTGGTTTGCTTGGGGAGTGTACATGGATACCAGATATTTCTTAGGGCACTGACTTAATGGGTTAAATGTCTATGTAGTTGTTGCTAAGCATAACACTACATACAAATCGGGAACTGAAATGTGAACACATATATGGACCCTTAGCGTTGTAAATGCTTTGTTCGTTTCTAACTATTCTCCTGTGCCTCAAGGAAGACCAAGAAGGTGTTCACATTCCAGATCTGTTTTGGGTTTTCCACCAGCCAGGGGCGTAACTACAATAGGTGCAGGGGTTGCGATCGCACCCGGGCCCTGCAGCCTAGGGGGCCCCAAAAGTTCCTCAGGCCAGAAAAAGACTAATACTATTAAAGATTTGCAATAATTGGGGGCCCCGTTGGAGATTTTGCATCGGGGCCCCTGGACCAGAAGTTACGCCACTGCCACCAGCAGTTGTGTATTAGAAGATCCCCCCCCCCACGTTGCCCTGGGCTTGGGTTGTATATCTGCAGGAAGAAGTTTCTAAACCAGATAATCATTATCTGACGTACACTAAATCCTTGTTTGCTTCCACTACAAGGTCTTTATTTCCTGGAAAGTTCCATTTATCTCTTGTCATTTTAGTGTAACTTTTCCATTACTATTACAATTTGCATAATCCTTGTTGGCGTCTTGTGAACCTTTCCATGTTTTCTCCAGATATTCTTGAAACCCCCTACAAATTTACATAGTTGGATCTAGTTACAAATATTCCAGTGCTTGATTCTATAATGATTTCACCAAATTCTGGGTTTTTCAGACGTTTCCATTCTTTGGAGTGGTTCCTGCTGTACTGAATGAACATGGAGAGGAGCTAGAAGGGGAGGCTGAGGGCTATCTGGTAAGTGTTGTAACCATCATTCTCATTTTGTGGCATCCAAATAATTTGTATTAAAGGGTTTGTTCAGGATGACACTAATGGATGCGTCCTTCCAAGCACAAAACCACACCTGTCTGCAGGGAATCTATAGAACTAGAGCTCTATTTCATGGAGCTGAGTTGCAGTACCAAACACAACCTATGGACAAGTCGGGCACTAAATATGGGGAAAAGGCAGCCTTTTTTGAAAATTCTAATCTTGTACAGCCAACTGTATAAAAGCGATCATTCACTAGAATTCTACTGCGTAAAAGTTCCCTGCAAAGTAACTGATTTTGGAATGTTATTGTGCTTCATACATGAAAATTGGGCCGTATACCATTTGTTGTAGTAGGTATCCAAGTGGTTAGACTTTAATCAACATGTGTTGGTATTTGCCAGTGATGTACTGTTCATACTTTTTTTTACCTTATAAAGAAACTTTGCAAATCACCTTACTAGGGAATTTTGTGTTTGCATGTAAGTCACTTCCAAACCTCTCCTATTCCCTTTTCTGTTTGCCTGCCTTCAGATATATTGATCTCAGATCACACTCATTTGGAGTACTGTTGATGGCAGTGAAGGGATCTGCATCTGTCTCCTTCACTGAGTGTTGTGCTTATCAGAACAAAATCCTTCTGCAGTTTACTCCAGAAGTCGTGAGACAGGTGCTGTTCACTGCCATCATCTGTACTCCAAATGAGCATAGTGATTTGGCTGGTATGAGAGATCTCTACTGTAACTGTGGTTTAAAGGGTAACCTGTCTCCTTTTGGAGAATGCCAAGTCTGACATGCCAGTGTAAGGAGACTTATAGGCCACGCATTGTTATGGACTTTTAGGCTTGCCAATTCCAATAGGCGGCACTTGAGTTCAAGTCTACTTCCTCTCTGAAGAGGCAATTTGCACAATGTAGCTACAAAAATTGCATGATACATGTAGATGTGAACCATATGGGATCCATAATTTTTTTTTTTTTGAGCTTCCATAGACCTGAATGGAAAACTCTCATCCGACATTCAGAACGTAACCGTGTGTACTGTGGGGAAAAAACAAACAAACAACCCTATGTAATAATATTGGTCAGAGTTCTGTTTTTTTCCATGGACAACACTCGGACTGTAAATATGGTCATGTGAATGAAGTCAATCTGTGATCTGTCATTGAGCTCCATGACAAAATTTGTTTAACTTGAAATGTCTATCGCCAAATATCTTAATCCAAATTTCGACAAATTAGGTCTTCAAGCAGCCGTGGCCATCTATTATGAGGACCGTTTATGGCAACCAAGAACGCTTTGAAAATACATATTTCAGAAAGTTCCCTGGCTACTATGTTGCTGGAGATGGTAAGATACTATGTGGAATTGAAAGTCTGACATGTACAATCCTGAATTCTCAGGTACTGATTGTATTATTTTATGTGAGCGATGCACAAACGTCATCATTGATCCTTTTATTATTTTTGGTATTTTTTTAATCACATTTTTTGTTTGAAACATTATTATTTTAACATCTAAAACGCAATGTAATTACATAAAGTAATCTGTGACATTGATCCCAACTATTTTCAGATTGTGTCCATTATTTAAGTCCTAGGTCTAAATATAAAGTCTTTCTTTATTATATCATTTCACGTATCAAGTCTAAAGTCCCTGTATATGTCAGAGGTATCCAAGTCTGACATGTTTTGAGGTGGGCTACTAAACAATCATTGTCCACCAAAATTGACATTCCCTACATACATTCAAATTTATCCTACATTCATTCATGTTTCTAAAAAGAATCACAGGCCAAGCCATCACCAATCATTTCCCTAGGTTCCAAGAACTTGTAGTTAAGTTGATCAGTGGTCTGAGCCATGTTAGTATAGGTTGCCCACGGTTGGGGTATTTAGCCACGGGGCCACAGAGCCTCGAATTGGTGTGTGTAGTTTTTTTTTTCTCTGGTAAACAAACTTTTCGTTTCAAAGTAGACAGTTTACCATCTGGACAAAGTCTGATAGTGTGGGGGGTTTATCATCCTTCCAGGGTAGGGCAATCATTTTCCTGGCCTGCTATATAATCTTAGTATGGCTAGCCTGTGGCTCTCCTCTACATGGATTCCTTCAGCCCAATAAACATATGACTGGGTCCATATCAATATTACACTAATGTACAGATGTTATTAGATTAAGAACTCCCAGACAGAAAGTGTTTAATTTCTGACACGACTACGTTACATAGATTAATCCCATGTCCTGCCCATTACCCCTGTTGCACAAGGAGTCTGCCCTGTAGCCCACTTAATATCATTTCAGAGGCGTCTTATATACTCTATAGATCATATAATATTTAGAAAGTCTTTGTGCCTCGCTCATTGAGACTTGGTTATCTGCTAATCTCATACCTTCTCATCTAATAGGATGCAGAAGAGATAAGGACGGATACATCTGGATCACTGGTCGCATTGATGACATGCTGAATGTTTCAGGTAAGTGTATCTTTCATTAAATGTCCTACACTCTATACCGTATATACATAAAGGTCCATATTTCATAACACATTCTGATAGTATGTTTAGATTGTGAGCCCCAATGGGGACAGTGTTGCAAAATGCATGTAAAGCAATATCGCTATATAATTGAATAAATATTATGATTATTATTATTATTTCATAATCTGCTCTTTGTAAGGTAAAATGCACATGTCAGTGCACAGGAGCTGTACTGTAGTGTGTGGAGGCCAAACAGGCCCTAGGCAGCTCTATGAGATCTTTATTGTTGTTCTGTGTGTATATATAGTACTTTATAGCATCTTGCTTTAACCCCTTAACCACCCGGCGATTTTTCCATTTCTTTGTTTTTCCTCCCCTTCTTCCAAGAGTTATAACTTTTTTTTTTTTTTTTTTCTTTTAAATATATCCATATAAGGTCATGTTTTTTGTGGGAGGAGTTGTATTTTTGAATGACCTCATACATTTTATCATAAAGTGTATTAGAAAATGGGAAGAAAGTTCCAAGAGTGGAGAAGTTGCAAAAAAACTGCAATTTCATGATTGGTGTTTGGATTTTTTATTTACCATATTCACAATATGGTAAAAACAACCAGTCAGTATGATTCCCCTTATTGGTATAACTTCATAGATACCAAATATGTACTCTAAGGCTATGTGCACACGTGGCGTATTTGCTGCATTTTTTTGCATTGGCGCTTTTTTGCATGCGTGTGGTGCAAAAAAGCGCAACAGAATTCACACAACTTGCTTTTCCCGAGCCCATTTTATTGTGGCCTATGGGAAAAGCATGCTGAAAAAAGCGCAAAGAATTGTCAAGGGCATTCTTTTTGCGCACGTTCAAAAATATGCAGCGCCTGATCGCATTTCTTCAAACGCCATAGCTTTTAAGGAATGCGTTTCCATAATTGCATTTCACTGCATTTACGCAAGTGCAAAATAGCGTAGGATAAATGTAGAAAAATGCAGCCAATGCACCAATGTGTGTACATAGCCTTACCTAAGAAGTGAAAACAACATTCAGACATTTGTAAAAAGAAAAGGAAATTGCACTTTCTCTTTCGCCTCATTGGGGGACAGCGGACGATGGGTTATGCTATTCTGCCACTAGGAGGCGACACTAGGCGAATGAAAAAGAAGCACAGTGGCTCCTCCCAGCAGTATATAACCCCGACTGGCACAGTTCAGCCAGTTTTTTGCTTAGTGTCTTAGGAGGTAAACACTGTTTGTTGTTTTTTTTTTTTTCATTGAGTTTCCTTCAGACCGCTGCACCGTCCCTCCTCAGTCCCCACAGTTGGGGGCTCTGAGTAGTAGGTGATGGCCGGCTCCTGCAGCATCCTTCCCCAGACCCCACAGTTGGGGCTCTGGGTTGCATGAGGTGTCCCCTGGCCGCAACAGCACAGAAGATGGAGCTGCGCTGGGATGGAGGTCTGTGCCCCTGTCCCTTGTGGGCTCCAGAGAGGGGAGCTGTCATCAGGTAGGACCTGTGCTGTCCTCCGGTGTCCCCCTGGGTGCTCCTGTCCGCGCTCCGTGCCAGCCACCCCTCGTCCGGAAGACTTGATTCTCTATTCGTTCTTCCAGAGGGTCACCAGAAAGGGATGGCCGCTTCCAAGGCTACTCTTGCCCGGTGGATTAAGCTTACTATTCAGGAAGCTTATTCTTTCCACAATTTGCCCATTCCATCGGGGTTGCGGGCTCACTCCACTCGCGCAGTGGGTGCCTCCTGGGCCATTCGGCACCAGGCTTCGGCTGAACAGGTGTGCAAATGTGTTACCTTGTCTAGCCTACACACTTTTGTGAAACACGATCGTGTTCATACTCAGGCCTCGGCACATGCGAGTCTGGATAGGCGCATCCTGCAGGCAGCGGCTGCTAGTCTGTAAACTGTGTTTTGTTTTTTTTTTTCAGATGTGTATGTTTATTCCCACCCAGGGACTGCTTTAGGACGTCCCATCGTCCTGTGTCCCCCAATGAGGCGAAAGAAAAGTAAAATTTTGTGCACTGACCGTAAATTCTCTCTCTTATTGGGGGACACAGCACCCTCACTGTGGCCAGTTGGCCTTGTTGTGTTGGTGTTCTCTTGTTTTTGCCTGATTGGCTTATTTATTTTTCCTCCTACTGCTTTAGCACAAAACTGGCTGAACTGTGCCAGTCAGGGGGTTATATACTGCTGGGAGGAGACACTGTGCTTCTTTTTCATTTGCCTAGTGTCACCACCTAGTGGCAGAATAGCATTACCCATCGTCCTGTGTCCCCCAATTAGAGGCTTAGAGAAAGAATTTACGGTGAGTACACACAATTCTACTTTTTGTCATCATTTTCTGTGACCCTTAGCGTTCTCATTTTTCAGCATCTGGGGCTGTGTGAGGCTTATTTTTTGTATCTTGAGCTGACATTTCTAATAATACCATTTTTTGGTAGGTACGCTGTTTTGATCGCCCGTTATTGCATTTTATTGCAATGTTCTAGCGATTGAAAAAAAATTTATTTTGTTTTTTTGTTTTGTTTTTTTTTGCACAGTTTACTGATCAGATTTTATATTTTGATAGATCAGGCATGTCTGAACGTAGTGATATCAGATGTGTATTCTTTTTTCTTAATAGTTTTATTTTCAATGGGGCAAAATGGAAGTGATTTGACCTTGTGGTTTTTTTTTTCCTTATATTTTTAAAAACCTTTTCACTTGCCTCCTTAGATCGCCTCAACACTGCACAGTTCAATCACTTCTGATATATTGAGCCGTGCTGATGCATAGCTCTGTACAACACAAATAATCATCTTCTGTTAATTCTGGTGTCATGGGTTTGCCGATGGCGGTGGGGAATAGCCCCATCCTCCACCAGTGTGTGTTAGATCACGCTGTCAGTGGTTGACAGCATGATCCAACTAGTTATCAGAGATCCACCCGTACCTATTGGCTGCACATGTCGGCTGATCTGATCAGCTGAAATGTCCTGGGAATGATGTGAGTTTGCATCAAAGGCAGAGAGGTGACCTAGGACGTTAAGGTACGTCATAGGTCGTTGGGTTTCTTTTAACCACTTATCGGCTTAGTTATGCTTCTCGGTCTAAGGTAATTAAAAGTCAGGCCGATTTCAGTAGCCTATAACATTAAGGGAAATCTATCAACAGGTTTTTGCAATGTAATCTGAGAGCAGCATGAGTTCGGGACAGAGATCCTGATTCGAGTGATGTCGCTCAACTGCTTGGTGCAGTCTTGATAGAATCCCTGTTTTATCTACTGTAGATGTTGCAGTTGTCAGCATGCTGAGCTGTGTATAACCCTGTCACAACCCTGATTGGCAGCTTTCTCCACTTTTATCCTGCGCCTGCATTGATAATCTCCTGCTGATAAAACACTGCTGAAACTATAGCAAGCTGCCAAATAAATGACCTATCCATTATGCTACTCTCAAATTGAATAGCAAAACCTGTTGACAGATTCCCTTTGATGGGCTCATGTTCTGCTTATGGATGTTTTCATTTTTTTTTCTTCAATAATTCAGCTAAAATAGTTTTTAATTTTTTTTTTCTGTTCATGATTATGGAAGTTTTCATCTTGCTTAAGCAGTTAATTTAGGAACATACTTTACAGAAGGCAAATTGACATCCGTAAATAGTTTCTAGGTATCCTCTGATCTTGGTAAGGGTCATTCTAAAGGAGGGGGAAGGACGTGAGCTTTGACCATCACCAATTGTGAATGGAAGATCCTGTTATCTTCTGTATTTAGAGATCTTACCAGAAAATTCCATTGCTAGTAATGAGATGTCTGCTATAAAGTAATTTCACAGAAGAGGATAAGAGTCTAGTATTTGGCTTAGCTGCCAGATTGAAAAATTGCAGGATTTTTTTTTGTAGAATATAGATGGTGATATGGAAAAAAAATTATATTATAAAAACACAAAACAATAAAAATGGGATTTAAACAATAGGCAATTTTCTGATGAGACATTCCGTCCTTAACATTAACCCTTTCAGCCATTTCATTGGCTACTTTTACCAGCCATCGTTTCACATGTGAATGTCCAGTAGCAGCTTGTTCTGTATTGATGCATTTCTCTTGTGTAGTCAGCATGTGTTCTCCCTGTAGGTCATCTGCTAAGCACAGCGGAGGTGGAGTCGGCCCTGGCGGAGACCCTGCGGTAGCCGAGGCAGCGGTGGTAAGCCGCCCACACACCGTAAAAGGAGAATGTCTTTACTGCTTCGTGATCTTAAAAGATGGGAAAAAATTTACTGAACTGATTGCAGAAGAACTTAAAAAACAAGGCAAGTTATTCACTGAAGTGTTCTTATTGGTCGTTCTGCACTTTTTTTCGGGGTGGATCAGCTGCAAATTTAATAATGTGTTCTGTAAAGCAGCCAGAAAAGTGGACCGTGGGTTTAAGGAGAGGCTTTTGGTGCCATTTGAACTACCACTTTGCTGCTGCTGGTGAAATACATGTCCAGTATTGTATGTGAAAATACCCTTTTAAAGGGAACCAACCAGCAGGATTTAGGGCTATAAAGTGCCCTCTAAGACACTGGGATGCTGAGTGCAATCATGTTTTTAGTTGAATGATTCAAGGTTTGATTGCAGAAAAGTGTTATAAAAGTTATGGCAAAGGGGGGAGGAGAGGAACGAAGTGTGCAACGGTGCGTTACTATGAGGGATTGGGTTTATTTTTATTACTCCCCCCACTCCCTGTCACTATATACCAGGCACAGGCTGCCTGCCATCACGCATACTCATGGCGCTATGTCAGGTGTCCTCTGTGTGCCTGAGCTCCCTCACCTGTTTCTCCTGCACTCCTGTGATCACGTGTGTGGTCACAAGCAGGAGAAGACCCCGCCTGCTCCAGTCCTGAGCTCAGCTCTCTTTACAGACCGCAGGAAAATCCAGGAGAGGAGTGGGACTGATCCCTGCTACTGTATTCTATGGTCTGTGATGACAATAGCGGGTACTTGTCCCGGTTTCCTCTCCAGTATATTCCTGCGGTCTGTGAGAGGAGGCAGACCGCATATGCGCAGAAGCTGGAGGAAGCAGGGTCTTCTCCTGCTTGTGACCACACATGTGATAACAGGAGTGCAGGGGAAGCAGGTGAGGGAGGCACACAGGACACCTGACATAGCACTATGAGCATGCATGGTGTCAGGCAGCCAGTGCCTAGCATATAGTGACAGGGGGCCGAGGGTTTGGCGTAGAGTCGACAGGGGAGTAATAAAATGAACCCACCCCCATATAGTGACGCTGTGCTGCACACTCCGTTTGTCTCCTCCCCTCTTTGCCATAACTTTTGTAACACTTTTCTCTGCAATCATACATGTCATCTCTGAAGTAAAGGTATGATTGCACTCAGTTTCCAGAGGCTGTAAAGGCCCCGTCACACGTGTCAATCAAGGCTGCGATGTCGGAAGCGATGTGCGGGGTGCGCGGTCGCTTCCGATATCGCAGCCTTGGTGTCACACGGCAGGATGTTGCCGGTGATGCTGCAGCGATGCGGGCGGAGCCATCGCTCGCTGGTTGCAGATAGACAGGTTTACGTTCATCCTCGTAAACCTGTCAACCTGCGACCAGCGATAAATCGCAGTTGAATCGCGCTGTCACACAGCACGACGCACTTGCGATATCGCTAGCGACATCACTGATGCGTCACTTTTCAGAGATGTCGCTAGCGATATTGACACGTGTGACAGGGCCTTAAGGCACTGGCTTCACTTTATAGCCCTAAAACTTGCTGGTTAGCTCCCTTAAATAGCACAGTCTTTAGGGAAGTGCAGTACTAACATTACAAAATGCTAGCTTCTCATGTCTATATCAATACATAACCCTTATATTGTAATCTACTTTTTGATAAATTTCATTGTCCTTTTTTAAATTCCAATGCAATTTATATTTCATATGACTGTTGCCAAACGTATAAAGTTATTTTGTGTTATGCGTTTAAATAATTAACTTGTTTCATGTCACCATTTGCAGTTCGGGAGAAAATTGGGCCAATAGCAACTCCTGATTTTATCCAGAATGCTCCAGGATTACCAAAGACCAGATCAGGTAAACCTTGAATAATTCTGGGTGATGATAACCTCTAAATGTGCAGAGATGGCTGTGATCCCATAGTAATCTCCACACAAATATTACTTTGATCCTCTCCAAATGACAAAAGTAACAATAATCAGTTTAGTTAATAAGTGACAAGGAACAATTCCAGTAGAACATTGGATGCAATACATTATGTATTATCTGCGCTGTCAGACATGAAAAGGTCACCTGCGATTTCCAGTGAAGGTCTATTGCTGTTCAGGTGTGATAATTCACTTTCTATTTTTTTTTTGGTTGATTGAGGTTTTGGCAGAGCAGTCAGGATCAAGGCTTTATCTGTGAGGTTATCATGAAGCAAAAATATATTTTATTTAGTGACTTGCATCTAATTTTCCTGATTGCACTTCCATGCTTTTGTCGCATCTTTGACTTTTTATGTAGCATCTGTTCCTTGACCCTGATTCCAGTGATATCACTTGCTTTACTGGTAGCAACAGTTTAGATTAAAAACAGATTGATCCCCTGCAGATCTACCCATTTCTGTTGATTTTGTTGCTGTTGCTGTTGTTATTGTAGTACCATTTATTCCATGGTGCATTACATTTGAAAAGGGGCATACATAATAACAAGTACAATAATTATGAATAATAATACAAAGCACAGACAGGTACAGGAGGAGAGGGACCCTGCCCGTGCGGGCTCACAGTCTACTAGGGATGGGTGAGGATACAGTAGGTAAGGGTAGAGCTGGTCATCTGGTGGTACAGTGGACTAAGGGATACTGCAGGTTTTAGGCTTGTCGTAAGAGGGGGACCTTGAGGTTCTTTTTAAAGGTTTCCACAGTTCGCGAGAGTCTGATGTGTTGGGGGAGAGAGTTCCAGAGTATGGGGGAGGCATAGGAGAAGTTGTGTATGCGGTTGTGGGAAGAGGAGATAAGATGGGAGGAGAGAAGATGATTATGTAAGGATCGGAGGTTGCATACAAGTTAGAACCGGGAGACTAGGTCATTGACAGGTTGCAGATGGCTTTGTAAGTCATGATTAGGGTTTTGAACTAGTTTCTGAATGCTGAGCTCTGCATAACCCCACCACATGACTGATTGGCAGATTTATGTATACACTGTGCCTAGGCAGAAAGCTACAAATCAGTGGTGGGGATCTGGTTGGACTACCTGACAGGAGGTCTACTACACCTCTAGTGATAGCCTGCTGATAAAACAAATGTATGAAAACTACACAAAGCAGCCCAATAAATAACACATAAATGGAATCAGGGTATCTTCCCCTACATTATGCTGCTCTTATATTAGGCAGCAAATATCTGGTGACAGATTCTCTTTTACATCCACAATTCTCTGGAAGTGTGTTGTTTTACCAGGTGTGCAGCCATAAAACATATACTCTTGTTTTTGTAGGTAAGATAATGCGGAGAGTACTGCGGCAGATCGCTCGCAATGAAAAGGATTTGGGGGATATATCTACTCTTGCCGATCCAAGTATAGTGGAAGTCTTGTTCAGCCAGCGATGTGAAGCAGCCGCTTGAGGGATCTTCAGCACAGTCCTGTATACGACAATCTTTTATACTGATTTTTTTTTTTTTTATGGACTTGAATCACTTTATATATTTAACATGTTTCTATAAACATCTGGATTCATTCATGAAGAAGAGTCCAGATCTGCCTCCTTGGGTCATGATATCGGTTGGATTGGCCCATTACTTGGGGTTGCATCCTGACTTTAGACACTGTCTGAATTAGGCAAATGAGATTTGAGATATAATAATCCAGCAATCTGATTTATTGACCTGTGATCTAATCCTATAGTGATTTGTGAAGACCATTCTCAGACTCATCTTCTTTTGATTTGGAGCTATCATTTTTTTGCTCACATAATCCCTGCCTTGAACACTGATTGTGGGTTGTGATCAATATGATACATCTTTGTAGATTAATGTTGAATGTAAAATAATGTGAATATCGAACTATTCTAACCATGTTGCTCTGCATAGGTCATGTCTTCTGTATACCTGCAGGCAAAATCCATCATACCATCAGGTCAATATAGGTCATATCGTGCCCAATGTGCACCCAACATAACCAATAGTTTGTTTTACTTAATGTACTGATATCAGGATAATCTACAGATAAGGATTAATTGAATTATTGTAATAGCAGTTGTATAGGATTCTGTTCAGCATTTTTGATGATCTGGACAGATTTGTTTGAGTAGTGAAACTGCTAATTTTAAAGGGGTTGGACAGGATCAGAATAAAGGGTCTAACATTCTTCTATCACAGAAACGTCTCTGTTCTTGTCTGTAGGCTTTGTCTAGCATTACAGCCCAATGCAATTACATGAAAAGAGCTGAGCTTCAATACTAGACAGTGCCCATAGATAAGAGAAGGGCTGTTTCTGGAAAGAAATCAGATTGCTGATCACTGATAAGATTATTTTTTTAGTAACATCAGTATATTTTATTTACGCTTTATACTTGATGTCCTTTTTGTATTTGTGTCACATGTGTGATCCATAATGTTTGTTGAAATGCATCAGACTTTAAGGCCAGTGCCTGTTCTTCCAGAGAGCGACTGCAAACCCTGTGCCTAAATCCATGGTTAAGGGTGGGGGACTCCATGCTTTCATGGCAAAAATATCCCAGGAATTGCAGAAATACCCCTGTTCCCATTTATGGGAGGAACTTTTCAGTAAAATTTTCCAGAAAGAACTTCTGTTTACAGACCAAAGATAT
The DNA here is from genome assembly GCA_033576535.1 of Allobates femoralis. Lineage (NCBI taxonomy): Eukaryota > Metazoa > Chordata > Amphibia > Anura > Aromobatidae > Allobates > Allobates femoralis. The sequence continues at coordinate 166,532,048 of JARQOC010000005.1, read as the reverse complement.
AGGTAGTTATCTGTTCACCTGCAGAAAAATCTACAAAGCAAGAAGGCCATTGACCACATAAGGAAACCTTGTCCAGTTCTTAACTTGTCTTCTCCGGACAACCCAGGATAGGTGATAACTTATTAATCGCCGGGAATCTGACCACTTTAGAATGGACCCGGCAGTGTGCAGGCAGATTCCCTTATGGGGCTGGACGCTCCTGTATTTCCACCAGTCTCATAAAGACTGAGTGGAGCTGCGGTCGGACATTCAAACTTCTGCACCATCTTGCAATGGGGATAAAAGTGTCCCATCAAGGATAAAATTACTCATTCTGCCATTTGGTGCATGACCCAGTGTTTGGACCCCAACTATCAGTAAGTTATCAGGTGAACCTGCAGGTAAGAGATGAGTGTTGTGTAGTTAAAACAAGTTAACATTTATGTCTTTTGATCACTCTTGGGGCTCTTGCAAATGAGCATCTACATCGGACAAGTGCAATTTGATAAATGGCATTGCGCTTGTACCAATGTTATTTTATAGGGGAGTTTTGATCTTTTTTTTTTCTCCGTTCTAATCGGACTGTGAAAATAATTGCACCATGCTATGATTAGCAGTGTGACTCGGATCACGTGAATCCACACAAGTCTGTGGGTGCACGGGAATCATCGGATGGCACTTGGATGTCATCCGAGTGTAGTCCGACATACGCAGAGACAAGAATTGGATAATATTAATCTTTCCTCCTTCTCTTAACCTGTGCTCTTATTCTCACACGTGAGAGAATTGGAGCACAATGAATGATGCTTGTCCCACAGTCGCAGCAGAGTTTGGCATCAGGTGCCATAGGCTTGTGTGACCAAGGCCTAAAACACATGAGTTCTCTATGGGGAGAGTGGAGCCACGTCTTGTGGTCACCTATCTCCTGTCAGGGAAATGATCGGGAACCTCCCACAGACCTAAGATGGTGAGTTGGTCCAGCCGAAATCAGCAGTGGACTTTCCAGTAATATGGGGGTCTTCAGAGACCTCCTTTAGAGGTTTGTGGTTACAATATTCTAATTACTCTCAGCTTACCAGTCATTTTAAATAAAAAATTAAAGGAGTTTATATGCACAAAATCTACCTTTATAGTAACAGCACTTTACTATTTGTTTTATAAGGTTTTGGTGTAAATGTGAAATGTTACAATTATGATAACATTTCTTTATGATTGGAGTCTCCTTATTAATCAATGACATGTAAGGTAGAAGGAAGGATATGAATGATTGTATATAATGATTTCTTACACAATATGACCTTCCCTCCTGCCCATGATTCATGTCCCTACACAGGTGATTCATTCTTAAATTATTTGATTGGTTGTCTCTTTGTATGTTTTGTATTTACTATTGAACTTCTGTATGTAGCATATCTGAATGACATGTAAATTACAATGCCTGCAATGTAAGAAAGGGACTTTTTATCCGTTATTGAAATTTTGATGCCTTTTTATGATTTTATCATAATATTGTGTTTACAAACCTGTTACTGGGAAATAAATACTGTGTAAATAAAAATACTGCAGCGTCAGTTCTTCCATTTATCCTAGATCTGGTTAGACGACCATTTACCATCCTATGTGCACAGAACAAGCACTATGATGTTCTCTGATGATGGTTATCAGAATCACACCTCCTGCTTACACATGGGCTACTGATAGGTCTGATTTTCTGTGATGAAACCCCTTCAAAATCACTTTGCAGAATGTACAGTGACTGCAGGGGACTTGGGTTAAGTTATTTATTTATTTTTTTAAATTAAGCCCCTTTTTATTATTATTATTATTATTTATTTATATAGCGCCATTATATTCCAAGGCGCTTTACATGCTAAAAAGGGCAGACTAGGACAAGAAACATTAGTAACAATACAAGTAACAATAAATGTTGACAATTCGGTCATACAGATACAAGAGGGGAGAAATCCTGTCCACAAAGGCTCACAGTCTACGAGGGGTGGGTGGGGATACAGTGGGAGGGGGAAATTCCAGTCATGAGGCGTTGTGGTGGACCGGGTCTTATTGCAGGTGGTAGGCTTGGCGGAAGAGGTGGGTCTTCAGGCTTCTTTTGAAGGTTCCCAGGGTAGGAGAATGTCTGATGTGTTGGGGCAGTGAGTTCCAGAGTCTGGGTGAAGCACGGGAGAAATCCTGTATGCGGTTGTGCGAAGAGGAGATGAGGGGGAAGTAGAGGAGAGCTCATGTGAGGATCGCAGGTTGCGTGAGGGTAAGTATCGGGAGACCATGTCAGAGATGTATGGAGGGGACAGGTTGTGAATGGCTTTGTATGTCATGGTTAATGTTTTAAACGGGATCTCTAGGAAGTAGGGAGCCAGTGAAGGGCTTGGCAGAGGGGGGAGGCAGGGGAGTAGCGGGGAGACAGATGGATTAGGCGGGCAGCGGAGTCCAAGATAGATTGGAGAGGTGCAAGGGAGGTATTGGAGAGGCGGTGAGCAGGAGGTTGCAGTAGTCGAGGCGGGAGATGATGAGAGCGTGAATAAGGGTTTTAGTAGTGTCGTGGTCAAGGAAAGTGCGAATCATATAGATGTTTTTGAGCTGGAGTCGGCAGGAGGTGGCGAGGGCCTGGATGTGGGACTTGAAGGAGAGGGAAGAGTCAAGGATACCCCCGAGGCACTTGGCATGGGGGACTGGAGAGAGAGAGAGCAGTCGTTGACGAAAATGGATAGGTCAGGTAGTGAGGGGGAGCGTCTTGGGGGGAAGACTATGAACTCTGTTTTGTCCATGTTCAGCTTAAGGAAGCGAGCAGAGAAGAAGGATGAGATGGCGGACAGGCAGTGTGGAATTTTGGATAGAAGGGAGGCGATGTCAGGACCAGACAGGTAGATTTGGGTGTCGTCGGCGTAGAGGTGATATTGGAGGCCATGGGACTCAATGAGTTGCCCTAGGCCGAGAGTGTAGATTGAGAACAGTAATGGTCCAAGAACCGAGCCCTGGGGGACCCCGACAGATAGGGGGTAGGGCGGGGAGGATGTGTGGGAGTGGGTGACGCTGAAGGTGCGGTCCGTTAAGTATGAGGAGATCCAAGAGAGGGCAAGGTCTGTGATGCCAAGAGATTCCAGGATCTGTAGTAGAAGGGAGTGGTCAACAGTGTCGAAGGCGGCTGACAGGTCGAGGAGGAGGAGAACAGAGTAGTGGCGCTTGCTTTTGGCAGTCAGTAGGTCATTGGTGACTTTGGTCAGGGCTGTTTCAGTGGAGTGGAGGGGTCGGAAGCCAGATTGCAGGCGGTCAAAGAGGGAGCAGGAGGAGAGGTGAGAGGACAGCTCAGAGTGGACATGCTGTTCAAGTAGTTTAGAGGCAAAAGGGAGGAGAGATATAGGGCGGTAGTTGGAGACAGTTGTGGGATCGAGGGAGGGTTTTTTTGAGGATGGGTGTGATCAAGGCGTGTTTGAAGGCTGAGGGGAAGGTGCCGGTGGTGAGTGATAGGTTGAAAAGATGAGTTAGGGCTGGGATGATAACGGAGGTGAGGTTGGGCATGAGGTGGGATGGGAGCGGGTCTTGGGCGCTGGTGGTGAGGTGTGATTTTGACAGGAGGGAGGAGAGCTGGTCTTCAGTTATAGGGGGGAAGCAGTTGATGGAAGTAGAGGGCAGTATAGGTGAAAGGGGAGGCTGTGGGGACAGTGGATCAAAGCTGTCTCTGATTCTGTCAATCTTTTCTTTGAAGAAGGAGGCAAAGTCTTCTGCAGAGATAAGGGGAGAGGGAGGGGGAGCAGGTGGGCGGAGTAAGGAATTGAAGGTTTTGAAAAGTTGCTTGGGATTGTGGGACAGGGAGGTTATTAGGGATAAGAAGAAGGTTTGTTTGGCGGTGGCAAGTGCAGTCTTGAAGGCGATGAGGGACTGTTTGAACAGCGCAAAATGCTCAGTGGAACGTGATTTTTTTCCATCGCCTCTCGGCGACCCTGGATGCCCGTCTCAGGTCTTTAGTGAGGCTGGTGTGCCAGGGTTGCCTATTAGTGCGTGCAGTGTGGTGTGTGAGGGGGGCTGCTAGGTCGAGCGCCTTTGTTAATGTGGTGTTGTAGAGGGTGGTGGCAGTGTCTGTGTCACGTATAGATGTTATGTGGCGAGAGGGAGAAGGGATTCTGAGAGTGAGTGTAGATCAATGTGTTTTAGGTTTCTGCAGGGATGATCAAGTTTGCGGAGAGGAGGTGATGTAGTAGGGGAGGTGAGGGAGGAGAAGGTCAGCAGATTGTGGTCAGACAGGGTGAGGGTTGAGTTTGTGAGATTAGTAAGGGAGCAAAGACGGGTAAAGATGAGATCCAGCGTGTGGCCATCTTTGTGGGTGGCAGAGGAGGACCATTGGGAGAGCCCGAAGGAGGAAGTCAGGGAAAGAAGTTGAGAGGCCGTTGGGTGGGGCAGTGTCAATGGGGATATTGAAATCGCCCATAATGATGGTGGGGATGTCAGTAGAGAGGAAATGAAGTAGCCAGGTGGTGAAGGTTCGAGAAAGGTGGGGATGGATCCAGGGGGGCGGTAGATGACGGCTAGTGGAGGTTACAGGGGGAGAAGATGCGGAAAAGAGTGGGTTCGAAAGATGGGAGAGAGTAACAGAGGGGGGTAATGGAATAGGGGCGAAGGAGAGGTGTCGGATAGGAGTATGCCGACACCTCCGCCATGTTTGTCAGAGGGGCGGGGGTTGTGTGGGAGAGATTGAATCCTCCGTAGGATAGTGCAGCAGGGGAGTGTCGGAGGGGTGAGCCGGGGTCTCTGTGATGCCAAGGAATGAAAGTTTATTAGAAATAAAGAGTTCAGGGGATGTCTGTGAGCTTATTACAGACTGAGCGGGCGTTCCAGAGTGCGGCCTGGCAGGGAGATTAGCGGAGCAGGGGCTGGGGGGATGGGTCTAAGGTTGGTCAGGTTCCCGAGGGTGGGTGATGGTGGGGTTATGAGAGTTGGTGATGGGGACGTGGGGGTAGGGTGTAGGTGACTGTGGGGGATGTGGCGGGGGGGCCGGGATTAGGGAAATGTGCCAGCGAGTAGGAGGAGAGGGAGAGGGTTAGCAGGTGGGAGCATGAGAGTTTACGTGGTGGCCGTGCTGATTGGAGATGGAGGATTGAAAGTGAAGGAATAGTTCAGAGGAGTGGGTAAGGTGGCTAGGTAGAATGGAGGGTGAGATAAGTACTTTGTTGTGGGGGGAGGGATGAGCGGGGGTAGCAGGAAATGGAGAAGGATGGGAGTGAGAGTGCAAAGGAGGGGATACATTGTGGGAATGGGAGCGGGGGATGGGAGTAGCGTGGGGTCAGATGCAGTGGGAAGGAGAGCTGTGTGGTGGGTGAGAGGTCAGTATTAATCAGTAGTCTGGGTTTACATAGTGAATACATAATTGCAGTCCAAGTGAACAAATTGCATATCAGATTATTTGCAACATGGAAGGACGAAATCCTGGCAAACAAAAAGGTGGATGCGATCATGAGTCTTGTGGTGCCATACCAACAGTAAAGCATCAGTTGCCAGTCAACACTGCCATGAATAAGGATTGGGATCTTTTAAAGTCCCCCCAGATGAACATCTCACAACATTCCGGAAACAATTGGTGAACAAGGCTTCTTCCGGCTTGATAAAGGCCATGTCACAAGCCAAAAGTATAACTAAGAAGCTCAAATGAAGAAAACATCTGAGATTTTTGGGTTTTAGGTGGGAAACTCCCCAGATCATAATACAACCCCTGGCAAAAAATTATGGAATCACATGGCAACAAACTAAATAATTTCAAATGGCAACTTCATATTCAATGAATCGCGAATCTGCATTGGGCAAGGTGATGATGCTGGAACTTTCTTTGGTCGTTCCAATGAGATTTATAAAGATGACTCGCATGAAGAGAACATGCAAATTTCCACGGTCATTGTGATATGGGGCTGCCATGTCAGGTAAAGGCACTGGGGAGATGGTGACATTGCATTTTTCAATATAATGCCCAAATTTTATACATAGATATTTTGGACACTTTTTTATACCATCAATTGAAAGGATGTTTGGGGATGATGAAATCATTTTTCAAGATGATAAATGCATCCTGCCATAGAGGAAACAAACTGTGAAAATATTCCTTGAAAGAAGACACATAAGGTCAATGTCAAAGGCCTGCATACAGTACGGATCTCAATCCAATTGAAAATCTTTGGTGGAAGTTGAAGAAAATGGCCAATGATAAGGCTCCAACCTACAAAGTGATCTGGCAAAAAGCAATCAGAGAATGTTGGAGCCAGATTGATGGTGTGTGATGTTTGTTACTCATTAAGTTCCATGCTTCAGAGACTGCAAGCTGTTATAAAGCTAGAGGTGGTTCACCAAAATAATGGTAATGTGTTTGAGTGTTGTTTTGTTTTTTTCTTTTCCCTTTTAATTTTTTTCCTTAATTGAGTGTTCCAATTTTTTCCCTTGCTTGGTCTAAAAAAGTAAAAATTTTGGTTTGAAAAATTTTTTTTTTTTTTAAAAAATTTTTTTTTGTTTCTTCCCAAAGGTGAGAGTTGCCTATGAAAATGGGTTTTTGTTTCGTGCATGGGGTGTGATTCCCTTTTTTTTTAAAAATTTTTAAAAAACTGAAGGGACCCCTTTCCGAGCCCGGGGTGATTTCATTTTTCCCGGGGTTGTATTATTATTTTGGTTTTTTAAACTGATACCCACCCTGAGGGGGAAATTTTTTGCAAAATTTTTAAAAAAATAAAGAGAAAAACAGTGTAAATGCATTTTTTGAAATGTTTGAAAAATTGTACTTCATTTTAGTAGGGGCGTAACTAAAAAATGGCAGGGCCCAAAGAAAAACTTTTGTTGGGGCCCCCCCCAAAGGGACCCCCCCTTTAAAACCCCCCCCCTTTTCAAGCCACCCCCTTCCCGAATCAGGTGAAACCCATTTTCTAAACGCCCCCCACGTTTCCCGTAATTTACTCGTGTTTTAAGCCAAAACCCCCTTCTTTTTCCCCAAAAACCCCGGGAAAAAACCTTTTGACCCGGTTTTTTAACCCGAGGGCGGCCCCCACCCAAAAGGTTTTACACCCCCAGCAGGTTTTGGGATACAGGCCCCCCCCCGGTGGTGTATAAAAGCAGCCTCCCCGGGTATTTTACGGGCCCCCAGCCAGTATATCCCCAGTGCCCAGGGGTTTTATACAGCAGCCCCCCCCAGGGGTATATACGGGCCCCCCAGCGGGTATTATAAATTTGCCCCAGTGGCAAAATTAACAGCAGCCCCCCATGGAAATTTTTCGGGCCCCAGCAGTTTACATTAGCCCCAGTGGTTTTTACAGCAGCCCCCCAGGGGTATATACAGCAGCCCGGGGTTTTCCGCCCCCTCCCCAGTTGGTTTAAAAGGGCCCCTCAGGGTATTCCCAGTACCCCCCAGTGGTTACAGACCCTTTCCCGTGGTATATACGAGCCCCATTTGGTATCAGCAGCCCCCCCGGGGTTTTATTATACAGCAGCCCCGTTTAACAGAAAATTCCCAGTGGTTTTCCCCGGCCCCAGCAGTTTAGAAAAGCTGCCCATTGGTAAAAGGAAAATCCCAGTGGTAATCCGGGCCCCGCGGGATATACATTACCCCCAGGGAAACAGCACCCTCCCCAGTGGTTTTATACGGGCCCAAACCCTTACGGAAATTGTACCCCCCGGGTGGTTTTACGAGCCCCCAAAAAAAGGGGTTTTATACACCACCCAGGGGAAAAACCCCCTTTTTCAAAAGTGGGTATATAAAGGAAGGGGGGGGTATTAACCCAAGGGGGCCCCGGGGGGGAGAGTTTTTGGCCCCCGCGGGTTAAAAATACAGGAAAATTTTTGGGTATTAATAAAAGGAAAAAAAATTTTTTAATATAACCCCTTAATTTACACCCAATTTTGGGGTTTATATTTACAGGCAAATTTTTGGGTTTTCCGGACCCAAGTGGGAATTGGGGCCCCCGTGGGAATATTTTTAGGGAATTTTGGGTTTTTAGGTAAGGACCCCTTTTTTGGGTTTTTTTAAAATTTTTTGTGGGTTTTTTTAAGCCCCAAGAAATTTTTTAAGATTGGGATTAAATTAATTTAAATTAAATTTTTTCAAAGTGGGAATTTTTCAGGGCCCCCCCAAAGGGGGGTTATACCCCCCCACCCACCCCCCTCGGGGTGCCAGGGGGGCCATTTTTGGGGTAAAACTTATATTTTACGGCCCCGCCCCGTCCCCCCCCAAGGGGGGGTACGGTCTTAATAAAAAAATTTTAAATTTTTTTGGTTTTTTAAAACAGGGGGGTTTAAAAAAAAACTTTAAAAAAAAGGAAAAGGGGAAAAATTTAAAGGGGGGGTTTTTAAAAAAATTTTTTTAAAAATTTAAAAAATTTTGTTGTATAATTTTTTTTTTAAGGTAATTGTTTTTTAAGTTTTTTCCCGGAGTTATAGGAAAAAAACGGGGGCCTGTTTAAAATAAAAATTATTTTTACCCCCGGGGGTTGGGCCCCGGGACCCCCCCAACCCAAAACCCCTTCCCCAAACAATTTGCAAAACCCCTTTTTTCCCCCCCTTTTTCCTTTTTTTTAAAAAACCCCCTTTTCCAATTTAAAATTTACATTTTCCCTAAAAAAGCTAAACTTTTAAAACCCCCAAAATTAAACAAAAAACCCCCTTTCCGACTTGCTTAAATCCTTTAATTTACCTTTTTTCCCTTTAAAATTTTTTGGATTATTTTTTTGCAATACTTTCCCTTTAGAAAAATTTACTTAGCAATTTTATTTAAAATTTTTATTTTAATTTTTTTCCCTTATTAATTTTTAATTATATTAATTTATTTTTCGGCTTTTCCCCCCATTTCCTTTGGAACGCTAAAATTCCCCTTCATTCACCCCATCCTTTCCTTTTAAAAATAAAAAAAACCCCATAAATTTTCCCCCCCTTTATTAACTTATTCCAATAGTTTAAAAAACCCAATTTTCCCCGGCCTTAAAAGGGTTCCTGTAAAATTTCAAAATAAACTTTATAAAAAAAATAACCCCAATGAACAGTGAAATTAATTTCAACCCAAATTTTTCCCAAATTGTTTTAAAAAAATAAAATTTTTGGGGTTTTTTCAAAAAAAAAAACCCACCCCATAAGGTTTTAACTTTGAAAAAAGGCAGAGTTCAATTCCCCCAAAACTAAAAAAAATAAACTGTTTCAATTAATAAAAATTAATTTTAAAAATTCCCCAATTTAAATTTTGAAAATTCCCCCAAAAAAAAATTTAAACAAAAAATTCTCTATTTCAAAAATTTTATTTACAAAAAAAGTTTTTTTGTTTTTTCCATCCCTTTTGTAAAGTTTTAAACAAAAGCATGGGGGGATTTTCCAAACCATCTTCAACCCCTAACATAAAATTTTCCCAAATCAAAATTTTAAAAAACTAATTTTTTTCAATATTCACCCCCCCTTTTTAGTGTTTACGGGGTACAGAAATGTAGGGGGGGGGGGAAGGGATCAATTTTGTTTAATTAAATCTTGCTTCTTATCCCAATTTTTCAATTTTTTAAAAATTTTTATTGTTGGCAATTTTGGGTAAATAAATTTAAAGTGGAACCTTGAAAAGATTTTAAGGGGGTTTGAGAGTGTTTTCCCAAGAAAAGGTTTGGGTCTGATTCTAAAAAGTTCTTTTCCCGGGAATTCTAGAGTAAAAACTTTGATATGTTCCAAAATTTTTTTAAAGAACTTTTTAAGTTTTCGTTTTTTTTTTTAGTGTAAGCTTTTTAAAACCCCCTTTCCCCAACCCATGCGTTTTACGGGGTAAAAGGGGGGAAAAAGGGGGGTCTGATGTGAGTTTTCCCGGGGGAGCTCACTTTAAAAAAGCCCTAAAAACTAAAAAGGTCCCCCCCAAATTTTTTGGGGGATTAGAGAGCTGCAGCCTTTCTGTTTTCCCCCGAAGCAATCGGGGGCTGTGCACCCCAAATAAAAAAAAGGGGAAAAAAAAAAAAAAATTTTAAAAACCCTTTTAAAAAAAAAAAAATTTAAAAAAAAAAAAAAATTTAAAAAATAAGTTAAAAAACCCCCCCCTTTTTCCCCCCTTCACAATTAAAGTATTTTAAAAAAAAATGTTTTTTTTTTTTTTTTTGGGATCGCCGGAAAAAAAAATCCCCGATCTAACTTTTGTTTTAAACCCTTTTTAAGAGAGGCCCTAAAACCGTAAAAAAAAAAGGGTTTTCCAAAACCCCAAAAAAAATTTCCCCTTTTTTTTTTTTTTTGGGGCCGCAACTTTTCTATTTAAAAAACAAAAAATGGGGGGGGATCAAAAAATGGGCCCCCCCCAAAAGGTTTTTTTAAAAAAAAGGGGTTTGCTGGGGGCAAAAAAAAAAGCTTTTCCCCCCCCCGTTTTCCCAAAAAAAAAAAAATACGGGTTTGGGGAAATGGCCCCAAAAAGTTAGTTTTTTTTTTTTTTTTTTCCCAAAAAATTTAAAATTTTTTTTAAAACCTAGTTTCCAAAAAAAGGTTTTTCAGGTTTTGGGGTTTTTTCAAAATTTTTTATCCCCACCCAAAACTTTTCCCCTGTTTTTTGGGGTTTTTTCCCCCAAAAATGAAAAATGGCCCAAAAAAAAACCCCAAAAAAAAAAGTGTCTTTTAAAAATTTTTTAAAAATTTTCCCTCCCCTTTTTAAAATTTTTTTTTTCAATTTTCCCGTACTTTTAGGGTTTTAAACATAAATGGGAAAGTTTTTGGGGAAAAAAAATCTTTTAAAAAAAAAAAAAAAATTCCCCTCATATGTCTTTATTGGGGGAAAAAAAAAAAAAATTTTTGGGTTTTTGGGGGGAGGGGAGCAAAAAAAAAAAAAAAGGGAAAAAAAAAAATTCTCGGGTCATGAAGGGGTTTTAAAAGGGGAAAGGTCCCAGAAAAGGGGGTTTTATTTTTTTTTCCAAAAAAAAAAATTTGAATGGGTTTTTTTGGGAAAAAAAACAGTAATATGTATGAATGCAAAAAAGGGGAAAATTTTTCCCCCCCTTTTTTTTTCTAAATGAGGGCCCCCCGGGGGTGGGGGGATTGAAAACTCTTTTCCGCCAAAAACGCCCTTTTTTTTTTTCTTTTTTTCTTTTCTTCATACCTCCCAAATTTAATTTTTTTAATTGTGACATGCCCCCATCATTAAAGGGAAAAAGATTTTCTTTTTTTTTTTTCTTTTTTTTTTTTCTTTTTCCCCTTTTTGGGACAAGCATCGGGAAAAAAAGGGGGTTTTTTTTTTAAAAATTTTTCCCCTTTTCCCAAAAATTTAAGGCATGTTTTTTGGGGACCCTTAGGGGGGCCAAAAAAATTGACTGCAAAAAAGGGTTTCCCAAAAAAAAAAAGGAAAATTTTTTTTTTTTAAAATTTTTGTTTTAAAAAACCCGGGGGCACCCGAGAATAGGGGGGTACTAAAATTTTTAAAAAAATACAAGGCCTTGTGTCCTTTAGTTGCAGGGAAAAAAGGACCCCACAAAGGGGAAACCAAAAATTTTTGGGGTTGGGGGATTTATCGCAGGGGGTATGGAACCTTTTTTTCCCCCCGAGGGGGGTTTTAAAATTTTTACCCTCCTTGAGGGGCCCCACAAAAATTTTTCCCCCAAAAATTTTTAAACCCCCCCATGTCCCCAATTTTTTAAATCACCCCTTCTGTGGTGTTTAGAGGGGGGGTGCTCTTTGGGGGAGTTTAATGGGGTTTGGGGGGGTAATGATTTTTTTGGGGGTTCCAGCTGCCTTTTTTCCCGGGGGTTTTTTTTAGCCTGGAGGCAGTCAAATTTTTTTTTGATGATAATTTTTTTTTTTTAAAATTTTAAACAAAAAATAAAGTAAAAAATGGGGAATGGGGGGGATAGGATAAAATTTGGGGGGGGGGTGGTTTTTAAAATTTAAAAGGAGACGCTTTGGGGAAATATACATAAAAGGGGGTTTTTTGGGGGGCATTTTTCGGCCCCAAAAAGGGGGGAAGGGGGGTTTTCTGGGGGGAAAAAAAAAGGGGCAAAAAAGGTTTTTGGGGGAAATAAAAAAAGCCCGAAGCCCGGGGCCCCCCCCAAGGGTTTTTTCCCCCCCAAAACCCCAAAAAATTTCCCCCTCCAAAATTTTAAAAATTTTTTACTTTAAATGAGACATTTGGGGAAAAAAAATTTTTTTAAATTTTTTTTTCTACCCCCCAAGTCACGGCATTTCGGGTTTTGGGGGGGGGCCTTAAATTAAATTTTTTTTTTTTGCTGGGGGAAATTAAAGGTCTCCCGAAAGATTAAAAGAGAACCTATTTAAATGCACAGGGCCCGAAAATTTCTGAAATTTTTTTCCCTGGGCCGAAAAAAAGCGCAGTTTTAAAAGGGGGGGCCCGGGTCCAGGGCATCCCGGGCTTATCAGATTTGAAACCCCCCCCTGCCCAACCCAAAAAAATTTGGGGGGGGGTGGTTCTTTTGGCCCCTTTTTTTTTTTTTATAAAGGGTTTTTGGGGACCCAAACCCCCTTTTTTCCCGGGGGGGGGGGGCGCAAAAAAAGGGGGTGGGCCCGAATGGTTTGGTTTATCTGCGGCCCCTTTTTGGGCCATGGGGAAAAGTTTAGGAATTTTTTTAGGTTGGGGGGCATTTTAAAATTTGGGTTTTTTTTTAATTTCATTTCAGGAGGCCGTAATGGCAAGCGAATTAAAAAATGTAGATTTTGGGGACTCCCCCCTTTGGGAAAAACCCGGACGTGGGGGGTTTAACTCAAAGAATTTCAATTTTTCCAAATGTCTCAATTTAAAGTACATTTAAAAATTTTTGTGAAATGCACTTTTTGTAGCTGCAATTGGGGGACTGGCTTTTGGCTTTTTTATTTATATTGGGGGAAATGTTTTCCTTTTGGGGCAAGGCACAGTGGGGGGAATACAAACTTGACGCGTGAAGTGCCTGCTTTGTGGGATGGGGGCTTTTTGGCTGCCCCAACTACAAAATGCGCCTTCATTCATGCTGGTAAAACACAGCATTCGGCAGTGAAACATAGCCTGAGCTAACCACAGGGGTGGTTTTGGGTTGAGGTAAGCAGCAATTGGTTATTTTGGGTGGGGATACGACTTACATGGGGCCTGAATGTAAAAAAATGGGGGTTACAAGAAAGGCAAAAAAGCCAGGGTTTTCAAAAGCCCGAAGTATACAGCACAGGGTAACAGGCCGGGAAACAGCACTGGGTCACGCACCCGGGAAGACCGCTCATGGGTACATGGCCAGGGCAATAAAAGCGAAAAGGGACAATAACCTGATGAAAACAGAAGAGCACACGAACCCGGGCATCAATGCTGAGACACAGAACCAAAGGGATAGGTCTGGGTGGGTTAAAGGGTGAGGGTCCCGGGGAGTGGACAGGAGGGTAGGAATCGCGCATGAGTGGGCCGGGCCTGAGGGGTACCCGGCAAAATGGGACACGGGCCAGGAAACAGCAAGGGCACAGACCCCAATTTTAAACACCTGGGTACCAGAGCCAAGGGGGAAACCGCACTTTTGGGGGGGACGGGGGGGGGCCTGGGGAAACGCCCTGGGTAACTGACCCCGAGCAAATTTCAGCGCAAAAGGGACAATAAGCCCGATTCGCATAGACACACAAAAATGAGGCTCAAGATAAATCACAGAACCAGAGGGATGAGTGATGGGGGTATACAGAGATGGGGCCGCGCACGGGGTTTTTTAACGGAGCCGAGGAAAAAGGATGAGTGGGACAAAGGGCCTGAGGAATACAGGGGCATGAGTGGGGACACGGGGCCCGGGAAACACGCATGGTGGTAACCCCGGGCCTGAGGAAAAGCGCAGGTGGGCCGGGCCTGGGAAACAGGCATGAGAAAACGGAGGGTGGGAAACGTGCAGGTGGTACACGGGTGAGGAAAACAGCGCATGATGGAAAAGAGCCCCGGGAATCGTGCATGAGTGGCACGGACCCGAGGAATCGGATATGGAAACGAGCCTGGGGAAACGTATGAGTGGGGAATGAGCCTGGGAATTTCAGCGCAAAAAAAAAAAAGTAAACAGGCCGAGGGATAAGGATGGTACCTGGCCTGAAAAATACAGGCCCCGATCACAAGCCGAGGCATACGGGGGCCTGAACTGGAGGTAAGGGAAAACAAGGCATGGTGGTCAGGGGGGAAAAACCCGGGGGAGGAGACAAGAGCTGAGAAACACGAGGAGTAATGGAGTTCAAAGGAAAAAGGCGAAATGGGACCAGGGCCGGAAAAGGGGGTGCATTAAAACAAAAAAATCCAAGGGAAGGTGTGCAAAAAATATGGTCATTATGATTTTAAAAATGATTTGCATTTTCCCCACTTGGTGTGCTGTTTTGGTGTCTCCCTTTTCTATAACCTCCGGTCCCCCCCCGCCGGGAAGATCATTCAGCACGAATATTAACTTTTTTTTATTTTTTTGCACCCAAAAGTTTACTGCAAATGGGGGGTAAAGGATTTAACCTTTGGATGTGGGGGGGCGTTGAGCAACTTCCGGGGGTTTAGCAGGGGGTGGAGAGCGCAGGGGGCTTTTTCCCCCCCCCAAACTCTAAAACATGGAATTTGCCTCGGGGGACAATTTCCGGGGGGCTCCGAGGAATTAAAGAACCCCATATTATAGGCGGTGGCTGCGGCCCAATCAGATTTTTCGCGGGCCAATTGGTGGGGGGCCGGGGGTTTCCCCCAAAAACCCTGTTTTAAAAGGTGCCCCACCCCCAAGGTACTATGGGGTCGTGCCACCAGAATTTTCATGAAAAAAAAATTTGAAAATGTTTTGGGGGCCCGCTATAATTGGTGGTGCGACCTTAATTAGGGTCGTGACAACCCACACTGACCAGTATTAAGTGAAAACCCTTTTTTCTAAAACACAGATAAAAATGTCCCACCCCTGTGATTGATTTTCTCATGCAAGGAAAAAATCAGCGCCCAAAATTAACCAGATCTGTTCTAGCAATGTCTTTATTAATTTTGTGGATTGGAAGAAAAATTTGCATTTGGGAGACTCCCAAAAGGGAAATGATCATTAATATAAATTTATATTTTTTTTTCTAAAACTCTACAAAGTTTGAATTTAAAACTTAAAATTTTTTATTTTTTTCAGCAAAGAAAAATTTAAAATAAAAAAAAAAAGTGTTTTTCAAACCTAAAAAAATGCAAAAAAATAAGTTCATATTAATTTTGAAACAAAATTTTAAATGTTTTTTTTCGAAAAGAATTAAAAAAATTTTTTGGGGGTAACCTGATTTTTAAACCGCTTTTGTTTTGGTGCTTTCATCGCTTTCACACTGCTTTTGGGTGCCCCTTATCCTTTGGAAAAAAAATTAAGCTTTCTTTTTTGAGGGCTTGGACTTTTCCATTTTTCCCCTTATTACTTTCCCCGGGGTTTTTTGTGGGTTTTCGGGTCTGGGATTGGGTGGCCAGAAGGGTTTATTTTTGGGTTTCATTCACAAATTTTATTGTCCAGCGTGGGGCAGGGGCATTGTCCCATGGAAAAAAAAGCCCAGGTTGGGGAAATTGCCTGGCAGGGGAAAAACAAGTTTTTTTTAAAAATAACCTTTATTCAGCTTGATTTACGCCCTTTTGGGGAAATTAACACCCCCTTTGACCTTGCTGAAACCCCTAGACCCCCACCGATCCTCCCCCAAATTTCCAGTGGGGGCGACACGTGGCTTGTAGGGCCCCTCTAGGTCTCTGTCTAACCATTTGCGACCAGGTTTTGGGGGAAAACAAAAAATTTGACCCTCAAGAAATTACTTCCCCCAATTCCCTATGGCCCAATCCTTATGGTTTTGGGAAAACTTCAGCCGGCTTCCTTTTTCTTCTTTTGATGAAAGGCTTTTTATAGCTTTACTGCTTGAGCCCGCCCCCGGAGCCCCTTAAAAAATGTTTTGCTGGCACTTCACCTCAGCGCCCTTGCCATTCCTTTTTTAGGGCATTTTTTTCTCCGGGTTGTTAGTGACATTCGAATAAAAATGCAGTCTATCCCGCCCGTGGAAGTTTTTTTTTTCCTATGCCGGGCTGTTCTTTGTTTTTTCCCAAATTTTGTCTTACCCTTTGTAGGCTGCCATTTTTTGAAATTTTGGTGAAAGAAATGATGTAGATCCCTTGTAGAAAAGCCAGAATTTAACCCTTTTTTTTCCCTTCAAACTTTTGTTTTCAATCCTTTCCTGGTTGTTTTTTTTTATTAATTTTTTCGAGTTATTCCTCCTTGCTTTAAAAAACCCGCGGGGGGTGGACAGCAAACCTATGGCTTCCCGTTTTTGATTCTTAGTTTTTCAAAATTTTTTTTACGTCATTTGTAATTTTTACTTTTTCCCAAATAGGGGAAAAATGTTTTTATTTTTTATCTTGGTTTTAAAAAAATTTCAGTCCCCGGGTAGAATTTTCCAGGGGGGGAAAGGGGTCCCGCCAACAAGGTAACCACAATCTCTTGCTGCACGTGGATTTCCCCAAAAAAATTTTTCTAAAACAAACCTTCCCCCGGCCGTAGGGGGAGTAATCTGCTGCCTTAGGGGGGAAAACCCCATAAAATTCGCTGCTGGGGCAGGGTTATCAAGTGTGGCAATTTTAAAAACCCCCGGAAGTGTGGGCCCGACTAGGCCCGACCGAACCGAGACAGATCCCAAATAAGTGGGACTGAAGGAGGGAGCCCGAAAAAGGAAAAAACCCAGAAAAAGAGAAAGGGACAGGAGCTCCACAGCAGTTCACCCCACAAGAAGGCAGCCGGATTTTGGGGCCGAAAGGGAAAAACAAGTTCCGAAACCCCTTGACTGAGGAAGCTTTAGCTCCCGTCTCCGAGGAGTCCAGGGGGAGCCAGGACTACAAGGACTGCAATCCAGAGGGGGTTGTCCCCGGAACCCCGGGGGAAGGGGAATTCAAAGCAGAAGAGAGTGGGGGCAAGCAGCATTTAATGGATGCGTTCATCCAAAAAAAGGAGGGGCTTAACCCCCTTGCTGTGGGAGCCCCTGTGCGCCCCCTCCCCTCAGTGTTGAGACATTTTCCTGCAAAACCCCCAGTAAAAGGTAAAAGAGACTTTGACTGCGTTTGTGCTTCCTTCCTACCACACACCGGTTCCCATAGATTTTCCCTTATAACATCCCAGCTCTGCTGCATACTGCCCATTCACCCCACTCTGCCCTGGAGTGCCAGTCCTGCGCTCGGGGACTATCCCATCATAGCCGCGACCCCCCAGAGGACTGTAGGGCGCTGGTGATCCCCTCACCAGACACAGAAGGGTGGCGTCACGAAGACAACCTTGTAAATAGTCCCTGTAAATAATCCCCTTTTCACTGACCCCCGGGGCTACAGCCTCGGGCAGCCACCCTGACATCCCAGACCTCAACTGAGCCCGACCCTAAGTACCCTGCCCTGGGTCGCGTCAATTTCCGCCCCCCAGGCCTTCCACCTCTTCACTTTCCCTCTTCAACCATGAAACCTGTTTTTAATGAAAACACCCCAATCACACACTTATGTGCCTCCCACACCATATTTGGAGAAGAGTCGTTCCCCGAGTTTAGCAGGAAATAGTCCTTTATCGTGGATTGAACATCCCTCATCACCATCACATCAGTCAGGAGAGGAGTTCAAAATCCAATGACTACTACCTCCCTGACAGGCTTCCAGGAGAGACTAAGTTTCACCAGGCGTGGTCAGAGAATATAATAGGGTCTATAGAAATGTCAAGAAGAGAATCCAGGTCAGAATGTTTCAGATAGAAATAGTCCAGTCACGAGTACACATCGTGAACAGTCGAGTAAAACGAATAGTCCCCCTCTCTGTGGGTTTGGGTCAGTCTCCAGGCGTCTATTAACTGGTGTTCAAATAGACTCCACTTAACCCTCTCTTAGAAGGCGGTCAGAGGTATACCTGTAGAACATTTCCCTTCGAGATATCTCTCGACGGATCAAGCACTAGGTTGAGGTCACCTCCCATCACTAATCTGCCCTCTACAAATGATTCTATCTGTTCGAGATATCTGAGGAGCGAGGGACACTGCCCCGAGTTAGGCAGGTAAATTGACACAAATGTGTACAGCTACGAGGCCAGCTTCACCTTAAGCATTGCTAGTCTCCCATCCTGGTCAGCAAAGAATTCAATTGGGTCACAGGCCAGCGAACTGGATTGGAGTATACAAGTACCCATAGCCCTAGAGTCATCCGAAGGAGAGTGGTAAACCATCGGGAACCTCCTATCCGAAAGTTTAAATGGCTTACTGGCTGTATAGTGGGTTTCCTGCAAGAAATCCACCTGTATTCTGTTTTTTTCAGAGCAGATTTAGCAGTATGGAATGCTTTCCAGGGATATGTAAGCCCTTAACATTAAGGATACCCACTTTAAGCTCAGAGCGCATGACCGAAGAACTAACGGCCATATTAAACCAAGGACCTCCCGGGCAACCCAAACAAAAAAAGGGAGTGGTCAGGGGAAGACAGAAAAGTATGAGGTATGGAGAAAGGGGAGAAGTAAAAAGTCGGGGATAAGAAATAGAAGAAAGGAAGAGAGAAAGAAAAAATAAAGAAGACTAAAAAGGAGATTAGTTTATGGCAAGCCTATAGACTCCGGAACCAGCGTTGAGTTTACAAAGAGTGAATTGGGGGGAAAATGAGCAAGCTGCCACAGAGTGAGCATTTCAGCACATGCAGTAGTAATTAACCTGATGTATCCTTCCCCCCGTCACTAGGACGAGAGGGGCCCAACTATCCTTATTTACCGCTGATAGCACTTGCCACAGTCCACAGACATGGGGCAGTAATTTGAGGGACGAACCCACAGCAACTGGACAATAAACGGTATCCCCAAGAGTACACCACCCCCTCCAAAACACGCCGAATCGGCACCAGTACAAAATATCAGAGCAATCAAAACCAAAATTCAACATTATGTATAATTAATTAAGTACAATATGCTTAAGTACAAAGAAATACAAAAAGAGAAGAGAGCTGGGAGGAAAAACAGGAAGTGGATCCAAGATCTCACTAGGCCGGGCAAAAATCAGCAGAACATACAGGCCCAAAAAGAGATTAAACATCACATTACTATCAATGACTCATGGGGGTGCAGGGTCTCCTCTGCCATCATTCAAGACCCCTCCTTTTTAGCCACATAGGCGTCTCATAGGATCGGACCTGGATGTCTACGGCCCCTTCCTGTACGAAAAACGACCATACTCCCCCTGTCAAAGAGCAAGCCAGTCTGGGATATCTATTGGCTCTGATTCCAAAACGTTAAACAAGCTGCGGAGTTTGGAATGTTCTTGAGAAGATACGTGACTGAGTCTCGGTGGATGATGACATGAAACGGGTGGCCTCATCGATAGGTAACTCAGGCCTTTTTTTATTTAAAGCAGCGGTTATGGGGCCCTTCTCATTGCCCCGTGTACAGCTTGAAATATCAGGGAAGAGTTTGATCCTGGCACCTTCCATATCTGCAGGGCAATGCGACCAGGCCCTTTGAATAATAGAATCTTTATCAGAAAAGTAATTAAGGCAACAGAGGACATCTCTAGGGCTACTGAGAAGCACCCACCTGGACAAAACACTCTATGAACCCTATCAAATGGGCAGGGAGAGTCCTCAGGGCAATCCAACACTTTGTTAAATATGGCCCTGACATTAGACTGTAACATATCAGGGGTCCAGTCCTCAAGGAGACCTTTCAGCTGGATCTTGTTTCGCCTGTCCCCTGTTTCCCTGGTCATCCAGGAGCAGGGACAATGTTCTCCTATGTGGCATCAGTGTCCTCCAATCTCTCCTCCAGGGCCAAAACCCGTTGTTCTAGGAACACCTGAGCTATCTCCATAGCAGTCACCCTATTTTCAACTAGAGACAAGTCCTCCCTCTTGTTTATGAGAATGTTATTCTGAGAGACTATGAGGTCCAGGTCTGCTCTGCTAGGAAGCGCCATTATTAACTCAGTGCATGAAAAAACTCCAGTCCCACATCCAGAAATGGAATGAGATAAGGGAGGCTGCTGAGTGCATAGCCCCTATTGCAGCCTGTGCTCCGTCCGGTCCCCCGGCCTCCTCTTACTGTCACTGGTGGCTCTGTCTCTTGGGGGACCCATGGGATCTCCCTGAGTATTGGGGCTCCAGGCACATACCTCTCGTGAAGTGGATATTGTAGAGCCCCACTCTGCCCCCTTGGCCCCCTCCTCTTTTAATCTGGGTGCCGGCGTGCAGGGAGGAGTGCTGTGGCTTCAGCACCATCTTGCTCGCTGGCTCCACATGAGGAGACGGCAGGGCGCCCGAAAAGAAACCGGCGATGGACCCCAGTGGGCGGGAGACTCCTACAGACGGATCCAGGGAGCTATCCACAACAGTCTTCTTCTTTGGACGCATCTCCGGTCCCGTGGAACAGCGGTAATATGCAATAATGATGTGCAATGTTCGGAGCTCTGCCGAAGCACATCATAACACCATGGCAGTCAGGCCCGACACCCTCATATAACTAATTTATTATGATGTTTAAACAATACACCCATGATGCAAACAAAGCCAAATAGTAATTATAAAAGCAAAAGCATAAGAAACAACTAAGTAGGTAGAAACATTGCGGTCATTCCCTACCTAGCAATGTGAATTGGCACTCTAGGTAATGGTAGAATAGTGCCTTACTCAACATAGGCTGGCCCTAATGGGCCCTGCACTATACTAGGAAGTGCAGCTTAGGCCTAGGTCTCACATAACGATATCGGTAACGATATCGTCCTATTTGTGACGTAGGAACGATATCCTTACCGATATCGTTATGTGAGACTGCTCCCAACGATCAGGCCCCTGCTGAGAGGTCGCTGATCGTTACAAAGTGTCCAGGACCATTTTTGGGTCGCTGGACATCCCGCTGGTCAACCCGCATCGGCGTGTGTGACCAGCGGGAAGAACGATCAGCGAGCTCACAGGCCGGTAACCATGGTTACACCAGTAACAATGCAGCGCGCGCTGCTTAGATACTTGGTGTAACCATGGTTACCAGCGGGGGGCCCACTGGGGGGACTACTGGGGCCACTGGGGGGGGACTACTGGGGCCACTGGGGGGTGCTTGTGGAGCCAGCTTACCGCTGCCTCCACGCTCCTCTGCCGACGCTTCTGCCAGCGCTTCCGCGTCACGTGGCTGCATGAATGCAGCCGCGCGGCGTGCGGTCCTAGTGCCCGCCGGATACACACTGTGTATCCCGCGGCACTGAGGAAAGGTGCTGGGGTGCGGGAGGGAGAGGTGCGGGAGGGAGGGGTGCAGGATGACAGCCAGCTCTGTGCTGGCTGTCACCGATGTGGGGGGAGCTCCATGGTCCCTGGTCGCTGGTGAAGTCTGTCTGTGTGACAGCTCCCAGCGACCAGATTACACATGCTCCAACGATCCCAGCAACTCAGGATCGTTGCTGGGATCGTTGGAGCATCGGTACGTGAGACAGCACCCTTACTCTACTGAGAGTGGGACCCTACGTTCATCAAGGGAGTGACAGGAGCCCTACACAGTAGTCCATGGTCATAGTTGAGTCAGCAGAAATAAAAATACATAGTTGATGTATGTCCAAATGGACAGTAAAACATCCAAAATTCCACCATGCATAAATAACACAGAAGGATAGTGTTCAGAAGTCACTCCCTAAAAGAGTGCTTACAGCTGTACAGATATTATTCTGAGCACCAACAACTAATCCCCATTTATAGGGAAATCCAGTAGGTAAGTAACTTGTTCATCTCCGTCAAAGGGGATCGGTTTAAAGGAATGTCCATATCCTTTTTCCACATGCAAGAAAGAGGTGTCTGTCCAACCACCTCTTGTGGCTGAGTGGATGTGGTACCTAAAAGCTTATTCTTTTCAATATTATTACTCATAGGTGATTGTAAATTAAAAGAGAAAGGAAGCGCACATAGAGTAGTATTGCTATTATACAGGTCCCTCAGACCCCAAATGGTTAAACTCACCTGATGTAGTTGTGAGTGTCACAACTACAATAAAATCACACAGGAATTCGCTGCAGGCTCCCAGCTGAGAATTGAAGAATCCAGAAAAGAGTGAAAAAGAGCTGGGATCAAATGCTGCGCTGACCACAAAGATAAACACAGAGTAAATCACACACTCTGTTTATTTTGCCTACACGTGTTTCATGGCTCATAGCCCTGAGGAAGTGGCTATGAGTCATGAAACACGTGTAGGCAAAATAAACAGAGTGTGTGATTTACTCTGTGTTTATCTTTGTGGTCAGCGCAGCATTTGATCCCAGCTCTTTTTCACTCTTTTCTGGATTCTTCATAGGTGATTGTGGAATATTTGGGAGAAAAGTCATGTAATGAACTAACGTGTTCCATTGAGTTTAACAGGACCACGCTGTCATCAGTAAGCTTGTAAAGGCAGGCTGTACGCTGAGCGGCTGGATGTTATACACCTGTGGCAATGGGACTTAATTAAGAACCTGAACTTAACGATTAAGAGGAATGTCCCAAAATTTATGTTCACATAGCATAGATTCCAGAGAGGGAAATGTGTATTTGATTTAAAGTTGGTGTTAAGGATAAGATTAAAATCTGCTGAAAAACATTATGAAACCTTAATTATATATATATATATATATATATATATATATATATATATATATATATATATAAATATATATGTATATATATTTTTTTTATTTATTCTATATATATATATATATATATATATATATATATATATATATATATATATATATGTTATATTAGTTATCTATATCTACATTTTGGTGTATATATTGTGAAACCTTGATGTATATGTATATATTGTGGGATATCTGTGATTGTGTTTGGCTTCATGTCCTGAGTGAGCCGGTTGTGTGGTAAACAAAGGATGCATTGGGGCATTTCTTGGAGAAACACTCTGAAATGTAAGGAGAATTTCCAGAGGAAGAATACAGCCATACATGGGTAAGATTAATTGGGACTTACTGCGTGCATGCACTTGATTATTTTAATTTGACAATGGGTAAGTAAACAGTTGAGGTCCTTGGTATCTCATCCTAACATTGGTGGTCAAAATATGGCTGGAGATGTCAATGCTCCTCTCAAGTTTCAGACTATATATTTGACCATACATCATCAATAGCTGTCAGATAAAAACCTATTTACAGACTCCCCATACACACAGTTGTGTTTAAAGTAAGAAAAACAGAAAACTTTGTTTATACCTACAAATTTCTTCATGACATCTTTAAAAGAATTCCAATCCCTTCTCTCAACAGCTTTTTTTTTTTTTTTGTTTCGAGCACATGATCCGTCCGGAGTTTCCGAATATCTGGACCCACAAAAATTTCAGTTTTGCTTCAGACAGTCTCTGAAACTTGGTATACAGGTACTTAAGTCTTTCCATCGTTCAGTGGTACTTTCACAAACTGCTTAATCATTCCAAGCTTAATGTGGAGTGGTGGCAGGAGAACTTTAATGGAAGCAACTAAACTTTCTGCAACTACAAGCAAGTTGTCCAAGTTGCAAAGATATTTCAGCCAACTTTTTTGGCTCCAGTGATGAGTCCTATCCTGGCTGTCCCATTCACACAAAAAGCATGGGTTCTTTTTGCCTATACAGCAAAAAAAAGAACTTTTGGATCACCACATATTGACGATCCTTGATACACATAGTTAGGTTTTTTTACAAATAAGGTCTAAATTCTCACAGCGTTCTTTAAAGTGCACAGAATGCCCTGCAGGTACTGATGCATACTTGCTGCAATTGTGCAGTATCATGACTTTCAGACTTTTTTGGATGAATCAATAGAGTCTAAACTCACTCACATTGTTCTCAATGTTAAATTTTTCCATCAGCCCAGAAAGATCACTGCAATACACAATAGCACCATCTTGAGAAAAGTATGAAAGGAATTTCTTTTGGAAGCCTGTGGAATTCTATTCCTTTGGAAGACTATGGAGTCAATGTTTGTGAAAAAAACAATATGTTGGATTTTTTAATATATTTTTATTGAGTTCCGCAATCGAAAGTACATAAAAATCACCTTATAACTTGTCAAACAATTTAACCCTTGCAGGCGTGTGTTATTAGAACGTAAATAAAATGAGTTACTAAGGACCTTCTCTCCTTCCCTTAAAATCGGTTAATCGAAACCTGACCACTTTCCCGCACCCCCAATTCACCACATAATTTTGTTTAAAGAGGAGAGAGGAGGATCCGCAGAGGAACAGGAAACCCAACTGAAGATAAAAGAGGTGGCCCCTCTCTCGAGTCCTTCAGTGTGTTTTCAGATACTCCGAGGCAGTCACCAAATGAGTACATAAATAACAACAAGCAACTTTAAAGTGCTCAAAGAAAAAAATAGATATTCACTATATTATGTGCAACACCCCGTGCAAAAGAACCCCAATCCAAGAAGAAAAACAGGGAGGGAAGTAGCACGGTGGTGTCATGGTTCCGGGAAATCAAATTACCGGTAAGCAATTATCATATTTCCTCCTCACCATAATAGCACCGTGGCATAAGAGATTTAAATAGTAAACAACACTTAGGTGCTTTCAGCAATTGTCCCACCCTTTCTCCCAAAGGACATAGAAGAATGCCCAAGGTCCAACCTATGGTGGCGAAAAAAGGTAGAAAGAGAAGACCAGACTGCAGCATCACAGATCTATTCTAAGGAAGCATTAGCCCGCTCGGCCCATGAGGTGGCCATAGCTCTAGTAGAATAGACCCTAATCACATGAGGAGGATCTCGCCCAGATGCAATATAGGCTTGGTTAATGGCCATATTAACCCATCAAGCAATAGATTATTTGGAAGCCATCTGACCTTTCTTTGGCACCTGAAAAAGGACGGACATGGTCGTAGACGTACGCCATGCACTAGTTTTGGCTAAATATTCAAGGACCAACGCCATACATCAAGGGTGTGAAAAACTAATTTACCGTCTGAGCGAGGGTTATCACGGAAGGAAGGGAGAACTATTTCTTTAGATTTATGGAATTTAGAGTTTACTTTAGGCAAAAAAGCAGGGTCAGGTTTTAAGACAATTTGGTCATCTAATATTATTGTAAATGGAGGGCTGATGGAAATGGCCTGTAGTTCATTCACCCATCTAGCTGACATGAGGGCGACAAGAAGGACAGTTTTTAGGGTAAGAAATTTAATGGTACTAGAATTTAGAGGCTCAAAGGAAGCTTGGGTGAGGGCAGTCAATACCAGATTCAAATCCCATGGGGGAATTTTGGGACTGCGGAGGGGCCGAGATGCAAAGGAAGCCATAATAAAGCGAGAGAACCAGGGATGATCTGAAAGTTTTTGGACCCTAAAGCCGACACTTGGACTTTCAAAGTACTTGTTGAAAGTCCTTTTTCAAACCCCTTTTGTAAGAACTCTAAAACTTCTGACAGAGGGACTGGTTGATTACTGGAGGAAATGGTACGCCCAGAAAATTCTAGAAACGTATTCCAAATGGAGGAATACTTGATGGAAGTAACCATCTTCCTACTAAGCATGAGGGTGGAAACCAAAGGGTTGGAAAATCCCTTGGCTAACAGTAGCCCACAATACATTAGATTTTGTTCTTATTTAGATTTATTTAGTTAAATGGGTAAAAGTGTGTACATACCTGGTAGCTTTCAGAGAACTGCTAAGTATTCAATTTATGTATTAATTTACAGGAACAATATCATAGGAATGAAGTTTTAAGTCAATACGCCCAAGAATTCTTTTTAGGAGGACTGCAAATATTGCCTGAAGCCGTTGTGGCAGTGCAACTAACAGATTCTCTTGAATATTTTACAAATATCAACTGCAAGAAGTTTCCATATATCTGACCTGTAGATGGCAGTGTTTTCTTGATTCCTAATAAGAAAATGTTCAGACTTTAGATCACCTCAGGAATCAAAAAGAATTAAAAGAGCATTCTAAAGTTTGGAAGTTATTCCATATTCATAGGATAGGGGATACATTTAGGATCACTGGAAGTCTAACTGCTGGCATCTCCACCCATCCCAATAACCCAGGGGCGGAACTACCCCATGTACAGCCGGTGCTTTGCATCGGAGCCCCGGAGGTGAAGGGGCCCTGCAGGTTGGAAATAATGAGGGTGTTCTGACATGCTGATTGGAGCTTCAGGCTCCGGGGCTCTGTGGCCAGATCGCCCTCATTAATTCACGACCTTCAGAGCCCCGCTCCACCTCCCTCCAGGGTCCCCGGGGCCAGATCGCCCTCATTACCCTATGTCTCTGTGCCGATGCCCGGCAGGAAGTGTTCCCGCAGTGCTTTGGAACACAGAAATCTGTCTCCTGCTTACTGCCGGGCACTAATCACTGTGACACAGCAACGTGCCTGTGTCATTTGAAAAGACCTGGCAGGAGATAAGAGTGGCGCTGCAGGAGAGAGAGGTGAGTGACTTTTTTTCTCTCTTTCCCTTCCAGCAATAGGCTGGGGAGTGGGGACAATATGGAGAAGTAGGTGGAGTGTGAAGGCGATAGACAGAGCCCCCAAACGTGCTGTATACCCCCAAACATACTGTATACCCCCCAAAACATGCTGTATATGTGGCGCCCCACAGGTCAGGCGTCACAAGTGGGGTACCGCACCCAAAGATGAGCGTGTGGTTGTCCCTGTCACAAGTAGAATGCAGAACACTGTGGAAGGATCTGATCCCAAAACACACCCACCAATACAACCGGGGGAGGTCCCAGAGTTAGTGTGAGTGGAAAGTGTGAGAGGAGTAAGGTGGAACACACGGGGAGTCTTCAGTAGTGTCTTCCCCGAAGAAAGACAGAGAACGTGAGCTTACCCGAGAGAGAAAGGGCGCTTCAAAAGAGGGCTAGAGAAAGACGAAATCCAGACAGAAAGGTCCTGACTTGTACACCCAGAGTGCACGGGTCTGACGACGCGGCCTGGAGTGTTCACCTTTCCGACAGTACTCGTCCCGGCTCAGAAGACATTCTCAGGGTGTTTATCCCCCGGGACGTACTACTGCCCAAGAAGCAGACCACAAGAGGATAGAGAAGGGACAGGACAAGGGTAGATCCAAGAAGGTACCACCAGAGACTTCCAAAGATTCTGCATTCTGCTGCGACTACCCGGCCGGTTGTCCTGCTGGAGTACTGTGAACTGTATCACCATCTTGTTCAGTTTCCTCTTACAAGTAAAGTACCTGGAAGAGTGAAATGCCTCTGTGTCTCTGTCCTGCTTCATTGACTTTTCTCAAAGGTTTGCAGCGTGCTGGCATCAGGTAACACTGCGCCGGAGGATTAGCTCTACATGTAGGGAGCTGATCCACCCTAGCCACAATACCACCACCCTCCGGAAGACTGTGGCGGCGCTGGTGTCTAGTCACCAGGCACTACAGGTGGCATCACGAAACAAAGACTTCAACCCCTTAATTGGAGGCTGTCTCCCCCTCGGGGCCACAGGTCTGGGCAGGCCACCAGTGAGATCCCCCATCGAAGCTGAGGGCCCAGACATCCGAGTTCCCATATCCTGGGGTGGTACATATACCCCCCAAAACATGCTGTACACCCCCAAATGTGCTGTATACCCCCAAATTGTGCTGTATACCCACCAAACATGCTGTATATGTCGGGCCCACTGGGACGGGGGTACTCGGTACCGGACCGGTCTGCTCCCGGGCTCGGCAATAAAAGGGGATATTTACAGGGGTTGTCAGTCATGACGCCACGGGTGTGTGTGTGAAACGCCGGACAGTATGGCGGTGACTCGGGCCCCTGTGGGTCCTTCAGTTTGTAACTGAGCTGCCTGTCCTTTGGGGTAGGGATCTCAATCTGGAACTAAGACCCCCCGTCATGTTGTTTGGGGATGCCGGGTAAACTACAGTCCCCTCTAGAGCCGACACTCTACTTCAGCCCAGCCTCCAGCAGTCCTCAAGTCTGAGGCTCTACCAGGCTCCTTTCTCTCTGTTCCTCTCCGTATCATAGAAGGGACTACTCCGCCTGCAGTCAGTAGCTTCAGCTGCGTTCCTAGGGCCCGGGTATCACCGTCCCTCTCAGTCCTCTCACACTCCTGGTGGTATCAGCTTCGGACGGGCTTTCTCTCTCCTCCGGCTCACACTGGCTCGGTACAGATTCTGCGCTCCTAGGCCTTACACTCACAGGATGTGTGATTTTCAGTCTTTTCCTCTCAGCCTACCTCGGCCTACTCACTTCCTTCCTCCTCCCCCTTCCTATATACTGTCAAGTCACCTGACTACGGGTGTGCCCAACCCACTCCTCCAAATCCACCATCCCTCAATCTCATAGAGTATCTAATCTCAGGGCTGGATGCTACCTTCTCTTACACGTGGGTTATGTGGGCTGTGAGGGTGTTGTTGTGCAACAAGTGTCCTACCTGCCTGGCTGCAGTTCCCTTTTGTGGCCTCCTGAACGCAGGGGCGCCACACTCTCCCGGAGTTAACTAGCGCGTCCCCGCACTGCCCGTCATGGATCCCTCTGAAAACATTTTATTTTATAACAACAATAAACATTAAGCATTCTTGGTTTCTTCCCATCCGGGAGGTTCGAGTCTTCTTAAACGTTACTTTAACTATTAAACAAGTGCATGGGTATATATACGTCATTACCCTTTTTGGACCTCTACGCGGTCTAATGCTACAACGCATTCACTTTACTTTTCTGTGAAACACATTATAAATACTACTTTGTATCAAAAGTATAAAAATTCTTCTTTCAAAAGTGCAAAAAGATTCAAAATTCTCAAAAACAGTTCAAATTCAAAGTTCAAAGTCTCATGCACTAGCTCTCACGTGCAACTGGTCTTAAAACCAAAGGGGAGCACACTAAGGTGCTCAACTATTTACAAGGGAAAGTTTATATCATCTCATCGTTCAGGTCAACATATATAAGACATACAGGGGAATGCTAGCATTCATTCAGGTATGGGATGGGGTCAATAAGGAAAACACTTCATTCACACTTACAAGTCTTCTCTGGTTACAGGACACGGGTCTTCACTCCTTCTTTTCTTCCAACTTGACCTTCCACGGGAGTGTTGGCGGTCCTCTCTTTCTGGGAAACAATTCAAGTTCTTACAGGGCTTGAATCAGCAGGTAACTCTCCGGAGTTTGTGTTGCAACATCTGCTGTGATCTTTACTGGAACCGTTGTTAAGTCTGTGATAGGACCCGGGTTAACGATTGGGTCCGGCGGTATTTTTGGATTTGTTTCCTCCAATGCAGGCATGTCATCTTCAGACGCATTCAAGCACAGTCTATGCACTCTTATACCATATGGGCCTCTTGCTCCTTGCACAATAACATAGGAGACCCACTCTCCAACTTGCACTTCCCTGTCCAGGTGCTTTTCTGGCCAGTGCGATTCTACATCACGGTGGTTGAGGAAAATGTCACAGTCTATTCCAGCCTCTCGTGCAAAGGCATATCCATCTGCATCTTTAACTTTTACAATCCTGCCCTCATGCCACTGGGATCCAGTAACGCTCTTATCTCTTCTGGCAATGGCTTTTAAATACTGGGTCTGCGCAATCAATTCCCGCTTTTTCTCTTGCCTTTTCAGTTCTTCCTGTTCCCATCTCTGACTACATCTTTTCAAATATTCATTTCTTGTCACAATCTCTACAGGGCCTACAGGACCACCGGGATCTCCTACAAAGCCCATCATATCATCACTGATTTCATCCCGCTCCCACCAGCAACGGAGCTGCTCTCCTCTCACCTCGGTCGTCATAGGCGCTGGAATCAGGGGCTCCGGCAGGGATAACCATTTTCTCTTCCAGGGCTCCGAGTGGGTCGGTCTCTTTCTTGGTAGGGCACAGTGCAGTGCCGGGCATAGATAAGTCCACCAAAGTTGCAGTACGGCATCCACCCTCGCTCTCCATACGATCACGGGTGTCTTCAACCCAGCCGGTTTGCATAGTTACAGTCTGGTAGGTCTGCTGGTGGTGATCCACGCTGATCTGGATCCGGGTACGCTGCTCCTGAACACGGGTCATCTGCTGGAGCAGCAGTCGCAGTATACCCCTCCTGGTACCTTGGACGTAGGGACGCTCTCCGCCTTCCGCCATCTCGCCGCGGTCACACAGGGTCTCTCCTCGGCCGGGTTCCTCCACCAGGTCACTCCGTGGGCCCTCCGGGATCACTTGTGGTCTTCCGGGTGCAGCGTTCTTCTCGGCGTCCTCCGCTTCCGTCCTCGTATACTGCAATGGCGACTGCTTCTCTTCCGGTTCTTCGTTCCGCCCTCTCCTGATGACGATTTCCTTCTTGGTTCCCGCCGGCTTGTTAGGAGGAGGGTCTAGGGGCGAAGGCTCTTCTTTGAGAGTGACGGCTGGCTCTCCCAGAGTTAAGGGGAGCCAGGGCGGGTCCTTTTCTTCGCACCTTGGACCATCCGGCCCACGATGGGAGTTTCGGTTACGCCTCCTCTGCACATGGCGTTAGCCTCCCCTGGCCGCCATTAAGGTCAGATTTTGGCGGGAAAGTCCAGAACACGTACTTTAGGCGCATGGGGTCCAATTCTTTTGGACCGGGTAGATCCTGTTCGTGACGCCAGGTTGTCGGGCCCACTGGGACGGGGGTACTCGGTACCAGACCGGTCTGCTGCTGGGGAAGTCACGGGTGGTCCTGGTCCGGACCGTGTCCCGGGCTTGGCAATAAAAGGGGATATTTACAGGGGTTGTCAGTCATGACCCCACGGGTGTGTATGTGAAACGCCGGACAGTATGGCGGTGACTCGGGCCCCTGTGGGTCCTTCAGTTTGTCACTGAGCTGCCTGTCCTTTGGGGTAGGGATCTCAATCTGGAACTAAGACCCCCCGTCGTGTTGTTTGGGGATGCCGGGTAAACTACGGTCCCCTCTAGAGCCGACACTCTACTTCAGCCCAGCCTCCAGCAGTCCTCAAGTCTGAGGCTCTACCAGGCTCCTTTCTCTCTGTTCCTCTCGGTATCATAGGAGGGACTACTCCGCCTGCAGTCAGTAGCTTCAGCTGCGTTCCTAGGGCCCTGGTATCACCGTCCCTCTCAGTCCTCTCACACTCCTGGTGGTATCAGCTTCGGACGGGCTTTCTCTCTCCTCCGGCTCACACTGGCTCGGTACAGATTCTGCGCTCCTAGGCCTTACACTCACAGGACGTGTGATTTTCAGTCTTTTCCTCTCAGCCTACCTCGGCCTACTCACTTCCTTCCTCCTCCCCCTTCCTATATACTGTCAAGTCACCTGACTACGGGTGTGCCCAACCCACTCCTCCAAATCCACCACCCCTCAATCTCATAGAGTATCTAATCTCAGGGCTGGATGCTACCTTCTCTTACACGTGGGTTATGTGGGCTGTGAGGGTGTTGTGCAACATGTGTCCTACCTGCCTGCCTGCAGTTCCCTTTTGTGGCCTCATGAACGCAGGGGCGCCACATACACCCACCAAACATGCTGTATACCCCCATTGCTGTATACCCTTCAAACATGCTGTATACCCCTCAAACGTGCTGTATACCCCCACTGCTGTATACCTCCAACTGTGCTGTATACCCCCAAATGTGCTGTATTCCCACCAAACGTGCTGTATACCCTTCAAACGTGCTGTATACCCCCCAAATGTGCTGTATTCCACCACTACTGTATACCCCTCACACGTGCTGTATACCCCCAAATGTGCTGTATACCCCCACTGCTGTATACAGCCAAATGTGCTGTATACCCTCACTGCTCTATACCCACCAAATGTGCTGTATACCCCCTAAATGTGCTGTATTCCCCCAAATGTGTTGTATTCCCCCACTGCTGTATACCCCCCAATTGTGCTGTATTCCCCTACTGTTGTATACCCCTCAAACGTGCTGTATACCCCCACTACTGTATACCCCCAAACGTGCTGTATACAACCACTGGTGTATACCCTCAAATATGCTGTATACCCCCAAACCCCAGTACTGTGCCCCCCACTGATGTATACCCCCAAACTCCAGTACTGTCCCCCCCCAAGGTGTATACCCCAAACCCCAGTGCTGTGCTCACCACTGCTGTATGTGCCCTCAGGGCTGCATGTGCATGTATGATATGTATGTCTACATACAGTTGTGGCCAAAAGTATTGACACCCCTGCAATTCTGTCAGATAATACTCAGTTTCTTCCTGAAAATGATTGCAATCACAAATTCTTTGGTATTATAATCTTCATTTAATTTGTCTTCAATGAAAAAACACAAAAGAGAATGAAGCAAAAAGCAAAACATTGATCATTTCACACAAAACTCCAAAAATGGGCCAGACAAAAGTATTGGCACCCTCAACCTAATACTTGGTTGCACAACCTTTAGCCAAAATAACTGCGATCAACCGCTTCCAGTAACCATCAATTAGTTTCTTACAATGCTCTGCTGGAATTTTAGACCATTCTTCTTTGGCAAACTGCTCCAGGTCCCTGATATTTGAAGGGTGCCTTCTCCAAACTGCCATTTTTAGATCTCTCCACATCTCCACAGGTGTTCTATGGCATTCAGGTGTGGACTCATTGCTGGCCACTTTAGAAGTCTTCAGTGCTTTCTCTCAAACCATTTTCTAGTGCTTTTTGAAGTGTGTTTTGGGTCATTGTCCTGCTGGAAGACCCATGACCTCTGAGGGAGACCCAGCTTTCTCAAACTGGGCCCTACATTATGCTGCAAAATTTGTTGGTAGTCTTCAGACTTCATAATGCCATGCACACGGTCAAGCAGTCCAGTGCCAGAGGCAGCAAAGCAACCTCAAAACATCAGTGAACCTCCACCATGTTTGACTGTAGGGACCGTGTTCTTTTCTTTAAATGCCTCTTTTTTTCTCCTGTAAACTCTATGTTGATGCCTTTGCCCAAAAAGCTCTACTTTTGTCTCATCTGACCAGAGAACATTCTTCCAAAACGTTGTAGGCTTTCTCAGGTAAGTTTTGGCAAACTCCAGCCTGACTTTTTTATGTCTCAGGGTAAGAAGTGGGGTCTTCCTGGGTATCCTACCTTTTCATTCAGACGCCGACGGATAGTACGGGCTGACACTGTTGTACCCTCGGACTGCAGGGCAGCTTGAACATGTTTGGATGTTAGTCGAGGTTCTTTATCCACCATCCGCACAATCTTGCGTTGAAATCTCTCGGCAATTTTTCTTTTCTGTCCACATCTAGGGAGGTTAGCCACAGTGCCATGGGCTTTAAACTTCTTGATGACACTGCGCACGGTAGACACAGGAACATTCAGGTCTTTGGAGATGGACTTGTAGCCTTGAGATTGCTCATGCTTCCTCACAATTTGGTTTCTCAAGTTCTCAGACAGTTCTTTGGTCTTCTTTCTTTTCTCCATGCTCAATGTGGTACACACAAGGACACAGGACAGAGGTTGAGTCAACTTTAATCCATGTCAACTGGCTGCAAGTGTGATTTAGTTATTGCCAACACCTGTTAGGTGCCACAGGTAAGTTACAGGTGCTGTTAATTACACAAATTAGAGAAGCATCACATGATTTTTCTAACAGTGCCAATACTTTTGTCTACCCCCTTTTTTATGTTTGGTGTGGAATTAGATCCAATTTGGCTTTTGGACAATTCTTTTTGTATTTTTTCATTGAAGACAAATTAAATGAAGATAATAATACCAACGAATTTGTGATTGCAATAATTTTCAGGAAGAAACTGAGTATTATCTGACAGAATTGCAGGGGTGTCAATACTTTTGGCCACAACTGTATGTCAGTGTATATGACTGTATACCATATATGTATGCTTGTTTATATGTATTTTTGTTAATTTGTCTTCAAATATATGTGTGTGTGTAGGTATGCCTGTATGTGTATGTATCTGTGTATATGTTTATGTATGTGTGTGACTGTGTGCATGGAGCCTACTGACACCTGTTGCACAGGGCCCACAAAAACCTAGAGTGAATGGGGAAGAAGGGGACGTTCACCCTATATATAAATTTATAATGAATTGAATGGTGGAGGAGGATTATATGTTCTCCATAGCTTCCTCCATGCAAATCATTATATGGCCCTGATAGCATCCCCTCACCCCACAATTCACTGTATGGTTCTGATAGCGTCCCCCCACTCACCAATTCGTCATATGGCCCTGATAGAGTCCCCCCCCAATTCATTGCATGGCCCTGATAGTGTCTCCCCACCCCACAGTTCATTATATTGCCCTGATAGCGCCCCCCGTGAGAATTCATTATATGGCCCTTATAGCGCCTCCCCACCCCACAGATTATTATATGGCCTAGATGGCATCTCTCCACTCTACAGTTCATTATATGGCCCTGATAGCACCCCCCCGATAATTCATTATATGGCCCTGATAGCATACTCTCACCTGAAAGTGTCTCCCCACCCGAGTTAATTATATGGCCATGATAGCCCCCCCCCCCGACAATTCATTATACGGCCCTGATAGCGTCTCCCCACCCCACAGTTCATTATATGGCCCTGATAGCATCTCCCACCCCACAATTCTTTGTGTGGCTATTAGTAATTTATAATGAATTGTGGGGGGAGGACATAGGTCAGGTACTAAGGCTACATTCAGACTGACCTTTTTTTTATCCATTTTTTTGCGGTGCACTGCAGAAAACGGATCACTGAAATGACATCCCAGAAAAATCTATGGGTTTTCATTTTTGCCATTCACTCTATGCTCTTTGAAAGTGATCCGGTTTTTTCACTTTAGAAGAGCTCCATTTTAGAAAAGTGCAAGTCAATTTCTGTGACATTGTTCTCCTGCGTTTTTCCCATAGGAGCCCTTTCAAAATGGGGAAAAAAACACAGCAGTAAAACTGAGGAACACACTATCTCTCCCGCCACCGGAATCTGGAGCGTTCTCTTGGACCGATTATGGGCCTGAGGAGTGAGGTACTGTTTTGTGGCGCCTACGGCTACCCGGTTTTAGAGGGTCCGTGGCTCATCGGTTTGTGATCAGGTACGAACCACTGACTGCCTCGGCATCCGTGTTGCCGTTTTTCCCCAGACTAAACCAGCTGGCTCCAACCGGTGCTGGTTCGTCCCCTTCTGTCCTGGGTCACCCTCCTGGAGATGGGTGATCCCTCTGTCACTCAGTTGTCAGGCGTGTCCTGACTGCCTTCCCAGAACTGTCTGACTGAAAATCTCTCTGCTTCCTGGTTTTCCTACTCCAACCTAGGCTCCACCCCCTTGGGACCTACTGTATGACAGTCCCCCTATACTAAGGTGACCTAGTGTTGGGTGCTGACTTAGACTCCATAGGTTAAACCCAAACCCACAGCTACAGAGGCACTACATATACTTGCAAGGTGTAATACCTCCCTGTGGCGCCTAGCCGTAGGGGCGCCACATACACACTGACACTGCACACGGTATGCTGAGGGTCTCAGTTCAATCACAAGTCCATCAGCCATTCCAAATTATTATAATATATAGGAAATTATGCACGTCTGCACACCGCAAGTAAATAATACGGACACCAGAGCCGTCTCAAGCCTTACTCATGCCTACGCCAAATGAGATTAAACACTGCGCAAGCGTTTATTGAAACACACATTTTTATACAGAAAGCAAAAGGCGTGTTAGAATTCTAGAACTTTCTACAAAGTGATCATCTCCTAATTGGTCAATTCTTATCAAATTATTCTAATATCTAAATTCCTCCCTTAATGGGTTGGCTTAGGTTTCGGGTGTATTTATGGAACGTGGGCACCATCTAGTGTATAACAGACAACATGACATTTCCAAATTACAATATATATATTTTAGAGAAGAGTTGTGACATTTTTAACCCTATAAAGACATTTCATGTCTCTCTATCCTCAACAGTCCCCCCTAAATACTCAACTCTTCTCCAAAAACCTATGATGTACCTCCTTGCATATGGGTTTGGTGCATAAGGGTCCTTCTTCATATTACTTTACTTTTTATTCAAGAGGGATTGAGTAATAAGGGACACTTGGAGTTCTCATTAATATTCCCATAACCCACCCCCCTTTTCTCTTAAACCAATTTGCAGGGTTAAATATTGAAAACATGTTACTTCACAAAGCATAGCCTATTCTCAATAATACCTTACACAGCAGGTGGGCACAGATATAATCTACTCTATAATTGCCGTAGGCAAAATCGTGTTGGACCCCGAAATCGCCGTGGCTTTGTCACTATGTGACGTCACCACGCGCGAGCAATGGCCGCTAAGCGGCCATTGCGAGTCGCTGGCCGAAAATAGAACCAGAGGCTCGGCCACAAACTTAGCGATTTACCGCTGAGGTAGCGCGAGCAATGGCCGCGAGGCCATTGCGAGTCGCTACCTCAGCCGCCGCACCTGCCGCAAGTCCCCCTATACTTTCTATGGGGATCCATTGCGAGTCGCTGTGTAGCGCGAGCAATGGCCGCGAGGCCATTGCGAGTCACTACCTCAGCCGCCGCACCTGCCGCAAGTCCCCCTATACTTTCTATGGGGATTACCGCAACCGCGCCGCAAGTGTAACGGTTATGCGGCGAACGCGGCAGATGCGGTTACACTTGCGGCGCGGTTGCGGTAATCCCCATAGAAAGTATAGGGGGACTTGCGGCAGGTGCGGCAAGTGCGGTTTTGCACTTGCGGCAAGTGCGGTCGCGAAAAAAACCGCAGTCAGCCGTGGTTTTTTTCGCGGCCGCACCTGCCGCAAGTGCAAAGCCGCATTTGCCGCACCTGCCGGCAGGTGCGGCAAGTGCGGTTTTGCACTTGCGGCAAGTGCAGCCGCGAAAATCTTAAAAAAAAATTAAAAATAACAAATAAAAAAAAAAAATTAAAAAAAAACTAAAAAAAATAAATATAAAAATAACAATTACTGCTAATAATAATGCTATTAATGCTAATAATTATGCTATTAATGCTAAGAATTATGCTATTAATGCTAAGAATTATGCTATTAATGCTAATATTAATGTTAATAATGCTAATAATAATCATATTAACGCTATTAATAATGCTATTAAGGCTAACAATCATGCTATTTATGCTATTCAAAATGCTATTAATGCTAATAATATTGCTATTAATCCTATTAATAATGCTATTAATGCTATTAATAATACTATTAATGCTATTAATGCTATTAATAATGCTATTAATGCTATTAATAATACTATTAATGCTATTAATAATGCTATTAATAATACTATTAATGCTATTAATGCTATTAATAATACTATTAATGCTATTAATGCTATTAATATTGCTATTAATGCTATTAATAATACTATTAATGCTATTAATAATGCTATTAATTCTAATAATAATGCTATTAATGCTATTAATTGTATTATTAATGCTATTAATGCTATTATTTGTATTATTAATGCTATTAATGCTATTAATAATGCTATTAATGCTAATAATAATGCTAATACTGCTAATAATAATGCTATTAATGCTAATAATTATGCTATTAATGCTAATATTAATGCTAATAATGCTAATAATAATCATATTAACGCTATTAATAATGCTATTAAGGCTAATAATTATGCTATTTATGCTATTCAAAATGCTATTAATGCTAATAATATTGCTATTAATGCTATTAATAATGCTATTAATGCTATTAATAATACTATTAATGCTATTAATAATGCTATTAATGCTATTAATAATACTATTAATGCTATTCATGCTATTAATAATGCTATTAATCCTATTAATAATACTATTAATGCAACAAAGAGATAAGCGGCACTCGTGCTTCTTAAGTAATTCCGGTGTTTATTTAACGTGCAGGCATAACACTGGAGCTGTGTTCGTGGGGAGGGGGAAGCTGAGGGCGACGGCTACCGTTTCGCGGGGATATCCGCTTCTACGGGCTCTACAAGGGGTCAGTGACGCCACCTCTATATAGGTGGTAACTACAAATTCCCCAGGTGAACATAATTAAAAAGCCACAATGGCTGAAACTTATCAAATTTACATGCAACACATATTAAAAGACTAACAGTGGGACTGCACAGAGATAAACTACATATTAGTGTAAAAAATAACAAGCAGATATGATGATATTAACTTACAATAATTGCTGCAGAAAAGCCGTGGTGGATAAGGCATGTCTAGTTGCAAAACTGGATTCAACGATTCACAAGACAAGCCTCAGACCTTATAAATGAATGCCGATTCATACAACATCACTGCACATAATCTCTATACTAAACGGATTAGTTTCTGTTATTTGTTATTATTAATCAAAAAATGGGAGATATTAGAGCGTGGATATAGAGCATAGAAATTAAAATAGCTCAATTATATTACTTTGATGTAATAAAACAAGGAAGTACACTATATTTACCAATGGCACTAATCTTAATGACATGGTATATAGTTGAGACACGGTGTTCACTGGTAATAGTCTCAAGCGTTCTTTTATTATCCCATTTACTCTATATTTCCCCGTTATTAGAAGAGAAATGTGTGATGAGGGTGATCTCTAAGCACATATATTGAGGGACAGAGGAGTTGATTCCAGTCTATATATAATAAATTGTATCATATTTTCCTTTCACCAAAACCCTAATAATGAAAGCCCATTCTATTATACAAAATACCAAGTTGTAAAGAATAAAACTAACTGCCTCAGGATTTACAGGAACACAGACATGTCAATTTTATCATTCAGCCCATTTGGACCTAAAGCGTCTGTTGCTATTATCCATTTTGACTCAACCTGCAGAAGGTGCCTATTGAAGTCTCCTCCTCTAGGAGACAATGAGGGCTTTTCTATTCCCATAAAAGTTAACACTTCTGGATTGCCAAAATGGCAGTCCCTGATGTGAGAAATTAAACGGGGACAACCTTTCCCTGAAGTTATAGAATTGTAGTGTTCCCTAAATCTGTTAAATAGGGGACGGACTGTCTTCCCTATATAGAAATGGGCACAAGGGCAGCAAACAGCATACACCACTCCTTTAGATCTGCAATTAATATGGGATTTTACGATAATAGTATTCCCATTCAAGGAGACCACTTTTCCAGGGGTGAACTGCCTGCACCAAGGACAATTGCCGCATTTATAATTGCCTATCACAGGTTTGCTTGAAAGCCAACATGATTTAGTTTTAGGGGTGTCTTTCAACCGTTTTCTAACAATAAGGTCCCCTATGTTCCTACTCCGTCTGTAAGTGACCACTGGGACTGATTTCTCTAGATTGATATTTTCCGTTTGGATAACGTGCCAGTGTTTTCTAATGCAAGACGTGATAGGCGCAAACATTGGGCCAAATTTAAAGTTAAAAAAAAATTTTTTCTTTCCAGAATATTGGCTGGCGTCACTCTGATTGTATGAGCCTTCACGTGCTGCACTATCCACTCTTTGTAGTGCCTGCTTTAAAACATCCTCAGGATAGCCTCTTTGCAAGAATGCATCTTTTAGCTCCTTTGCTTGCTTAAGATAGCCCTCAGTGGTGTTATTGATCCTTCTAACACGCAAGAACTGGCTGTATGGAAGACCTGTCCTTGTGTGTAGAGGATGGGCACTGTGGTAGTGGAGCAGGGCATTAGTTGCTGTCTTTTTCCTAAAGACTGACCTCACTACACTTCCTTCTTTGATTTCTAAATGAACATCCAAGAAATCTAAGGAAGACCCACCGTACACGGAGGTGAAAAACATATTGAAGGTGTTCTTACTGTTCAGATACTCTACAAAACAATCAAAAGATGTCTTATCTCCATCTCACACAACAAATACGTCGTCCGCGTATCTCACGTAGTACTTTACGTACCTAATGTAGGGGTTGGAGTCGGCATATATCAAGTCTCGTTCCAAAATGGCCAGATACAAATTAGCGAGGGTACATGCAACAGGGGTCCCCATTGCTGTTCCCACCTGCTGCATGTACCACTTATCCATGAACGTGAAGTCATTGTGTGACAAAATAAAGTCCAAGGCCATACTCACAAATTCCACAACATCTGGGTCAGTTTCATTTTCTATTAAGATGTTTCTAATGATGTTAACTG
This sequence comes from Allobates femoralis, assembly GCA_033576535.1. Lineage (NCBI taxonomy): Eukaryota > Metazoa > Chordata > Amphibia > Anura > Aromobatidae > Allobates > Allobates femoralis. The sequence continues at coordinate 166,492,245 of JARQOC010000005.1, read as the reverse complement.
CTGTTTGTTGGGGTATCCTGGTGTATAAACTTTCTACATCAATAGATGCTAGGGAATAACTTTCTTGCCAGGTTATGTCATCAAGACGTTTGATAAACTGTTGTGTGTCCCGTGTATACGAAGGAATGCTTTCAAGAAATGGGTGGAGAAACCAGTCAATGTATCTGGATAAAGGCTCAGTAAGTGAACCAACACCAGACACTATAGGTCTCCCTGGTGGATGCTTCTCATTTTTATGTATTTTGGGAATTTGGTACCAATGTGGTTTCAATGGAAAACTAGGAAACAATTTTTCTCCCTCATTTTTAGTTATGACTTTACGTTCTACAAAATTCCTCAGAAAGGATTTTAATTTTGACTGGATTTGAAGCGTGGGATCTGATGTAAGTGACTTGTACGTCACGTGATCATCTAATTGCCTTAAACTTTCTTGAATGTATGCCTCTTTTGAAATTAACACTATCCCTCCACCCTTGTCTGCACTGCGGAACACTACATCCTCCCAGTCGCTTAGTTCTTTTAAGGCTCTATGCTCTTCTGCTAACAGGTTTTTAAGGGGTTTGGGGTAAATTAAAGCTTTAATATCCCTTTCTACGAGCTCGGCAAAGAGGTCAATGCCATTACCCGGGCTGATAGGGGGCATATAATGAGAGGGGACTCCTCCTGTAAAGGGGGGTCTCTTCCATGAGTTTACATTCTGTGTCACTTCTTCATTGCGAGTGAGACTTAATAATAAATCTATTTCAGACTGTAATTCATTCCCCACGGTATCTGTTACCATAAAACCCAGAGGGCCTATTTTTGAAGAGAAAACACTAGAGGTTTTTGTAGTTTCTTTTGCCTGCTGTATATTTTGACTTTGCAATGTTTCAAAGTGTTTACAAAGGTGTACTTTGCGGAGAGCTTTAAAGAGGTCTATTTTGAAGTCCACAAAGTTAAACGATTCATCCAAACAAAAGTTCAGTCCCTTCTGTAAAACGTTGGACATATGTGTGGTTAAAGGTCTGTGACTTAGGTTGTGGATCTTTAAGGGTTGTATGGTCAGTCCCTCCAGGATACATGTTTGCGTTTCACTGGTGGGGGGTTTCGAAGGTTTCTTCCACCTCTTCTTCTTCCTCCCCGTCGAATCCTTCGCCTAAAGGGGTCTCATCAGCCTCTGTGTCGCTGTTTTCATCCCCATTAGAAAATTTACTCATTTTAGATTTTTTAGCTAGTTTCCCCTTAGGTTTTTTTGCTGAGTTGGGGTTTTTGGGGGTGAGTGGATCTTTATTCGTTTTATCAGGTTTCTTATTATTCTTCTTTTTGTGGGGAGTACCTGGTGTTTTATTCCAGGTGAAAATCTTTAATTCCTCATAATCTAATTTGTCTCTAAGAAACTTGTCCCTTTTTTGGTTTTTAATTTCTTGTTGTAGCGGGACTAATTTCTTATCCAACTTTTCCAAAAAGGACTTCCAAGCTGCTTTGCTTAGTCTTGCTTCCAAATGGCTCCTAAGGGTAATTAATTCCTTAGTAATAGCACAAAGATCTTCTTCATTCTGTTTTAAGACTAGTTCTAGAAACTTTTGCGAGGATTCAAGCTGGATTTTCTCCCACTGTTTTATGAAGACAGGATTTACACTGTTAAACGCTGGGGTTTTAACCACTCTGAGACCCCTAGGCACCCTTTGACTCTGCTTGTATGATAACAATGATTGAACTGTCCAAAACAACCGCATTTCTTTCTCAGCCAAGTTGGTAATACGCAGTTGCAAGCTCTTTTCAGTCATGACCACTGCTATATCTTTAGTGTTGCACTCAGTAGAAGCGGATATCCCCGCGAAACGGTAGCCGTCGCCCTCAGCTTCCCCCTCCCCACGAACACAGCTCCAGTGTTATGCCTGCACGTTAAATAAACACCGGAATTACTTAAGAAGCACGAGTGCCCCTTATCTCTTTGTTTTATTATGTGCTCTTTTGCTGAATAGCAGAGCAACGTGCTTCCACCCTCATCGCTTGGTTCCAGGAGGAAAAACAGGTCAGTGCCAGGTTATCTTTTGTACTCAATACTATTAATGCTATTAATTGTATTAATAATGCTATTAATGCTATTAATAATGCTATTAATGCTATTAATTGTATTATTCATGCTATTAATGCTATTAATAATGCTATTAATAATACTATTAATGCTATTAATAATACTATTAATGGTATTAATTGTATTATTAATGCTATTAATAATGCTATTAATGCTATTAATAATACTATTAATGCTATTAATAATGCTATTAATGCTATTAATAATACTATTAATGCTATTAATTCTATTAATAATGCTATTAATGCTATTAATAATGCTATTAATGCTATTAATTGTATTATTAATGCTATTAATGCTATTAATGCTATTAATAATACTATTAATGCTATTAATTGTATTATTCATGCTATTAATTGTATTATTCATGCTATTAATGCTATTAATAATACTATTAATGCTATTAATGCTAATATTAATGCTATTAATTGTATTATTAATGCTATTAATAATGCTATTAATGCTAATAATAATGCTATTACTGCTAATAATAATGCTATTAATGCTAATAATTATGCTATTAATGCTAATATTAATGTTAATAATGCTAATAATAATCATATTAACGCTATTAATAATGCTATTAAGGCTAATAATCATGCTATTTATGCTATTCAAAATGCTATTAATGCTATTAATAATGCTATTAATGCTATTAATAATACTATTAATGCTATTAATGCTATTAATAATGCTATTAATGCTATTAATGCTATTAATAATACTATTAATGCTATTCATGCTATTAGTAATGCTATTAATGCTATTAATAATACTATTAATGCTATTAATGCTATTAATAATGCTATTAATGCTATTAATTGTATTATTAATGCTATTAATGCTATTAATAATACTATTAATGCTATTAATGCTAATATTAATGCTATTAATTGTATTATTAATGCTATTAATGCTATTAATAATGCTATTAATGCTAATAATAATGCTATTACTGCTATTAATACTGCTATTACTGCTAATAATAATGCTATTGCTAATATTATTGCTATTGATGATGCGATTATTATTTAAAAATCTTTTAAAAAAAAAAAAAAAACATATTCTAGACACCCGATGCATTTGCATCGGGCTCACAGCTAGTGACATATATAAGATTACAATAATTGAACAATGGAATACAAAAGGTCTTTAGTGAAGCAACAGAAACTGGAGAGATTAGTAATTAGGGAGATATTGGGAACAGTGTAGGAGTAATAGGGAGTTAGGCAGTAGAAAGATACAGAGGCTGGCAGTTGAAAAGTCCCTGTTCGGGCGCCAATTATTGTGATAACAACTTCCACAGAACAAAGAAATATTTCTTCCCTGGACGTCATGAATTTCATCAACCCTTTCCCATTATTCAGAAACCCAGTAATCAATATAAACCCAATATAGCATTTTTCCTTTTCACTAAACATATATTAAACAAAAATCTCTAAACTTTAACATCTATACAGGTGATAATAAAACATATATTGTGAAATGATTAAGGCTTAATTAGTGTGACTTATAAGAATTGTAACCCCACACTAAATCCCCATAAAATTGTAGTATATATCAATTACAGACTGTGGCCCTCCTGAAATAGAATCAAAAGGAGAGTTCTCTCTATAGTATAAGATTCTCTATTAGATAGAAATACAGGCAATTTTTATAGATCAGGATCCTCTGGACCATACTGAATTATCAGCAATACAAGAGATCGCCGAATCTCAAATTTATTCAGTATCCTCAAGAGCATCCCCTACACCCAGACAGGTTATTATAATAGCTCCTTTAGAACTGGCAATTTTTAGGAGAGACACTAAGGGTATCAATACTTTTGCTAGGGTTTTCCAAATTAGAAAATTGATTTGCTAGTCAAGTCAGGGGAATATAGAATACGCACTTGTGGGCCGTCACATGTCATACACATCTTTAATTTCTCCTTGATCACTCAACACCTCAGTCACACCGTCAGGTGTCCTCTGTCCCTCCTTCTCCATTAACTCCTTCATAAACTTTTTTTGTGTTTATTTGCTCACACGGAGAATTGCCTCTAGCAGTCCCCAAGCAACCTTCTCTCTGGCGGTTTTTGTTCTCACGGGGAATTTGCCTCTAGCAGTCCCCAAGCGTCTCACCGCTCTCGGAGGGAGGCTATGTTTTTACTGAAAAGACGCAACATCTTCAATCACTATTTACCGGTGTCTCAATCGGTGCAGCTGCTCACCAACCCTTATTTATGCCACGGCACACCGGTCTTCCCTCCTTCTTGGAGAGAATATCCAACGCCTGTCCTTACCCACCTATACTGATAGCCTGCGTTCGCTACGCCTACCCTTATATCTTCATCCACTTATACTGGCAGCATATGTAATACGTACACCTGCCCTTAGTGCAGCTGCTCACCGATCCGTCTCTCGGCAAATACTTATGCCACGGCACAGTGCAGCTGCTCACCGAATTCTCCCCTTGTTCTGGTAGCCTGCATTTACTTTAACACCTGTCCCAAAATCTCCCCTAAATCTGACAGCCTGGTGTTTGTGGGTTAGATAGAGAGAGACGGCTTCAGCCTTTGGCTTAATTTGAGAATATCTTGAGTTGTAATATTGCTTTCACTGGCTGTAAGTTATTTCTCTTGGTTATTGTAATGTGACATATATATCAGACATTTTGATGTTTGCTTTGTTAATTCTATGAAAAATCTTAATAAAGATATATTTACCTATTAAATCTGACAGCCTGTGTTTACTTTACTTTAACACCTGTCCCAAAATCTCCCCTAAATCTGACAGCCTGTGTTATAGTGGTGAACGATAATGCGTCTTAACAGCAATAGATATACAAAATGGCCTTCCCTCCTCGTCCAACACAAGCAGGAAAATATGTATACTTTCTATGTCTGATCTCTCAACGGGGCAGAGTACCGTGTATCATGGCTGATGGAGTTGGGCGGACGGTTTGTGCTTAATCACGTTCAACGCCCGATATGGGCAACCAGGTAGTTACTGTCACCTAACACCCTCGTGCTCCAGCTGCACCCCTATAGGATCACACCACCACCCCCCGAGTCACTGGCAAGTAATCACATATACATGATATACATGACACTTACCGTGATCTGGGGTTGATCAGGTCCCTTCGGTGAGTGGTGGGTCTCCGGCAGGAGCGCCGTGCGGGGCCACGGGGGCGCCTGGCTCCCTCACGGGGGTCCCTGTTCGGGCGCCAATTGTTGAGGGTCTCAGTTTAATCACAAGTCCATCAGCCATTCCAAATTATTATATATATAGGCAATTATGCACGTCTGCACACCGCAAGTAAATGATACGGACACCAGAGCCGTCTCAAGCCTTACTCATGCCTACGCCAAATGAGATTAAACACTGCGCAAGCAACTCTCCAGGGCCCCCAGCTTTTCAAGCACAAACTGCAGTGATAATACAAGTTCTGTATTATCACTGCAGTTTCCAAGGTTAAGACTACAGAAAGACCTTTGGTGACATCTCGGTCATGTGACCATGATAGGTTCTTAACACTGTGTGAGTCTAGTCCTGCACAACATGCGGCCCACAGGAACCTTGAGACGCCACACCCTTCTTATATTCAAATGTATTGTTGACTTTCAGATCTGAATACATTTAAACAGTGCGGCACCAGGACTGGAGCAGACAAGAACTCACCAAACCTTGCCTGAACGTGCAGCATCATGTTGAGGTCCCCATGCTGCTGATGTCATCACACTGTCACTGGTACTGGAGCTGCAGATGTGGAGAGGATGCGGCGAGTTCCAGTAAGTGCTCCAGGTGGAGACGAAGACGAGATGTGGTATAAGCTTTGCCGAGGAACAGTGGTGGAGGAGGATTGTTGTTACTTTACAAGGGAAATTATGGAACAAATTGGGACATTGTGGGACAATGGGGGACTTTATAGGGTAATTTGGGACGTGATGGGGCAATTGGATGGATTATGAAAGAGGGCATGGTATAGTAAGGAGCCGGATGGGGGACTTTATGCAGATATGTAGTATTGGGGGGTAAAGTTTGGGGTGAACATTATGGAAATGGGCAGTTTGGGAGGCTATTTTGGAGAGGGGCAGTATGTTGGAGACATTATGGAGAAAGGCAGTGTGTGTGGGGACATTATGGAGAGGAGTAATGTGTGGAGGGGGATATTATGTAGAGGGGAAATATGTGAGGGACATTATAGAGAGGGGCATGGAGAGGGGCAGTGTGTGTAGGGATATTTTGTGCATGAATAACTGTGACGGGCAATTATTTATTCAGGGCGCAACATGGAAAATGTTTCTGGGGCAGTATAATGATACTTATTTTATTTACTTATTTATTATTATTATTATTTTTTTTTTTTGAACCATCGTTTTTATTGAGAATAAGTCATTACAAGAGAAAAAATTCAAAAAGCAATATGCAATTATTGGCAATTGTAACAACAGTAATTAGATATAGGAATGACCGTATCTCAATTATCTCACAAATTTTAACATACATTGGTAACAAAGAGAATAAGAATCCCTTTCATCCCTCCCCCCTATTGTTTAATCATCATTTGTTACTATTTGGTTGATTATGCCTAGCTAAAACATATATTTATTAAATAACTCTCTTGTGAGAGTTAAATGCTACCTCTCAATTTGCCTAGTGTACCTTTGAAATCCTCTAAACCATACCACTCTGTGTGCTTGTAAGGTGTCATAAATCTTTTTATCTCTACATCTGATAATGTTTTCAGAATACAGTATATACTCGTGTATAAGCCGACCCGTGTATAAGCCGACCCCCCTACTTTTGCCCCCAAATCCTGGGAAAACCTATTGACTCGTGTATAAGCCGAGGGTGGACTCCAGCACAGGTATACAACCCCCAGCAGTGAGGTATACAGGCCTCCCAATGGTAGTATACAGCAGCCTCCCCAGTGGCATATACAGGCCCCAGTAGTATATACAGCAACCCCAGTGGTATACAGCAGCCTCCCCAGTGGTATATACAGACCCCACCAGTATATACAGCAGCCCCAGTGGTATATACAGCAGCCCCAGTGGTATATACAGCAGCCCCAGTGGTATATACAGCAGCCCCAGTGGTATACAGGCCCCAGCAGTATATACAGCAGCCCTGGGGGTATACAGCAGCCCCCAGGGGTTATACAGCACCCCCCAGGAGTTATACAGCAGCCCCCAGGGGTTATACAGCAGCCCCCAGGGGTAATACAGCGGCCCCCAGGGGGTAATACAGCGGCCCCCAGGGGTAATACAGCGGCCCCCATGGGGTATCCAGCAGCCCCCTGGGGGTACCCAACAGCCCCCAGGGGGTACCCAGCAGCCCCCAAATGCTGGCACTCACCCCCCCTACTGCTTATCTTACCATCCCGGTCTTCTGCTCAGCGCCGCTCCTCGGTGCTCCGTTCTTCATGCTCCGTCCTCGCTGCATCCGGGATCTCCGGCCATCGCACGATGACGTCATATGCCTGCGACGGCCGGAGATCCCGGATGTAGCAGGACGGGAGCAGCGAGGACGGAGCACCGAGGAGCGGCGCTGAGCAGAAAACCGGGATGGTAATATAAGCAGCGGGGCTGGGGGGGCCTTACAAGGAGGGGGGGTGAGTGCCAGCATTTGGGGGAATATATGAACTGCTTCCCCCTGCCGCTGATTGACAGGGGGAAGCAGTGCATATATAATGAGCGGCCCCACGTGACGGGGCCGCTCATACAGCAGCCCCCCCCCACCTCCTGCAGCCTCCACAGCCCCCACCAACCGTAGTGACTCGTGTATAAGCCGAGGGGGAGACTTTTCAGCCCAAATTTTGGGCTGAAAAACTCGGCTTATACACGAGTATATACGGTAAATGGTTTCCATTTGTGAAAAAAATTATGGGTCATTTTGGTAGGATTTCTAAGTGTCTCCATGGATTCAAGCTCCAAGGATCTCCTGAGCATATTTCGTATTATTTCAATTGAAGGGACAGCTTCCTGGAGCCAGTGTGACAGGAGTTGTCACACAATATTGTGTGAAATAGGACATGTATCTGCCCACCCGATGTGGTAGCAGCTGAGTAGTGGAACAGCCATAACCTTGGATCATCTCTACATTCCACCGGAAATAATCCCGAGGCAAGGATTCCCACCTCCCTCCAATATTTTTGTGTTTCCGTGCAAGACCAAATCCCATGTTCAAGATCAGTCATGGGGATTTTACATTTAGGGCACTCAACCCATCTTTCACTATTGGCCGGAGAAGGTGGGATATTGAAGCCTTTGATAGTACCATGTATTAGTCTGTACTGAGTATCCCTCCATTTTTCGTTTATAATATGTTTCCTTACTAAGTCCCATCCTTTTAGTATATTTTGAGTTAGGTCTGGTTCAGTGTAGTGTTTCCTCCATATGGAAAATAGTTTATGGGACATCAGAGGTTTGAGGGTTTTTTGTAGCTTACTATACAGGGTGGTTATAGATATGTCATTGGGGGTAATTCCCATTAATTCTCCCCACTCGCCTCCTTCTATTTCTGCCTTAATATTACGTAAACGAGACAGGAGATGTCGCTGAATTTGTAAACACGGCAACCAATGGGACCCCGGGAGGTTAAATTTGTTTAGAATTTCAGTACTCGTCAACCATCTCTTCTCCCCCATGTGCATAAGGTCTCCCAGATTTTTTACGCCCCTCTCCCTCCATGTACGAAATAACAGATTGTCAGTCCCTTGCGGAAAGGATGGTGCGGCCCAGGGGTTCAAAATTTTAGAAATCTGCCATGAAAGATTCATATTTTTTCTCACTGCATTCCAAGTCATCACTGTGTCTCTACAAATAGATGTGCACTTGATTCTTGGGGGCAGTGTTTTCAGTGAGGAATGCAGCAGGGCCGATAGTTCCCAAGGTTTGGAGAACTCTCCCTCTAGGGCCAAATCAGAGAACCTGGAGGTATTGTTGATCCAGTCTAGGACATTTCTCATGACGCATGCCAAATTGTAACCCCTAATATCTGGGACTCTCAGTCCTCCCTCTTCTCTTGCCTGCATTAGGGTAGTTAGTTTAATTCTGGCTCTCTTGCCTCCCCACAGGAATTTGGAAAATGCTGTATTCAGTCGCCTCAAGTCTGTGTGTTTTAGTAACATTGGAATCGTCTGGAGCGGATAGAGTAGTCTAGCGAAGCTAACCATTTTGATCAAGTGAGATCGCCCTAGTAGCGACAGGCGAAGATTTTTCCAGCATTCCAATTCTCTTTCTATTTTTTCTATTATTGGAAGAAAATTCAATTTGTATATCAGATCAGGTGTTCTAGCCAGCTGAACTCCTAGATATTTCAAGTTATTCTTGGCAACAGGGATACCACATAGTGTATTTACAGGTCTATTAGGTTTTCCATTTTTGAGGAAGAGAATTTCACATTTGTCTCTATTTAATATGAATCCTGATAGTGTCCCTATTTTTTCTATGGTGTCTAGGATTGTTTTAAGGTCTCTTAGTGGGTGTTGCACAAATAGAATAATATCATTGGCAAAAAGGGACAACTTAACTTCCTTTTCTCCTACTCTAATGCCTTCATGGGTGTTCTGAGCGGATAGATATAATGCCAGTGGCTCTATCGCTAAGTTAAAAAGAAGAGGCGACAGCGGGCAACCTTGGCGAGTTCCCTTCTCCAGTGAAAACGTTTCCGACAGAAATCCCGGAATGCTAACACATGTCTTCGGATTACTGTATAAAGATCTTAAAAATTGGCGAAAGGGCCCCTCTAAACCGATAGCGTCCAGGACCCAATCCAGCCATGGCCACCTCACATTGTCGAACGCTTTCTCCGCATCAAGGGTGACCATGGCTGGATCTCCCACCCCGTCCCTCCCACTATGTCTTGTTACATCAATAAGTAACATAGCTCTCCTAATGTTGGTAATTGTCGACCGACCTCTTACAAAACCAGATTGATGAGGTTGAATCAATCTTGGTAAAATCGATGCCAACCTATCCGCTAAAATTTTTGACAGAAGTTTTAAATCTTGGTTTATCAGAGAGATAGGTCTGTAACTAGATGGGTCCGATGGAGGTTTGCCAGTCTTAAGAATCAATTTTATGTGGGCCATATTCATTCTCTCTGGAATCGGAGAACCTCTCAATATGGAATTGTATAGTTCCATCAGAACAGGAGAAATCTGATCTTTTAGAACTTTAAAAAAGGCCCCATTGAAGCCATCAGGTCCCGGTGCTTTACCAGGATTTAGTAGATTAATTGCCATTTTTATTTCATCTGTTGAGATGGGACTATTTAAATAAAGTTTGTCATCTTCTGTCAGGCCAGGCATATTGATGGAGTTCAGCCATGATACATCTGTCATATTACTAGTGTTACTGTCCCTATATAATGTTGCATAATGTTTTCCTAGTATCGGGGAAATTTTTTGGGGATCAGACCAAAGTTTGCCGCGCTTATCAGCAATTGTTAATATAGACGTGGTTGGTCTCCTACCCCTTGCTAGTCTCGCCAGTAGTCGCCCAGCCTTATCACCATATCTATTCAATTCTATTTCCAGGTGGTTTCTATATAGTTCTTCCCTTCTAGCTGCCCAAGTATCAAACGACCTCTTTGCCAATAACCAATTATCTCTATCTGTCTCGCCCATAGTCTCTTTATATGTGAGATACATCTCTCTCACTTTGGTGCTGGCTAAAATATATTTTTCTTTGACTTGTTTTTTCAATGTGAGCCATGATATGACCCCGCAAGACCGTCTTTGCAGTTTCCCAGAACAGACTATTATTATTTTTAAGGGCACTGTGTAGGGATGTACTGCTCAAGGCAGAGAAGAGGGAAATCTGGAGAGAAAAGCTGTGGGAGTGAAACCTCATCTTGACGTCTGTAGTACGTGGAAACAGAAGTGTTGGGAACAACTTCAATCTGAGATGACGTTAGCTATAAGACAGAGGTCCCCAACTCCAGTCCTCAAGGCCCACCAACGGTCCAGGTTTTCATTATTTCCTTAGAAATTTGACAGTTGGTAATTCAAACTCCTGCACAGGTGGTGATTCCAATTGTCAAATGCCAAGAAAATCCTGAAAACATGCACTGTTGGTGGGCCTTGAGGCCTGGAGTTGGGGACCTCTGCTATAAGATACCTGGATGTAAATGTTTATTTGTGATAGTGCCTGTATCTCATCAATACTGTGGTCTTTATATGGTCCACAGACTGATGATGGTTAGTAACATCTCCCAGTATCTCCTGACCATTGGCAAGGACATACTGGGAATAGTAGGTTCAAGTAATACAATTATATAGTATACTAGCTGTGAGCCCGATTCTAAAGAATCGGGTAGTCTAGAATCCATATATGGTTTATTTACTAATATTTAGGGGAGTGCGGTGAAATTAATTGTGTGTAAACAGGTGGCTCTGTGGGTAGCACTGTGTGGTGGCTCAGTGGTTAGCACTGTATGGTGGCTCAGTGGTTAGCACAGTATATGGTGGCTCAGTGGTTAGCGCTGTATATGGTGGCTCAGTGGTTAGCACTGTATATGGTGGCTCAGTGTTTAGCACTGTATACGGTGACTCAGTGGTTAGCACTGTATACGGTGGCTCAGTGGTTAGCATTGTATACGGTGGCTCAGTGGTTAGCACTGTATATGGTGGCTCAGTGGTTAGCACTGTATATGGTGGCTCAGTGGTTAGCATTGTATATGGTGGCTCAGTGGTTAGCCCTGTATATGGTGGCTCAGTGGTTAGCACTGTATATGGTGGCTCAGTGGTTAGCACTGTATATGGTGGCTCTGTGGTTAGCACTGTATATGGTGGCTCAGTGGTTAGCACTGTATATGGTGGCTCAGTGGTTAGCACTGTATATGGTGACTCTGTGGTTAGCACTGTATATGGTGGCTCAGTGGTTAGCGCTGTATATGATGGCTCAGTGGTTAGCACTGTATATGGTGGCTCAGTGGTTAGCACTGTATATGGTGGCTCAGTGGTTAGCACTGTATGGTGGCTCAGTGGTTAGCACTGTATGGTGGGTCAGTGGTTAGCACTGTATATGGTGGCTCAGTGGTTAGCACTGTATATGGTGGCTCAGTGGTTAGCACTGTATGGTGGCTCAGTGGTTAGCACTGTATATGGTGGCTCAGTGGTTAGCACTGTATATGGTGGCTCAGTGGTTAGCACTGTATATGGTGGCTCAGTGGTTAGCACTGTATGGTGGCTCAGTGGTTAGCATTGTATATGGTGGCTCAGTGGTTAGCACTGTATATGGTGGCTCAGTGGTTAGCACTGTATATGGTGGCTCAGTGGTTGGCACTGTATACGGTGGCTCAGTGGTTAGCGCTGTATATGGTGGCTCAGTGGTTAGCGCTGGTTAGCACTGTATACAGTGGCTCAGTGGTTAGCACTGTATACGGTGGCTCAGTGGTTAGCGCTGTATACGGTGGCTCAGTGGTTAGCGCTGTATACGGTGGCTCAGTGGTTAGTGCTGTATACGGTGGGTTAGTAGTTAGCAGGGAGTATGGTGGGTCAGTGGTTGGCACTGTATGGTGGCTGAGTGGTTGGCACGGTATACGGCGGCTCAGCGGTTGGCACTGTATACGGCGGCTCAGCGGTTGGCACTTTATACGGTGGCTCAGTGGTCAGCAGAGGAGGGCGGCTCTGGGGTCAGCAGAGGAGGGCGGCTCTGGGGTCAGCAGAGGAGGGCGGCTCTGGAGTCAGCAGAGGGCGGCTCTGCGGTCAGCAGAGGAGGGCGGCTCTGCGGTCAGCAGAGGAGGGTGGCTCTGGGGTCAGCAGAGGAGGGCGGCTCTGGGGTCAGCAGAGGAGGGCGGCTCTGGGGTCAGCAGAGGAGGGCGGCTGAGTGGTCAGCAGAGGAGGGCGGCTGAGTGGTCAGCAGAGGAGGGCGGCTCTGGGGTCAGCAGAGGAGGGCGGCTCTGGGGTCAGCAGAGGAGGGCGGCTGAGTGGTCAGCAGAGGAGGGCGGCTCTGGGGTCAGCAGAGGAAGGCGGCTCTGGGGTCAGCAGAGGAGGGCGGCTCTGGGGTCAGCAGAGGAGGGCGGCCCTGGGTCAGCAGAGGAGGGCGGCTCGGGGGTCAGCAGAGGAGGGCGGCTCTGGGGTCAGCAGAGGAGGGCGGCTCTGGGGTCAGCAGAGGAGGGCGGCTCTGAGGTCAGCAGAGGAGGGCGGCTGAGTGGTCAGCAGAGGAGGGCGGCTCTGGGGTCAGCAGAGGAGGGCGGCTCTGGGGTCAGCAGAGGAGGGCGGCTCTGGGGTCAGCAGAGGAGGGCGGCTCTGGAGTCAGCAGAGGAGGGCGGCTGAGTGGTCAGCAGAGGAGGGTGGCTCTGGGGTCAGCAGAGGAGGGCGGCTGAGTGGTCAGCAGAGGAGGGCGGCTCTGGGGTCAGCAGAGGAGGGCGGCTGAGTGGTCAGCAGAGGAGGGCGGCTCTGGGGTCAGCAGAGAAGGGCGGCTCCGGGATCAGCAGAGGAGGGCGGCTCCGGGGTCAGCAGAGGAGGGCAGCTCTAGGGTCAGCAGAGGAGGGCGGCTCTGGGGTCAGCAGAGGAGGGCGGCTCTGGGGTCAGCAGAGGAGGGAGGCTGAGTGGTCAGCAGAGGAGGGCGGCTCTGGGGTCAGCAGAGGAGGGCGGCTGTGGGTTCAGCAGAGGAGGGCGGCTCTGGGTTCAGCAGAGGAGGGCGGCTCTGGGGTCAGCAGAGGAGGGCGGCTCTGGGGTCAGCAGAGGAGGGCGGCTGAGTGGTCAGCAGAGGAGGGCGGCTCTGGGGTCAGCAGAGGAGGGCGGCTCTGGGGTCAGCAGAGGAGGGCGGCTCTGGGGTCAGCAGAGGAGGGCGGCTCTGGGGTCAGCAGAGGAGGGCGGCTCTGGGGTCAGCAGAGGAGGGCGGCTCTGAAGTCAGCAGAGGAGGGCGGCTGAGTGGTCAGCAGAGGAGGGCGGCTCTGGGGTCAGCAGAGGAGGGCGGCTCTGGGGTCAGCAGAGGAGGGCGGCTCTGGGGTCAGCAGAGGAGGGCGGCTGAGTGGTCAGCAGAGGAGGGCGGCTCTGGGGTCAGCAGAGGAGGGCGGCTCTGGGGTCAGCAGAGGAGGGCGGCTGAGTGGTCAGCAGAGGAGGGCGGCTGAGTGGTCAGCAGAGGAGGGCGGCTGAGTGGTCAGCAGAGGAGGGCAGCTGAGTGGTCAGCAGAGGAGGGCGGCTCTGGGTCAGCAGAGGAGGGCGGCTCTGGGGTCAGCAGAGGAGGGCGGCTCTGGGGTCAGCAGAGGAGGGCGGCTCTGGGGTCAGCAGAGGAGGGCGGCTCTGCGGTCAGCAGAGGAGGGCGGCTGAGTGGTCAGCAGAGGAGGGCGGCTGAGTGGTCAGCAGAGGAGGGCGGCTGAGTGGTCAGCAGAGGAGGGCGGCTGAGTGGTCAGCAGAGGAGGGCGGCTCTGGGGTCAGCAGAGGAGGGCGGCTCTGGCGTCAGCAGAGGAGGGCGGCTGAGTGGTCAGCAGAGGAGGGCGGCTGAGTGGTCAGCAGAGGAGGGCGGCTTTGGGGTCAGCAGAGGAGGGCGGCTCTGGGGTCAGCAGAGGAGGGCGGCTCTGGGGTCAGCAGAGGAGGGCGGCTCTGGGGTCAGCAGAGGAGGGCGGCTCTGGGGTCAGCAGAGGAGGGCGGCTGAGTGGTCAGCAGAGGAGGGCGGCTGAGTGGTCAGCAGAGGAGGGCGGCTGAGTGGTCAGCAGAGGAGGGCGGCTGAGTGGTCAGCAGAGGAGGGCGGCTGAGTGGTCAGCAGAGGAGGGCGGCTCTGGGGCCAGCAGAGGAGGGCGGCTCTGGGGTCAGCAGAGGAGGGCGGCTCTGGGGTCAGCAGAGGAGGGCGGCTCTGGGGTCAGCAGAGGAGGGCGGCTCTGGGGTCAGCAGAGGAGCGCGGCTCTGGGGTCAGCAGAGGAGGGCGGCTCTGGGGTCAGCAGAGGAGGGCGGCTCTGGGGTCAGCAGAGAAGGGCGGCTCTGGGGTCAGCAGAGGAGGGCGGCTCTGTGGTCAGCGCAGGACGGGGGCTCTGTGGTCAGCGCAGGACGGGGGCTCTGTGGTCAGCGCAGGACGGGGGCTCTGTGGTCAGCGCAGGACGGGGGCTCTGTGGTCAGCGCAGGACGGGGGCTCTGTGCAGGACGGCGGCTCTGTGGTCAGCGCAGGACGGGCACTCTGTGGTCAGCGCAGGACGGGGGCTCTGTGGTCAGCGCAGGACGGCAGCTCTGTGGTCAGCGCAGGACGGGGGCTCTGGGGTCAGCGCAGGACGGGGGCTCTGGGGTCAGCGCAGGACGGCGGCTCTGTGGTCAGCGCAGGACGGGGGCTCTGGGGTCAGCGCAGGACGGGGCTCTGGGGTCAGCGCAGGACGGCGGCTCTGTGGTCAGCGCAGGCTAGGTGGGCGGAGCTACGCAGGGAGTGCCGCGAGGTGGGCGGAGCCACACCGGGAGTGACGCGGGTGGGCGGAGCCACGTCGGGAGTGACGCGGGTGGGCGGAGCCACGCCGGGAGCGCCGCGAGGTGGGCGGAGCCACGCTGGGAGCCGTGTAGCGGGATGGCGGCGGGGTAAGTATACTGGAGTGTGTGTGTGTGTATGTGAGTATGTGTGTGTGTGAGAGTGTGTGTGTGTGAGAGTGTGTGAGTGTGTGTGTGTATAGTGTGTCCCTAACGCACTTCCGTATGTTTGGCAGCCACGTCTTTGACGACGGAAGTGGCGCCGAATATGACGGAAGTGCGCTACGGCAATTATATATTAGATAGCTGATGGTGGTTCTGGTGCTGCTTCGATGTACTAATAATGGTTCTAGCACCACACATGTACTGGTGGTGGTTGTGTATATACACATGTACTGGTGGTGGTTGTGTATATATACAGTGCCTACAAGTAGTCTTCAACCCCCTGCAGATTTAGCTGGTTGACACATGCGGAATTAACTTGGCATTGTGACATTTGGACTGTAGATCAGCCTGGAAGTGGGAAATGCACTGCAGCCAAAAAGATTTTTAAATTTTTTTTTTCTTTTTAAGCGTTAAAAGTTAATTCAGAGGGTCATTTATTATTCAACCCCTCAAACCACCAGCATTCTGTTTGGTCCCCCTAAAGTATTAAGAAGTAGTTCAGGCACAAAGAACAATGAGCTTCACATGTGTGGATTAATTATCTCTTTTGCCAGCCTTTTCTGACTATTTAAGACCCTCCCCAAACTTGTGAACAGCACTCATACATGGTCAACATGGGAAAGACAAAGGAGCATTCCAAGGCCATCAGAGACAAGATCGTGGAGGGTCACAAGGCTGGCAAGGGGTACAAAACCCTTTCCAAGGAGTTGGGCCTACCTGTCTCCACTGTTGGGAGCATCATCCGGAAGTGGAAGGCTTATGGAACTACTGTTAGCCTTCCACGGCCTGGACAGCCTTTGAAAGTTTCCTCCCGTGCCGAGGCCAGGCTTGTCCGAAGAGTCAAGGCTAACCCAAGGACAACAAGGAAGGAGCTCCGGGAAGATCTCATGGCAGTGGCGACATTGGTTTCAGTCAATACCATAAGTAACGTACTCCACCGCAATGGTCTCCGTTCCAGACGAGCCCGTAAGGTACCTTTACTTTCAAAGCGTCATGTCATGGCTCGTCTACAGTTTGCTCATGATCACTTGGAGGACTCTGAGACAGACTGGTTCAAGGTTCTATGGTCTGATGAGACCAAGATCGAGATCTTTGGTGCCAACCACACACGTGACGTTTGGAGACTGGATGGCACTGCATACGACCCCAAGAATACCATCCCTACAGTCAAGCATGGTGGTGGCAGCATCATGCTGTGGGGCTGTTTCTCAGCCAAGGGGCCTGGCCATCTGGTCCGCATCCATGGGAAGATGGATAGCACGGCCTACCTGGAGATTTTGGCCAAGAACCTCCGCTCCTCCATCAAGGATCTTAAGATGGGTCGTAATTTTATCTTCCAACAAGACAACGACCCAAAGCACACAGCCAAGAAAACCAAGGCCTGGTTCAAGAGGGAAAAAATCAAGGTGATGGAGTGGCCTAGTCAGTCTCCTGACCTTAACCCAATTGAAAACTTGTGGAAGGAGCTCAAGATTAAAGTCCACATGAGACACCCAAAGAACCTAGATAACTTGGAGAAGATCTGCATGGAGGAGTGGGCCAAGGTAACTCCAGAGACCTGTGCCGGCCTGATCAGGACTTATAAAAGACGATTATTAGGCGGCCGTCACACGGTGAGATATCTTTAGCGATATTGTAAGCGATCACGTGCACGCGCAATCGCTTACAATATCGCTCACATCGCTGGTGAGATGTCACACAGACAGACTCACCAGCGATGTGGATCCGCGATCTCGCTCGTTACTATGGTACACATCGGGTAACTAGGGCCGCGCGTCGCTTAGTTACCCGACGTGTACCATAGTTACCATCTCCCAGCATAGGCGCGGTCGCTGGGAGATGGATCATCGTGGTGTCATACACCACGATGATGCAGATCGCTGCATCGTTCATCGCTAGATCTGAGAACCGAACCTCAGATCAGCGATGTCACGATCAAGCGATTTACCATCGTAAATCGCTTGATTACATGCAACGATATCTTGCCCGATATCGCTTAAGCGATCAAAAAGGAGATCGCTTAAACGATATCGGGCAAAAAATCGTCCCGTGTGACGGCCGCCTTAGCTGTATTTGCAAACAAGGGTTATTCCACAAAATATTAAACCTAGGGGTTGAATAATAATTGACCCACACTTTTATGTTTAAAATTTATTAAAATTCAACTGAGCAACATAACTTTTTGGTTTGTAAGATTTATGCTTCTGTTAATAAATCCTACTCTCGTTTGCAGTTTGAAGGCTCTAACTTATTTGCATCTTATCAAACCACCTAAATCTGCAGGGGGTTGAAGACTACTTGTAGGCACTGTATGTGTATATATATCAAGAAAGTTGGGCAGCACTACCAAAAATAATAAAATTGGTGCAAAACCTATTCAGCAGTGTCCAATCAACCAAAATAATAAATCAAGAAAAATAGGCAGCATTCCAAATTAAAAATGAAAAAAGTGGATACTTTACTGATCCTCAGGTGGCGACGTTTCGACGGTGACCCGTCTCTATCAAGCCTTGATAAAGACGGGTCACCGTCGAAACATCGCCACCTGAGGATTAGTAAAGTATCCACTTTTTTAACACACACACACACATGCACACACATTATATATATATACAGCGTTGGCCAAAAGCATTGACACCCCTGCAACTCTATCAGATAATACTTAGTTTCTTCCTGAAAATGATTGCAATCACAAATTCTTTGGTATTATTATCTTCATTTCATTTGTCTTCAATGAAAAAAACACAAAAAGAATTGTCCTAAAGCCGATTGGATATAGCTCCACACCAAACATAAAAAAGGGAGTGGACAAAAGTATTGGCACTGTTAGAAAAACCATGTGCTGCTTCTCTAATTTGTGTAATTAACAGCACCTGTAACTTACCTGTGGCACCTAACAGGTGTTGGAAATAACTAAATCACACATGCAGCCAGCTGACATAGATTAAAGTTGACTCAACCTCTGTCCTGTGTCCTTGTGTGTACCACATTGAGCATGTAGAAAAGAAAGAAGATCAAAGAACTGTCTGAGGACTTGAGAAACCAAATTTGTGAGGAAGCATGAGCAATCTCAAGGCTACAAGTCCATCTCCAAAGACCTGAATGCTCATATGTCTACCGTGCGCAGTGTCATCAAGAAGTTTAAAGCCCATGGCACTGTAGCTAACTTCCCTAGATGTGGACGGAAAAGAAAAATTGATGAGAGATTTCAACGCAAGATTGTGCGGATGGTGGATAAAGAACCTCGACTAACATCCAAACAAGCTCAAGCTGCCCTGCAGTCCGAGGGTACAACAGTGTCAACCCGTACTATCCGGCGGCGTCTGAATGAAAAGGGACTGTATGGTAGGATACCCAGGAAGACCCCACTTCTTACCCCGAGACATAAAAAAGCCAGGCTGGAGTTTGCCAAAACTTTCCTGAGAAAGCCTACAATGTTTTGGAAGAATGTTCTCTCTTTTTGGGCAAAGGCATCAACATAGAGTAGGAGAAAAAAAAAGGCATTCAAAGAAAAGAACACGGTCCCTACAGTCAAACATGGCGGAGGTTCCCTGATGTTTTGGGGTTGCTTTGCTGCCTCTGGCACTGGACTGCTTGACCGTGTGCATGGCATTATGAAGTCTGAAGATTACCAACAAATTTTGCAGCATAATGTAGGGCCCAGTGTGAGAAAGCTGGGTCTCCCTCAGAGGTCATGGGTCTTCCAGCAGGACAATGACCCAAAACACACTTCAAAAAGCACTAGAAAATGGTTTGAGAGAAAGCACTGGAGACTTCTAAGGTGGCCAGCAATGAGTCCAGACCTGAATCCCATAGAACACCTGTGGAGAGATGTAAAAATATCAGGGACCTGTAGCAGTTTGCCAAAGAAGAATGGTCTAAAATTCCAGCAGAGCATTGTAAGAAACTCACTGATGGTTACCGGAAGCGGTTGATCGCAGTTACTTTGGCTAAAGGTTGTTCAACCAAATATTAGGCTGAGGGTGCCAATACTTTTGTCTGGCCCATTTTTGGAGTTTTGTGTGAAATTATCAATGTTTTGCTTTTTGCTTCATTCTCTGTTGTGTTTTTTCATTGAAGACAAATTAAATGAAGATAATTATACCAAAGAATTTGTGATTGCAATCATTTTCAGGAAGAAACTGAGTATTATCTGACAGAATTGCAGGGGTGTCAATACTTTTGGCCAACACTGTATATATATATATATATATATATATATAAATATATATATTGATAGAGCCACTCACAGCTGCCAATTCCAGGGAGACACAGGAAGCCTTGCAGGGTACACGTCTGCTTTATTGCTGCCATAAACCGTATACACACAACCAAACCGAGGATCAGCTTCTAAGGCTTAGAGCTGCAAACTGTGCTCTGCTGCACTCCAAACTCACACCAGAGAGAAAAAAAAACAGAGGTGAACATTTAACTTCTCTGACCACACCTCAGGGAGGGAGGGACATGGTGAATCAGCCCCAGCTCACATAACTGAGTTCATCAATCTGGCTGACACATATCTCCCATCCATTACGGTACCAGTAATCATATTACAACATATATATATATATTCAGATAAAAGGAACAGCACCAAAATTACCCAAGAATGTGCAGTGCTTTTTCCAACATCTGCTCAAATGTCCAGTTGAAAGGTGCAAAAATTGCCTGTGGCGTGTGCGCTGTTTTTTCATATTTTTTCACTATATATCTAATATATAATCACCAATAATATGTCACAGACTTCCAGCACTTATGTCACTATCCCACAATGCACCGCGCCACCATTGTGGGATAGCGACACAAGTGCCAAAAGTAAGTGACACGGACCTCATCACTACCATTGGGAGATCAGCGGCGCTAGCTGCTGATCTCCTGACGGTAGCCGTGGCTCATCACCTGCCGCACGGCGTTCAGCAGCGGAAGTGCCCCGACCGTCATATTGTAACACCCAAGTTATGGGTATTCCGATATGGCGGCCGGAATTCAAATCCCCCGCCAAAGCCGTCCTCACGTGCCAACAGCGCTGATTGGCTCTGTTGGCGCATGATTTAAATCGCGCTTCGCTGATTGAACGCCGTGATCCGCGGCGACCAATTAGCGAAGCCGCTTAGCAGGAGATTTGAATCCCGCGCCGCTCAGCCAATCAGTGGCGCGGGATTCAAATCTCCCGCCAAGCCACGTACCGCTTTGCTGATTGGTCGCTGCCGACCACGGTGACCAATCAGCGCTATTGGCGTGTGATTTAAATTGTGCTTCGCTGATTGTTTGCTGTGATCCATGGCGAACAATCAGCAAAGCGGCTTAGCGGGAGATTTGAATCCCGCGCCGCTCAGCCAATCAGTGGCGCGGGATTCAAATCTCCCGCCAAGCCGCATACCGCTTCGCTGATTGGTCGCTGCCGACCACGGTGACCAATCAGCGCTGTTGGTGTGTGATTTAAATTGTGCTTCGCTGATTGGTCACCGCTATCCATATTGCCTGGGTCTCGACCAATCAGCTGAGTGGCGACGGGCAGGTTTAAATCTCCCGCCAATACCACGCTGCTCAGCTGATTGGTCGCGCGCTGCCCGTCTCTCAGCTAATCAGCTGAGCACCTCGGTATTGGCGGGAGATTTAATGCTGGCTCAGCTCAGTGGTTAGCACTGTATGATGCTTCAGTGGTTAGCACTGTATTGTGGCTCAGTGGTTAGCACTGTACGTGGCTCAGTGGTTAGCACTGTATATGGTGACTCAGTGGTTAGCACTGTATGATGGGTCAGTGGTTAGCACTGTATGATGGGTCAGTGGTTAGCACTGTATGGTGGCTCAGTGGTTAGCACTGTATATGGTGGCTCAGTGGTTAGCACTGTATGGTGGCTCAGTGGTTAGAACTGTGTATGGTGGCTCAGTAGTTAGCACTGTATGGTGGCTCAGTGGTTAGCACTGTATATGGTGGCCCAGTGTTTAGGTGGCTCAATGGTTAGCACGGAATGTTGGCTCAGTGGTTAGCACTGTATGGTGGCCCAGTGGTTAGCACTGTATGGTGGCTCAGTGGTTAGCACTCTATGGTGGTTCAGTGGTTAGCACTGTATGGTGGCTCAGTGGTTAGCACTGTATATGGTGGCTCAGTGATTAGCACTGTATGGTGGCTCAGTGGTTAGAACTGTGTATGGTGGAACAGTAGTTAGCACTGTATGGTGGCTCAGTGGTTAGCACTGTATATGGTGGCCCAGTGTTTAGGTGGCTCAGTGGTTAGCATGGAATGGTGGCTCAGTGGTTAGCACTGTATGGTGGCTTAGTGGTTAGCATTGTATGGTGGCTCAGTGGTTAGCACTCTATGGTGGTTCAGTGGTTAGCACTGTATGGTGGCTCAGTGGTTAGCACTGTATATGGTGGCTCAGTGATTAGCACTGTATGGTGGCTCAGTGGTTAGAACTGTGTATGGTGGAACAGTAGTTAGCACTGTATGGTGGCTCAGTGGTTAGCACTGTATATGGTGGCCCAGTGTTTAGGTGGCTCAATGGTTAGCACGGAATGTTGGCTCAGTGGTTAGCACTGTATGGTGGCCCAGTGGTTAGCACTGTATGGTGGCTCAGTGGTTAGCATTGTATACGGTGGCTGAGTGGTTAGCACTGTGTGGTGGGTGGCTCAGTGGTTAGAACTGTGTATGGTTGTTCAATGTTTAGCACTGTATGGTGGCTCAGTTGTTAATACTGTATATGGTGGCTCAGTGGTTAGCACTGTATGGTGGCTCAGTGGTTAGTACTGTATATGGTGGCTCAGTGGTTAGCACTCTATATGGTAGCTCAGTGGTTAGCACTGTATATGGTGGCTCAGTGTTTAGGTGGCTCAGTGGTTAGCATTCAGCTGAGCGGCGGCCGGCAGGTTTAAATCTCCCACCAATACTGCGCTGCTCAGCTGATTGGTCACGCGCTGCCCGGCTCTCAACCAATCAGCTGAGCCGCGCGGTATTGGTTGGAGATTTAAAGCTGACTCAGCTCAGTGGTTAGCACTGTATGGTGGTTCAGTGTTTTGCTGGCTCAGTGGTTAGCACTGTATATGCTGGCTCAGTGGTTAGCACTGTATGGTGGCTCAGTGTTTTGCTGGCTCAGTGGTTAGCACTGTATATGGTGGCTCAGTGGTTAGCACTGTATGGTGGCTCAGTGGTTAGCACTGTATATGGCGGCTCAGTGGTTAGGTTGCTCAGTGGTTAGCACGAAATGGTGGCTCAGTGGTTAGCACTGTATGGTGGCTTAGTGGTTAGCATTGTATGGTGGCTCAGTGGTTAGCACTGTATGGTGGTTCAGTGGTTAGCGCTGTATGGTGGCTCAGTGGTTAGCACTGTATGGTAGCTCAGTGGTTAGTACTGTATATGGTGGCTCAGTGGTTAGCATTGTATATGGTGGCCCAGTGGTTAGCACTGTATGGTGGCTCAGTGGTTAGCATTATATACAGTGGCTGAGTGGTTAGCACTGCATGGTGGGTGGCTCAGTGGTTAGAACTGTGTATGGTGGTTGGCTCAGTGGTTAGCACTGTATGGTCGCTCAGTTGTTAGTATTGTATATGGTGGCTCAGTGGTTAGTACTGTATATGGTGGCTCAGTGGTTAGCACTCTATATGGTGGCTCATTGGTTAGCACTGTGTATGGTGGCTCAGTGGTTAGCACTGTATGGTGGCTCTGTGGTTAGCACTGTATGGTGGCTCAGTGGTTAGCACGGAATGGTAGCTCAGTGATTAGCACTGTATGGTGGCGCAGTGGTTAGCACTGTATGGTGGCTCTGTGGTTAGCACTGTATGGTGGCTCAGTGGTTAGCACTATATGATGGATCAGTGGTTAGCACAGTATATGGTGGCTCAGTGGTTAGCAATGTACAGTGGCTCTGTGGTTAGAAGGTTAGAACTGCGCGGTGGCTCAGTGGTTAGCACTGTATACTGTGGCTCAGTGGTTAGCACGGTATATGGTGGCTCAGTGGTTAGCAATGTATGGTGGCTCCGTGGTTAGAACTGTGCAGTGGCTCAGTGGTTACCACTGTGTGGTGGCTCTGTGCTCAGCACTGTATATGGTGACTCAGTGCTTAGCACTGTATATGGTGGCTCAGTGGTTAGCACTGTATATATATGGTGGCTCAGTGTTTAGGTGGCTCTGTGGTTATCACGAAATGGTGGCTTAGTGGTTAGCACTGTATGTTGGCACAGTGGTTAGCACTATATGGTGGCTCTGTGGTTAGCACTGCACATTGGCTCAGTAGTCAGCACTGTACAGTGGCTGAGTAGTCAGCACTCTAGAGTAGCTCAATGGTTATCACTGTATGGTGGCTCCATGGTTAGCACTGTATATGGTGGCTCAATGGTTAGCAATGTACAGAGGCTCCGTCGTTAGAACTGTGCGGTAGCTCAGTGGTTAGCACTGTATACTGTGGCTCAGTGGTTAGCACGGTATAAGGTGGCTCAGTGGTTCGCAATGTATGGTGGCTCAGTGGTTAGCACTGTACAGTGGCTCAGTAGTCAGCACTGTACAGTGGCTCAGTAGTCAGCACTCTAGAGTAGCTCAGTGGTTAGAACTGTATGGTGGCTCAGTGGTTAGCAATGTACGGTTGCTCTGTGGTTAGCAATATATAGTGGTTCAGTGGTTAGAACTGTGCGGTGGTTCAGAGGTTAGAACTGTGCGGTGGCTCAGTTGTTAATACTGTGCCATGGCTCAGTCGTTAGCACTGTGCAGTGGCTCAGTGGTTAGCACTGTGCAGTGGCTCAGTGGATAGCACTGTATATTGTGGCTTAGTGGTTAGCATGGTACAGTGGCTCAGTAGTCATCACTGTATGGTGGCTCAGTGGTGAGCATTATATGGTGGCTCAGTGATGGGAGGCAGGCACATGGGAGCCAGAAGGCACAGAGGAGGCAGGGGCACAGGGGAGGGAGAAGGCACAGGGGACGCAGAAGCCACAAGGAAGGCAGAATGCAGAGGGGAGGCAGTGGCACAGGGGGAGGCAGAGTCATGGGGAGAGACAGCGCACACAGGGAGAGACAGCGCACACAGGGGCTGAGAGCACACAGAGCGGAGAGAAAGGCACAAGTAAGACAGAGCGCACAGGGGAAAAGACAGCACAGACAGGAAAGAACGCACAAGGGGACACAGGCACAAAGACTGCCCTCCCGATGCAATAGCATCTGGCCTATTTCTAGTATCTATTATATAATTGCGAATGGGTTTTTTGCCCCTTCTGAGTCCACTCGCAATGCGAGTCGGCGTCGTCATGTGGATACGCCTGAAGCATTGGCCGCGCAGCGGCCATTGCGAGCAGTTCTAAGGCGACTCGCTATGCCCGCGCAGCGGGCATGGCGAGTCGCCTTAGCAGCGCGAAGCATTGGCCGCGAAGCGGCCATTGCGAGTCAGAGACTCGCTCTTCTAGAATCCCGATGCATGTGCATCGGGCACCCAGCTAGTATATATATATATGTATATATGTTTGTGCTGTGCTTGTGTCTGAGCACAAATATATATTATATTGCAACACTGCTCGCGTTACATTTATATAACTCAAGCAGTGAGCAGCGTATTGTATACACAACACATAGGGGATGCTGGGACAGGAGCACATAAATCACAAAGGAGATGTAAGAAGATGGATGGGATGTCGGTTTCCTCTATGAAGACATCAATCGCATTGTCATGTTATGTAGTGTAATGTGTCACGCGTCTTATTTAATAATGTATAATATGTAACAATATTGTGTGTGGTTTCTCAGACTATAGGATAAGAGATGGTTAAATGTTGGGGCAAACCCACAATGGAAGGAGTTAGCATCTACTCAAAGTGATGATTATCTTTGGTACGCAAGATAGCGCCCTGTTTGTGAGTAGAGCAGACCTTTAGTGCCTTGTGGAAGTACTCATTCCCCCTTGGCTTTTTGCTTATTTTACATTACAACTTGTGTTTCGATTTTTTGTAATCCGATTGTGTGTGATGCATCAGCACTAAATAGTCTTAGGCCCCCTTCACAACACATTTTTTTGCACATCAGTGGTGATCCTTGAATTTCAAGGATCACACAGACAGGCACGGATCTGTGCCAACAGATGCCACTGATGCCAATGGATCCGTTTTGTCCACGGATCCGTGAACAGTTAGCAGAGATAGGGATGTACCTTGCATCTGAGCATGCTCAGTACAGCAAATCGGATCAGTTTTACGGATCCGTTTTGATCCCATCACCATAGAGCTCTATGTTATTTGAAATGCACAGCAACGGATCAATTTCTGTCCGATTTTTTTCAAGACAGGCCAAAATCAGAGCAGGCTCTGATTTTTGGGACGGGAAAAAAGCTGACACAGACGGATCCATCACAAAACTGACACAATCAGATGCCAATAAGGACCAATCCGTGCACTTCCGTGCCCATAGGGATACATGGAGGCCAAATCAGATCCGTGGCTATCAGTTTTACAACAGATAGACACGGATACACAAAAAACGTGATGTGAAGGGGGCCTTAGTTGAGGAAGTGAGAAAAATATATACAAATTTAATTTATGAGATAAAATAAATAAAAATTGACATGTGCATATGTATTCCTCTTTTTTTGCTGTTAAGCCCCTGCAAATTTGTGGTGCAAGCAATTACCTTCATAAGTCACTGCTTAGTGAAAGAAAGTCCATCTGTGTGTATTTGAACTTTCTCATGGTCTGTCAGTATATACACCTTTTCAGAAAGGCTACAGAGGCTGCAACACCATTAAGCTAGAGGCACCACTAACCAAACAACATTATGAAGACCAAGGATATCTCCAAACAAGTCATGGTCAAAGCTGTTGATTATTCCAAGTTGGGTTCTAAAAAAATATCCCAGTCTCTGATGATCCCCCAGAGCACCATCAAATCCATTATCATCAAATGGAAAAAAACAAGGTACCACAACAAGCCTGCCAAGAGAGGGTCGCCCATTTAAACTCTCTGCCCAGGCAAACAGAGTATTAATCACAGAGTCAGCACAAAGACGAAAGGTAACCCTGAAGGAGCTACAGCGTTCCCAAGCATATACTAGAGTATCTGTCCATACGGCCACAATAAGCCATACATTCCATACACTTACAGCCCAAAATTGGAAGGCTCAATTTGATTTTGCAAAAAGACGTGTGTGAGACTCTCCAATGTATGAAGAAAAGTGCTGTGGTCAGATGAGACCAAAACTAAAGTTTTTGGCCACCTAGGTAAACACTATGTCTGGCACCAAACCAACACAGCTCATCAAGAACACCGTCCCCACCGTGAAACATGGTGGTAGTAGCATCATGCTGTGGAGATGTTTTTCAACAGCAGGGACAGGAAAAATGGTCTGAGTAGAGGAGAAGGTGGATCTTGCAAAATACAAGGATATTCTTGAGTTTTAGTTTGTCAGTGATTTGAGACTGTGGCGGAGGTTCATCTTCCAACAAGACATTGACTCAAAGCATTCTGCTAAAGCAACCCTTGAGTGGTTTAAGGAGAAAAATGTAATTGTATTGGAGTGGCCTAGTCAAATCCCAGACCTTAATATAATTGAGAATCTGTGGACAGAAATGAAGACTGCTGTTCACCATAGGAAACCCTTTAACTTGAAGAAGCTGGAGCAGTTTTGCCTTGAGGAATGGGCAAAAATCCTAGCATCAAGATGTGGAAACCTCAGAGAGACTTATCCAAAGTGACTTTCTGCTGTATTTGCCACATAGGGAAGCTTTACAAAGTACTGACTTTAACCCCTTCCCGACCTTTGACGTTGTAGAACGTCATGAAAGTCGGTGCCTTCCCAACCCATGACATTGTACAACGTCATGGCAGTTACCTCGGCACCGCTGCAGCGGTAACCGCCATCGTTTCCTATCACAGAGCACCGGGGCTTGAGGTCAGGGGGGTGGATTCCCCACCCCGCCCCCAGGATCACGGTGATTGGCTGTTTGAACTTTCCATTCAAATTGTTAGCGGACATCATGTCACGTATGGAGAGCTCCTGTGTGCCTAAACATTAGAGCTCCCCTACAAGTGACCCCATTTTGGAAACTAGACCCCATAATGAACGTATCTAGATGCATAGTGAGCACTTTGAACCCCCAGGTACTTCACAAATTGATCCGTAAAAATGTTATCCTATTACCCATGTGAAAATGAAAAAATTGAGGCTAAAAGAACATTTATGTTAGAAAAATTAAAATGTCCATTTTTTCCTTCCACGCTGCTTAAGTTACTGTGAGGCACCTGAAGGGTTAATAATCTTCTTGAATGTAGTTTTGAATAGCTTGAGGGGTGCAGTTTTTGGAATGGTGCCACTTTTGGGTGTTTTCTGTCATGTACGCCCAGGCCCGATAGGTGGGAAAGATGGGACTTTTCCCTATGGGCCACCCGCTAGTGTGGTGCGGAGGCCGCCCGCTCCTCCGGCCCGCAGCCTTGCTTTAAATCAGTTGCCATCATGCAGCCACAGTATGCAGGGGGCGTGGCCATGAATGTGAAGGGGTGGGGCCATTTCCCCAAAGCAAGGCACCACTCACACCAATTAGGATGACAGATGCAGATCCCAGTCCCTCCACCATCTTCATCATATTCCTGATCCCACCCTGAGCTGATCATGTGACCCCTGATGCCTCCCCTCCATGTGACATCATCACAGGTCCTATATGTGAGTATCATGTGTGTCTGTCTGAGTGTCTTTCTGTCTGTGTCTGTCTGTCTCTACACAACACTATACAGTATATACAGGTCCACACTACATGCTGTACTAGTGTGCCTATTACTGTATATATATAGTGTGGACCTGTATATACAGTATAGTGCCAGTGGCGTAGCTACTGTTTGTGGCGCCCGGGGCGGTCGAAAAATTTGCCGCCCCCTTGGTCGTTGATAATTCCAGGGGTCAGGGGGGTACCGCTAGTGGGTTAGGAGCCACTTAAGTGTACCTGTTAATCAGGGTCAAATTCAATGGTGATCAAGTGCTGTAGGATGCGCGCTTGCGGCCTCCGGGATCCGGAACGGCTGCTGGCACTTAGCTATGATGTCATGCCGTAATGCCGTAAAGTGCGGGCAGCGACATCACCACAGGTCCTATCACCGATCACCAGTGTCCCTATTATAGTCATTATATTGTTATCTGGGACAACAATGTTAACTATTCCCCAATAGAACACGCTGGGATATACAGTATATAGCACCAAAGATAGAAGAATGGAATAAATCAAACACTGAATACAAAACGATCTACCTGTAAATTAATGAGAATAAACAGTAATAGTATACACATAGGAAACATTGCGCACGGAAGAAGATAGTAATATACAGGTCATCACCTAGTACAGAGATCAGAGGATGGCAATATACAGGTGTACACCTAGTACACGGCTCGCACACACACACACTCACAGAGACACGGCTATCACACACACACACAGAGGCACAGCTATCACACACACACACAGAGGCACGGCCCACACACACAGAGACACGGCCCGCACACACACACAGAGGCACGGCCCGCAAACACACACAGAGGCACGGCTCACACACGGCCGCACACACACAGAGGCACGGCTCACACACACAGAGGCACAGCTCGCACACAAAGAGGCACGGCTCGCACACACAGAGGCACGGCTCGCAGACACAGAGGCACGGCTCGCACACACAGAGGCACGGCTCACACGCACAGAGGCACGGCTCGCACGCACACACACAGAGGCACGGCTCACACACAGAGGCATGGCTATCACACACACACAGAGGCACGGCTATCACACACACACAGAGGCACGGCTATCACACACACACAGAGGCACGGCTATCACACACACACAACTCACACACACTTTCTACAGATTCCTCACTCAGGTATCACAATCCTCTGTGCTGCAGGAGGGCTTGTTCACATGGGCAGCTTCACCTGCTCACAGCAGCTGGGTCCCACTCCTCGCCCCTCCCCCACTCACTACAAAGCAGGAGATCAGTCACCTTGTGACCCGGAGCTGCTCCTAGGTGTCCTCCATGCAGCACAGGTAGCCACCTCTGCTGGCTCTCACTGCTTCCCTTCATTCAGATCACTGGCCAGTCATTACCCCCTCCCTCCTCTGCTCTCCTCTCCTCTCAGCTCCTCTGCTCTCCTCTCACCGACACCTTCAAGCTCTTCCCTCCGCTCCTCCGCTCTCCTCCTTTCCTCGCAGCTCCCCTCACCTCCTCCAGTCTCCCAGCATGTGTCCTGCGCTCTGCCCTGCGGGACGCTGACTGATGACATCACCTCCCACTCAGTGCACAGCAGAACTGCAGGGGGCGAGAGATTTGAAAGCAGACAGCAGCCGGCGTGCTGCACTGCTTCAGTATATAGCGCAGGCGGCGGCCGCGGATCCTATGGCAGTAGCTGCCACATTGCCGCCCCTACACATGTGCCGCCTGGGGCGGACCGCCCCCCCGCGCTACGCCACTGTATAGTGCTGTGTATACAAGATATACACCAGCACTCTCAGATGTGCATAGAGTGCACAGTGTGTAATGTGCATAGAGCCTGCAGTGTGTAATATGTATACAGCCCGCAGTGTGCAATGTGCATAGAGCACGGAGTGTGTACTGTGCAAACAGCCCGCAGTCTGTACTGGCCACACAGCCCGGAGTCTGTAATGTGCATGGAGCCTGCAGTCTGTAAGGTGCATAGAGCTTGCAGTCTGTAATGTGCATAGAGCCCGCAGTCTGTAAGGTGCATAGAGCCTGCAGTCTGTAATGTGCATACAGCCCGCAGTCTGTAATGTACATTCCCCATTTCTGTCCCAGTCTGTAATGTGCATAGAACCCGCAGTCTGTAATGTGCATATAGCCCGCAGTCTGTAATGTACATAGAGCCAGCAGTCTGTAATTTGCATAGAGCCCGCAGTCTGTAATGTGCATACAGACCGCAGTCTGTAATGTGCATACAGCGGGTAGTCTGTAATGTATATACAGCGGCCAGTCTGTAATGTGTATACAGCGGGCAGTCTGTAATGTGTATACAGCGGGCAGTCTGTAATGTTCATACAGCAAGCAGTCTCTAATGTATATACTGCCCGCCGTCTGTAATGTGTATACAGCCCGCAGTCTCTAATGTATATACAGCGGACAGTCTCTAATGTGTATACAGCGGGCAGTCTGTAATGTGTATACTGCGGGCAGTCTGTGTTTTGTACGCGGCCCACAGTCTGTAATGTGCAGCATCAGAAAGTTTTCCTGCGGGCAGAGTTCGCTCTCTGTTCTTCCCGGTGCCTCCATGGATTCTGTTCCTCTCTGCATCCAGCACTGAACGTTCTGCCGCCACCTTCCATCTTTCCCCATCTTTAGGATCTGGCTGAGTCTTTGCTATGTATATACCACAGCCTCCTATCTATATAGCACATCCTCCTGGGTATCCTCAGAATCTGTATTATTCTGTATATACCACTGCACAGTACCACTTCTGACCTGTATACTGGGTGTAATCCTCAGTATCTGTATTATTCTGTATATATACACTGCACAGTACCACTTCTCCTGTCCTGTATACTGGATGTAATCCTCAGTATCTGTATTATTCTGTATATATACACTGCACAGTACCACTTCTCCTGTCCTGTATACTGGGTGTAATCCTCAGTATCTGTATTATTCTGAATATATACACTACACAGTACCACTTCTCCTGTCCTGTATACTGGGTGTATTATTATTACCGTATATACTCGTGTATAAGCCGAGTTTTTCAGCCCAAAATTTGGGCTGAAAAGTCTCCCCCTCGGCTTATACACGAGTTAATACGGTGGTGGAGGCTGTGGAGGCTGGAGGAGGCGGGGGGAGGCTGCTGTATGAGCGGCCCCGTCACGTGGGGCCGCTCATTATATATGCACTGCTTCCCAATCAGCGGCAGGGGGAAACAGTGCATATATGCCCCCAAATGCTGGCACTCGCCCCCCTTGTAAGGGCCCCCCCCGCTGCGTATCTTACCATCCCGGTCTTCTGCACAGCGCCGCTCCTCGGTGCTCCGTCCTCGCTGCTCCCGTCCTGCTACATCTGGGATTCCCGGCCGTCGCAGGTATATGACGTCATCGCGTAACGGCCGGGGATCCCGGATGTAGCAGGACGGGAGCAGTGAGGACGGAGCACCGAGGAGCGGCGCTGTGCAGAAGACTAGGATGGTAAGTTAAGCAGTGGGGGGGGGGCCCCTTACAAGGGGGGCGAGTGCCAGCATTTGGGGGCACCTGTAATCCCCCCTGGGGGCTGCTGTATCACCCCTGGGGGCCGCTGTATACCCCCAGGGCCGCTGTATCCCCCCTGGGGGCTGCTGTATCACCCTGGGGGCTGCTGTATACCCCAGGGCCGCTGTATCCCCCCTGGGGGCTGCTGTATCACCCCTGGGGGCTGCTGTATACCCCCAGGGCCGCTGTATCCCCCCTGGGGGCTGCTGTATCACCCCTGGGGGCTGCTGTATACCCCCAGGGCTGCTGTATATACTGCTGGGGCTGCTGTATACTACCACTGGGGCTGCTGTATGCTACCACTGGGGCTGCTGTATACTACCACTGGGGCTGCTGTATACTACCACTGGGGCTGCTGGGGCTGCGGTATACTACCACTGGGGCTGCTGTATACTACCACTGGGGCTGCTGTATACTACCACTGGGGCTGCTGTATACTTCCACTGGGGCTGCTGGGGCTGCTGTATACTACCACTGGGGCTGCTGTATACTACCACTGGGGCTGCTGTATACTACCACTGGGGCTGCAGGGGCTGCTGTATACTACCACTGGGGCTGCTGTATACTACCACTGGGGCTGCTGTATACTACCACTGGGGCTGCTGGGGCTGCTGTATACTACCACTGGGGCTGCTGTATACTACCACTGGGGCTGCTGGATACTACCACTGGGGCTGCTGAATACTACCACTGGGGCTGCTGTATACTACCACTGGGGAGGCCTGTATACCACACTGCTGGGGGCTGTATACCTGTGCTGGGGTCCACCCTCGGCTTATACATGAGTCAATAGGTTTTCCCAGATTTTGGGGGCAAAAGTAGGGGGGTCGGCTTATACACGGGTCGGCTTATACACGAGTATATACGGGTATTATTTATTTATATAGCGCCATTAGGTTCCATGGCGCTTTACATGTGGATTCCTCAGTATCTGTATTATTCTGTATATATACTCTGCACAGTACCACTTCTCCTGTCCTTTATACTGGGTGTAATCCTCAGGGAAAAAACAAAAGGCACCAGCACTGCCAGAAAATATAAATATTGTGTAAATACACATATTGCTTCCAAACTGTAAAACATTTTTGAGACATTTAGCAAAAGATTAAAAAATCTTTTGAGCCACCCTGCCAAACATCAAGGAATTCTCAGATAGGGTGGTCCTTCTCTATAATTTTTAATTTTTATTGTGTCATAATACCTCAAGCATAAACATAAAGTGGACCATATAAAGCTAGCACTCACCTTATGCATCTCAGACCTGCTTCCAAGGTGCAGGTCAGTACAAGTGATTTAAGGTAACCTAGGCCCCTGCACCTGCAGCCTACATTACAAATTTCTGGGCTTTTCAAAGTTAACCCTCCCTGCACCACACCAGCCTTCATGGTTAAAAGCAGGTTAGGTTCAGGTGAATGAAGCAAAATGAACTGAGCCTGAGGGCTGGGTGTGATAACCGTGTGTGAACAGTTACCAAGAATACTAGTGTCAATACAGATGGAACAGACAAAATCTGGCGTGCACGGCAAAGTGGTGGTCAGCCACTAGACCATTCCCAGGGAAAAAACAAAAGGCGCCAACACTGCCAGAAAATATAAACATTGTGTAAATACACATATTGCTTCCAATTTGTAAACATTTTTTGAGACATTTAGCAAAAGATTAAAAAATCTTTTGAGCCACCCTGCCAAACGTCAAGGCATTCTCAGATAGGGTGGACCTACTCTATAATTTTTAATTTTTATTGTGTCATAAGACCTCAAACATAAACATAAAAGTGGACCATATAAAGCTAGCATTCACCTTATGCATATCAGACCTGCTTCCAAGGTGCAGGTCAGTACAAGTGATTTAAGGTAACCTAGGCCCCTGCACCTGCAGCCTACACCATAAATGTCCGATTACTTTTTTCATTACTGGGTGTAATCCTCAGTATCTGTATTATCCTGTATATAAACTGCTCAGTACCACTTCTCCTGTCCTGTATACTGGGTGTAATCCACAGAATCTGTATTATTCTGTATATATACACTGCACAGCACCACTTCTCCTGTCCTTTATACTGAGTGTAATCCTCAGTATCGTATTATTCTGTATATATACATTGCACAGTACTACTTCTCCTGTCCTGTATACTGGGTGTAATCCTCAGTATCTGTATTATTCTATATATATACACTGCACAGTACCACGTCTGTCCCGTATACTGGGTGTGATCCTCAGTATCTGTATTATTCTGTATATACACTGCACAGCACCACTTTTCTTGTCCTGTATACTGAGTGTAATCCTCAGTATCGTATTATTCTGTATATATACACTGCACAGTACCACTTCTCCTGTCCTGTATACTGGGTGTAATGCTCAGTATCTGTATTATTCTGTATATATACACTGCACAGTACCACTTCTCCTGTCCTGTATACAGGCTGTAATCCTCAGTGTCTGTATTATTTTGTATATACACTGGTCAGTAGTGTTACCACCCGGGGGTCTGCCGCCCGTGCCCCGCGGCCTGCTGCCTTTACTCCCTCGGCTCCTACCGCCCCTGTCCGGCTTCAAGGATCTCGGGTGTCGACCGTCCGCCGACGGCTCCGGGGCGCTGGCAGCCGCCGCCCGCGGGTCGGTCGGGTAGCGTCTTCCTTACCGTATGCTCCCCGGGTGCGCGCACCTGTCCCCAGCCGCAGGGGTCCAGCACCCTCTGCTTCAGCAGCGCTGCTCATCTCACTTCCGGGGCCGCTGCTTGAGCTATGACAATCCATCTCCAAGTCAGTATCTGCTGGAGAACTGCAGGGAGCTTGCTCCTCCCCTCAGCCAATCACCATGTCTCTGTGTTCTGCCAATCAGGAGTACCCTGCTGTGATATAAGCTTCCTGTTTCCTCTTACTCTTTGCCAGGGCAATTTCTATGTAGTGAACTTGCTAATCCTGGTCTGGTCAGGTTGTTCCTTAATTGGCTTGATATCTGATTACTCTGTGTTCCTTCCCGCAGATTCCTCCCGTGCCGGCTCCTCGCTGACGCCAGTGGTCTCGGTCTGCTTCCCGGACCTCTTCCCTGCTGAAGCGCTATCTCCAGTCCTGCTCCGGATTCTCAGTGTTCCCGGTTCCCCGTATCCTATTTTATACCCGGTTGCTGTTTTGTTACCACGTCGCCTGGGGTCGGTTTAACACTCGTGTCCGCTTCATTGGTCCCCCCGAGGTTGGTACCGGCGGTATCCCTGTATAGGGGTCAAGCGCTCTGGGGCCTCCTTCGGTGGTATTCCGGTGCTGCGACCTTGTGGCTCTCCCCTGGGGTGTGGGTTGTTGTTTTATTGTTGTTCAAATAAACCTGTTGACTCTACTGTACTGGTCCGCCTCTCTATCACCCGGTATCAGCATCCGCTCTACGCGGTCCAGTGGGTCCACGTGTGGGGTCCGTCAGTAGGACGTGACAGATCTTGCCCTGGCCATGGACCCCGCTGATACCAGGTTTGATGCCCAAAGAGAGCTGGCCGGACTCCGCCAGAGCCACGACCAGGTCGTGGGATTTATCCAGTCTCTGGAGGCCTGCCTAGGGGCGCTCTCCACTACTGATCCCGCTCTCTCTTCTCAGATCTTGGGTCTCCACCAGGAGTTGGACCACCAGAGAGGGATACAAACTCGGATGCTATCCCATATGGCCTCCGTGGATGATCGGCTTACCAGCCTACAGAGAGCGACAGGAAGTCCAGGTTCCGTCCCCGTGCTACCTGCAGGAGCTCCGGCCGGAGCCGTGTCTTCTCCACGCTTATGCCAGCCCACCAGGTATGCAGGGGATCCTAAAGCATGTCGGGGGTTCATCAACCAGTGCCAACTCCACTTCCGGTTGCTACCCCACCAATTCCCGACGGATGAGGCAAGAGTGGCGTTTCTGGCTTCGCATCTCGAGGGAGAAGCACTGGCGTGGTTCAACCCGGTATTGGAGAGGGAGGATTCCATCATGTCCAACCTCCGGGCGTTCCTGGGCACCTTTCGTAGGACCTTTGATGAGCCGGGATGGGTGGCCTCTGTAACCGAAGGAACTCTTCAACTTACACCAAGGTAACCTGTCTGTTGGGCAGTATGCCATCCGGTTCCGAACTCCGCTGGGCGGATGAGCCCTTAGTTGGTGTCTTCCGCCGGGGGTTGTCGAGCCGGATCAAAGACGAACTGGCGGTTCGGGACCTGCCCAGCTCCCTGGAGGAGTACATCGCCCTCGCTGTCCGAATTGACCGTCGTCTTCAGGAGCGGTCCCAGGAGAGAACACAGGAGAGGACGCAGGAGAGAAGACCCCTTCGCTTGGCTCCCACTTTCCAGCGACCCCTTCTTTCGGTACCCACAGCGCCTCCGGCAGGTCAGGAGGCCATGCAGGTGGATCACGTCCGCTCCCGGATCCAGATGAGGGAGGAGAGGATCACCCGGGGTCTATGCCTGTACTGCGGAGGATCTGACCACTTTCGTCGCCAATGCCCCAAGTGGCCAGAGAACCTTCGTCTTGGACAGGTGAGAGAGACCAACCTAACGAAGAACGATTCCTCTCACCCTCTCACTATTGCCATCCTGCTTAAGGTCGGAGACAAACGTACTTCGGAGGTGGCTCACCTGGATTCCGGTTCTGCAAGTAATTTCGTGCAACAAGATGCGGCGCAGCGCTACGGTATTCCCATATACCCCCTGCAGCATCCCCGTGTTGTCATCTCGGTCGATGGGAGACCCTTACAGGACGCAGTGACGGGTGTCCCGGAGAGGTAGAGATACAAGTCGGAGCTCTGCACACGGAACGCCTCACTTTCTATGTCCTGCCGACCCTGTCTCCTCCGTTTATGCTCGGTCTTCCATGGCTCCGCATGCATGAACCGGTTCTGGAATGGCGATCAGGTGAGGTCCTGCGGTGGGGCAGGCTTGTCATAGTCGATGCCTTCTTCCTGTGTCCCCGATCCGGTTGCCACCATCACCGGCAGCGCTACCCGGTCTGCCCTCGGCCTATTGGTCGTATGCCGACGTCTTCGACAAGAAGGAGGCCGAGACGTTACCCCTGCACAGACCTTATGACTGTCCTATTGACCTGGTGCCTGGGGCTCTACTCCCGAAAGGCCGTATCTACCCGTTAAACCCTGCCGAGACCCAGGCAATGTTTGACTACGTAAGGGACAGCCTGGCGCGGGGTTTCATACAGAAGTCCTCCTCGCCCGCAGGGGCAGGGTTCTTCTTCGTGAAGGACGGCTCCTTACGACCATGCATGGACTATCGGGGTCTCAACGCCATCACCGTGAAGAATAGATACCCGCTTCCCCTCATACCGGAGCTTTTCGACCGGCTACGTGGATCCCGGGTCTTCACGAAGCTGGACCTCCGGAAGGCATATAACCTGGTCCGGATACGAGCAGGGGACGAATGGAAGACCGCCTTCAACACCCGGGACGGGCACTACGAATATAAGGTAATGCCGTTCGGTCTCAGTAACGCCCCTGCTGTCTTCCAGGAATTCGTGAACGATGTCTTCCGGGACCTCCTGTACGTGTGTGTCGTGGTCTATCTGGTGACATTCTGGTGTTTTCTCCGTACCTTCCCACTCACAGGCGAGATGTCCGACGGGTCCTACTCCGGTTACGGGAGAACCAGTTATATGCCAAATACGAGAAATGCTTGTTCGAACGGACATCTTTGCCCTTTCTGGGCTACGTTATCTCCGACGTCGGTCTGGAGATGGACCCGGAGAAGCTTTCCGCAATCCTCTCGTGGCCTCGACCCGTGGGACTCAAGGCCATCCAGAGGTTCCTTGGTTTCGCCAACTACTATCGGCAGTTCATCCCACATTTCTCCGATGTGGTCAAGCCTCTTACCGCACTGACCCGGAAGGGGACACCTGCTAAGGCTTGGACCCCTGAGGCCGAGACCGCCTTCATGACACTCAAGAGTGCCTTTTCCTCGGCTCCAGTTCTCCACCGGCTGGTGGCGGATAAACAATTCTTTCTGGAGGTGGACGCATCCTCCTCCGGAGCCGGAGCCGTCCTCTCCCAGAAGTCCTCCACAGGGCGTATGGTGACATGCGGCTTTTTCTCCAAAGCCTTTTCCTCCGCAGAGCGGAACTAGTCCATAGGGGATCGGGAGCTGCTGGCCGTCAAAATGGCGCTGGAGGAGTGGCGATACCTCCTGGACGGCGCAGTACATCCCGTGGTGATTTACACAGATCACAAGAACCTGGCATACATACAGTCGGCACAGAGACTCAATCCCCGACAGGCTCGATGGTCACTGTTTTTCGCCCGCTTTGATTTTCAACTCCATTTTCGCCCAGCAGGCAAGAACATCAAGGCGGATGCCCTAGCCCGGTCCTTCCTCGTAGAGGACCAAGAGGAGGAGCCCCGATCCATCATCAATCCATCCAACATCTGCATGGTGGCACCACTCCGTCTGTCCCTTCCGCCTCCAGGTAAGATGCTGGTACCCGAGGCTGATCGCAGGCACGTCCTTCGCTGGGGTCATTCGTCCAGACTCGCAGGCCATGCGGGGGTAACAAAGACCCAGCTCCTGATTGAGCGGTACTACTGGTGGCCGCAGATGCGTCAGGACATCTCCGACTATGTCTCCGCCTGTCCTTCTTGCGCTCGGAACAAGACGCCCAAGCAACGGCCCGTCGGGCTCCTTCTACCCTTACCGGTGCCCTCGGAACCATGGAGGCACATCGCCATGGACTTCGTCACCGACCTTCCTGTCTCCTCCGGCAACACTGTGGTATGGGTCGTGGTTGACCGGTTCTCTAAGATGGCTCATTTCATTCCCCTGCCCGGTCTTCCGTCTGCTCCCAGGTTGGCTGAACTGTTCGTGTCTCATGTTCTCCGTCTGCATGGTCTTCCCTCTAACATTGTCTCCGACAGGGGTGTGCAGTTTGTCTCCAGGTTCTGGCGTTCTCTCTGCAAGAAGCTCGATGTCAACCTCGACTTCTCTTCAGCTTATCATCCACAGTCCAATGGGCAGGTCGAATGGGTAAATCAAGTGTTGTCCGGGTACCTGCGACACTTCGTCAATGCCCACCATGACGACTGGTCCTCCCTGCTTCCCTGGGCCGAATTTTCCTATAATAACCACGTTGGTGAGTCCTCCCGTAACACCCCTTTCTTTATAGTCTACGGACACCATCCTAGGGTCCCACGTTCCGTGGCGGACGCAACTCCGAATCCAGCTGCGAACACGCTGGCTCGAGACTTTACCAAGATCTGGGAGACGACCCGTACAGCCCTGGAGAGGGCTTCCCAGCGGATGAAGGGTCATGCCGACAAACGCCGTCTGGACTCACCCCTGTTCAACCCCGGAGACAAGGTATGGCTCTCCTCCAAGTACGTACGCCTCAAGATGCCTTCCTACAAGCTCGGTCCGCGTTATCTCGGTCCCTTTGCTGTGGTCCGGAGACTGAATGAGGTGTGCTACCAGCTACGATTGCCTCCGTCGCTGCGTATCCATAACTCTTTCCACCGTTCTCTCCTCAAGCCTCTGGTCCTCAACCGCTACTTCCCGGATTCGGACTCGCATCCACCACCGGTCACGGCTTCCGACGTGTTCAAGATCAGTGCTATTCTGGACATGAGGATGAGGGGTCGTTCTAAGTGGTATTTGGTCGACTGGAAGGGGTTTGGTTCCGAGGAACGGTCCTGGGTACCCGAGGCGGACGTCAATGCCCCGCGCCTCCTGCGCAGGTTTCTGGCCGGGTTCCGTCCGGGGGGGCGTGGAGGGGGGGGTACTGTTACCACCCAGGGTCTGCCGCCCGTGCCCCGCGGCCTGCTGCCTTTACTCCCTCGGCTCCTACCGCCCCTGTCCAGCTTCAAGGATCCCGGGTGTCGACCGTCCGCCGACGGCTCCGGGGCGCTGGCAGCTGCCGCCCGCGGGTCGGTCGGGTAGCGTCTTCCTTACCGTATGCTCCCCGGGTGCGCGCACCTGTCCCCAGCCGCAGGGGTCCAGCACCCTCTGCTTCAGCAGCGCTGCTCATCTCACTTCCGGGGCCGCTGCTTGAGCTATGACAATCCATCTCCAAGTCAGTATCTGCTGGAGAACTGCAGGGAGCTTGCTCCTCCCCTCAGCCAATCACCATGTCTCTGTGTTCTGCCAATCAGGAGTACCCTGCTGTGATATAAGCTTCCTGTTTCCTCTTACGCTTTGCCAGGGCAATTTCTATGTAGTGAACTTGCTAATCCTGGTCTGGTCAGGTTGTTCCTTAATTGGCTTGATATCTGATTACTCTGTGTTCCTTCCCGCAGATTCCTCCCGTGCCGGCTCCTCGCTGACTCCAGTGGTCTCGGTCTGCTTCTCGGACCTCTTCCCTGCTGAAGCGCTGTCTCCAGTCCTGCTCCGGATTCTCAGTGTTCCCGGTTCCCCGTGTCCTATTTCATACCCGGTTGCTGTTTTGTTACCACGTCGCCTGGGGTCGGTTTAACACTCGTGTCCGCTTCATTGGTCCCCCCCCGAGGTTGGTACCGGCGGTATCCCTGTATAGGGGTCAAGCGCTCCGGGGCCTCCTTCGGTGGTATTCCGGTGCTGCAACCTTGTGGCTCTCCCCTGGGGCGTGGGTTGTTGTTTTATTGTTGTTCAAATAAACCTGTTGACTCTACTGTACTGGTCCGCCTCTCTATCACCCGGTATCAGCATCCGCTCTACGCGGTCCAGTGGGTCCACGTGTGGGGTCCGTCAGTAGGACGTGACAAGTAGCACTTCTCCTCCCTGTATACTGGTTGTAATCCTCGGGATCTGTATTATTCTGCATATATACACAGCACAGTACCACTTCTCCGATCCTGTTGTCAGAGAGGTGGTATTGGACTTTGTGATTTTCAGCGTTTAACTGTTGATTAAATTAATTATCCCCAATATGGAAGTCATCACTTGTCTTCTTTACAGGTGATGACTTTCCCTTCGCTGTGTATCTGACCACTGGGACCCCATAATCCCGGGAAACGTAGCTTTGAAGAGTAACATGTAAATGGAGCTGTGCTTGATTTGCCTCTGCTGCACCATTCACATGTGGCTCTTCAGATAACTCCTTTGAGAAAGTGATGAGGCCATGACAACGTAAAAGCAAATTTCACTGATCGGGGCTGATGGGTGTCATAGTATGTGGGTTGGTGGGGCTTGTTTTCCAAGGCTGTTTTTTTTGTCCCAGCCCGGCCCTATGTACGCCCCTTAAAGGGACTTCAAATGTGATGTGGTCACTGAAAAAATGTTTTTGTAAATTTTGCTGGAAAAATGAGAAATTGCTGATGAACTTTGAACCCTTATAACTTCCTAACCCCAAATTTTTTTTTTCCAAAATTGTGCTGATGTAAAGTAGAAATGTGGGAAATGTTATTTACTAAATATTTTGCATCCCATAACTCTCTGGTTTAACAGAATAAAAATTCAAAATTTGAAAATTGCAAGATTTTCACCAAATTTTCAATTTTTTCACAAATAAATGCAACCTAAATTTACTACTAACATGAAGCCCAATATGTCACGAAAAAACAATCTCAGAATTGCTAGGATCTGTTGAAGCGTTCCTGAGTTATAACCTCATAAAGGGACTCTGGTCAGAATTGCAAAAAATGGCAAGGTCAGTAAGGCCAAAATAAGCTGTTTCATGAAAGGGTTAAGGGGGTGAATAGTTATACACATTGAAGTTTTCAGTTATTATGTCCTATTAGTTATTTTTTCACAGTAAAAAGAAAACCAAATAAAAAAAAAAGAAAACCAAATGTTCTAGATCCATGTTCTTTACAGGCAAATTACATTTCCAGCATTGAAAATTCATTTTAGAAAATGAATGCACAACTACATAAACATTCAAAAGCAGGATAACAGTAGTTGGTTTTGCATATAAAATAAAATTTTAATAATTCACAATCAAAAACAGTACAAAATAAGGACAATAAGGATTCAAGGTAAGTACAGAGGGCAATTTGTTACAGAATCAAGCGTTTACATAGGTCCAGGTTACCTCAAACACTTTCATACATCTGATGGAAAACATGAATTTCCAAACCAAAGCTATATTTCCTGCTTTACCAGTCAGGTCAATACTATGCAACAGTGAATCCCTTCACTGCCCTTATTTTGTGTTCTTTTTGATTGTGGATTAATACAATTTTATTTTATATGCACAATGTTCTTTAAATGGATTAATGCAAACCCTTAAAAAAGTGACCGTGAAATTACAGGTTATGTGGTAGCAATACACGAAATATGCCAAGGGGATGAATACTTTCAACAAGACACTGTATGGTCCGGCCACATGTAGTCGGTGACCTGTACCAACAGGAGAAAGGAGACTGGAGTTGAGATAGTTACTTCTCTGAGTTGCGCTATCAAACAGATTGAGCTACTGCAGCAGGAGCTGGGACCGTACTTCGGGAGTGACTGAGAAGACGGACGGCAGACTGTTGGGTCTCAACAAGTTTGCAGCTCTTCTGGGTAGTGATCCAAGATAACCAGTATGTGAACCAAGTGAGTTTCCTGGCAGGTGGTTCCCTGGTCGTCTGAGAGCATTGGGCTTGGGTCTGGCTGTAGTGCCGGATTCCCCCAGACTGCGAGAAGAATTGGATGACAGACTAATATGGAAAATTAGAATGACTTTTACGCACTGCTGACTTTTTTCTGGACTGGGTTGTCCTGAAAAAAGTGTTGCCTGTGCGAACAGGGACAATCCAGGTAGAAGTAAAGAAAGTGCCTAGATGCTCTGTTACTGAACTGCTTGAGAAGATGTGTGCAAGTTTTGTCGTTGGAAGGAAAGTTGTAGTCTTCTTGTTGGTTCAAGCTGACAGTGGGTCCTGGCCAGCCAGTGCCATCAACAACATGCGGCCCACATGGGCGTACCACTCCTATGACACAAACATACACACCCAGTCAGGACTACTGTCTTTATGTAGCTTACCAGGGTGTGGCAGATGACTACCTCTCCCAAGACTTCCACTTTACACCACGCTATAGAGACACTGAGACTGCTGTGTATATCACATAGGAGAAACTGGGGCTGAAGCATATACCTCAAGTAGAATATACTGACACTGCTGTATATACAGTATATCATATAGGAGATGCTGGGGTTGCAGCTTTACATCACATAGGAGACACTGGAGCTAGAGCACGTATGTCAGAGCAGCCATTGGAGCTGGAGCACGTATACGACAGTTGGCATTAGAGCTGCGAGTATATCTGGTGATATGGGGCTGGAGCACGTAAGTCAGAGGAGGTATTGTGAATGGAGCACGTACATCACATTAGACATTAGGTCTAGAGTGCGAATGTTACAGAGGACATTGGGGCTGGAGCACATATAATTGTGGACAATGAGCTAGAGCACACATCACAGGAGAGGAGACGCTAGGGTTGCTGCTGAGGTCTTCATCTGCAGTATTGGAGCACATCATGCGCTAGCTCCAACCATACATTACATCTTGACCCCTAGCATCAAGCAGTAGTCCTCCACTGAATGTGCTAGTGTTCAGTAGTGCAGCATTCAGTGGGGACCATGCTTGCAGTGCAAGAAAGATTTAAAAAGCTGGCAAGAAGCAG
Source organism: Allobates femoralis (assembly GCA_033576535.1). NCBI lineage: Eukaryota > Metazoa > Chordata > Amphibia > Anura > Aromobatidae > Allobates > Allobates femoralis. Next base: position 166,448,902 of record JARQOC010000005.1, on the reverse strand, counting down.
CTGCCAGCCTGACCACTGCAGTCCCTGGGAATCTGCCTTGTCTCATAAATATGGAAAAACGTCCAAACTTGAGAATATCTTTTTAAGTACATGTAAACACATAGGGCCCAAAATATTAAGTGCTTATGCCAGAATTCTGGTGTAATAATGACAATGCTTTTACGCAACTTGTAAGTTGTGCAAAAAAATTGAGACTTTTGCCATTTATACACCAGTCTTGACAACCATTATGGGATAAGGCATAACTATGCCCACTCGTAATATTCTTGAAAAGTTACGCACACGATAAACTCTGGTCCCTGATTGAAGTTTTTAAAGAAAAATAATTGCACTTTTGGTGACATTTTACGCTACCTGTAGCGTTCTCATTTTTTGGTATCTGAGGCTGTGTGATAGCTTATTTTTTGTGGCTTGAGCTGATGTTTCTAGTGATACCATTTTTAGTAGATGTGCTGTTTTAATCACCTGCTCTATTTTATTGCAATGTTGCAGCAACGTTTTTTTTCATGTTACGCAGTTTGCAGATGTGATAAATTTTATACTTTGATAGTTCAGGTATTTCTGAATGCGGAGATACCAAATATGTTCTTTTTTTAAATAGTTTTATTTTCAATGGGGTTTTTGGAGTGATTTGAACTTTTAGATTTTTATTATTTTTTCAACCTTTTTTTAAACTTTTTCTTTATTTTACACTGCCCCTTAGAGTGCCTCAGCGCTGCCCAGTGCGATCACTTTTGTTATGAAGGGTGAGGCTTTATCATCCCTTTGCACAGCACAAATGATCACTTTCTGACAGTGACATCACTCAGCAATCGCTGGCAGGAAGTGATCCACGTCAGCTTACGGGCTCGTCAGCTGACCCCGAGTTGTCATAGCAATACATTAATTACGGGGCTGCTAATGCTGGCGGAGAACAGCACAATCCCCACCGCGGTGCTTTGGATCACGCTGTCAGTGATTGACAGCACAATCCAAATGTTTAACAGTGCTAATAACTCCACATCAGCTGATCAGATCATCTGACATCATCTGTGGGGGGGAAGATGGTAGCGCAGCGCCTGAGAGAGCTACATAGGGAGGTGGACAAGGGTATACTATTTATTCCCTTGGTCGTGAAGGGGTTAAATAACCTATCAGCAGGATTTAGCATTATAAAGTAGATCCATGGCCTCCTCTCTTTCTTTTCTTGGTCACTGATTATTCAATGGCCAGCCTCCTTATTGAAATTCCTTGCCATAGCTGCCATAATTGCGTTGGACAGTGTGTGCGCAGTGTGATTCTACAGCCGGTCGGCAGATCTTCAATAAAATAGTGTCGGGGGCAGCACATGCGCAGATCAAGATTTCAGCTCAGTGACCTCTTCATTAAGCTGAAATATTAATCAGTGACCTGTAAAAGAAACCAAGGAGGCAGGTGGAGAAGCAGAAAACCCTACCCCCCCCCCCAAGTCCTGCCCCGATGCACAGAATACGTATTTAGATGAAAACTTTGGAGGAGATTAGTCAACAGCGAAAGATAGGATCCTTCACTGCAGGTATCCATTTAATCAGCTTCACAGTACCATTATGGCCATGCCTTTACTTATCATGTGAAGTCCTGCTGACAAGTTCTCTTTAAGGAATATCGCTTCATGTGACTGCAAGTTTGTAACTCACATACATACTATAATGTGACCACCCACCCGCGCCCACAATACCATGCAATTGTGACAGCATATGCTGCATGAACATAGAGTCACTGCTGGCATTTGTCCCAGGCCTGGACAACCCCTTTAACTTCTCAAGACGTTTGCGCTATTGTTGCCCTTCCGTAGGATCAGACCAGATGGACTAGTCTTCACTTCCCATGCACATCAATGAGCCTGAGGCTTCCATATGGCACAGCACCAGAGCCTGTTGCAAAGTGATCATACACTCCCTCGGAAATGACACTTTATGAATTTGCAAACACATAATTTAGCATATTTTGGACTGGTGACTTTGGTATTGGGAAGTAAGTGGGACTGGTGGCATCATGTCTTTAGATACCTGCTGGGACTCCCGTGTGATTGGCAGGTATCGAGATTCGAGAACCTTTTAAAATATTACAGGTATAGCACTAGGGCAGGATCTCTCATGCAGACCTTTAGGTGTCAGTTGTCATGTCATCAGACAAGTGACAGTAGATGTAATAATTCTGCTTGTATAAGTAATAGACAATTGTGACATATTACAAGTAATAATTTCAGCTATGCACTTGTTTAATTTACATTTCCTATGAACTAGTTCATATTGTATCGAAAACTGCTGAGCTGGAGAATGATTTAAAACACACAATGAAATATTATTGTACTAGAGACACTAAGTGGATCAAGTTTGGATGAGTCACAAAATTCTGCCCCCACTCTCCACTCCTCTGCAAATACTTGATGGATTTTACAGTGAATTACATTATGCTCAGCTGGCTCAGTCCTAAATTGTAACTAGTTAAAGGGAACCTGTCACATTGAACATGCAGTCTGCTCTGTGCACACCAAGATATAGAGAATAAGATGAGCAGAATGATATATAGGTTTCTGGGAAAGGATTCAGTTTAGTTTGGAATTGATGCCTTGAAATCTCTGGTGTTTGTATATATGAGTCCAGTGGGTGGTACTACTCAGTGATTGGCAGCTATCTCTATATGCACAGTACATTCTAATTCCAGGTATTTCTGTAGCGCTCCACAGGTTGTTCTTGGCTCTTGGGTAATTCTTCTGACAATTAATTTCCCTCCTCTGTCTGAAATCTTGCTAGGAGCAATTGTTCATGACCGATTTATAGTGACATGATGTTCTTTTTAGTTCTGGATTATGGCCCTAACAGTGTTCACTTTAACACTAGTTTAGAAATTCTTCTGTAACCAACGCCATCAGTATGTTTGTAACAATAACATTGCAGAGTTCTTGAGACAGCTCATTAGTTTTACTCATCATGAGATGTTTCTTGTGTGGCATTTTGGTAATGAGACACCTTTTTATAGGCTATCAGTAGAACCAGCTGATATTATTTTTCACTAGATGGCAGGATTGTTTTCTAATTACTGTTAAATTTCAGCTTGTATCATGACTTTACATGACTTTTTGCACATCTCTTTCTTCATGTGTTCAATATTTTTTTCCCTCAGGTAGGAGCGGCGCCTGAAAAGTTCGAGGCCCACCCATGAAATCTTTTTTGCATGGTCTTGTTTTGCAATGCAATATGCTATTTAGTTAGTTGAATGGTCTCATGAGCAATCTGGATTTATTTAGATTTTTTTTGTTTCCATTACAGCATTTTAAAGTTGGGTCGCAAGGCTGAAATATGGAAATGGAGAAGTTGGCAAAGCAAGCAGTCATTCAATACCTTCTGAAAAAAGGACTGACACCATTGAAAATGCACAGGGACATGCTGAAGACATTAGCGGACAATGCTCCTTCTTATACAATGGTGAAAAAGTGGGTTGCAGATTTCAAGAGGGGACAGACATCAATTGAAGATACTGCGCGCAGTGGTCGTCCTTCAACCGCATGCACAGATAAAAATGTCCAAAAAGTGCAAGACATTGTAATGGCAGATCGACGTGTCACACAGCGGCACATTGCACAATGTGTGGGCATATCAGTGGTGAGGGTTGGCCATATCTTAACACAGCTGCTGAACATGCATAAAGCTCGGGCCGATGGGTGCCCAGACTTTTGACATTAGAGAACAATCGTCTGAGAGAACTTCGCTCTGCGGAAAATGTGCAACTGTTTGAAGCTGATATTCAACTTTTTCTGCAGAGATTTGTTACAATAGATGAAACTTGGGTACACCACTTTCATCCAGATCAAAAGAAGCCTCAAAACAGTGGAAACATCCCACCTCCACACGCCCCAAAAAGGCAAAGGTGGTTCCATCCGCTGGCAAGGTGATGGCATCTGTGTTCTGGGATTCCAAGGGTGTCATTCTTCTGGAGTTCCTCCAGAAAGGTCAAACCATCAAAGGGGAATATTATGCAGCTCAGATTCATCGTCTGAGGTCAGTAATTAAGGAAAAAACGTCGAGGATGCTCGAGGGGTGTTGTTTCACCAGGACAATGCGCCATTCACACATTGGCTGTTGCAATGGCTGCAATTCACTCCTGTGGTCTCCAACTGCTTCAGCACCCACCCTATTCCCTGATTTGGCTCCCTCGGACTATCACATATTCCCACAGATGAAAAAGCACCTTGGTGGAAGTCGTTTTCCTTCTGATGAAGCCGTCATGGACGCCGTAAAGGACTTTTTGGAGCAGCAAGACAGAACGTTCTACCACAGTGGAATAATGAAACTCCAAGAGTGATGGCATACCTGTGTGACCCTCAAGGGAGACTATGTCGAGAACTGACTGAAAAATTTTGACCACGGGCCTATTCTGGTCGGGCCTCAGAACTTTCTCAGGCGCCCTCGTAAGTAGGCATTTCATAGGGCATTTCGACAAAGCAACTCCAAATCTCATCCAACACATGTGACTGTATTTATGATTTGCCAATTCACATTGAGGTTATATGTGAACTGAAAGTGACTTTTGTAGTGTAATCCTATGGAACCTAATGACAAGTTGACATGTTTATAAGGTATATAGCAAGGAGAAAAAAAGTAAAGCTTAGAGTTTAATTATATATGTTAAAAGGAAACAAATATCAATATAATGGAGATATACCTAGACACATATAATATGTCAAATGACACAAAATATAGTATAAAAGTGGTCATAATAAACCATGCAGGTAATTGGTTTGATCTCACCTGAAGGTGTGTTGATTGGCAAGGATTCAGTCAAGGTCCAAAAATGGGGATATGGGTACTATAAACTCCCCATGTATTGTCTCCTGTACGGTCCCCTCTGGACAGGAGCAATGGGGCTACATAGAAAAACATACCTCTGACAGTATCCCATCCAAAAGGCAGGGGTCGTGCGGGTGAATGATCCGAGACTCGTGTGAGTAAAGGTACTGTTACATGCTGCAATGTTGAAACAATATCACTAACGATCTCGTGGGCGCGCGGTCGTTAGGACATTGTTTTGACATTGTTGGTGAGATGTCACATGTCTAGGTATCGTGGACGACGCACCAACGATGTAGCGAGCAGCTATCATTCGCACAACCCAGCGAACAATACTTGTTCACTGATGTGAATGGGCAAAGTCGTGAACGACATCGTTATCGTGGTGTCACACACAACGATGCAGCAGATTGGCTGATCATGGATTGTCTGATAGAACATGTTCTCAAATCTGCGTCCACGATCTAACTATTTATCGTAGTTATATCTCGGTGTTACACGAAATGACGTCCTAACGATGTCGTTTCAATGACTCCAAACCCGTGACATTTCAGCGACATCGTTCACGATCTCGTACAGTGTAACGGGCCATTGACCGAATCAGCCCATGTTATCCAATGGGGATCAGATCAAATTTGGGTAATTGCATCCGATTTGCCTCCGATCCGATTTGTCGATTTTTTGCAGGAGGAAAAATCCCCTAGATGCTGCGATTTTGGCTCCTAAAAAATCGGATGAATTGATCGGAGGCAAACGATGGCAATTATGCTCAATACATGATCAGTACACTAAAACTATTTGTGCCGCCTAATTTAACTTCGCAATGTATGTATGAAGTTAAATATAACTAAATCAAGTGTTAAAATAAAAAATTTTTATTCTCACCTGCCAGCACTCTCATGGCGTCTCCATCAGCTACGTCGGTAAACAGACCTGATGATGTCACAACCCGATCAGTGATTGGGTCACATGAGCGGTTACGCGTAACGTCATGTGATTGATGATCTTCTACATCATCGCTGAGTCCTGTAAAACGATCGGGAGTGATGGAGATGCTGGGAGCGCAGCAGTGAAAAAAAGATTTTTTATGTTGAATGACAGGAGGAGCGGAAACAGGGGATGGATGGGAAACAGGGACAGCAGCGAAAACAGGGACAGCAGGGAAAACAGGGACAGCAGGGACACAGAGGGACAGCGGGGACAACAGGGGTACAGCCGGACAACTAGATGACAGGAGAGAGAGAGTGGCGATGGTGACAGGACCTAAGTATCCTGCAATATGTCAGAATTGATGCTATTGCATCGATTGCAGGGATCAGTTTGTAATGCGATGCGTTCGATTTTCATCGGACACATCGATTAATAAACGCATATAACCAGCCTTAGACTATATGGCGAGTGCTGATGACTTGGCTTTGGCATATCTATATGTTGGGGCCAAAGATTATGCTGTTGGTGAGGGGATTGGTATTTCCCAATGCAACTGTCAGTCATTTGTCGTCTTGGTCTCCACAAGAAAGCATCTCCCTAGGGAACGGATTGTCCAGAAGACGGGAGAGAAAGTGCTAACAAACAATGCCAACATTATTTGGTGACAGCTAACTAAATATAGTGGGACCTTACTTCAGTAAAGTAAGGACCGATCATCTTTTACATGCAACTTCATATGTTAGCAGGTATGATATCAAGTAACATGGAACCCATTAATGGTGATTTAGAAAATAAGATTTCTGAATCTGCAAACAATGGAAAGTGGTTATGTAAATGAATTGGAGTAATGCTATTATACTAACAGGCTTATTCATGTTATCCGACAGAGGCACATCTTATTAGACTCGGCGCTAAAGATGCCATGTAAAGGAATTAACTGAAAGTATTCATTATCTTAAAAATGCATGTTCAAGGACAAAGTGATGAAATGCATATAACAATGCAGGATACATGGCCATTTCATTATTACTGGAATTTTATATGGATATGCCATTAAATTAGAGAGAAATCATTGTCTGCCTTTAAACCACCTTACAGCTCAGTATTAAACCTTCAGAATTGGGGTGCCCATTGGGATTTCCCATTAGGCACAAGAAGCTCTGCAGAAATGAGGATAAGGGCCTTTAGGTCCAGATCAAATAATAGTTTATGGAGTGGAAGATCATGCAATATTCAGCTTCAGGTGGCACTCAAACAAGCGTAAAACATGGACAAGGGCCATCTGAAGTTATCGGATAACCCTCAGAACAACGTGATACTATGGGGCAACATATACTGGATGACTTGTACCCATTCAAATCTATGGGTATGTCTTATATCAGTCTAATTTACGTGGGCGCAGGCAATGGAGAAGATGGAGAGAGTTCTCTGACTTCTACGCACCCGTGATACAATGCTCTCATATGAAAATCAGATTGTAGTAAACTGATTACCATAATCAATCTGATTTTCTTGGAAGAGAATCAATGCTCATGTGAGTGAGCCCTTATGTTGATAGCCAAAACTTAACATCATATAAAAAGCCTACATTTGTACTGTAACTATTCCACTGACTGAAAGTTTACCCTGCTTACCATTCTTTCCTTTCAAAATATTTAGTTCTATGATCTTCAAGGGGCTGTTCAAAGTGAGCCGTATCAATGAATGAAGTGCTGAGGACTTTTTCTTGTGGTGACATTGCATGGGTGTACATATACATTATAGACTGCAGGTTTATCCCAAAGGCTATACTGTATTCTTGCAGTTCTAGGGTACTGGGTTTACAACCCATCAAGGACAACATCTGCAAGGAATTTGTATGCTGTCATTGTGCTTCTTCCAGTTTCCACCCACAGTCCAAATATGGATAAGGAATTAATATTGTGAGCCTCAATAGGGACAGTGATGATGATGTCTGTAAAGTGCTGCAGAAATAAATCATTAAAATATTTAATACAGATAAGTAGAAACAAGACCTGCACAACCATATATGTACATCATCCATGCTCATTGGGAGAAGGAGCACAGTTTTTGACAACCACCCACTGTCCGGGTGCAATAATTCCAAGCAAAACTTTCACAGCGCACAATATCTAACAAGAAGGAAAGATGAAGCTGCACACACCGGTATCGTGTCTTCAAGCTTTTATTTGTGTGAAACAGCTGTTGTCCCAGACTGCAGCCCACATCCTCCTCACCCGTTCCTTGTTTGTATGGATTAGGGTGCAGTCCAACTTGCGTGACTGCAATGCGAGAAAAACTCGCATTTCACTCGGACCAATGTTAAACAATCTGTCAGATCAGATTATTTATTTTTTCCTCCGCTGAACTCGCATTGCGAGTCAACTGCGAGACAAATCGCAGCATGCTGCAATTTTATGCAAATTTCACTTGTGAGAGGCCAATCAAAGTCTATGGGTGCGAGAAAAAATCGCACAAAGGAGACCGCACACCGAGAGTTTATAGCATGGGCTTTCCCATGCTGGTAAAAGTTAGAATAGACAGATAGGTAGATATATAGAATAGTTATATTGGGCTTACCAGTCTCCCACTGCTACTTCCGGGCTGCCTATTAGGCTACTTGCATATTCACTGCACTGTCAGACAAAGAACCAATCATAGATACTTGCACTCTGTGAGAGCCCCTGTGATTGGCTGTTGTAGACAGACTGGATTTCCTCAATTTGGATGGTGATTGTGCTTGGTTTCCATACCCATTAGTGTATGGCAACCAACCAGCCATCATAGGTTGTTAAATAATTAAAACAAAAATGCATGGGGCTTTGCAGTATTTTTAAGTCTAGCCTGATGAAAGCGGACAGCTGTGAGCTGCCACTCTCAGCTGCCTAATTTTACCTTGGCTGGCAAAAAAAATGCGTGGGCTCTGCCCTATTTTTAATTGCCAGCCAAGGTAAAACTAGGCAGCTGAGGGCTGGTATTCTCAATATTCTCAGCAGGGTGAGGACACATTGTTTTAGGTCCCCCCATGCTAAAAAATAGCAGCCTGCAGCTGTCCCTGTAAATGGCGCATTTATAAGACGCGTCATTTCCAGGCACTTTACCAGGCTCTTCCAGTGGCCCTGGTGGAGAGTAGCATGCTGGGTAATAAAGGGTTAATACCAGCTTTGTTTTACCAGCTGCTATTAAGTCCAGAGATTCTTAATGTCAGGTCAAGTTAGACCCAGCCATAAAGAATCTCCAATAAAGGGTTAAAAAAAGACACCACACAGAGAAAAAAATATTTATTAGAAATAGACACACTTAGAGACACCATCTTTATTTCTCCCACGCACCCTTCCATGATCCTGGTCTTCTGTCTCCTTCAACTGATGCAGCTTTGCTATATCAGTGAGCATGGGGAGGAAGAACGCTTCTCTCTCCGTGCTCGCTGATCACTTAGGGCCGCTTCACACTGCGGCGTGATCCGGTCCGCCCGCTGCTAAGTCAGGACCGCGGGCGCCGCGATCCTGACCTGTCAGCGGCTGCAGCTGCGTGCGCTGCACACAGGACCGGAGGGCATAATAGCCCCCCAGTCCTGTGTGCTGATCCGGTCCGCGGCTGTCAGGGTCCTCCTGGACAGAACCGGACCAGATCACGCCGCAGTGTGAAGTGGTCCTTACTGAAATGATAGGATGTTAGATTCTAAAAAAGCCACAATGGCCAGTGAGAAAATATCTACAGTATTTTGTGTTTGTGATACAGATGGTGATTTGTTAAAAAAGACATTGCAAGAGAAAAAGAAATAAACTTAACAACGTGATTAAACAATAGATCATGTTTTTTTATGATGGCCACTTTACACGCTCCAACGTCGGTCCGATATTGGATCCGACGTCGCGGGAGCGCGCTTTTTCTGGCCAGATTTCAAAGAATTGCATCGGAGATTTACACAGCGTGATATCTGCATACAACGTCTCTACGATGTCTACGCCCCCCTTGTACGGTCGACCCAGGAACGACCATCTAACATGGGAGTGAATAAGGGACGTTGTACTGCACATCGTAGTTGGGTGTTTACACAGCACGATCCTGCTCCAACCTCCATCCAATATCGGGCCATTGGAGAGCACGCTCATTCGATCCCCGATATCGTTTTGGCGTCGTCCGTGCACCGTATTGGACGTTTAAACCATACAACGCACGAACGATATCGGGGCCAACGCACGAACCACGTGACTTTTGGTCGGAGTTGGACGCCGATATCGGGACGTGTAAACCCACCATTAGACTTTCCCTTTAACTACTCACTGATAAAAACACTGCAAAGCTAAGGTATATGATATAAGATATCATAATATACAGATAAGCAACCATGGGAATTGAATCGTCCTCATTGTGCACATACAACAATATCTGACTGTGCTTTATCCGCACTTTTGAAGAGAAGTTCTGATTAAGACTTTTTTTTTGCATTATTTTATTGAAAATAAAGTGTGGATAAAAACAGAGACATCCTTAATTTATATCTTTCCTCTTTAATGACTCACTCATGGTGTTGGTTGTAAAAAAGAACTAATAATAACAATAAGAATAAAGAATGTGAGGCACAAATCATTGGAAATCAATACATTTGGCTGAAAGCATTAGATCTACTTTTGTCTAGGATCATCAATCAAGGCTGCAGCCAGTTATAGAGAAGAGATATTACACTGGGGATTAGCAGATAACCTGATGTGCTTTTCTAATGATGAGCTCTTATAGTGTCATTGCACTCCTCTCTGTGTCACTTTACTCTATGGGAGCAGCTGCCTTGGCCTTTTTAGTGCCAGCCTCACCCACTGACATCACGTCTGATATTTGGATTGCAGTTATGGAGCCAATTATAAGCTCATCTACTGGTATTAGATATATCATACCGAGAGCAGACGTGTCAGACTCCACACTAGTCTGTTTCAGATTACCATGTAAAATCTCTGCTACACTGGCTTTATTAGAGTTCTGGGGCTAGTGGCCAGCTGTCATTGGCACAGTTGTTATATTTAAAGTGAGGTGAAAACAATTATAGCCTATATTACCAGTGAAGCCATCTACACCCATTTATGTAAATGACCAGGGAGCTCATATAAATGCTCAGTGAAAGTTCTTTCATTGCTTCTTGAACCTTCAATAGTTGACCGAGGACTTACTTTGTTTAGTGTCTGTTAAATAGGTTGTAAGCAGAGGTTACAATACAATAGGTGCAGGGGTTGCAATCACACCTGGGCTCTGGAGCCTAGGGAACCCCAAAAGTCCTTATTGCCTACAGAATAAGACTAAAGCTCCCATCACACATAACGACACATCAGCGATTCCGACAATGATAACGATCCTGTAGGGATCGTTGGTGCGTCGTTACTTAGTCGCTGGGGAGCTGTCAAAAAGGCAGATCTCCTCAGGGACCAGGGAGCCACCTCCACATCACTGGTAACTATGATAAACACCGGGTATCTAGGCAGAGCGCGCTGCCTGGATACCCGGTGTTTATCATACCGGTAGTTACCAGCGTCCTCCCTGCTTAGCACTGGTAACCATGCTAAACACCAGGTATCTAGGCAGCGCGCGCTGTTTACCATGGTTACCAGCCTGTGAGATTGCTGATCTCTCGCTGTCACACGCAGCAATGCGTGCCGACCATTGGGAGACCAACGATCAAAAAATGACCCAGAGCGATCTCACAGCAGGGGCCTGATCGCTGCTAAGTGTCACACTTAGCGAGATCGCTGTTACTTCACAAATACTGTGACGTTAAAACGATCTCTCTAACAATCTCGTTATGTGTGACTGGGGCTTAATGCTATTAACCATTTGCAATAGTTGAAGCTTTTGCATCAGGTGAGTTTCAAGTTATGCCACTGGATGCAGAAAATTACAAAAAATGTTGTTTTCCTGAAGCAATGCTACTCTGTTTATGGGCTACGTGTAGTACGGCACCTCAGCTTTAGTGACTCAAATAAGACCATGGTCACAAGAGCACATGCTCTCTCAGCAAGAGAATTGGATCAAATACATTTGAGTGCAGTCTAATGATATCCATGCACCCATATACTTGAAAGAGTGCGCTGTCCAATTTGAGCTGCCACTCGCAGCATGCTGTTTTTTTCTCATACTAAATCGGTGAACACTCGTTGGCCCTGCTCTATAGTAGAACACGGGTCCAAAGGCTACCCGATAAAACCTCAGATAGCCCTCATCTGATCTTTACAGTGGTGTGAACCCTAAGTTTGAACTGCAAAGCCAAACACAGAAAATTTTAGGGCAAAAACCTACACAGAATAGAGAACAGCAGTGTCAGCAAATCCAGTTCACATCGGCACAGGCCGGCTCCCCGACTTTACTTCACTCCCCCTGGCCCCTAAACCTGCTGATATGGCCACCAATGGTGTGAATGAAATAACAATTATTATGGGCAATAACCACAGACAAATTGGAAATGATAAATAAATAATAACGATCATAAGTGAGCCTCTATTTCCACCATCACACTGGTTACTATTACGACACATCGCTGGTGTTACTCCATGACTAATATTAATGACTTATAATGGGGCTAGTCAGACTCTGTCAAAGTTTTTGTCCTTTTGATTATATAATCTGCTTAGGGCAGCTTCACACTGCGGACAGATCTGGTCCGGGGCTGTCAGGGATGAACCCGACAGCCCCGGACCGGATCAGCACACAGAACTGGAGGGCTAATTTGCCCTTCGGTCCGGTGTGCAGCTGCACGCAGCTGCCGCTGCCGATAGGTCAGGACTGCGGCGCCGTGGTCCTGACCTATCAGCAGCGACAGCTGCGTGCAGCTGCACACCGGACCGAAGGGCAAATTAGCCCTCCAGTTCTGTGTGCTGATCCAGTCCGGGGCTGTCAGGTTCATCGCTGACAACCCCGGACTGGATCTTACCGCAGTGTGAAGCCGCCCTTAAAGGGAAGGTGCCATAAAAAAAATTCAACTATTGCAAAAATGTAAAGTATTTATGTTTCAATATGTTTTTCTAATCTTATCATTTTTTAATGGAGTAAAATATGAAAAATAATTCTAAAACTTTGATATATTCCACGTTTAAACACTAGGGGGAGGAGCTGTTGAAATCCTAGTGTACAGCTAGCATGCATTACGACTTGCTAAAAATGTGGGCTGGATCTGCTCCATGTTTGTGATGTGTCCCCCTTACCTTCTGGGCGTTTCCAAGAGGATAAGAGAGAATGCAGTTTAGGGTCACAGATTGGAGCCATTTTGATGGAGATTACAAAATGATGCTGACATTAAAGCAGTTTAGTCACGAAACTACATGCAGATCCTTATGCCAGCAAACTCAATGAGAATCTTGAAGTGTTGTGCACATGTTGCTTTTTTTCCTTGAAGATTTGATGCAGAAATAAATCTGCAGCATGTCAATTGTTGCAACATTTTTCCACCACAAAGGTATGAAAAAAACACATTAAAAACATGTTTTCCTCCAGGAGAGGCAGAATGAAAAACCCAAACACATTGCGTTGTTGATGTGTTTTATGTGCTGCTTTTCTTGCAAGCATTGTACACAACATGACTGTGAATAAAGATAGGTTAACCCCTTCACTCCTGGGCAATTTTTAGTTTTTCCCTCCCCTGCTTCCAAGAGACGTTATTTTTTTATTCTTCTGTCAATATAGACATATGAGGGCTGATTTTTGCAGATGGAATAAGATCATTCATTTTACCATACAGTGTACTGGAAAATGGGGAAAAAAATTCCAAGTATGGTGAAATTGCAAAAAAAATTGCAATTACACAATTGTTTTCACTATATGGTAAAACTGACATGTCGGTATGATGCCTCAGGTGAGTACAAGTTCATAGATACCAAACATGTATACTTTTAATGTTATCTAAGTGATGAAAAAAAAATCTGAAATTTTAAAGAAAAAGAATTGTGCTTTTGTCGCCATGTTCTGTAGCATTCTAATTTTTTAGGATCTTTGTGAAGGCTTATTTTTTGCGGCTTGAGCTGGCATTTTTCACTATACCATTTTTGGGTAGATAAGCTATTTTGATCACCTGTGTTACATTTTATTGCAATGTTTCGACGACCAAAACAATGTAATTTTGGCATTTGGACTTTTTTTCCCATTACACAGTTTACAGATCTGATTGACTGCTTTTATATTTTGATAGATCAGGCATTTCTGAATGTGGAGATACCAAATAGGTGTATTTTTTTTAAATAGTTTTATTTTCAATGGGGCAAAAGGGGGAGTTTTAAAGTTTTATGGGGTTTTTGTCTTCATATTTTCAAATGTTCTTCACTTTTTCTTTATTTTATACTGCCCATTAGGGGGTCTCAGCACTGCACACTCTGATCGCTTCTGCAGTGCAGAGATGCTTTAGCATCCTTCTGCACAGCACAAATTATACCATTCTGCCAGTGATGCTGCTTGATCATTGCTGGCAGGAAGTGATTCATGACAGCATCCGGGGTCATGATTCATGATCGCATCACGGGGCCTCCAATGCCGGCGGGGAACAGCCGTGGTGCTTTGGATCACGCTGTTTGTGATTGACAGTGTGATGTAAAGGGTTTACAGTGCCGATCAGAACTCAAATACGATCTGTGCTGTTAACTACACGTCACCTGATCAGATGATCCGACGTGGATGATGATGCAAGCTCAACTCGTGAGCTCTCATCAGAGGGGGGAGGTGGCCAAGGGTGTATATACATGGCCTTGGTTGTAAAGGGGTTATAAAAAATTCTTGTGTATTTCATTTCCTTTTCATTTTTAATTTTTTAAATGGTATGTATAAATAAATGTATTTTAACTTAAAAACCTGTTTCTGTGCCTTTTTTTTTAAATAATAAAATGTTTCATTTTGAGCAAAGAACTGTGTAGGTTTCTGCTGTTCAATTGCCAGCGCAGATAAACCAGGCAGCTACTGGCTGCCAACCCCCGCTGCCTGGTTTTTCGTTGTCTGGCAATTAAAAATACAGGGGAGCCTTTTTGTTTAAAAAAATAAATAAAAATTTAACCTAATAATAATATTAAAAAAAAATTGGTGTGATCTCCGCCATGTTTTTTATTACCAGCCAAGGTAACCCAGGCAGCTGGGGGTTGGAATTCTCAGCATAGTGAGGCCAAGGCGTGTACTGCCCCAGAATTTGCACCTTCATGATAGATACCAAAACTGGCGGTTACCACGCTTTTCCTGGTGCCGGTGGCAGAACGGTCAATGAAGGGTTAATGTCAACCAGGTATTGGTAGTTGACATCAAGCCCTAGATTGATAATGTCAGGCCTGTTAGATCCAGCCATTATCCATCTATAATTAGTAAAAACACAACACAGAGAAAAATCATTTATTTAAAATAAAAGACCCAGACATCCCTGTTTCCCCTCTTTATTACCCCCCAAAACATACCCTTCACAGGTAGTCCACAGTGGGGTCCCTCGAAGATCTGCAGCGCTGCTACATCCCTGTGAGCAGACACATGTCCGTGCACCAGGAGTAGCAGGCTCATACTGACCCAGCCTGTGATCTGGGAACCATGAAAAAGTTAATCTGAGGTCAGACCTGATCCGCGCCAGCTCTGTCTTCAGATAAAGCCGACTCTGACGTCATCCCGACCACAGCTGTGTCTGAGAGGTTCGCCCTACCACATATGCTGCTTCTCCCCATGCCGTCTTCCCCATGCCGTCTCTCTCTCCCCATGCGTCTCTCTCCCCCTGTGCTCTCCCCAAGCGCATGCTCTCCTCAAGTGTGCTCTCACCTGTGTGCTCTATCCCCCCTGCTCTCTCCCGTGTGTTCTCTCTCCCTCTCCCCATGTGCTCTCTCCCCCGTGCACTGTCTCTCCCAGCGGGCTCTCCCTACCTTTTGTGCACTGTCTCTACCCTCGGTGCTCTCTCTTCCATGCGTTCTCTCCCGTGCGCTCTCTCTCTCCATGCACTCTATCTACATCTCCGTGCATGCTCTCTTTATATCCCTGTGCTCTCCATCCACCAGTGCACTCTCTCTCCATCCCCCATGTGCTTTCTCCCTGTGCGCTCTCTCCATCCCCCTGTGCACTGTCTCTCCCATCCCCCCATGCTGTCTCTCCCCATCCGCCCATGCTCTGTCTCTCCCCCATGTGCTCATCACTCCCAGCCTTGCACCATCTAAATCCTCCGTGTGCTCTCTCCCCATTCCCTTCGTGCACTCTCCATCCCCTGAGCTCTCTCTCTCTCCATCTGCCTCGCGTGCTGTCTCTCACTTCCCCACATGTATATATAGGACTTTGTACAGTACATAGCTCTGTTACATCAGTTTACAGTCATATAGCATAGCTGTGTCATGGTGGCAGTATGCAGTGATTGAAGTTTGATATTGCTCTAATGATGTCAGGCTGCAATCATCACTATCCAGTGTATGTACTCACCCTCCGATCCCAGTAGCATCTCCTGTCACATCTCAGATCATGCTGAGCACAGAGCATTGACAGGAGGAGCTGTGGTCCAGGGTGAGTACATACGGCAGGAAGCAGTGATTGCCATCTAATATCATTAGTACAATATCAAGCTGCACTTTCACCACTCACAGCCATGTTCACCGGGGAAAAGTGAAAATGGAGCGCATAGCATACGCTATGAGCTCCACAAAGATGGCGCCGATCCCATCAGAGGAGTGATCTGGACAGCACAGGGGCATGTACAGGTCACAGTAGGGAGCTGCCACATTATAGAAGACAGTCGGATGCCAACTATAATCTCCTATGTACAGGGGTGCCGTATTTGTGGTGTTTAACTGTTGCAAATGCAAGATGGCAGCCCCCAGTGTTTGAATAGAATAGAAATAATAAAAAAGTATAAATACAGTGAATTTAATTTTGCATTAAAAATAACGGATTACATAATTAGTAATTATTAATACAAAAATTACATTCACGGCACCTTTCCTTTAATTCCTTGTCAAATCGATAATAAATTAGTAGTTATGACAATTTTAAAATGCGTCCCATGGAATTAACATTTTATTCAATTGTTGTAGAGTACTAACCTGATATTCTGTCATCTCTCTTATACCAAATCCCAGCAGTCATTACTTATTTAAGCAGCTTTACAGTGATTTCCAGCATGGAGTAATGCCATTTCAATTAATAGTGGAGATCCTAAATCCCATACATAACAGAAAACCAGACAACCCCAAATGTCTCCACACAGTCACATTATATCACTCGCACAATTTACACAAAGTGTGCTCCTCATCATTTTCTGCAATTAAATCTGTTTTCATAAAATACTAAAGGTATTTCCACCGTTAGATTTCTTTCTCAGAAATATGGTTGCATCTGCCATTGCAGCTCAGTCACGTTCAGTAGAACAGGAATAGGCTGCAATATAATACACAGCCTTCAGATGGGTTGACGTAGTTTTATAAGACTAAATCAGACCATTTTGTACCCAGTATGGACAAAGGCGTTAAAGTGAATCTGTCACCAGGTTTTTGTCATCTAATCAGAGCAGCATAATGTAGCAGACAGATTCCAGCAATGTGTCACTTACTGAGCTGCTTGCTGCAGTTTTGCTAAAGTCACTGTTTTATCTGCAGATCATCACTATAGTACTAGTAAATCAGCTGTCATATAGTGCTCCATATTTAAGAGCTCTGTATAACCCTACCCCCACCATTGATTGTAAGCTTTCTGCCTAAGAACAGTTTACAAAGAAAGCTGTCAATAAGTGGTGGGAATGGGGTTATAGAGAGCTCAGCATTCACAAAGCAGCAAACAAACCAGTAATTTCATCAAAACTGCAGCAAGCACCTAGTGACACATTGCTGGAATCAGGGTCTGTACCCTACATCATGCTACTGTCAAACGGGACTGAAGAAAATTAGTGACAGATTTCTATTTTTCTTTTTCCCTATCCTTAAATACACCAGTGTTCCTGTGATTCCTTACATCAATGTCCTTGCAGTCATGCAGCCTCCTCTCCCTCCGCCTGGCAAGGACACAGACGCTGTTACCTCCTCAGGAACCGCTTGTCCTTGCGGGTGCCCTTGTGCTGTGTG
Source organism: Allobates femoralis (assembly GCA_033576535.1). NCBI lineage: Eukaryota > Metazoa > Chordata > Amphibia > Anura > Aromobatidae > Allobates > Allobates femoralis. The sequence goes on along the minus strand of JARQOC010000005.1, from coordinate 166,431,132 downwards.
ATTCATTGCTCTGCTGCATGGCCACCCTTGTGCATCTTGGTTCCTTGTTCTACTATGTTGCGATGCTCATGTATTGTTGTCCCAGCTCTGCTCCACAGCTGCCCATGTGTGTTTCAACCCCTGGCTCTCACCAAGGTCTCTAGGCCCCAAGGCACACTGCGCGGATATTCCTGTCTACTAACCTAGGGTACATACGTGTTCCCCACCTCTTGAAAAGATGTAACCAGTCTGTTGGGAGGAGCATGAGTCCTGTTGTGGTGGTCCAGCCTGTTGCTCTGGTCTGCCTGTTTCTAGTACCAGTCCTGCCTGTTACCAGTTCTGTGCCTGCTGTGTTCCCGATACCTTCCAACCTATATTCTTGTGTCTGTCCTGTCCGTGTTCCTGGTCCCGTCATTCTTGTGTTCCCATATCCATTTCTATGTCCTGTTTAGAGCATGAATCCTGCATCTGTTGCTATGTCACGGCGCCAGCCTTTATCCAGTATTGTCTCAAGTCCTGGCAACAGTGTTTATCCTGTCCCGAGTCCAGCATTTTTCCTGAGTGCTCTGTATCCTGTGATCAGTGTAGTCAGGACTGATGTATCCTGGATCTGGCGTATCCAGGGAATTGCTAGTGTTCCTGCCAGGTCCCCTCTGGGTACCTGTTACAGTCCTGCTAGTGTTCCTGTCAGGTCCACTTAGTGTATATGTTCCAGTCCTAAAGGTCTTTTCTGTGTACCTGTTCCAGACCTGCTAGTGTTCCTGTCAAATCCCCTCTGGGTACCTGTTCCAGTCCTGCTGTATTCCTGTCAGGTCCCCTCTGTGTACCTGTTCCAGTCCTGCTAGTGTTCCTGTCAGGTCTCTTCTATGTACCTGTTCCAGACCTGCTAGTGTTCTTGTCAGGTCTCTTCTATGTACCTGTTCCAGACCTGCTAGTGTTCTTGTCAGGTCCCCTCTGTGTACCTGTTCCAGACCGGCTAGTGTTCCTGTCAGGTCCCTCTGTGTACCTGTCCAGACCTGCTAGTGTTCCTGTAAGGTCCTCTCTGTGTACCTGTTCCAGTCCGGTCCCCTATGTGTACCTGTTCTAGTCCTGCTAGGTTCTGTCAGGTCTCCTCTGTGTACTGTTCCAGTCCTGCTAGTGTTCCTGTCAGGTCCACTTAATGTATCTGTTCATTCCTGCTAGTGTTCATGTCAGGTCTCTTCTGTGTACCTGTTTCATTCCTGCTAGTGTTCCTGTCAGGTCCACTTAATGTATCTGTTCTATTCCTGCTAGTGTTCCTGTCAGGTCCACTTAATGTATCTGTTCTATTCCTGCTAGTGTTCCTGTCAGATCTCTTCTATTTACCTGTTCCAGTCCTGCTAGTGTTCCTGTCAGATCTCTTCTATTTACCTGTTCCAGTCCTGCTAGTGTTCCTGTCAGGTCTCTCTTGTGTACCTGTTCCAGTCCTGCTAGTGTTCCTGTCAGACCCACTCTGTGTACCTGTTCCAGTCCTAAGTTCCTGTGCCAGCACTGCCTGAGTTCTGGTACCTATCCTATCTGTCACCCAACTCTCCATCCTATCTGTCACCCAACTCCGCTCAGCTACCACAGTCCCGGACATTGCCCTGGCACCTGGTGTCTACCAGCAGCCAAGTCCAACCTCTAGTGAATATCTGATAGGTGCTTAGCTAAGTCCTCCCATGTCACAGTTAGCCTTGCTCCCCCTGTGGTTCAGTGGGTCTACATTCACTCACACTTACCTACCGTCATGCAATGTGACAACTATATTGTGGTGTGTTTAATGATGTGGAAGAAAAACACCAACACCCAAATCTCTCTAAATGTTAAATATTTTATTTTTCATGTCAGCACGCCTGGTACATACCTCTCAGTGCAATCTATTACATTTCATTACGCCTTGGCTTTTCTACATAAAACTTCACAGAGATTTGTACGTACACGGCTGGTGGACAGTTATTTAAAAATTCATTTCCTGTGTCATCAGTGCAAGAAAAACTAACAATAAAATTACAGTACATAAATTCACAACAATAGAACAGTTAACTCTGATTCATTCTTATGAAGGATGGTACAGTACAGGGTTGAAGTTATGTACATGCACAAAAGTGCCTGTATCATCTATCCAGTGATACATCTTGGTTTGCATACAGTTTTTTGCTGATTTTTCATCGATATCTAAAATACATTTCCATTTCACTGATTGACTTTGCTGCTTTTACTACAGCTTCAGATAATATGAAGCACTATCCTCATCCTATGTTATAACACTGATGGCATAAATAATAACAAGTGACTGCAACAACAGATAGTAAAAATAAAAGTACATAATAAAACAAGGTAGACAGTGCAAGAATGAAAAAAAAGGAAAAACAGGCAGCCAGCACTGAGGAAAAAGAAATTGTCTCCATACGTCAGTCAATCTTCTGCTAAAGTGATGTTGCAGAAATAAAAATGATGGGAATTTCATCATGAACATCTCATACAGGCACGTCATATGTTCCATAATAGAAACACAACCAGATGTAGAACAGAGTAAACAATCAGCAACTGCATGGACCTGGCTTAACACATACTGGGTTGTATGACTGATAGTTCATGCAAGATGGCATCGGTTTTCCTTTCCCTCTGCTCAAGTTTCCTGGTTTCCCTGCTCATCATGTAGATTGTTACTAGAAGGAGCTCGGGAGGCAGTCGGGGAATGTGAAGCCCATCTGGAAGGCAGGCGCCGGTTCGCTGGTCTCTCTGGTCTGGAGAAGCTAGATTCTAAGGACGGAGCTAACGCAGCACAAGGCAGTTCCTTTCCAACATAAGATGAGGGAGACATAATGATAGTAATCACATAATCAATAAAAGCATGACAGCATTTTTCTTGGGCATTTAACACCTACACTTCATAGTTGTCCAACTTATATGCAAAACTAATAAAAACAAATTGCCATGTGAATTATGGCAGTAGATGAAAAAAAAATATATATTTTTTACAGGTGTACACAGCTTTTTGTGTGACCAATATTAGTCAGATTACTGAAGAGACCACACAAATCCCAGACCTACACTGCAAATCTAAAAGGCTCAAAGACCAAATGGAAGTGAGACTGAATTGTACTGATTGCTATGGTCAACTCATTTCTGATACCTCCCTAGTGTGTCTCTCCTGTATTGATTGTTTTTGATGCTTAGTATGCAGAAGTAATATGTGACAAATTGTCTAACTCCTGATGAAGGAGCAAGGCTGGCTCCGAAACGCGTTGAAGAAATAAACAGCACCATTGTTTGAAGATCCTGTGAGATCTCCATCCTTACACAGCAGCGGGGACCACAACCCATTGTCCTTTTGGCTAAATTTAGCTTATTGACAGTTTCTACTGCTGTACAGTATATAGACAAGGTATGCCACCAGGGCTGCAAATACAGCATAGTGATTATTCTCAATGTATAGTGCTAATATAAATTTATAATAGTATTCTACATGTATATAACTAGAATAAAGGTGACATTATGCTGATTTGACTCTGTTTTACAGTTCCAGACATTATAATGAAAACAGTTTATTGCACAGAGGTTAAAATCTTTTTTAAAAAGTACCTATCACTGGTCTGTAGTTGCGCTTTTAAAAAACCCCAAAACAGTGGACAGCCAAAGACAGATAATTTTAGGTTTGTCCGGTCTAAAACTGATCATTTTGAAGTCACTCAATGTGACTGCAGAATTATTAAATCCTCCCAGCACCGGCACTGTGCACTGCAAGGATTTGCCGGTTGCTAAGTCAGGAATGGAAAGCAATTATGCAGTATATGTTCCTGGTCATAGTCCCCGACTATAGACGGGTCGCTCTTACAATTGTATGAGCAGGTGTGTCCGACTAGTGGGTGCAGCTTTTCAGTGGGCGTGACCTTGCTCCTACACTTGTATTGAGTGAGGCCACGCCCACTAGTCGGGGTTTCTGGCCAGTAACATGCATACCATATAACTGCGGCCGTGTACCAGTTTAGAAACAAACATATTCTCGCAGTGCACAGTGCGGGTGCTGGGAGGATTGATAAGTCTACAGTTACATAGAGTGACTGCAGAATTATCAGTTTAGACCGGACAACCCTTTTAGATATAACTTATTAAAACAACATGATCAAAGAGAACCTAATACAGATAAAGGGCCTGACTTTCTAGCAAAATTTGAGTCCGAACTTCTGGGTATTTGGATTTCAGCATAATGAGCAAGATCCCAAAACCCACTTACTGTTAAAGTGCTGCCGCATCCTTTACTGAACAGACTGCTCTAATGTACACATTAACATATCCGCTTAGTAAATAACGCAGCAGCGCTGGTTTCACAATAGCATGTCAGATCTTACGTTTTCATCGCCAGTGGAGTTTTTTTGTGTCTCTGCATACCAAGATCCTAAAAAAATTGAGGCCTTTAGCCTAACATTAGGAACACATTAGCGTATTTTTGTTAATATACATTATATTAAGCAATATTTACTTAAATAAAATGGGCAGCCACAGACTGGTGATGGGTACTCTATAAGGCAATGGTGCAATGGTGTTAAGGCACAATACTAAAACTCAGAGCTCCATGGGAGATGCAGTTAAGCTGTTTGGACTGCTTCTTAATGTCCTGTGATGCTAAAGCAAACAATATATTAACATGAATGGATAACCAGTAAGTTACATATTACTTTAAACAGGTTTTTATAAAAAAAATTTTTTTAATTTGGGAATTTTTTTTAATATTACAGCACTTATTTTGCTGGGCAATAAAACTGGCACACAAGGCTATCAGAGCTTTGCTGTACAGACCTGGACTAAATGAGCAGGATCCTATCATTATGATATTTTTAATGACATCATATTGTCCTGTTGGATGTCTTATAAACCTCCATCATTTTAGAAGTTAAATCACCTCTTGGACACTATAATGACATTTCTATGTTAAGTGATTTCAGCTGACATAAGGCAGGACTAAGGCCGGCTTCACACCGCGGTTTGGAGCTGTCAGGTTGTCCGGTGTTTTGAAGGATGCATCGGACACAACCTGACGAGCAGAAATGGAGGGCAAATCTGCCATGTCCATGGTGCTGAATGAGCGCGGCTGCTTTTCAGAGCCGCCACTCTTCAGTACCATGTATCGGGGAGCTGGTCCGATTTTTTGACGGATCCAGCGGCCATAGACTCTCATGTTACGGATGCCTCATCACCACGGATCCTGGAGGATCCAGTTTTGTATGATTTTTGCATCGGACACAAAAAATGATGCAGACTCCGATTTTGTGTCCGATGCAAAAATCGGACAAAACCGAATCCTCCCGGAAAAGCACCAAACCGAAGGCCAAATAAGGCCAATCTGGCACCATGAGGATACAAGGTGACAAAACCTGATCAGGTTTGGTACGGTGTGAGCCAGACCAAACCTAAGAGGTAAAAGCTGTGGTGTGAAGCCGGCCTAAGACGTATAAGCCCTGCTGTGCTATCTAATAAGATAAAACAGCAAAAAGTGTATACCTCCAATATGGCCTTCCCTAGCAAAGTTTTTTTTATTTAAAAAAAATTTAAAGTGTCATCATTTAAAAACAAGAATGATTACATTAATTAAACTGAAATAAATGAAACATTCCATTTCATTGAACTGGTGGGAATAACAGTAAATGAATGTATGGATAACAAGTAAAATCATAGCCTAACTACTAAGCACAAAATAACATAAAGCATACAGATGCATAAGGGCATATTGAACTGTAAAAAATAATTTAACAGTGGTAATGAACAATAACATTTATCGCAGAATGAAACAGTTCAAAGAAAAGGTAATTATTGAGGTAGCATTCTTGGCATTCAAAATATGGGCATCCATCATAGCATGAAACACCAACAGGCAACTGATACTAAACAAGTAGGACCCACAAGGAGGATTATGTATCAAGCTGATAATTCTTGGTTGGGATCACAAGTCTCTATCTTTTTTCATCCCATAAAAACAAAACTTTTCGTTAGTTACCTACACCCACATCTATTTCTCTACTTGTCTCCCAAATTCCAGCAGACTGCAGGCTGCCACTAACAAAAGCTTACATTCTGCCTAGAAAACAGCAGACATAAACTGTTAAAGGGAATCGGTCAGCAGGTTTTTGCTATGAGGCAGGGACAGAGACCCTGATTCCAGCGATGTATTATTTAGTTACAAGGTGCAGCAGATATGATAGTCACAGTTTTTTTGCTGCAGTTCTAGCAGAGCTCAGTTGTTGAGTCATCTATATCCCCGACCACAGCACAGCGTTCTTTGTACATTGTAAAGTGACAAGAGAGCTGCTAGACCATGCTGGGAGAATGGTTGGACTAGGGGTCACGAGTCCAGTTGTCCTGTATTGATAATCTTATGCTGATAAAACACTGATTGTATTGAACCCACAAAACAAAGCGAAGTAATCACATCAATGTCTCTGCACCTTGCTCCTACATTATGGTGGTCTTAGATTACATAGCAAAAACCTTGTGACCCTTTAAAAATAACCCTTCTTTTACCTACAGCTTTCTATATGTTAAGGGAAAGATTGAAATAAGAAAACATTAGTGAACTGCTGTTATGTAATTTCATAATAAATGTGTGTAGCTGAAATATAAGTCTTGTAATGTGCAGAAAAGCTTGAGAAATAACCTCCAAGAATGACAAAGGTCAAACACTGGGTGATCACATACACTGGGAATATCACAAAAGACATTCTAAACAACAAGAAAGAAGAAAACAAAGATTGTTATGGTGTTAGTTTGGGAAAATGCCCAGTTAGAAATAGAAGTCCATAACAGTCAAGTGAGTTATTAGGCCGAACCATATAAATAAAAAAGTTGCAGAAAGTGAAGGGAGAAAGACAAAACACAAAGCTTGTGATGATCAGAAACAGTTACTAATCAGGGAATGCTAAATGAGGGGCTAGTTTAAAGCATACCTCCAGTGAAAAATGTTTCTAGAAACAAAAAACAGGAAATTGCATGCTTTTCTTATCACTGCATTGACCACATCATAACTGCATTTTCTGGCCTGATCTTTATATCATCAAATATTGCATCTTTGTTGAGTCTTCCCATCATATCCTCCTTTACGCTGCTAAGAAACAATAATTGTGTAGAGGCTGCCATGATCACAGGACTAAAGCCCAGTCACACATAGCGAGATCGCTAATGATGTCCTGACACGTCACGTTTTGTGACGTAACAGAGACTTCTCCAGCGATGTTGCAGTCTGTGACACGTACCAGCGATTAGGCCCCTGCTGTGAGGTCGCTCATCGCGGCACATGGTTCAGGACCATTTTTTGGTATTTGGTCTCCCGCTGGTCAGCATGCATCGCTGCGTGTGATAGCAAGAGACCAGCGATCTCACAGGCTGGTAACCAGAGTAAACATCGGGTATCTAGGCAGCGCGCGCTGCCTAGATACCCGGTGTTTATCATAGTTACCAGCGTCCTCCCTGCTAGCGCAGCCTGTAAGCAGGGAGGACGCTGGTAACTATGATAAACATTGGGTATCTACACAGCGCCCGCTCCTAGATACTCGCTGTTTAACATAGTTACCAGCATCCTCCCGCTTCCAGCGATGTGGAGGTGGCTCCCTGGTCGCTGAGAGATCTGTCTGTTTGACAGCTCCCCAGCGACCAGGTAGCGACGCTCCAGCGATCCCAGCCAAGTCGTTATCACTGTCGGGATCACTGGAGCGTCGCTCAGTGTGACGGGGCCCTAAGTGAAAAATTCTCTCTACAGACTGTGAGATAGTGACAGGTGTAAATACAGCGCAAAGATAAAGGAGTGTGAATTAGGTCAACCTATTTGACCTAGGTTTTAAGGGCCCGTTACAAACTTCAATGTGTCGGTGATCCGAAAAACGATCCGACTTGACCTACATCGCTGGAACGATGTTCAATGATCGCTGGTGATGTGTCACATGTACTGATATCGAGAATGACACAGCAACGATTCCGCGACAAACGAATGAGACTTGCGGTCGTTTGATCCCCTACGTCCTTCAGTTCTGAATAGGCGAAGTCGTAAACGACATCGTTATCAAGGTGTCACATGCACCGATGATGCAGGTTGAACGAACGATCAACGACTGAATTATTGTCCGGTTCATAAACCTCCGATCAACGATCAGCCGACTTATCATTGGTTGATTCTACGTGTCACACGCAACAACGTCGTTAATCCGCCGCAAATCCCGGGACGTACCAACGATATCGTTAACGATATCGTAATGTGTAATGGGCCCTTTAGGAAAACTGGCTTGGGGCCTTTATATTGCAGAATCTATAGGGTTGGTAGTGGGACAGATTCTTTCTCTAGCTTGGGTCTTCTATTTAACTCATGTCTGGGGAATGCATTTAATCTTGCAGTGCACCGCAGGGGGGTTCAGTTTGGTAGCCAGGTTGCTGAAGCAGCATGTGTGATGTCAACTGGCTGTGTGCGGATAACACAGTCCAGCACTCTGGACTTGGTCCTCACAAGTGGACCCTGCTCTCTCTGGTGCGGGCGGGAGTGTGTGATTTGTGTGCAGGCATCCGCCTGCGCACAGATCACTGGTGGCGGGCAATGAGAGCGCACGGCGGTCTGCAAGCATCTGCAGACCGCCGTGCGCTCCATTATAAACATAGGGGCCGCGGTCTGCATGCAGATGCTTGCAGATGCCTCTGCAAAACGCTGCGGAGGCATCTGCAAGTCTGAAGGCAGCCTTAGGCGGCCGTCACACATGTCGACATCGTGAGCGATATTGTAAGCGATCACGTGCACGCGCGATCGCTTACAATATTGCTCACATCGCTGGTGAGATGTCACACAGACAGACTCACCAGCGATGTGGAGCAGCGAGATCGCTTGTAACTATGGTACACATCGGGTTACTAGGCGCCGCGCGGCGCTTAGTAACCCGACGTGTACCATAGTTACCATCTCCCAGCATAGGCTCTGCGCTGGGAGATCGTTCATCGTGGTGTTAGACACCACGATGAAGCAGATTGTTTAATCGTTCATCGCAAGATGTGAGGTCCGGAGCTCAGATCTCGATCTTGCGATTTGATCATGTATCGCTCGTCGTATCTTGCCGTCACACGCACAGACATCGTTCAAGCGATGTTTAATCTGGCGCGTTCAAGCGATATCTTTCAAGATATCGTAGCGTGTGACGGCCGCCTTAAAGGGATTTCAGAACATTATACAGAGATTGCGTGTGGACTGTATCGACTGCATTGGAGACCTGCAAGGTCTGTAAACACTTTGGATTTGCAGTAAAAGAACAAACTCCCGGGTCACTGCCTCACGTTTTCTGGCAATTGTAAGCCACCACCTCGCTAGACTCAAAATGATTTTAGTTCCTAGTTTGTCTCTCTGAGCATAGACAAAGCAAATGGCTGTGGTAATGCAAGTATCCCTCTACTCAGCCCTTTATTGAAATTGAGGTATGCAGCCTGTATATGATTCAAGGTACTTAAAAACAGCATAGAGTGCTACAGTTGAATTTCTATGTTGAAATCTTGGATTTACACACTGAGGTGCATGTACTATAAGACTTTAAAACAGGTCACTGGAGGTAATCTTTAAGTGAATGCTTCATTGCTTATTTCAAGGTGCTCGTGACTCTACATCCATGCATTTTTCTAATCTGTGTACAATGTTGTGAACACTTAGCAATTGCATCCAACTGAGAAGATATATAACATGAGCAATGGATACATTGATTCATATTATACAATGCTATATAACACAAATTCAACAAACTGCAAACAATTTAATATTTTCACAATTTTTTAGCTGTGATTCCACATTAAAGACAGGCACAACAGTGCTGTAACACCCATATGGTAGGGCCGTGTGGATAAAGTCTGTGGATGAAGTATCACAACTATTATATGTCCATTTGCTTAAAGAGGTTATCATTTATACATTGGACCGAGGAGGGTCCAACCATTGTGTCTCACACTGATTGGCACTTCCCCGATTTAAAGTAGCTGCAATGCGTATGCTTGACGACAACAGCATACAACACATTCTCGATGCGGCAGCAGAGTGCTGCGATCGGCTTTGTCTAACAGCCACGTAGAGAATGAATGAATTTGTAGTCATGTATGTGCACAGGTGCTTCATTTTAAGAGGGATAAAAGTGACTGGTTTAGCCAATCGGTGTGGGACCCAATAGTTGGACGCCCACTGATAGGTGATAACTTGATTTCACCAGATAAGTTTGCAATGCAATAAACAGGACAATACACATTATTGTAGTAATTATGGGAACCCTTATTCCTTTTTTTAGTTACTGATTTTTAAATGATTGACTGATTTACATGAAAACATGGACACAATGTGACAAAGCAATTAGAACAGAAATATCTGATAATTACTTCAACCATGGAAATGAAAAAGACAGAATAACAGTATTGGACACTGAAAAAACTGCATGCAGCAAAGCAGTAAGGCAAACATTGAAAACTATAAGATATGTATCGTAGTTTTCGGATTATAAGACAGACTTTTCCTCTCAAGAACTTGGGAGGAAAATGGGAGTGCGTCTTATAGTCTGGTTGTAGTTAACCGGGTGGGGGGGAGGAATTCCCTGGTGGAGCAGGGTCACAGGAGACATTGTACCCACTGTATGGAGGCTGCTTGCGACATTAGTAGGGCAATGCTGAGAGATGTGCGGCGAGTGTCCTAGACTCCCAGCAATGCAGGAGACATTCCGGTGATGTTGTGAGGTAGGAGCCTTCCCAGTGGTTGCATGCAAGTAAATGTCGGCATTGTGGGCTGAGAGATCAATCTGCACATGCACTGCCTCCAGGCAACATTTCTTTGAAGCCCACACTGCCAACATTTAGTCGATTGCAACCACCGGGAAGACTCCAATCTTGTAATTCCTGCAACATCACTGAGATGTCTCCTGCATCGTTGGGAGTCTGGGACACTTGGTGCACCGCCCACAGAAGCTCCGCACTTCTGTCAGTGCCGAAAGGCTCCTCCTGCCTCGCAACCAGCGCAACATCAACGGGATGTCTCCTGCATCGCCGGGAGTCTGGGACACCCGCCATACCACCCTATTCCTGCCACCGCCAGTGACCCTACTTCCGGTGATCCTTCTCTGACACCGCTGCCCCCATCCCCCTGTAATATACAACTGGTTTATAAGATGGACCAAATTGTCACCTAAAAATTTTTTTTTTATCTATTTTCTTTCTCTAAATTTGTGGTGCATCTAATAATCTAGTGCATCTTATAAAACGCTAAATACAGTAAATAGAAATCTAAAATTGTACAATGATTGTATATTGTTCAAAGGACAACAATGAGGTTCGTTTAGTAGTAGTATTATATCTTCATAAATTATTTCACCATTTATTAGAACATCACATACCTAGTGACTTAGATTTTTGTAGGCTGTTTATTTTTTAGTATTAATATTAAAAAAATCTCATGCACTGGACTCTAGAGCACACACAATAGAATGTTAAATCAGTTTTCTGCGACTTGCTTTAAGTATTGCCATTTAGACTAGGACATGTCATGATAATCTTATTATCATTAGAGGACAGTATTATTACACTGCTGAGTTTTTGATATGGCAGGGCAATAACACGAAAGTGTTAATTGATTCCTTTCTGCACATCATCTGTACAGACAATGCACAAAGGAATTATAGAGTTAAAGAGTCAATGCAGGGGTTTAAAACTGAGCAGGTGCTCAAGGCATTTTATTCTTTTTAGTGTCCAAAGACTGATTGCGAAGCAGCAATTTCACAGTGCTCTAGATGAACAGAAACTTTAACAATAACCCTATTTAGGCATTGTATGGTGCTATTTATCTGGGCATAGATAGAGATGCATTAGGAATATTTGCCAGTATTATGTGCCACTATATGTTAGTATTATTAGGATCCTTTATAGAGGCTTATTTAGGCACAGTTGGATGGTATAACTTGGGCATTTATTGTCAATATTACGTGAATACAATAAAGAAGTATTATTTTGTAGTATGTAGATGCAGACAGTCACCAACTTACAAACATCTAACTTACAAATGTCTCCTAGTTGTGAATGTCAGATATAAAAGAAAAAAATAATACTCACCTAATTGCTCACCTATCCAGGGCTGCCTTGCTGCCTGGTCTTGTTCCTTCAGACATCGAGTCCCACATCTGTGGCCTCTACACTATAGGCCAGGACGTTTGAGTGGGTCCTGGCCACAGAAGTCATTATTGTGTTATAAAATCGCACCAAGGCAGCCAGGGAGGAGAGCGATGAAGAGAGTATTGGTAATGAAAACACTAATACTCACCTCTTCAGTCACCCCACTGCACACCATCCAGACATCTTCTTTCCACCATTGTGAGACGTATCTCCAACTATTCATAATAGACCAGGACTTTCAGTCCAACAAGGCTCAAAGGTCACTGCGTGTTTTGTAAGATCACGACAGTCAGGAAGTGTGGTGGCTGCAGAGGTGAGTGATAAGGAGGGCATTGGGGGAAAAAAACAACATAAAAACTAATAGTCGTCTTAAAACCTAATTTATCTACTGTTGCGCCCCACATCTCTGGCCTTTTCACTGTAGGCTATGATTTCGGCCACTTACAGGTCTCAGAGTTCATTGCATGTGGAAAGGTCAAAGATATGCGCCATGTCTTTATGGCAGCACTGACATCCAGGGCCTGGAAGAGACTGAAAGTCCTTGCCTATACTATAGAGACCAGAGATGTGGCAAGCTATTGCATGAAGGAGAGGAACAAATGGGGGTCAGTGGATAAGGTCAGCAATGAGGTATTAGTTTATATTTTTTTGCCAGCCCTATTCCAACTTATAAACAAGTCTGGGTTATGAGCAAACGTACAAAACCTATCTAGTTTGTAACCCAGGGACTGTCTGTACAAAGATTTGTGCATGTATGTAGGTATCTGCATTATGCAAATAGGCAACTATTTAGAGTAGAGTATTGTAATAAAATGTATAAACTACTATAAACTTTGCCCAGTTAGACCACTCCATCAGCTATTGTGATCTTGGTGGCTCAGTGGTTAGGTCCTGGATTCAATTCCCACCAAGGACAACATCTGCAAGGAGTTTGTTTGTTCTCCCTATGTTTACGTGAGTTTCCTCCCACATTCCAAAGACATACTGTTAGGATGTTTAGATTGTGAGACTCAATGGGGACAGCATTACTGATGTATGTAAAGGGCTATGGAATTAATAGCGCTATATGAGTAAATATTAAATTGTTATCTTTAGGCAGCTAAGCAACAAAAACATACAAGTGCAGTGGTCACATGGGTCCTAGGATAATGTGACGATGACTATTATAGCTCGATATACGATGTTTTATTTTAGGATAATACACTGTATAGTTTTGTAGGACTGTCTTGAGTCATATTAATAACTAGCTGGGTGCCCGATGCACATGCATCGGGATTCTAGAAGAGCGAGTCTCTGACTCGCAATGGCCGCTTCGTGGCCAATGCTTCGCGCTGCTAAGGCGACTCGCCATGCCCGCTGCGCGGGCATAGCGAGTCGCCTTAGAACTGGTCGCAATGGCCGCTGCGCGGCCAATGCTTCGGGCGTATCCACATGACCACGCTGACTCGCAGTGCGAGTGGACTCAGAAGGGGCAAAAAACCCATTCGCAATTATATAATAGATGAATAATAACAATAATAATGATAGTAATAAATGATCTCTCATAGTAATGATGGAAAAAAAATAAACATTGTGGAGAGCATTTTTCTATGCCTTGCATAAGGGTCAGCACGCTTATAGTCATTATTGTTGCAGACAGAAGGGCAATCTGTTGTTCTTCATAGGAAGAATTAACACAATACTGCCCTTGTATGATTAGCTGTATACACGGCTTGCATCAGGCTACAATTTGGTGTCCAGCCTGGTCTGGTTTTCTCCCACTACGACTCTTAAACGTTCTTCCATGCTCTTCTAGATTGGGTTTATAAATAACATTTGCCAGTGGTATCTATATAAAGGACTGACTTATAAAGTGATTGTTGTGAACACTGAGAAAGCCAAGAGCAGTTAGCGATGGCTTTGAAGGCTGCACCTATGTGTCCAAATCCATTTATTTTTGGCTGTGCTTCAAAACAGTATTCAAAAGTTTGAGATAAAAAAAAGTGGAAACGAAGAATAAAGGAAAACTTACAGCTGTGTAGCAGGCATAGCTAGAGTCCCCAGGGGGCAGTTAGTAAGACAGTTTGATTCTAGACAGGATAGACAGAAAGAAAGCAAACAGATTGAAGACTACATTAAAGCAAATAATCAGAATTAGTTGTCTTTTTCCAGTAGATGGATATTTCCACGTTGCTAAAAGCTGTTGCAAGGAAGAGTTACCAGAAAGAAATATCAATAATATCGTTAGTTGCAAAGATTTGCTACTCATATGGATAGTGCTACAACCAAGATCAGCTGAAAGTCAATATAATATACCGTATGTGCCAACTCACAATTCTCGTAGACATAGACATATCTCAACCATTGTAAAACACCCATCCTGTACTGAATTTGTATTGGGGGCAACACAATGGGCTACAGCATCACACTGTTACTGTGTAGTGTACTGTATGTCGGAAAATAGTTAATAAGAGTAATTAAACTATTCAGTGTCAGGAAAATCTAAAGTTATCTCTTTCCCAATTGTTAATCTGTCTGGTAAGGGACTTTCTCTTTCTATGCTATGGTCAGGATTTTCAGCTTGAGGCCATTCTGCTCCTTATTGATTACTGGTTTTCAACTGTTTCCTAAGGAACTGGAACACACCAGGATAATGGTAAAATATATGGTGTTTTACGGCTCTAAAAATTATTGGAAGTGTTAACATTCCTGAGAATGACCCCTTCAAAAATGTTATTTTATTATCCACATGTTAACACTAGAAGCCCCAGAAATTTTGAGCTCCCCCTGAAGTCCCGAAAGAGGGTCAAATGACCCTTAGTCCAAACTGACAACTCTGATGGCTCCAATTAGCATCCTTTCATTTGTAAATGTGGCCTAAAATCCTTCAGGTCATTCGACCCGTCTCTGGGTTCCAAAGGTAGAAATGTTAAATGACCCCTCTCTGGGACTTCTAGTGTTAAAGGCTAATATAGGATGGAATTGGAAGAATAAAGCAACACATTCAAACAATATTAACAATATTTTCCAGAATGTATAACCCTTTTTATCTTAATCTGAGAAGAGCTTTACATGACAATGACATTTTCATGCCAGGTGATACTTTTTGGACACTAATACATTAGTAGATGTACCTAGATGGTTTGCTCACCAGTTTTCTTGATGAAGCATTTGTGAAGCGCGCCTGATGTTTGGTGGGTAAGACTCTGTTCATTGCATGCTCTTTTTGTACTTTATATGATTTAATGTTTGACAATTACTCTATTTGACACTTTTTGTCTATATGAAATGTGAGTTTACCTATCCATGTACCCGATACTTATACAATTATAGACTTCTAAAGGTACTCTCCTTTCTTGGTGTTTTACTATATATTATTAATATTTATTGTCTCTTCATTGGCTCATCCACCAATTTGTCTTTTATCTGTTTTGTTGGATTTTTTACATATGTTTTTTCATGTGTAATAATTTAAAACAAATATTCATTAGTCCTGGCACACATTTGTTTTTCTTTGCATCCTACTATAGTTGTACTTTTGGGACTTCTTGTTCTGCCTATAAACTGTTAGCTTTTGGACCACCAATTTTTGTTGATAAAAATATTATTCTTAAAACAACAATGCTGCACAAATAATTCTCTTACCTCAATAGATGCTTGCTCAATTTTTAACAGTTCGGCAGCAGAGTTGATTCCATAGCCTCTTGTTGGACTATCTGGAGGTTGCTTTTGATCTTCTAAGAGTTTCTTGCTAAGTATTCTGGCAGCGTTTTCTGTCAGTGAGTAACCTGGAGGAGTAGAGAGGTCTTGTCTACTACAGCTGACATCAGTGTAATGATCCCTTTGGAGGTCTATAGTTATGCGAATAGGACTTGGTGACCTTCCCCTCCCATCAATGCACACTTCAGACATGGTCCCAAACTCAGGTCGGGCTTCAGCTGACCGAGATCTGCTACTTGGCCTTGATGTTTTTTGTGAATGGTCACAAGTTATCGGACTGTGGTCAATAATATTGAAGAGACTTGAAAGACCATCGTTGATAGTTGTATGAACAGGGCTCTCTCTTGTCGTTGTTGATCTAGCCCACGCAGACTCATTGAATCCTCTTTGGGGTGTACCTGAAGCGACACGATTAGCTGGCTGATCTGCTTTGGCTAGAGGTTTCTTCTGCAGTTTTGGTGAACCATATTTTGGGGAACAGCAACTACGTTCAAACTTTGCCTGCACCTTTTCAATAGCTGGAGCAACTTGCCTGTTCCTCAAACTACGAGAAGGTGAAGAAATAGGGGTACAACCTCCTTTTGGCGTCAGACACTTGTGTGGACTGCTGGTGATGCTTCGCAAAGCTTCGGTTTGCAAGCCAACACTAATGGTTTTTGTGGTTTGTGTTCCTGTACTTTTTAAACCATTGGTCTGACAAGCAATGTCTCTATACTGAGAGTCTACCGGGTTGGTTCGGATGGCATTCCTTACAGAATTGGCAACTTCTTTCATGTCGTCACTCATGTTTCTTGACAACTCTATACTGTGCAATGAAGATGCGAAACTGACAGTAGTGCAAACAGGTCGGTCCATTGGGTGTAACCCACTCTCTAAAAAGTCTTTATGCTGATTATTATGGTCACATGGCCATCTCCCAAAGACCTCAGCAGTGCCATTTTTCACTTCAGAAATATTTCCATTGACTTTAGGTGTGGAGAAAAGTAAGTCTGGCTCTAGGTGTTTTATCTCTTCATTGCCATTAATAACAGATTTATCAAACCTACGAACCAAAGGTGGACTATGGAAAACCCTAACCCCCATTCTATCTGCAACATTGTGGCTTCTTGAAGACTGCTTCAAGCAGTGTTCAGGACTGGTCATTGTATTTGTTGTCATAGTAACACTAGTAGTAAGAAACCATGAAGACGACTGGAATGATTCAGACGGTGACTTGGGCTCCACTTTTCCATTCCCTGCTCTTTCCCCACCTGCTGTCATGACTTTATTACCTCTACCTACACTATTATAGTCCCAATTCTTGTTAAACTCTTCAATGTACTTCAGGTCATCAGGAGACAAGGGAGGAGTTAATTCATCCTTGTCGCCAGAAAGATCTAAGTTCTTGTCAGGAAGGAAAGGTGAGCTCTCCATTAATCGATGAAATTCAGACATGGAGGAAACAGACATGACCCTATAAAACAAAGGGCATGTTGTCATTAAGAAATGTGGCTCCATCCTTAAACATATTCGAATATACAGAGGAGGGAAAACATGCATGAAATGTAAGACCAGAAAAGTAGACATGCAAACTTTACTTGGAAATCTATAAAACATATGTAATGATATCTCATGCAGACTGGTTGACAAAAATGATGAGTTTCTTACAAGTTTAGTAGTAATACTTACCTCTGCAGTCCTCCTTTTTGTAAATCTTCCTGCAATAATAAGCAACATATTGTTTTAGGCTTATAGGTCAGTGACCATGCAAATGTCACATTACATATATATTCTTAGGAAGCAGTGTCCACTGATATACTTACCTTATGGACTGACCACCGTGCCAGACAAAATGACAATTTGAATTGAGATTCTGTCAGATTGTCTTAGCATGCCAAAAATATTTACACTGAGATTTGGGTACATAGAGCTAAAGAGCAAGAGCTATGACGTGAAAATATAAAGGTGTTTAGGGACAGCGAGACATAATATAGTCAATTATACGCTTCAGATATCTCAACCCATTTCTTCCATTATGCACATATATGACAGAACATGTAAGTTTTCTGAATGGTAAGAAGAGAGTAAAGCCCCCAATACACATTTGAATTATGTTGGCCAAACCCACTGATCTCAATGGCCAACAGTCTCACTTATAAGTGGGCCCAAGACAATTGATTATTGGAGGAGTTAAGGCCATGTCACACATGTCAATGTCGCTAGCGACATCGCCGAAAAAGTGACGCACTAGCGATATCGCAAGTGCGTTGTGCTGTGTGACAGCGCGACGCAACTGCGATTTATCGCTGGTCGCAGGTTGACAGGTTTATGAACATGTTCATAAACCTGTCAATCTGCAACCAGCGATTAGGCTGGATCGCGCCGTCTGACACCGCAATAGCGATGTTGACGGCGATCCAGCCTATACCGCAGCATTGTTGCGGATCGCTTGCTGGGTTAATCCCAGCCCAGCGAGCGATGGTTTCGCCCGCATCACTGCGGCGTCACCGGCAACATCCTGCCGTGTGACACCAAGGCTGCGATGTCGGAAGCGACCGCGCACCCGCACATCGCTTCCGACATCGCAGCCTTGGTTGACACGTGTGACAGGGCCATTGGAGATCTGGTATGTTCGATTTCAGGCTAACAAGCTTTTTGTTTTACCATACAAAAGCCACCCCCAGAGATGTCTGGCACATTCTCTCATAGGGAATACAGTGTTTGCACAAACTAGTGTTCTTGTTTATGGGAAAGTTGGCTGAGAAGGTTGCTGGCCAACAGGCATCTAATATGTATGGTGGGCTAAAGCTATTGCCAGATACTTCTGGCACCTTATTATCTTCCCAGGTGACAAACAGATCAATAATTTTTTTCTCCTTCATTATCTGCCAAAGTAGGAGAGTCAAGAAACCACTATACACAGTAGATCCGGTTCCTTACAAATTGGCCATCTTTATTCAATGCAAAAAATATATACCACATTTAGATTACTCCTCTTTCTTTAACTGGCTCAAAATACGTACAAACCTGCTAAATTAAGAGTAAAATCAACTGATGCATGCTTGGTTTTAATGTCTTGATTTCATACGGACCAGAAATGGCAGTATGAGTCTGAAACCCTGCATCAATAAGGTTTAAAACCTGTTTGGCATTAAAGCACAGTAATGCTGATTTCATTTTTTACATTTTATGGCTTCCTTGCAATTTTAAACCCTTGACAGTGAGACTTTTGTAACAAGCACCTAATTTCCCATCTACATTAAGGCCCTGTCTCAATAACGATCGCTCCAGCGATCCCGACAGTGATAACGACCTGCCGGGATCGCTGGAGCGTCGTTACCTGATCGCTGGGGAACTGTCAAACAGGCAGATCTCCCCAGCGATCAGGCACATGGGAGCCACCTCCCACATCGCTGATACCAGCGTTCTCCCTGCTTAGCGTTGCCTATAAGCAGGGAGGACACTGGTAACTATGATAAACTGCGTGGTATCCAGGCAGCCTGAGATACCCGGTGTTTATCATAGTTACCAGCGTTCTCCCTGCTTACAGGCAGCGGTAAGCAGGGAGAACGCTGGTAACTATGATAAACACCGGGTATCTAGGCAGCCCGCGCTGCCTGGATACCCACAGTTTATCATAGCTACCAGCGTCGGGGGAGCGTAAGGGTGGCAGGGGGTGGAGCCCAGAGTAGCTGAGCTGTACACTGAGAACAAGTACTGCTGCAGCTGCAATCCCCAGCCTGCTTCCCCCTGCTCCTCAGTTCAGCGCAAGTGCCTCTGAAAGCACCCCCCCAGCTTTGCACTCAGGCGGCAGGGAGGGTTTGTTCACCCCTGCTGATAACCATAGTAAAAACCGGGTATATACCCGGTGTTTACCATGGTTATCAGCCCAGTGAGGTCACTGATCGCTGGTTTCTCGCGGTCACACGCAGCGATGCGTGTGACCAGCGGGAAACCAACGATCAAAAAATGACCCGCAGCACTTTGTAGCGATCAGCGACCTCACAGCAGGGGCCTGATCGCTGCACACAGAACGACATCGCTGGAGAGATCGTTGTAACGTCACAGTTACAACGATCTCTCTAACGATATTGTTATGTGAGACAGGGCCTTTAGGTTGTGCTGCTTCATGGTTATCTATTACCCTGAAAGTCAACATTTGTGCAGTTGATTTAGGTGACTTGTTTGTCTTTGGGATAATGTATGAGCATGTAGGAAATGTGGAAGAGCATATATATGTAGGGAAAATAGTTAGATTGGCTAAATGCCCTCATACACATTAGATACAAATTGCTGAACCCGCCAATTTCAGAGGAACGGCCAACCATCTGATTCTTTTCAAGGGAACATGCTGCTGCCAGTTGTGTCTTATTGCGGCTTTCTCCTGTCTCTCCATTAAAAACTAGCAGAATGCTCATGTGTACAGGAGAATCAGGAGGTAACTACCTCATATGTATGAGCAAGTTAACAATTGATAACAATCACATATAAAAAGATATAACAGACTCAGTTCTAGAAAACATAAAAGTACTAACCATTTTATTTTAACATACAAAACAGATTTCAACTTCTAAAAGATTGTAAAAGGATGAAACTATAAGAATCTACAAAAGTACAGTACATAGATTAAATGTATCACTGCAAAAGTGTGCACACAGGAATGCCGTAAAGTTCAAGGATCAAATAAGAATCATGGATGATGGGTGAAGCATTTCAGTGCAGTAGTGTGATGTAAATCCATCTACATTCTGTGGCCAAAATTGGAGCAGCAAGAGAAAAGGCGCATTACCTCAGTGGAGAACTTATCACGCTCCAGTTTGCGGGGCTGAGGCAAATCGGCTTCGTCAGCAGAATCCAGAGAAAGTGCATCAAGGAAGAGGTTCTCGGAGCCAGAGCATCGGTCAGTCCCTTTTAACTTGGGAAGTAACTGTTCTTCAAATGGCGTTTCATCAGAATCAGAAAATGACCTGGCCGCGTGTGCCTGGGACCTAGGCAGTGTGGTGTTGGATAAATACTGAGCGACAGCGCCATCACTTTGGTCAGAAAGGAAAGGCTCTGTTTTTTGGGAGCTCGATTCTTTTTGAAGCTGGGAAATTAACAAAAAAAATGACTCAAGTGAGAAATATTTTGAAGGTAAAACATTAAGTTTTCAGAATATCACACAAAGACTTAAATGAAAGAAAAGCCATACTTAGGATAGCCATACTTCTAAACTATTCATTAGGAAGAACACTCTTTCTGGCCACTATATGACTTGTATCCTGTATTTTCATCATCTTTCTCCTTTGCAAATCCGGTCTGATAATTTGAAATTGACTCTAAGCTGATCGATGGCGACTAGCTGCTATGATGTCTCCCATGTAGCAGCACACGATAGCTGGATGCCTACTATTAATTCCTTAGTTATAATACAGACTGAAGCAGCATCATGGAGAATATACAGCAGTACCGAGCTGTGTGAATGTAAATCCAGCTTTGAGGTAACGAGCTGGTTACTATGCTCAACAGAATCTTTCTGTGTCTCCCTCTGCCTATTTCCTTATTCTGTTACTCTACTCTCTATAGTGTATATTATGTGTGTAACCTGGCACTTCATTGTGCTGGCAGTCTGTCTTCTGTTGATCTAGATGGATTTGAGCAGGATTTTTTTCCTGACTGGGTGGTGAGAGCAGGAGGCAGGGGAAGAATTGGCTCATAAGTGGAGAAAGAAGCAGAATTATGGTGTCTGATAGGATATATAATAACAATAATTGCGTAGAGAGGAGACACTACTTTGTGGACCTGGTACGTGCTGACTTTATGTCCATAAGGGGAAGCTGCTTCACCACACTGTCGAGGTGCAATCCTATTGACAGAAAACTTTAATAATCACAAGAATAAAAGATAAGATGCACTCACTGTTGGTGGTCTATGGAAGGACTTTATGGCAATCATGATAAATGGACCAATGGATCAGTGGACCAGTAGAAGATCACTTGAGCGAAACGTACATCGTCCTGGTAGACACAGCACGCATCCTGCAGCCGCTCGCATGTCACCTGTGTGCTTGTCATAAAGTCCTTCCAAAGATCACCAACGGTGAGTGCATCCTATCTTTTCTTCTTGGGATATATAATAACGTTTAACATATTAGCATGTACTATTGATTTACAAAAAGTTTGTTGAAAGTATAGTACCCATTAATTAAGCACGCAACTACCCAATAAACACTGCACTCTGGTAAGAAGTTCTGTAGTACTCAAACATTTTATTTTATTGTTTGGTACAGACACAGACAGAGAGAGGGTGGATCATTCAGGCTGCAAAACAACACGCCCTGAGGACTAAAGAATATAGCCCTGCTAATTATAATTACTAATGAGTGAGTATTAAAACGTTTTTATTGCACTTTCACAGGATGCTTTTAGGAGACAAAAGGAGTGTGAGATTAGTGATAATATGCTGCAGGGAAATGTTTTGGTAGCTTAGGAGGCGACAGGATCCCTTTAAAGCGAACCTGTCACCCCTCCAGGCATCTAAGGATAACATAGCCACCTTCTGCAGCACTAAGGCTGCAGTCTCAGAAGGTGTCTATAGCATTTATGCTCCCTTGATTCACTGAAATAAAGACTTTTATAAAATCTGTTTCAAACCAGATCCAAGACCGGGAGGCGGGTTTTGAAGCGTCTATCTCCCTCCTCTGTGGTGTCAGTCATCCCTCTCTGCTCTCTGTGTGCCGCCTCCAGGGCCATCTCCCTGCATTACAGAGCTTTGTCAGCTCTGCTACAACATAGAGCTGCTGTTATAGGAGACCCCACAGTAGTAAATCTAGCAGGAGGATCGTGAGCAGAACAGCAGACAAAGCACTGCCTGCTACGTAGCAGCCCTTGAGCTGAGCAGTTTTCACTTTCAGTTTCTTGTACTCAGCAGCATTGCTCCGTCCTCAGCCCCTGATCTAAAGCACAAACTCAACTCTGCTGCACTGCTGACAGCTCAGCTCAAGGCTGCTATGTAGCAGGCAGTGCTTTGTCTGCTCACAATCCTCCTGCTAGATTTACTACTGTGGGGTCTCGTATAACAGCAGCTCTATGTTGTAGCAGAGCTGACAAAGCTCTGTAATGCAGGGAGATGGCCCTGGAGGCGGCACACAGAGAGCAGAGAGGGATGACTGACACCACAGAGGAGGGAGATAGACGCTTCAAAACCCGCCTCCCGGTCTTGGGTCTGGTTTGAAACAGATTTTATATAAGTCTTTATTTCAGTGAATCAAGGGAGCATAAATGCTATAGCCACCTTCTCAGAATGCTGCCTTAGTGCTGCAGAAGGTGGCTATGTTATTTTTAGATGCCTGGAGGGGGTGACAGGTTCGCTTTAAGACAGACCAGTGGTGCGATGGACACTGCTGCAAGTGAGAGACACTGACCACCGGTACTGTATTTGAAACCGGCCCTGTTTTGGTCGGTATCATGTGTGTTTTTCTAGGTTTTTGATTTTTTCTTTTTTGCTTCTGCTGGTCCTGTTGACCTAGTAATGTTCAAGTAAGATGCCTCCCGCAAGGGAACAAAAATGCTGAATATTGTTACTGTTATATATAAATGCAAATTTAACTCTGTGATGGGTCGGGTCACTCGTGGACGAGCGAGCTTAACCAAGGGGGAATGTGGCGCCCCACTGGTTGGGATGCCATGGAGGGGTACGGCACCCAAATAAGAGTGTGTTGTATTCCTGTGACTGAGGGAACTGGGATGGTAAACAATGGACTCTCACAACACCCATTCATGCACACCCTAGAGTAGAGGACTGTGGGTGAACCCGTTGCAGGGAAGACCCAGTCCTGTGGGAGGAGTCAGGTGGACAGAAAAAGTGTATGGGTGGGATGACAGTTAGTGAGTGAGACGAACAGAGAATGACGCAGGGGAAGGTTGTTGTGACAGGAAAGAGACCCTAGGGGCACCAGGAGCTATGGTGCACCCGAATCTGAACCCGGTACTTCCGGACAGAGGACCAGCTCTGGACACGGTGCAGGAGTCCAACCCCGAGCCGTTAAACTGGAGGCCCGAGCTTCTGCAGGAAGCTGCAGCCAAAAAACCCAGTATATACCTAGAAAAGGCACACCGAACTAGGGTCAGGGGGACCTAAAAGGGAGCTGCCCACCAAAGACCCGTGGAAGCTGGCTCGAGGCTCTGCACGTGGAGGCGCTGCACGGTTGTGAGAAGATATCGCTGTGAAGGGACCAGTAAGGTACGGCAGGCATACCACTGAGAGTCCTGAGTGAATCATCCTGGTTCCCTGGTGACTACCCAAACCGGAAAGACCCGAAGGACTGTATCATCTATCTGCTTTAAGAACTTGCAAGTAAACCCCATCAGAGTTTATGACTGGTGTGACGTACTTTATTTCTCTCACCTGAGGAGATGCACACTACTGCATTGAAAGGACCAGTGACAAGGCAGTGTGGTAAGCTGCCTCCCTGTGTAAAGATTTCTACAACTGCCCCGGGGATCCAGCTCCACCTACGGGGAGCGTAATCATCTGGCTGCCCTACCATGACCCAGAGGTCTGACCCGCAGCCCCGGTAACCATAATGTAACTGTAGGTGGCTTCACCAACTTTTTTTATTGTTTCAATTGACACCAGGGCCACGGGAACGGGCACAGGCCCCCGTGACATCCACCGTGAATCAACGCCCGGAACCGAGTACCCCACAGCCCTGGGGAGGAACACCTTTCACTAGTTCAAAATTGACTATTTTTTCTCTTATTTTATTACCACTGCTACCGAGTATTCTATCTCTTTGATTGCTTTAGGCTAGGGGTAAACCAGCATTTACCCTTGTGTTCAGGAGGTTCCGTTTAAAATACAGAATTTGTCAGCATTAACGCAGTGTTACCGGAAAGGTAAGACTGCGTTAGCGCTGTCAATTCAATCCTATGGCAAACGGAAGCCAAGTGCAGGTCAAACGCCGGCTTCTCACTGCCAGAGTTTGAAATCTCACGCTATTTCCAAGTGGGAGCACGCTTCTTGTGATGCGCTTGGAAATAGCGCGAGGTTTCAAACGTCCGCAGTGAGAAGCCGGTGTTTGACCTGCACTTGGGTTCTGTCTGTCATAGGATTGAATTGACAGCGTTACGGCAGTCTTACCTTTCCGGTAACACTACGTTAATGCTGACAAATTCTATATTTTAAACGGAACCCCCTGAAGCAAGGGTAAATGCTAGTTTGACCGTAGCCTTAAGCATTTTTTTCTTCAATCTGCCATACGGTTCCAGAGATATGAGCCTTTTTAATTAGTTCTAAATTTTTATGTGCTCTACCAATGGGGCGTGGCTCACAATAAAAATATTCAGAGCAGCCTGAAGATGATCCCAGAGAATTCTGTAAGGCAAGAGTCACCACTTGTAGCTCGGGAACCACATGTGGCTTGCGGGCCCATGATGTGTGGCTCACGACCTTCTTCTAGCTAGGTACATTAGCACCATGTCAAGCAAACAGCTATGAAGAGCAGGTACCCAAATCGTGAGTAGCTCCACATAGAAGAGCAGATCTCAATGAGGGTAATGTAGGAAACCCTGGATCTTAGTATACTGCCTCGGTCTGATTTCTGTGGAAAAGCTTTGGCTGTCATTATACCTGTTATAGGGGCTCTTGATGTCACTATTGTGAGGGGATGGGAGCTGGATGTGGTTCGTGATCTGCAATGTCAGAAAGGTTGGGGACCTCTGCTGTAACGAATAACCCTTTGTAAAGACCATAACCTTTCGAAGTAATAAAAAGGACCATATCTTTCTAATCGTATTGGTGATTTAAAAGAAACAAAATAATTGAATACTCAGGGGAGTATTAAGAATAAAATAAGCAATAAAAAAATGGCTACTTTTAACCTGGTAACAAGTCAACTTTAAATAAGACTGCATACAGTACTGGCAGAAAAAAATGGAAAACCCCATTAGGTGTGAATAATTCTCTTTTTTTTAGATAGAATAATGTCCTGAATACATAAAAAGGTTCATAAAATATTCTTGTTTATGTTAGGCTGCAGGAAAATCTACGAATTGTAGATTGTACATTAGTCTTACAGGTATTAAAGGGAAACTCCGGGGAGATAAAACATTTCTGTACTGTCCCTACCCTCCTACATGATGAAGCGGAGCTGTACACCACAGTTCTAGGATCTATAGATCGCTTATAAATCAATAAAATCATATCTTCTCTCAGTTCTCACCCCTCCGTTCAGGGACAGAGAAATTCAGCCTCATGCTGCAGCAGAGATCAGGAGGTGTGTCAGGGGCATGGACCCTGGGGGCTCCAGGATCATCTTACATTCTTGCCCCCTCACACTTTTGTATGAATAGGCGGCAAGCGGGGGGAATGTGGCAGGGGTGTGGCTGACAACCCCATGGTCACACTACAATTCAGCACTGATATACGATCCTACGTAA
This sequence comes from Allobates femoralis, assembly GCA_033576535.1. Lineage (NCBI taxonomy): Eukaryota > Metazoa > Chordata > Amphibia > Anura > Aromobatidae > Allobates > Allobates femoralis. The sequence goes on along the minus strand of JARQOC010000005.1, from coordinate 166,404,904 downwards.
TGTAAGAAAAAGGGTTTCTCTCTTAAAATAGTAATCATGTCACCAGCAGATATAAATAAATGCTGTGATTCTTTGCTGTACAGTCTACTTTCATTAATAAGGCTAGGAGCACAAGCAGAGCACTGCATTGGTTGATTCAGCACTGCCATAGCCTCTCTCCCCCATATCAACTTGGTAGCTTCCTGTCCCCTAAAACGTTAGCACTATGCACGACTGAATTCCTCTGTCCCGAAGGGAGGGGTGAGTGCTGAGGAGCAGATATGATTTTATTGATTTATAAGTGATCTATATATCCTAGAACTGCAGTGTACAGCTCTGCTTCATCATGCAAGAGGTGTTTCCACCTGATGAAGACAGTTTAATCTGTTGAAATGCAATGTGGCCCCTTGGAGGACTAATAAAGGTCTGTTGTACCAAATATTTCAACTCTCTTTGTACTCCCTAGGGCTCCTATAGACCGCTTCTACAACTTTTCATACTGATTAATTCCCCCCTGAGGAATAGGGCAGGAGCCGCTCTGGTGGACGAAGAAATCCAGCAGGACCTGGCGTCCCTCAGCAACCAAGAAGCCGCTTGAGGACCTAGCTGACATATTTCCGGTCCGGCCCCGGTCACATGACTCAATCTGGAAGTTGTGGAAAGCCGGTGACGCTGCAGCAGGCGCTCGTCCGAATAGCGGAACCGCTCCCTCCACCATCAAGCGAATCGCTCCCCCTCCACCGTCCAATCTGGGGTTGTGCAGAGGTGCACAACCTCAGTAGGTGAGTGAGATAACCCACTTTTTTAATTACATTTGCTTACAACTGGGTTCACACATTGCGTTCCTTACCTATATTTTTTCATCATATAGGAAGGCAGGGACTGTACAAACATTTTTATCTCCTTGGAGTTTTCCTTTAATAAAAATCATGAACTAATGTGCAGTTTATACTGTTACAATATGTATTGTTCTTACAACTGGTGTGGTTCACCAGGCTTCCTCTCTATTCTTTTATCCTGCTGAAATGCTTATACTCTATATTTTTGCAAAATACCATTAAAAATGTACAGTTTATTTTTGATACTAAATCAAAGGTAATAAAACCTGTGTTCTACAATAGTAGATACCAGACTTGATACTTTATCTTATGTCAAACAAATGAAAAAATAAGTGTCACAAAATATTTTATATAATTAGTCTATATAGATATATACATTATTTTCATTTCAAGGGCTTCAGCTTAGAACAATCATGAAAAAGTGCAGCAAACTTTAGTGATGGTGCAAGGTCAAAATGGAGAAAGTGCTATTAATGTATTGAGCAATGTTAAAAGTGTGCTAGGTCAGCCTGTGTTCCCACAGTTCTCTATCCACAAAATGCTTTTCCAGCTGATATTCTCTTTCCTATAAGCTGCTTTTAAGAAACCCCAGAGAGTACAATGCCAAGATTGGTTAGGTGATAAATGCTTGAATGATATAAAAGTTTTCTACTCATGTAAGACTCAGCGACCTATATTCATAAGTACAGATTGCCTGCCTATTCTTAACATGTTATCCCGGGCATAAGAATAAACTTAGTTATAATGGTACATCAAAACAGTTTGTAATACAATGTTTTAAAGTACATAACATGAAATTTGGATATATCATGATTTTAAAATATAGCTTTCCCTGAATGTGTAAATACTAAACTAAGGAAACCAGCCCATCTGGATGTAAATCCTAATTTATGTCTTAGGAGACAGTATAATCGTGTTACAGGAGCATTATGCCATTTCATTTCATTTCCCAAACTTCTATTCTCCATTAAACATAAAGCCCATCAAAATGATTTATGTTTTACAAAAGTAAAATGAGTTACAGAACAAACATTCTAGTTTTTTACAATCAATGTAAATACTGTTTTGCTCAAAAATAACAAAAGTATTGTAGGGGATGATAGCTTTATTGGTGAACCCCCAAAATGTAATTTGTTTGCAAATTTTCAGAGTAGAAAGGTTTATTTGGAAACCTGCCTGATTAAGAAGCCTCTGTGATCTGAAAGCTTGCAAATATATAATTTCTCTGGTTAGCTAGTAGAGGTATCACTCCTTGAATATATTTGTCTTTTTTGGCCTTAAAAGTATTTACATCGATTTTTCTGGCTAAGGCTGCCTTCAGACTTGCGTTCGCGTCCGCATTGTCTTGCGTCTGTCAAACGCAAGCTGAGCGCAAGCTCCGTCCATCCCTATGTTTATCATGGGGACGCAAGGTGATGCACTCGGCTGCGGATTGCCATGCGCACCCATTGACTTCCGTGTGTGATTTGTATGCATATGGATGCTTGCGTACAAATCATACATTCTCGTCTGCACCCTGAACGTGACATGTCGCGTTCAGGGTGCAGACGAGAATGTATGATTTGTAAGCAAGCATCCGTATGCGTACAAATCACACATGGAAGTCAATGGGTGCGCATGGCAATCCGCAGCCGAGCGAATCACCGTGCGTCCCCATGATAAACATAAGAATGGGTGGTGCTTGCGCTCAGCTTGCGTTCGCCCACCGCAAGTCTGAAGGCAGCCTAACACGATACCGCAATATCATTTTTAGTGTACACCATATTTTTTCACAAGAGTCAACTTCTGGTCAAGTGAATAGTAAAATAGATGTAAACTAATACCGGACAAGCTGCATTGTATATTTACTTACACTTGATGCCAGGAGTATTAAGGGCATGTTTGTGTTGATACTGTAAAAGGAGAAAGGTTTGACTAGTTTCTTATCTTTTTATCTGTCACTCTACCTGATCTATTCTTCTCAGGAGTTCTTTACGTTGCTGCTCCCAATCGTGCCTCTCTCTGCCAACCTGATCCAGAAGCTCAGCTCTCTCCCGGTTCCAGTTCTTATCACTCTGCTGGACTTGTCTACGGAGATCCATCACCAACCTGTGACTCTCAGACAACAGCTTCTTGTGCTCATCACGCTCAAGATGGAAGGAATCCTTCTTCTCAGAGGGGCTCAAGTCACTTGCCACTCTGGGCTTCCTTGTTTCAAACTACGAGAAGGAAATAAAAATATTTTGGGTTTCACACTTGTAGCAAAGCATTGCTCATTTTACTCATGCTCCATATATCTACATCCATGTTGTGGATTTACATTGGACACTAGATCTTGCTCATAGGATTTTTGAGGCCATTGAGGCTATACTTCTTGCTGTCACAAGCATAAAAACATGCATTTGCACACAGCTGTAGAGATGCAAGGAAAAATGCTTCCTTTAAAAAAATGTGTCAAAAACACTTAGGTTATGCTACTTTCACACGTTCACCCTTTAGGCAGTATTTTTGGTCCAACTACAGTGTTCATAAAAACTAAAACATTTGTTTTGGTATTTTTGTGTTATAACTTCTGTCACTTTATAAATTATCACCGTAATCAATGAATCACAATTTGGCCGGCAGGAGCACTGAACAGGCACCTCTCACACCCATTATCCACCGACGGGTAATTACGCTTAACTCTCCCTTGAATCTGGATTACAGACACGTCTGGGCATATTTACAACACTTAGGTAGGATTTCATTTACTACATATGCAGTATTCATGGCAGGAGTTTTGTGGCAATTGATTTTAGATGCATTTTAGCAAGGTTTGCCTATTTATATATTTACCATACTTTTTGAATTATATAACGCATGCCTCTTACAATTCAAATATAGCCTACTGGGTCTGTGCGGTGTGGAGGTGGAGCGAGTTCACAGGAGACAGATGCTGTGGGTCCAGGTTCAGAGGAGAGGGTGTCTCATTGTATGGATGTGGGTGCAACTGATCTGTGGCGGAAATTTTGTGGGTTCATAGGAGATATAGTTGGTGATGCTGTGTAGAAGGAGATGTCACGACAGCGGGATGCGGGCGCCATTGATCTGCCGGCAATGGACTACAGGAAATAGCTGCGGAGGCGGCACGTGTGAATATTGGGCTCTCTGCTCTCCAAGAGCTCAACTGTACACGCTCCGCCTACGCAGCCATTTTCTTGAATCCCAATGCATGAAGCGCCCGTGGATCAATGGTGCCCACCTCATGGCGCTGCGTCACCTACTCCCTACAAGCCCCAGGCCTTCAGCATCGTCAACCATGCCTCTTGTCACCCTCCTGAGGCCACTGAAGGTCAATGGCGCCTACAGATCCATGCCGGCCGCATCCCACCACAACGCCCCCTCCTCCAAACCCCAGGCCCGCAGGCCTCCTGTGACACTCCTGAGCCACTCAACTGCACCCCCATGGTAAGCTACTCTCGGAATACAAGATTCTAGGATTATAAGACAAACCCTCAATTTTACATTAAAATTTTTTTTTACTTTTTTCCTCTAAATTTGGGTGCCTTATAATGCGTTGCATTTTATAATCCACAATACATGGCATATTGCTGAAAATCCCTTTGATAAAAAAAATTAAATGCACAAAAAAAAAAATACAAAAAAGCACATGTAGGCATTAGTTTTTGAGACAAAGTGAATGCCATCATAAAAGTGTGTGCATTACGGTAGCTGTAGAGTGGCTCAATTTATTTTAAGCCATAATCAAAAGTGGATACATTTAAAAGAAGTGTATGTTCATTATTTAAATTTATAATTCCTCTTGAATCCACTTTTGACATTGGCAAAAAAAAAAACACGACATGAAAAACAGCAATTAAGTATGCTGATTTTATTTTTTAATATTAAACTGTACATATTTTCAATGGCTCTTGGAATTAACAAATTTTGGGGAAAAAAGTAGCTAGAAGTTACATTAAAGAGTCTATGTACACATTTTTGTGATGTTTGGGTAATTTTCATAATTTTTTTAAAATGTCAATGTAACATGCATTAGGTATGATTTTTTGTTTTTCCCCATAAGATTTACAATAGAAATTAAAAATCAGTAGAAAAAAATGAATTATGCTTTGCTTATATAGCACTATCATATTCCACAGCACTTTACTGTCATTATTATCACTGTCTCCATTCCTAGCAGTATGTCTTTGGAACGTGGTAGGAAATTGGAGGAAACCCACATAAACACAGGAAAAACATACAAACGTCTTGCAGATGTTGTCTTTGGTGGGATTTGAACCCAAGACCCCATTGCTGTAATGCAGCATTGCTAACCACTGAGCCTTCTGTATGCGCTACAAAATAAAAGACCCCACTAAAAATGCTTAAAAAAAAAATCTCTAGAAAAAGAAAAAACAAAAATGTTTTATTCATGCATTTAATGGAGGCTTTAATCAGCCACAAATTAAACTATCACGTTATTAGCTCTGCCAACAAACAACCATATTGTAACATATTATAGAAAGATTTAGCTTTATTTGTCATTACTATGAGTTCGATCTAAAATTTATAGCATTACCATGTGTGGATGTCTAATTGTTACAAATAATAGATGCATGATCTATGTTAAGGCCCCGTTACACTGCACGATATCCTTAACGATATTGCTCAAACGTCACAGATTTGGAGTCGTTCAAGCGACATCTTTAGGGCGTTGTTGCATGTAACACCGAGATTCAACTACGATAAGTCGTTGGATCGGTGATCGCAGGTTTGAGAACATGTTCTCAAATCACATGATCAACGATCAGCCAACCTGCTAAATCGTTGTGTGTGACACCGCGATAACGATGTCGCAGACAAATTCGCCCATTCACAGGAATGTGCAGGGATCGTTCGCTGGGTTGTGCAAACAATACCTGCTCGCTACATCGTTGGTGCGTCGTCCACGATATATAGACGTGTGACATCTCCCCAACGATGTCAAAACTATGTCGGAAATGACCGCACGCCCACGAGATTGTTGCCGACATCGTTCCAACATCGTGCCAACGTTGTGCCGTGTAACGGTACCTTTAGAATGATTATTCAGAATTTTTTAGACTGCTTTAATAACCACATAAGAGTCTTTATGCTGCAAGTTTAAAAAGGTTGCAAGGTCTTCTGATAAAATCCTGCAGTCAGTACAGGATTTTCCCGATTTGCTGGTGAACATTGGAGGTCATGCAAGTATGTGATCTGCATAATTCTGACCACATTCTGACTAGACATGCCTGTCTTCCAGAACTGAGTAAAAGCAAGCACGTCTAGTTGGCATGTGACCTGATGTACGCAAATCGCATGCTTGCAGCCAAGTGACTGCCCGCTCTTACCAGCAATACTGGTAAATCCTGACAGTGATTTTTGTATGGTTATGTGGTCTTCAAAAACACACAGATATGTGACCAGCTCAAAATACAATAATGGGTATGTTCTATACAGGAAATCCACAGATATATCACGTACATGAAAAACAGACGTCTGACTGAGGACTAAATCAGTTCTAATGACATTGATGTTGCCTATATTAGTCTCGGTAGATATGGGACCGTCACATTATGACTGGGATATTGATATAAGGAGTTTGGTGCTGGGTCTAGATGGCTGATGTTCTGATTCCAGGTAGTGTAAAACAAAAAACTATACTGTCATTAATCAAAACATATCAAATAAGAAATCTCCACTGCTAGCTTTAACTGGACTTATAATATTTATTTGACTATTTTTACCACTGTCATGGAGCTGGCTTCAAAGTGAAGTATTATATTTTAATATTATAAAATTATTTGTTTTTCTATATTTAGTTTTATGGGATTTTAGGAAATTTTAACATTTTGTTTCCTATTACATATACGGTATGTTAGATTCTGACAACTTATGGTAAGTTTTCTATAGTAAATTTGTTTTTCTTTTTTTACTAATTATGAAGTCATTTATGAAGGAGTTAGAAGTGGAATCAAGGCAGGAAAACTAGAATAATCATTATTTGTAGCCAAAACCAGGAGTGGAACAATTAGAGGAAAAGTATAATAGAAACACATCACCACTTCTGGATTTATCACCCACTCCTGGTCTTGGCTCACAGATACTAAGGCAAAAAACTCAAATAATCAATGTGTGCACATGGCCTAGAGGGATGTTGGGAAGGGAAAAGCTGCAGGGGACCTACTTGGATTAGTCATCTGAAGACACACAGTTCCCAGCCGGCTATTCAAAGTGATATTTACTCTTAACGTTTGCAGCGTGTCAGAGTAGAACATACACATGTAGTAGCACAGCCAGACTCTGACTTAGGGCTTGGACACACTTTCCTAGTTACATCCGAGTTTGACTGAGGAGACTTTGAAAGGGCTGGAGCAGTGACCCTGAACTGCGTCTCCCTCTCTGGACGGGGAGTGTGGAGCTGCACAAAAACTCAATCAGCTGACAGCCCCGTCCAGATAGGGAGAAGCCGTTCAGGGTCACTGCTCCAGCCCTTTCAGAGTCTCCTCAGTCAAACTCTGATGAGTGTGTCCGAGCCCTTAGGCAAAGACACACTATGCAAGAAGCATATGATATACTCGCAGGAATCCCGCATGACTCGCCCAGAACGGCGGCTGCGTCTCTGGACAGTAGCGTGTCAGCTGCCTGTGTTTCTTTGCAGCTCCACACACCCTTTCAGAGAGGCAGAAGTCGTTCTTTGTGAGGCATGTAAGACTCATGCGAGTATCTCACATGCATCTCGCATAGTGTGTTTCTACCCTTATACTCCACATTTATTAAGTGTTGCACAACCAATACTGTAAACAGACTCTGATTTATGTTGCTTAGACTACAAGTAGCATGAATTAGACAGCAAGTTTAAATATCCAGAAAGGGAACAAAAATGGAGATCTACAGAGAACTTGTGATGTAATTTCTAAGTGGCCGGAAGGTGGCTCTGTGGGACAGGAGCGGTACCAAAAAAAAAAGATGAAAATGACGGAGGGTGAGCATATGACAGCGAGCAGAGAACTTGGGTTTGAAGCAAAAATCAAGCACTGAAAAAACGAACGAAAATCATAATGCTGGAGTGGTGCAAACAACCTTTTCTGGTCCTGAATGTCTATAAATTCTCTAGACTTGAACCAGTTAATTTTCTTTTGTTTTAGGTAACATAAGATATATTATGATGACACATTTTCCTCTACTTGAAAAGTTAAGTCAGACTGAATACGGCACATTCTATAATTCAGGAAATATGATATCATTTTATGAGCAGTTGCAATGACTGTCTCGGGGAAACTCCCAAATTTTGGTAGCAAAAGTAGTAATTTTTAACCCAAACATCTCATTAGTGGCCAGCGCCTCTGCTCTGCACCGAATGATCGGGTTCCAAATATTGCAGTCATCCTACTAATTTTCCTTATTCACAGACATATGATACAACCTGTCAGGATGAAGTAATTGCCAGAAGCAATTGTAAACTCCTCAGTGCAGTGTACTGATTACTAAACCACCTGCTACTTGGAGCAAACAACCTGTAGACGTCAGAAGAGCCTGCTAAAGACTTGATCACACTGCTCCATAGCAGCTAATGCTCACAACTAAACCACACTTGAGTGAAGAAAGGAAAGGCTACCAATTGTCGCCGGAGAGCAGAAGAAAATCCCTCATTGTAAATCAATATCTGTAACAAGCAATATATAAGCACCAGATCAAAGCATATAAAGATATGTCCCCCAAAGTTTGCAGATAGTTTGAATTAGTATTAATAACACAGCATATCAATTCACAAAGAGAAACTGTGTGATTCCATAGCAGTCACATAAGGAGCTCCCCCATTGCAGGAAGCACTTTATAGCTGCAGCCCCACATCATTCGGCATAAAAAAGTTTAAAAAAAGTAACATATCATTAGGAAATTACTTATTGTTGAAATCTTGAATCAGATTATTTTTATTACCGTTCAAAATTACAACAGCGGTAAAATTCCGCAAGGGTATAAAACAGTGGTATATAACACACATACACAGTGATATTGTACAGCTAAACCCGAACCCACCCTCCCCGTCCCCTCCCACCCAAATCAAACTAGGTCCTACTGTGAAAGGCATAGAAAGTTCTCAACGACGGGTACATGTCTATTGAAAATACAAATTTACTTCAGAAAGTTCTTCTATAGAAGACTCAACCAATCCCCAATCAACTCTGAGGAAGCTAGGCCAGGGAGTTCTAACCATCCCTCCAGATCTTTTCAAACATTCCTGGTCGACACCTTTTCAAGTACCGTATATACTCGTGTATAAGCCGACCCGTGTATAAGCCGACCCCCCTACTTTTGCCCCCAAAACCTGGGAAAACCTATTGACTCGTGTATAAGCCGAGGGTGGACCCCAGCACAGGTATACAGCCCCCAGCAGTGTGGTATACAGGCCCCCTCAGTGGTATACAGCAGCCTCCCCAGTGGTAGTATACAGCAGCCTCCCCAGTGGTAGTATACAGTAGCCTCCCCAGTGGTATATACAGCAGCCCCAGAGGGGTATACAGCAGCCCCAGAGCTGTATACAGCAGCCCCAGAGGGGTATACAGCAGCCCCAGAGGGGTATATAGCAGCCCCAGAGGGGTATATAGCAGCCCCAGAGCTGTATACAGCAGCCCCAGAGGGGTATACAGCAGCCCCAGAGGGGTATATAGCAGCCCCAGAGGGGTATATAGCAGCCCCAGAGGGGTATACAGCAGCCCCAGAGGGGTATACAGCAGCCCCAGAGGGGTATAGAGCAGCCCCAGAGGGGTATACAGCAGCCCTAGAGCTGTATACAGCAGCCCCAGAGCTGTATACAGCAGCCCCAGAGGGGTATACAGCAGCCCCAGAGGGGTATATAGCAGCCCCAGGGGGGTATACAGCAGCCCCAGAGGGGTATACAGCAGCCCCAGAGGGGTATACAGCAGCCCCAGAGGGGTATATAGCAGCCCCAGAGGGGTATACAGCAGCCCCAGAGCTGTATACAGCAGCCCCAGAGCTGTATACAGCAGCCCCAGAGCTGTATACAGCAGCCCCAGAGGGGTATACAGCAGCCCCAGAGGGGTATATAGCAGCCCCAGAGGGGTATACAGCAGCCCCAGAGGGGTATACAGCAGCCCCAGAGGGTATACAGCAGCCCCAGAGCTGTATACAGCAGCCCCAGAGCTGTATACAGCAGCCCCAGAGGGGTATACAGCAGCCCCAGAGGGGTATATAGCAGCCCCAGAGGGGTATACAGCAGCCCCAGAGGGGTATACAGCAGCCCCAGAGGGGTACTTAGCAGCCCCAGAGGGGTATACAGCAGCCCCAGAGGGGTATACAGCAGCCCCAGAGGGGTATACAGCAGCCCCAGAGGGGTATATAGCAGCCCCAGAGGGGTATACAGCAGCCCCCGCTGTATACAGCGGTACCCGGCTGTATACAGCCCTCCCCCCTGTGGCAACCTGTAAAGGAAGCGATGATTATACTTATCGGGTCGCTGTCGCCGACACCGCCGCCGCCGCTCTGTCACCGTCCGTCACCGCGCTCCTTCCCGTCTTCATGCTTCCTTCACCGGTGCACAGAAAATGACGTCATTTCCTGTGCGACGGTGAAGGAAGCATGAAGACCAGGAGGAGCGCGGTGACGGACGGTGACAGAGCGGCGGCGGCGGCGACAGCGACCCGATAAGTATAATCATCGCTTCCTTTACAGGTTGCCACAGGGGGGGCCCGGTATACCACGGGGGGGGGCTGTATACAGCCGGGTATATATATATATTTTTTTTTTATTATTACCGTATATACTCGTGTATAAGCCGAGGGGGGACTTTTCAGCACATTTTTTGTGCTGAAAAACTCGGCTTATACACGAGTATATACGGTAAATCTTTTTTTCTTTATAAAATATAAGGTTCAACTTATTAATATATTCCTTGCGTGTAAGGCGCTTTGATTGAGATCCAATAAGAAGCAATCAGTTTCCTGGCAGCAAATAACATTCTGGCAATGGCAATCCTAAAATTTTCATCTCCCTGCGCATCGTCCACATAGCCCAGAACACAAACAGTTGGATCTCTTGGTACATCGTATCCTGTGGCTAAGTGGATGAGATTAAGAACCTTAACCCAAAAGACCTGTATACAGGGGCATGTCCACATCATATGTACTATGTCAGCGTCCTCCATTTCACATTTAGGACATTTAAATCTCGCCTTAGTCGCAAGTCATATAGCTATTTGGGGGTCCTATATACACTACAGAGGATATAGCGTTGCGACAGACGACTAGGCTCACTAAGGGAGAGTGTGGGTATCATCTGTAAAATTGAGTCCCACTGCTCTCCTGAGACAGGGCCCAGCTGCATTTCTCATTTTGCCATGGCCCCTACCAGCTGTTTCGACACAACCAACATCAATAGCCCCCATAAATGAAAGATATTAGCCCCTAATGGTCGTTTGCAAACCTAACATTTATTACAGCGTCCTGCTGTATAATTGGAGATTTGTAATTTTGCATGTTATAGGCATGGCGAAGTTGCAGATACTGGTAAAACATGGAGTGTGGCAGTGAGAACTCCTTTCGCCATTCGTCAAAAGATTTAAAACATCCTTACATTACAAGCTGGGACAACCACCAAATCCCTATCCTCCTCCATTGCACAAATCCTTGAAGTGGAAAGCATTTCAGGTAGATGTGGATTGTCCCAAATAGCGAAATACTTTGTAAATGTCATAATGTCTCTAAGCTGTTTGACTTTATCCCAGACCCTAGTCATGAGAAGCACAGTGGGATATCTGGACGCAAGATGTCGGAACTTACCAGCTTCTAAGATGGATATTAATGATCCTTGCCCCACCAGAAACTTAACAATTTGCCTCCCTCCTAGCAAATTCCCTACACTGCAGTCTATCCCCCTGCCAAATGCTGACACTGTGATGACAAGTAGTACAATCATGGGTTGGGCAGCGCTAGACCTCCTTCATCTTTGGGTTTCTGCCGGTGTTCCAATTTAATCCTAGCACATCGCTTCAGCCATATAGCTCCCTGAAAACGGCATTCAGTTGGTATAATCTGTTCTGATGAAGCCAAATGGGAGCGTTGTACAGAATATACAAAAGCTGTGGCACAACCACCATTTTCAATACATTCACTCTTCCCACTACAGATAAGTGTAATTTAGCCCAGGCTCGAATCTTTTGTTTAATTCTCTGCAGCAGTGGAGAGCGATTCAGATGCTCATAGTCTGCCACATTAGCCGAAACCATGATACCCAGGTATTTAAAATCAGTCACTATCGGTACCGGAGCAACAACAATAGGATCTGCATCTAAGGGGAGTAAGGCAGACTTGTCCCAATTGATAACCAATCCCTAAACACTTCCAAAATTAGTAAGGAGTGCCATCGTATAATGCAGGGAGCGATCAGGGTCAGCCAAGAACAGGAGCAAGTCATCCGCATACAATGCCACCTTTTCTTCATGGTCCCCGTATCGGAAGCCCTCAATACCCCCGTCCCGTCTTATTTTGGAGGCTAATGATTCTATTGCTAATGGGACAGAGGGCAGCCCTGTCTCGTACCGCTATACAAAGAGAAGGGCTCCGACAAAGATCCGTTTGCCCCTATTCTTGCTCTTGGTTTCGTGTATAGGAGTCGGATCCATCCAGTAAAACTGGGACCAAAACCCATACAGTAAAGCATAGTCCATAGGTAGTTCCATTCAACACTGTCAAACGCCTTAGCGGCGTCTAGAGACAGAACCACCCTCCACCCCGAATTGTCCGCCCTCACCTGCATATTTAAGTATAGCTGTCTAATATTTATGGCAGTCGATTTACGAGTCATGAACCCAGTTTGATCCGGGTGGATCAAAGATTCGACTACTCTTGAGTCCAGTAGCCAAGACTTTAGCCAAAAGTTTGGTATATACTGTCAGCAGGGAGATGGGTCTATACGAGGTTGGGAGCGTCGGATCTTTGTCCTTCTTTAATATTACCGATATAATGGCTTCCTGCATGGAGGACGGGAGGACTCCTAGCTTCAAACTATCATTGTATGTCACCAGTAGTACCGGGAGTAGTACTTCCTTATATTTTTTTATAGATGTCTACCGGCAGACCGTCCATTTCTGGGGCTTTACCATTTGACATGGACCATAGAGCCTCTTCCAACTCATCTATACTGATTGGTGCATCTAGATAACGTCTAGTGTCATCCGTTAATTTTGTCAGTCTGGCAGTCCCAAGAAAATCAGTAATCTCCTCCACTGATGCCTGAGTATGAATTGAGTATAAATTAGCATAAAAGGTCCTCAAAAGTGCCAAAACGCCTTCTGTGTCAGTGATCAGGTGTCCCTTATCATCTTGGAGTTGGGCTATGTAAGAGGACTTTCTCTGAGCTGAAGTTATCACCGAAAGCAAATGGTCCACACTCTCTGCACTTTCAAAGTACTGTACAGATTGAAACATGCGTTTTTGGGTTGCAGCTTTCAAAGTCATTTAAGTTACCATCAGTCGGGCATTTTTTAATCTCTTTTGGGTGTTAGGAGTAGACTGCAAAGAAAGAGCCTTTTCCACTTCCTCCAGCTCTTGGAGCAATGTGAGTTTTTGCTCTATTGCCTGACTTAAGTTTGGAAATTTCTCTAATACACATGCCCTGTAAATATGTGTCCATCGCTTTCCAGACAATTAAACAAGAGCCTGAACCGGGGGCGTGGCCTGGAGGCAATGTGAGCAGACGCACGGAGGAGATCTCCCGCTGACTCACCGCTGTTTTTCTCCTGCACCGCCGCACTACCGATATCAGCGGTGATATCCACCGGCAGCCCGCACCTCTGACGCGCTGTGCACACATTCCTGGCCTCCAGACAGCAATAATGACCCGCCGCCGGCAGAAGGAGGTAGGCGCGGGAGATGCACACAGCTCCCAAGATGGCGCCGAGGTTAGAGAGGAGGCGGAGAGGGCAAACGCGGCTTGCCAGCGCCGCATGGAGATCGCTTCCAGGCTGGAACAATATGCCCGGACCCCTGGACAGCAAAGTGAAGAGGCTGGTAAGAGTGTGGATGACGAGGGGGACAAGGAAGGAGCCCTGGGGCTGGATGGAGAGGATATGGAGGTGCCTAATGAAAAGGGGGAAAGTGTGAGCCCAGCTGAAGGGCAGGCTGCTGAAGATATACCAGAAAACCCCACCATTAGAGATGTGTTCACAGTAGTGACCTACTGCAAACAAGCCCTTACAACATTAACTCAGCAAGTGGTAGGAATTCAGGGGGAAATGGCTACCTTTAAAAGAGACTTGAAAAAAGCTGAACACAGAACTAGTGCTGTAGAAGAAAGAGTGGGAACTGCTGAGGACGATATATCTGCATTGCAAAAAGCAGAGAAAAGGTTTAAGCAGCAGATCTCTGAAATGGCTGCAAAAACAGATGACCTGGAGAATCGCTCCAGGCGTAACAATGTTAGAATTGTGGGGATCCCAGAGAAAGCGGAGGGAAGGAACCCCACAGAATTTATTGAACTGTGGCTTAAGGAAAAAATCGGGACTGATAACTTGTCCAGACTATATGCAGTGGAGAGGGCGCATAGGGTCCCCATGCAGCCACAGCCCCCTGGCAAGGGCCCTCGTACAATGCTCGCAAGAATTCTGAATTATAGGGATCGAGATACCATCCTACGTAAAGCGAGGGAGTTGGATGATCTGACTGTTGATGGACACTCTGTGGCTATCTACCCTGATTACTCTGTGACCGTACAAAAACAGAGGATGCAGTTCGCTGGGGTTAAAAAGAGACTCAGAGAAATTGGGATTAAGTACTCTATGATTTTCCCCGCGAAACTCTGTGTAGAGGCTTTTGAGAAAGTCCACTTCTTCGTCGATCCGGAAGATGCCTCTAGGTGGATTGACATCAATGCCCGGAGACTCCAGGCTGGAAGAGACTGACAAATGGCCACACTGGAGGAAGAGATATAGCCAAATGTTTTGGCTCTACTATTTTGTGTTCTTCAAAGGACGGAGCCCCAGTGGGACACATTGACGTCCTTTTCTGGAGAGGTTGGGAGCATTAGCTCTTGGCATTTTTTCCCAGGGGCTGTGGGGACTTTATTACTTTCACCCACCTCCTCCGTTTTTCTCGTTATTTCTTCTTATTTTGACTTTATTTTTATATTTACTGTTCCTATTATATTATACTGGAAGGGAAGGATACTATTTGGAAAAAGAGGGGTCCGGAGGGAGGGGGGAGGTGGTCATTTCTAATATAGTGCGGCGGTGATTATTTAATACTGTTAATGTTTCTGTATTTTCTGATGATAGTTTATGCTTAGTACTGTGTCAGGAACCTGTAGGTGACATAGCGGGTAGGGGGGGAGAGGTTTCCATCTAATAAGATGCGATGTGATGATAAGGGTTGCTCTCACAGATATGGGTATTCGTTGAAGGAGTCAGAGGGGAGGAGGAATACCACAGGTTCGACGGACCTCGCTCTCTTTGAGAGTGACAATATGGTGGATGGGCAGGAGGAGAGACTTGTTTGGGGTGTTTTGGGGGGGGTGGGAACAGCGTACAAAAGGAATGAAGGACTGTGTGTGGTTTATTTTTTATATCACTATGGGGGGGGAGGTTAAGTTGATATGCTGGAATGTGAGGGGTCTGTCTGACAGGACTAAACGGGCGACACTGTTTAAGTACATACTGGACCAAAAGCCATCTGTGATATGTCTCTTAGAGACGCACCTTACCACTGAAACGGTGGAAGTTCTTGATAGACGATGGATACAGAAAACATATCACTCGACTTTTTCAACATATGCTAGAGGGGTCTCTGTGTTGATCCACAGATCTGCCCAATACGAAGAGGTGGAGAAGTATATAGATACTGAAGGTCAATATGTTGTGGTACTATGTAGGTTGAGAGGACGACTGCTGTGTATTGCTGCCATATATATACCACCGCCATACTCTAGTAATAAGCTTAGGGAAGTGAGAGAGATCTCGGCTAGATGGGGAACTATACCAGTACTGGTGATTGGGGATTTTAATAATGTCCCGGATACTTACTGGGATAGACAAAAAAGAATACAGGGGGTGCAGGACAGCACTGTAACACCGTTTGGCTCTTTGGTTCATGAACTGGGGCTGATTGACATGTGGAGGACGAGGAACCCTGGGAGGGCGTGTTTTTCATGCTACTCGTCATCTCATGGTGCCCTGTCCCGTATTGATCTGGCTTTGGGGAACGAGTTAATGGATGCAGGGGTTAAAGAAGTGGAATATTTAACTAGAGTACTTTCAGACCATAGTCCAATTCTCGACTCATTTGGGGATACAATTACACGTGAGGGTGTGGTACGAGAGTGGAAATTACACCCGGAATGGTTGCTTAATATAGATATGGATCATATCTCCCGGGAAGTAGTGGAATACTTTGCTTTCAATGCGAATAGCGCTGATGCTTTAATAGTCTGGGACGCTATGAAGGCCTATCTTAGAGGTTTGCTATTCCGGGATATATGCAGATGCAAGTCACGCAATAAGAGGGAGGAAATGGATTGTTTGGAAACTCTGAGACGGACGGAATCGGAGTTGGTATTGCAATGCACACCAGCTACTAAGCGGAATATGAGATTGGCTCAGGAAAAGATGAACCGTGTCTTATTAGAGAAAGAGACTAGGAGACAGGCCTTTCAAACAGTGAAATTTTTTGAGGAAGGAGAAAAAGTGGGACATCTGCTCTCTGTGGTGGCAGCAGCTCAGAGACAGAACTCATTTGTGCGTAGTCTTCGCGCTAATACCGGGACCCTGGTCACTGAGAGTGACGAAATCTTAAGAACGTTCGCTGACTTCTACACAGAACTATATTCTTCAAGAGGGGGGTTAATGATGCAAGATCTGGCTAATTTCTTGGGGGCAGTGACGCTTCCCAGACTTACAATAGAGGAAAGAGATAAGTTAGATGCCCCTGTTACAGTGGAGGAATTGAGTAGGGCACTCCATGGTATGGCTAATGGGAAGGCTCCGGGGGCGGATGGTCTACCGGTAGAATTGTTTAAACAACTAGAAGAGGTATTGCTGCCTGACCTATTGCGGGTTTTTGAGGAGGCTAGAGAGCGGGGAATACTACCGGCTTCTATGAGAGAAGCAATAATAACTGTAATTCCCAAAGAGGATAAAGATTTAACATTACCTGACTCGTATAGACCCATATCGTTATTAACAGCGGATGTAAAGATTCTAGCCAAGGTACTTGCAAATCGGCTAACAGAGGTCATTTCTAATTTAATTCATTCAGACCAGTCGGGCTTTATGCCTAATAGGTCCACAGCTACGAATATCAGACGTCTATATTTAAATCTGCAGCTGCCCGCGGACAACTCTGGAGAGAGGGTGATTGCCTCGCTGGATGCGCATAAAGCGTTTGATAGTGTGGAGTGGGAGTATCTCTGGGCTGTTTTGCAATGCCTGGGCTTTGGCCCCCAATTTATATCATGGGTGAAACTATTATATGCTCAACCTTCAGCTAAGATTAGAGTTAACGGTAGGTTGTCGCCAACTGTGGAGTTACGCAGGGGGACTAGACAGGGTTGCCCGCTCTCGCCTCTTCTTTTTGCCCTGGCAGTTGAGCCATTAGCGGCCACTATCCGGCAAGACAAGGAAGTTCAGGGATTTCGGTATGGGGCTTTGGAAGAAAAAATCGCACTCTATGCGGATGACATTTTATTGTTTTTAAGGGACCCGGGGCCCTCATTAGACCGTGCCATGTGCATAATTGATAGATTTGGGAGACTCTCTGGTCTTTCTATTAACTGGACAAAATCAAATCTATTTGGGGTAGATGAAGGGGTGAATTGGTCAGACAGTGGAGAGGGGGCCAGTCGGCTGAGCGTTGTGAGCCAGTTTAGATACCTGGGCATACAGGTGTCCCTCCCAATAACGGAGTATCTTAAACTTAATTTAACGCCACTATTGAAACAACTAAAATCTAAAGTAACGGCTTGGAATAAGCTGCGCCTTTCGGTGGTGGGCAGGATCAATCTTATTAAAATGGTGCTGATGCCGAAGGTGCTCTATGTGGTTCACAACGCACCAGTATGGATCCCCCAGGGTCATTTTAAAGGGGTTAACTCCTTATTCAGAGACTTGATATGGGGGAAAAAACAACCGAGACTTAGACTGGAGATCTTACAGAGACCAAAGGACGACGGTGGACTAGCATTACCAAATCCGGGCATATATTTCTTGGCGGCACAGAGCCAACACTTGCGGGGCTGGGTGGATCAGGACATGGTGGCTCCGATTCAGAGAGTAATGGGGTACATATTGAATAGGTCTCCTTTGGTGCTGGGGTTGGAGGATGGTTCATTCCGCCGATTGGGGAGGTTATATCCCACCCTGGATCTTGTACATAGGGTTTGGACTAAGATTAAACAGATGAGAGGAGTTACAAAGATGACTAAATTTACACCAATATGGGAGAATAGTAACATGCCAGAGATCGAAAAAATAGGTACATTAGTGGAATGGGTACGAAAAGGTATCATATATATGTCTCAGATCCTTACTCGGCGGGAACTGAAGCCCTTCACACAGTTAAGAGAAGAGTTTGGATTGTCTCCCTCTGAGTGGTACCACTACGGACAACTGAAACACGCCATTTTGGCGCAAAACGCGAAGGAAAGCCTGTCGTTGCAGACAGATTTAGTTCTAGATTACGTCTGTGGTGGTGGCCTCTCGAAGGGGGTCATCTCCAGCACCTACAAGGATCTACTGCACTCCTTCTTACTCAAACACCCGATTAGAACTAAGTCTAAGTGGGAAAGAGAAGTGGGGCACATCACTGATGAGGTTTGGGAAAGCGTGTTGGAGGGAGTGCCTCAGCTGTCTGTGAGCGAACCGGCCAGGTTGTCTCACCTGTATGTGATACATAGGGTGTATAGATCCCCGATACTGCTATTCAAGATGGGTCTGCGACCTGACTCTGCGTGTCCACGATGCATGGGAGACGAGGCGGGTATTTTTCACATGATGTGGTCCTGCCCCAGACTATCAGCCTTTTGGATCACAGTTCTTAACAGGATAGAAGGCGCTTATAGATGTGTCATACCCAGGGAACCACTGGTTTGCTTATTGGGATACGTAGAGGAAGTGGTGATCGATAATACATTTAAAACTGCTTTGGCTAAATTATTATATGTGGCGCGTAAATTGATCGCCAGACGCTGGATACAGCAAGATCCACCAACTAGAGGGGAGTATATATCTTGTGTTAACCAAATGATCGGACTGGAAAGAGGAGTCTATAATAAGAGAGGGAGAACTCAATTTTTTGAGAAGATATGGTCACCATGGTTGCAGTATGGCTAAATTGAATAGTTATAAAGGGAATGACGTTGATTCTCTCCGCCTATAGTGGTATGTTGGTTAAAGATGTTCTTAAATGCACATATGTAATTATGCGCTTAATGCTATAAAGGGGTGGGAATGTACGCTGTTTGGGAGGGGGTGGGACTGCGGGTTATAAACTGATGGAAATACCTTATATTGTGAATATGCTGATTGTGGTGTATATAATATTTTCATTTTGAATTTTGAATAAAAATTTATCTGATTAAAAAAAAAAAAAAAAAAAAAAAAAACAAGAGCCTGAACCCTGATTGAATCTAAGAAATTCCCGTAACTCGTTAACAAATCACCCTTCTCCATCCATTAGCTGCAGCCAGAAGGGGTTAAGCTTCCACTGTGACCCCCGTCTCAAGTTTCCGTCATCCCGCTTGAGCACAATGGACATTGGGGAGTGGTCAGATACCATACTCGGCAAGTAGCTAACTTCTAATACAAGTTTTTGTATTAACCGGTCTCCAAGGGCTAGATCAATATGAGACAAAGACAAAAAGGTAGAGGAGCAACAGGAATATTGGTAGACATCTAAATGGCGACTTCTCCACAATCAATCAATGCCGTTTCCTTAAGCAGTGCCCCAAATGGCATACAGTTCCCTTCCAGGGTTCATGGGCTCATGGTTCCCCCTATCCCAGTGTGAATCCTGAATATTATTAAAATCGCCCACTAATATAAATGGGATATTTGGGAAGTCGTTCAGAATGGTAACGATCTTATAGACAGTTCTACTGCTATAAGGGGGGGGGGGGGGGGAATATATATAAAAAATGCTAAAAAATCTGCCACATGGGAAAACAAACTGCCCTTCAGTATCTGTAATTGCCTTAATACACTGAAATTGAGCACCTGAACGTACCAAAATACTAACACCACAGGAATATTCAGAATAACTGGGGTGGTGCCCCTCTTGTATCCATCGTTTATCCAATATACCAATTGTATCAGGGGTGAGATGAGTTTCTTGCAGACAGATCACAGTCGGCTTCTAGTCTATAATGAAACTGAATATAGCCTGTCTTTTCACTGGGGACTTCAGCCCTCTGGTGTTCCAACTAATTATTTTAACTTCAAACATTGTCAAATGGATTTGTAGCTATTATGTGCCTCCATCGTATCTCAATACAGTACAAAAATAAATTAGTATGCTGCCTATCCATCTATACCTATAAACCCCTCCTCCCCACCCCAACCCAAACCCGTACAACAATACCCATAAACTTAACAAGAGTAGACAAAGTAAGGGTGATGTTGTTCCCTTTCACATTATATATCGGGCGTTTCAATTCCGATCCACTATCCGCATTTCACACGCAGATTTCAAGCGCCCCACAGCACATTATTTAAACCCCAGTCAAACAGTATCTAGCACCATAGGATTGTTAGAGTACTTCCATATTAGCGCCAGAGAAGAGGGGAAAAAGGGAGAGAAGAAAGAGGGGGGAGGGGTTAGTGAGAAGGAAAGAGAAAAAGAAAAGGAGAGGAGAAGGAAGAAAGATGGGAGAGGGGAGAAGAAAGGGAAAAGAGAAAGAGGAGATTCCTTCAAAAAGGGCTCCAACCTCCAGGACTCTTCATCAGTAGATCTAAAAAGACCCAGCAAACTGCACAACCAGTGTCCATCAAGTCCAGGCCACAGTTCAGCCATGGTTTTTCTACTCCTCCTCCTTCCTGAGCCGTTCCTTGTTCATGTCCAACCACTGCATGGCATCTTTAGAATCTAGGAAGAAGTGAACCTTGTCCCGAGCCTTTTTTCTCAGTTTTGCCTGGTATATCATTGAGTATTTAATGCCTTTGGCTCTCAGATGCTTTTTAACATCAGTAAACTTGGCCTGCACTATTTGGACCTCCGGGGAGTACTCAAGATAAAATGAAACTTTTGAGCCAACTATGGTAAGGTCCGGGTGGTCTCTGGAATGAATATCTAAGGATATTTTCTCTATCCCTATAGTGAAGGATCTTTGCCAGCACCGTCCTAGGCTGGTATCCGGGGGAGGGGGATGAGCAGGGACTCTATGAGCTTGTTCTACAGCAAATAGATGTGTTAACTTGTCCGTACCTAATTTCTCTTTAATCCATGCCTCAAAAAATTTGTCGGGTTCCTCCCCTCGCACCTCTCAGGTACACAGACAATACGCACGTTATTACGTCTAGATCTATTTTCAAGATCATCTATTTTGGACCAGATAGCAGCTATAGATTTCTTAGTCTCTTTCTGATATTGTGCGGACTCAGACACTGTATCCT
This sequence comes from Allobates femoralis, assembly GCA_033576535.1. Lineage (NCBI taxonomy): Eukaryota > Metazoa > Chordata > Amphibia > Anura > Aromobatidae > Allobates > Allobates femoralis. The sequence continues at coordinate 166,383,493 of JARQOC010000005.1, read as the reverse complement.
CCACTGCGCTGACACGTTTCTCCAATTCACCAGTTCTTTCTTTAATGCTGTGTAGGTCATATCACACAGTCTGCATGGTTTCTTGCAGGTGGCCTAACTGTGTCAGCACATTAGAAATAGCAGTCCCACACTGCATCACAGCCATGAGGACATCTTTGATTGTGGGCTCAGCAGGAATCTGCAGCTGGAGTGCTTTCAATTGCCTGTTCTGATCCACAAACTCTCCCCAGCTGGCAGCTTTGTCCTGCGTCTCCTGCTCCCTAGTGCCTCCAGTGTCATTCTCCCCTGTTCCTCTCACCTCCGGGTCAGTGTTATTTACAACCATGTCCAGCTCCTCATCCGACTCCCGGAAATCCTCCCATTCCACTTCTCCCACCTGGGCAAAGAGCCGCAGCCGGGCCGCCATCTCCTGATTCCTGGCTACACAGTCTGCAGCCCCCGCTGTTAGAGCGCACGCTTCAGCCGTGGCGCCATCTTGGAATCAATTCCCCGCGTCGACGGTCATCCTCCTCTGCCCTTGCTTCACAATGTCCCGGCGCTGCAAGGTGGGTTTAACGATCCCCGAGACACACACCGGCCACCAGACGTCACACAAGGTTACTTTGGGCCGTGCTGTTGGGTCAAAACGGCTGTAATTTCAGTAGCATGTGAGGGAGGTCAGCAGCCGCACGCCCTCTTCACATGCTGCAAGGCCACGCCCCCCTTATTGTTGAAATATAGCCTTTATGTTAAACATACTTTTTAAAAATGATCGGTGCCCAAATGACGTCTCGAGCTATTGAAGTCTTCGGCTGCGAGTAGAAAAGTCGGGCACAATCGCACTGTGTTGCTAGATCAAACCCGCGGAGCGTGCGACTCCCGTCACTGGTTGTGCACGTGTGCGAGTTTAGAAAAAGTCTTATACTGCATGAGTAGAAAGAACACGGCAACTCACCACGGAAAGCTCTTCAAGATTTTATTCCATGCGAATCATCACGGACAAGCAGGGAAGGGAGGGAGTGCTGAGAATCGGTGACGGTTCCCCGTTTTGCAGCGAGACTCGCTGCTTCTACGGACCACACTAGACACTATTGAAGTCTTCACTCATGATAATCTGACAATTCTGTAGGTGTCAGAAAGGCACAGATCACCTCCTCCCACTCTCTACACAATGACCTCTACATATATCACAGAGCATGCGTGCAAAATCTCCCCATCTCCAGACACTAGCACCTATGTCCATGACTCAATCCCAAAATGCTGCTGGGATGGATAAAGTTCATTTCCTTCTGTCAGCTGGGTTCGATGTGGAGGGCTGGGCAGGCTCCAAATGCTATTACCTGCAGAATAACCCCATATTGGCAGGTTAAGAGCATTCTTTTATGCGGCATTGCCCTTTAAGGCCAGAAAACCCCTTTGAGCTGTTGACGATCAACTTTTTGGGCAGCACCAACCACAATCTCCTAGACACTGTTTAAAGAGGTGTATTGTTTTTCGTCACCATATATCTCCCATTTAAAGGGGTACTCCGAGATATGTGATAAAAAATAAATAACTAAAATAAATAATGTACATTTAAATATTACAAATTTTACCAATACGTTTATTTATCAAAAAATCTAGCAAAATGGTAATCTTTAATTAGTGCCGTGTGAAGATCTCTGCTGGAGACAAACGTCGGGTGAGTGCAGCGTTATGTCAGATACCGTGAATGGGCATTCCTCTGTTCACCAAACCAGACAGCCCAAGCGTAGGAGCAGAGACGTTTATTGGAGAGCAGGAGGAAAGCTTGGAACTACTGGAATAAACTGTACAAACTGTCTTCCTCTAGCCCTGTCAGGTTCGGTGAACAGAGGAATGCACAGTCACGATACCAGACAAGACGTTGCACTCATGCAACATCTGCCACCAACAACTTCTATCATTATGGATCGAGGATATCTTCAGAGGACAACAATGCAAGAAACTGTTGTAGTTTACTGCAGCGCTACCCCCTAATGACTTCCTGTTCAGGAGGGAGGGGGAGAACATACACGCTGCAGAGAAGTGAGTGCAGCCCCAGCCTTCTGTGATGTCATGTTTGTGACTCCTCCCAAAATAAAATGTGCCTATCTGCCAGCAAAACCATTTGGTCTCCTGTGGCACCACAAGTCTGAGAGGACCTTTTGAGGCTCTGCCTCAGTATTTCATAAATCAATAGTACACAAGAAATTAAGCTATTTGTAATATATCTTGGCATACAAATTTGCTTCTTTCTCTGCCGGAATTGATCAGTTACTATCAATATTCTCAATTCTGTGGTAAAATCTGTATTCAGTGAAGACTTTCCCATTACTGAGATAGGAGATGGCAGCTGTTACTGATGAGATTCTATGGTGATGGGAAGAGAGAAGCTAGATACAGAGGGAGAAGCTAGGTGCAGAGGAAGAAGCTAAAGACAGAGCTCTACCCACTCCCTATTTTATCTACATAGACTCTCATCAGTAACAACTGCCATCTCCTATCTCAGTAATGGGAAAGTCTTCCCTGAATACAGATTTTATCTCAGAATTGATCATTTTGATTATGACTGATCAATTCTGATAGGCGAAGAAGCAAATGTGTCTGATTAGATATCTTACAAAGTTGCTTATTTTCATGTGTACTATTGATATGTGAAATAAAAATTGATGGTTACGCTTTAAATACACTTAAGTCTGGCACTTTGTCAGAAAAGAAGAAACTTAAGATATAACACCGTTATATAGAAGCAGCTATCACCTTAGAATTCCTATAATTACAGGCTGGAGATTAGATGTAACTGTGTACAGGCTTTCTGAAAGGATTTTGTTTCTAGAACAGTGCACTTTGGATCGAAGCAGAGAAATGAGGTTAATCGCAATTGTAATCTCCATTTAATCTTGCTCTGTCTCACTAATCTTTTCCCTGTAGGCACATTTGAGCAGGCAGCCACACATACTCATTTTCATAGAACTGACCGGACGTTCAAGTCCTACCATACTCTATTTTTTTATCTGCTTAATATCAGTAATGATTTTTAAGAAGTACACAGTCTCATAAACACTGAGATGCTTTTTTTTAAAGAAAGGTTCACATCTGATCTACTGATGTATGATTTACTCCAAATGACATGCTGTCACGAGGTTCACACTATCCTTGTCTGCTATGTTACTATTGTGTGGAAATTGTCGGTCTGTTTCGATTGTGCTGGGTCTGTGTTGCAATTGTCTGTGTTCACTTCCCTTGATTAGTCCTCTACTTAAGCATGCCAGCTCCTCCATCCAGTGTCAATCATACACTTGCTGCTGTCTGTGTAAGACTGATGCTCTGTGCCTGACCCAGTCCGACTTTATTCCCTTACCTGGACTTTTCACCCTTTGCTTGTGATTTAAAGGGAACCTGTCACCTGGAACTAAGCCCCTACACTATCACTACCTGTCCCTGCACCTTCCTAGCTGCTCCCTATCTATCCCTCTCTGAGCTAAATCCGCCCTATAAAACTGCAGAAAAATAACTTATAACTTACAGAAGTCCCTGAGGCTGGGGACTGAGAAGGCGGCGCCAGGCTCCATTCTGCCCTCCTTGATGCAGCAGCACACGCCCCACTGGGCGGCGTTATTCTTTCTTCATCGCCGCCTCCTCCATTTGGAATCTCCCGCCTGCTTTACATCTATCATATTGTGGTGATGTGACCTCGATGTGTCCCCTGACTGAGACACAGCATATGGGAGATTGTATCTTCTGCTCGGTAGCAGCACACACAGGGTTAGCTGCTGCTGGAGCTAAGTGCTGATTGAAATCACTGACCCCCTGGTGTGCGGGTGAATAGGAGATGATATGTGCTGCCCTGGGCTGTGGGGAGGGGGTGGAGTGTGTCAGGACAGCAGCAGGAGCTGCTGGGATTGTATGAGGTTCTACTCGGCTGTGCCCCGGTGTAACAGGCCAGACTAACCCCCCCGACCAGAATATACTCGGGGTTAAAGTGGCCTAGGCCAGATTATACCCCTCTGTATACCACAGCAGCTTTAGATCAGGGCTCCAAGCAACACATGGGGGCCCGAGGCAGCACAAAGTGGCCCCAGGCAGCAGAAAGTGGCCCTACGCAACATACAGGGGCCCCAGGCAGTGCTAGGGCCCCAGGCAGTGCTAGGGCCCCAGGCAGCACAAAGTGGCCCCAAGCAGCACAAAGAGGCCCCAGGCAACATACAGGGGCCCCAGGCAGTACTAGGGGCCACAAGCTACACACAAGATCCCAGGCTACACACAGGGGCCCCATGCAGCATACAAGGACCCCAGGCAGTGCACGGGGCCCCAGGCAGTGCACGGGGCCCCAGGCAGCACAAAGTGGCCCCAGGCAACATACAGGGGCCCCAGGCAGTACTGGGGGCCACAAGCTACACACAGGATCCCAGGCTACACACAGGGGCCCCATGCAGCATACAAGGACCCCAGGCAGTGCACGGGGCCCCAGGCAGTGCACGGGGCCCCAGGCAGTGCACGGGGCCCCAGGCAGCACAAAGTGGCCCCAGGCAACATACAGGGGCCCCAGGCAGTACCAGGGGCCCCAGGCTACACACAGGATCCCAGGCTACACACAAGGGCTCCATGCAGCATACAAAGGCAGCACACAGGGGCCCCAGGCAGCACAAAGTGACCACAGGCAATATACAGGGGCCCCAGGCAGTGGGCCACCCGGGGCCCCTGTGTGCTGCCTGGGGCCCCTGTGTGCTGCCTCTGGCCCCCATGCGCTGCCTGGGACGCCTTTGTACTGCCTGGGGCCCTTGTATGCTGCATGGGGCCCCTGTATGTAGCCTGGGACCCTGTGTGTAGCCTGGGGCCCCTAGTACTGCCTGGGGCCACTTTGTGCTGCCTGGGGCCACTTTGTGCTGCCTGGGGCCCCGTGCACTGCCTGGGGTCCTTGTATGCTGCATGGGGCCCCTGTGTGTAGCCTGGGACCCTGTGTGTAGCCTGGGGCCCCTAGTACTGCCTGGGGCCACTTTGTGCTGCTTGGGGCCACTTTGTGCTGCCTGGGGCCCTGTGCACTGCCTGGGGCCCTGTGCACTGCCTGCGGCCCCTAGCACTGCCTGGGGCCCTAGCACTGCCTGGGGCCCCTGTATGTTGCATAGGGCCACTTTCTGCTGCCTGGGGCCACTTTGTGCTGCCTCGGGCCCCCATGTGTTGCTTGGAGCCCTGATCTACAGCTGCTGTGGTATACGGAGGGGTACAATCTGGCCTAGGCCACTTTAACCCCGAGTATATTCTGGTCGGGGGGGGTTAGTCTGGCCTGTTACACCGGGGCACAGCCGAGAAGAACCTCATACAATCCCAGCAGCTCCTGCTGCTGTCCTGACACACTCCACCCCCTCCCCACAGCCCAGGGCAGCACATATCATCTCCTATTCACCTGCACACCTGGGGGTCAGTGATTTCAATCAGCACTTAGCTCCAGTAGCAGCTCACCCTGTGTGTGCTGCTACTGAGCAGAAGATACAATCTCCCATATGCTGTGTCTCAGTCAGGGGACACATCGAGGTCACATCACCACAACATGATAGGTGTAAAGCACAGATTCCAAATGGAGGAGGCGGCGATGAAGAAAGAATAACGCCGCCCAGCGGGGCGTGTGCTGCTGCATGGAGGAGGGGCTGAATGGAGCCTGGCGCCGCCTTCTCAGTCCCCAGCCTCAGGGACTTCTGTAAGTTATAAGTTATTTTTCTGCAGTTTTATAGGGCGGATTTAGCTCAGAGAGGGATAGATAGGGAGCAGCTAGGAAGGTGCAGGGACAGGTAGTGATAGGGTAGGGGCTTAGATCCAGGTGACAGGTTCCCTTTAACTACTCTTTTGCCTGTCCCATGTAAACTGTCTTGTCTTTCTGGTTTTCCTGACCTCGGCTTGTGAATTGGATTTCGTCTCTGACTACCCCTTGTTGTACTGCGCCATTTCCTGGACCTGATCTCGGCTCATTTAACCTTGCTTTACTTATCCAGTAAGTAGAATTATAATATAATTACTATCTGTAACTGTAGTCTTTTTCTCCACTTCTGGGACTAGTCATTATTGTAGTGACTTGTGTCACACATGCTTCCTTCAGTCAGAGAGTGAGAGGATGTAAGTCTGCCAACTAATTACTTGTGGACTTCACTGAATGCCTCAATAATTTATATCCGACATTTAGGCTGCTCATAGACATGAGTTAATCAGTAAGGCCAGAGTCCCACTCGTGAAAGACATGCGAAAGACTCATGGGAGTCTCTCATTGCATCAACCGGCATGGCTGCCCGCTCTTAGGAGCATGCAGCTACATGATGTGATGCTATGCGGCTGACACACTCCAGTCAGGAGAACTCCCGCGAGTCTCTCACATGTCTATCACAAATGGAACTCCGGTTTACTGATTACCTCATGTCTATGAGCAGCTTGTCAGATAGTAATTATTGAGACATTCGCAAGTGGGACTCCTGCCTAAGCAAATAATGTCTAAGAACTACAAAGGACTGGACACATACAATGATTATTATAATATCAGGCAGGAATTACACAGTCATCCTGACACATTATTTTTTCAAAGTAAGGACACTGTCCTCATCAGGTCCGAGAGATCTATATGCAGTTAGAATTGAGAAATCTGGTGACAGATCCCTTCTAGACCTCACTCACACATCAGAGATTGTTCATATAAGCAAAGAACAGTCTCATCAGTGTTTTCAATCATAATTTTATCAGTATTTGGTTCATTTCCATTTTCACAATCAATGTTTAATCAGTTTTTCTCATATGAGAAAGATGAAAGTATGAGAGAATTTTTAAGCTTCTCCTATCAATCCATAATGGCCCCTTTACACGCAGCTACAGGTAACAGGTTTTCCACAGGTAACTTACTGGCTGCAGTGAAAACATGGAGACATAGTTCCATTTGTACACAGCAACAAGATAGAACTATGTCTCCATGATTTCACTGCAGCCAGTAAGTTACCTGTGGAAAACCTGTTACCTGTAGCTGCGTGTAAAGGGGCCATAAGAAGCACAACACACAGATGGCAACTCAGTATCTGAATTTTTCACGGATCCATAGACTTACATTGGCGACTATATCCATGATAGGAGTCAAAATTAGACATGATTTTTTTGCAGACCGTTATGTCCACAAAATTACAGGGACATGTGAACATCCCCATAGACTATAATAGGTATGGGTTTTATCTATATATATGTGGTTACTCTACAGGTTAATAGTGTTTTAAAACTGTCCAGCTGATATGAATCCTTACAAACAAACAGAATGGTTTGCATTGGAAGACCTTAATGGGACTCTGGGGAAACTAAAATGTGATCCTTAATATGAGATTTGAAATTACATTAACTGGAGATAATTTGATATTGAGGTGGGGTGTTTTACACTTTAGGTATACAAAACTTTTTGGGCGAATCTATGTCTCTCTTTGGGAAAGGGTGGGAAGGGTTTATTGTATTTACTAAGTTTAAATTTATCTTCATAATTTGAATGTTGATGTTGACAAAGGAATATGATTATCAAATATCACGGACAGCAATGTTATGACAATGTCGATTGTTCATCATTGTCATTTTTGTATTATTTGTATTCCTTTAAAATCCAATAAAAATGATGTTTAAAAAAAAACAAAACTGTCCAGCTGCCATAATAAAAGCATGGTTTGAGATATTTAACTTTATTTCTCCCAGCACCCTGGGTTTTCAGTCATAGGGGTGCGGCTGGAGTAGTTTCTGGCACTGATCAGTACATAGAGAGCGGCGGCTGTAACCACACACCAACACTGACTGACAGCCAGCTTTGTACTGATGCAATGCAGAGTCGGCTGGCAGTCAATGCCAGGGAGTGGTTGTAGCAGTCACCCACTATCAACTGAGTGGTGACTGAACCTGCACTGGTGGCATCCCTGTGACTGAAAGCCGGAGGCTGCTGGGAGAAATAATAAAGTTTATTTCCTTCCGGTAGTGGGTTATCGGTGCAACAGCCGGGCAGATTTAGAATGATATTACCCTTCAAATTAATCTCGTATGAGCAAATTAATAGCATTTTTTAACATGGCAGGCTCCCTTTAATTGTGGCTATTGTCAGCTCTCACCCAAACTTTTGTACACATTACATTTTTGGAAAATGTATCTTATATGGAATGTTTATGAAATGCTATAATTTATCTAATGTATAGATAATGATGGGTAACATGTTCCATTGTTAGGCTATCCTCCACTCTTCAGAGTTTATATATTGTATTCTTTGTTGGCCTCCCCAACATAATGGGACTGATTAACCTGTCATATGCTATTACAAAACTGATGTAAGCCTATTGTTACAATGCATTTGGCAATTTCCTTCCTACACTGTGGTTTTCCTTACCTGCTCCAGACGACACCTAAGTTCTATTTCCTCCACTTCCCAAGCAGCTTTGTTCTCGGCATACCGCTGTTGGACTTCATGTCTGTCTGTTACTTCATCCCGCAGTTCAGAGCGGAAATCATCCAATAAGCCCTTGAATGCACTAAGGAGGCGACGATTTTCACTTGCCTAAGGGAATATACATACAGATATATCATCTAAAATGCAAAAAGGAAACCTGTGTAAATAAGGGTTTTATAATAAAATGGGAAATGGTTAACAATATGCAATATATTATTATTTATTATTTATCTGCTCGATCTCAAGCCATGGCGACTTGAAGGACAAACGCTCTGTAGGACAATCGATCTTGTGCAAGCCTAGATAGGCTCACTAGGGTCTTCTCCACCATTTTACATACACTATATAGATAAAAGTATTGGGGCACCAACACATTAAACCCCATAACATCCTATTCAAAATAAAAACAAAAAAAAACACTAATATGGAGTTGGTCCTTCCTTTACAGCTAGGTCAGCTTCTACTCATCGTAGGCTTTCTACAAGATTTTGGAGTTTATTTGTGAGAATTGTTGTTCCGTCTTCCAGAAGAGCATTTGTGACATTAGACTGATGAGAGGTCCTGGCTTACAATCTCTGTTCTAGCCTATGAGGTTTAGGTCAAGGCTCTGTCTGAGTCAGCCACGTTTTTCCACAGCAAAGTCACTCAACCATGACTTTATGAATGTCCATGCTTGTGCAATGGATAACAGCCATGCTGCAATAGAAATAACCTTCCCCAAATTGTTCCAATAAAGTTGTATGTTACAATTGTCTAAAATGACTTGTATGCTAAGCATTAGGAGTTCTGTTCAATGAAACTAAGGAGCTAACCTCTGAAAAACAGCTTTATGGAATTACCATATCCCTTCTAAACTTTACAATACAGTCAGTCATATAATGATTTTTGGGCATTTGCCAAACCCTGACTTATCCATTTGGCTGCAAGATAGAGAAGTGTGATTTATCACATCAAAAAGCATGTTCCTACTTCAAAAGTCCAATGGTGGTGGCTTTACAGCACTCAGACACTTAACATTGTGCTTGGTGGTGTTAAGGCCCCTTTACACCTGCCGACACCGCCGGAGATGTCGGCGGCGACTGGCGGGTGCGTGCATGTTTTTGGCGCCCCGCCAGCATCGCCGCCCCCCGTTTACATGGGGAGACATCTCCGGCGATGGGCTGGCGAGCTCAGAGGCGGCATTGTTGCGGGGTTTCTCAAAACCCCAGCGGCGATGCAGGACAATGGGAACTTATGGCTCCCATCGCCTGTCAGCTCGCCGGCGGCCGGTTACATGGGGCGATGTGTACATATCGCCCCAGATCGGCTGCCTGGTTTCACATCACTGATGCCACAGCCGCCGACATCGCCCTTTACATTAGGCGACGTAGCGCCGCCGATATGCCATGCCCCTACGTCGCCTATGTAATCGGCGACCGATGTGGACTGGTGTGACGGGGCCTTTAGGGTTATATGTAGTAATGAGCGAGTAGTAAGATATTCGGATTTAGATAGCTCTAACCAAATACTTTGAACTGTTTGAGTATTGGATCCGAGTGAGTTCCCCATTGACTTGCATTGGATTTGTTACTCTTTCAAAGTATTCCGTTAGAGCTATCCGAACCTGAATCTCTTACTACTCGCTCATCACTAGTTATATGTAATTGCTCCGCCATGGAAATCCATGCTACATTTTTTGTACTTATGCCAATGCAAGAGGATTTTGGAAAATTGTACGGCGTTGATGATTTTTATGCACTATGCATCTCAGCACTCTATGACTCCGCTCTTTCACTTTACACAGTCTATCACTTTGTGTCTGAGTTGTTGTGTTTCCTAAATTCCCAATTCATTAAAGGGTTGTACAGGTTAAACTGATATTTCTGCAGTCACTCTATGTGACTCAGACTTATCAATCTACCCAGTGCACGCACTGTGTGCTGCGAGGATTCACGTTTTCTAAACCGGGAAAGGACCACAGTTAAGCGGTATGCATGTTCCCTGCCAGAGCCTGACCAGTGGGTGCAGCCTAGCTCAATACAAGTGTACAGAGCAAAGCCGCGCCCACTAGACGGCCACTCCCACTAGTCAAGACGCGCCTGCTCCATACACTTGCATGGGGCTGAGATTGACAGGGTTTCCCATTGGGGGTTGTCAAGGATTGCGTACTACATATCAAGAATTAGGGTGACAACCTCTGCAGTCAGGAAGGGATAGGTATATTGAGATTGTTATAAGAACAGTAATTTACTCCTGCTCCTTTGAGTGCCTACATTGATGAGACACTAATTCTACAATATTTTGGCTTCTATAAGTGGAAGTAAGGGATAATATTCCTCCTCAATCAAACTAATGGAGACACTAAGGAGGGATCCACCCTAATCTCCCTTCATTTGAGGTATTTTATATACATGATTTTTACTACTAATGTACTAATAAAGTCAAGTGTAAACTTAAACTTTTTAATGTTCCTCAAACCATTCTAGGACACTTTTTGCAATGTAGCAAGGTAAAATATCCAGCAAAAGAAAGCCACAATACTATTTTCATGAAGGGATGTACATGGTCTTCAATAATGTTTGGGTAGGGCATATATGTAAGTAACATGCACATGAATATCAAGACAGGTATTGCAATGACCTACAAGATCTGTTGACGTAAAGGGGTTGTGCACTTCTTGGGACAAACCCTTCTCATACCCCATGTTTGGCCCTAGTGAAATAAAATAACTTATACTCTTCTCCCATGCAAGCGTGTGTTCCAGCGGTGCCGACAATCTTGTTCCCGATTCTCCCATGAGTTTGTGATGCCCCACGCACAATCATCGCCGGTTTCTCTTCCCGCCTTCCTATGTATAAGTATTTAACAGGAAGTCAGAAGCCAGCTGCAGATCTCATACACATCATGTCATACTCTACGTGGTGACCGTGATGTCACATCCTCATGTGAGCAGGGGCTGGGGGGGTATTTACTATCGGTTGCGGCCGGGTAAGAAGCCGGCGGGGGATTTTCTAACACTCACCGTGTGTAATTGTCCCTGCATGTGAGCCTCCTGAGGGGTTGTCCTAGTAATGGACAATACCTTTAAGGTGTCTGATCCAGTCGTCTAGCCATCATAATCTGGCCCTTGTCGATGTCACTCTGCTCATTTTTCCTCCTTTCACCACATTGAATTAATGAACTGATTGTTTACTTACTGCCTAATCTATCCCACTCTGGACTAGTGCCATTGTCACAGGATAATCGATGCTGCTCACTTTACCTTTTAAGCCTGCCAAACAAATAAGATGGCTGATGGCCGAATGACAATTTGGCCGCTTTTCCCATTCCCAGTAGAGCTCATTCTGCTGAGTGCTCCTGTGTTTTCTATGAGGGAGACAGGGCAGTAAAAAGGATCGGCAGTCAAAATCAGACATTCAAATTTCTTCTGTCCCCCGACATTCAATGGTCTATGGCCCTCAAATACTTTAGCCTGTCGGAAACACATCGATATTGGTGGCTTTGGATGACATTATTGTAATGTGTATAGGGGGCTAATGTGTTATGCCTATTTAGTGGATTTTCAAGCACAGATTTCCACAATTCGTCACATCTCATCTATTGCATTAATAATGAAATGTGTCTTATCTCAAGGCAAGACGTTTTGCATTTTTACATGTGGAATATTCCAGACAATGGTGATACTTATTGATTCCAAAGGATACTATTGCTAATATTTTCATAGTGTTGACAAAATGGAAAATAAAACTTAAAAAAAAAAACCAACAACATATGGATTATCCACACAGACTGCATTTACATGGTGGTTACAAAAAGTCATTTTATAATCCCCGGGAGATGTTGTCATCATCCAACCATAATTACAGGAGTGATCTTGACAGGGGATCATTTTAATTTAAAAGGGTCATTGTCTCTTTGTACACAATGAATGTGATACATCACAATCAATAAAAAAGTTTGACTTAATCTGAAATAGAATGTGAGCCTGAATATAATTATCAGATACAATAGAAAGATATTTACTTTGAATCCAGTTGTATAACTGTACATCAGCGTCCTATAGCCCTGTACCTGCAGTATTCCATGCAGGAGATGTACTGAATAATCCTGTTCAGATGCAGTGGTGCAGGATCAGCACTTCTACCTGCTGACTCAACATTGCGTAGGAACACTGCTGTCACTTCAATGCTCTGTACCTTATCTGACACCACAGAAATACACTTCATTGATGAGTTCAGAGAAAGCTCCTAGACACCAGTCAATATCAGAATTACAATGGGAACTAATATTAAAATGATTCATTTTTTTTCTACTAAAATGCATGCATTTGAGGATAAACAGTTTTGCAATTGATTTTCATTTAAAACATTGCACTGGGTGCCTTCTATAGTCTCTATATTGCATTGTCTATTGGCGGGCTGCAGAATGAGTTATCCGAGAATCTATCAGTGAGTTCATTCAAACATTCCAATGGGACAGTTTGTTACTCTTTTATCAGTCTATTTTGACCTGCCCTCTTCTGATTTATCATATCAGACTACATCAAAGTTGAAAGTGTCAGCAAACAAAAAACTGTAACAATCAAACGATGCAAAATTTGTAATAAAAAATTAAAACATATGGGATATTTGCACACACAACCTTTTCTAGGAAGGTGAACCCGCTAGGGTTTTAATGTAAAACACACTTTAGGTTATGGCGTCATTTTTAAGGAGCATCTTTTAAAATATTTTTTTTCTCTTTTAGGCTAGGGTCACATTAATGTTCCCGGCGCCCTCAGGGGAAGTTGCGCAATAAACTTAGACTAACGCCATGTTAGCACCGCTGCCAATGTTATCCTATGGACACCTGGGCCTTACCACGGCTCCAATGCCAACATCTAAGTGAAATCTCACGTTATTTCCTAACGCGATCAAAGACGATCCAGATCGTGTCTTTTCTGATTCCTGTCAGATGCCGGCGTTGGAGCCGCATTAAGGGCGGGATCTCCATAGGTAAGTACTGGCAGCGTTAACGTGGTGCTGACATGGCGTTAGCACCACGTTATTGCTGCCAAAGTCTAAGTTTATAGCGCGACCCCCCTGATGGCGCTGGAAATATTAATGTGACCCTAGCCTTATTGTTTCCTGGCAATTTTGACCGTTGGCAGGTTTTTTGCGTGTTGTTGGGGGTGCCTTTTTTTACTGGCTTTAAAAAAAATTTTTTAAAGCGCCACTTTAGTGTTTTTTTATTTTTTCACAACTGGAGTGGTGCTTTGAATCTAAGCTCCCTTCCTCTGTCATGTACTTACCCTCTGGCGTTTTCATCTTTCTTCAGCTCTGAACATCTCAGGGTACCGTACACGTCGCAATATCATTCCGATATTGCATACAACTTCACGGGAGCGCGCACGTTTTTGGCACTTGTCCAAGATCGCATAGTAGATGTCACACAGGGAGATATCGGCAGGCAACGCAACTAGGCTGTTGTCCTCAACTTTTGCGCGCTGGGATGGGCAACCCAGGGACTGAGCATTAACACTGTAGTGAATAGGGAAGTTGCAAGCAAGATCGTAGTTGCTCCGTCACACAGCACGATCATGCCACATCGCATATGCAATATCATACAGTTGAAGGGCTTGCACAATCTTCTTGCAATATCGTACCTACGATTTTTTTCGAGTGGCATTGCCCATTTACACGACACAACAAACGAACGATATCAACTGCAATGGTCGTGCCACGTGACTTTTTGTTGATGTTGCATTGTGATATTGCGACGTGTAATGGTACCCTCACAGAGCACTGTTCAATCTATCATCTAAAAATGGAAGGTGTAGACCCAACCACAAACCTACTAAGACATGGCCGTCCACCTAAACTGACATCTCAAGCAAGGAGAGCACTAATTAGAGAAGATCACTCATGGTCACTCTGGAGGAGTTTCTGATATCCACAGCTCAGATAGAAGAATCTGTCCACTGGACAATTATTAGTTGTAGGCTCCATAAATGTGGCCTTTATGGAATAGTGGCAAGAAGAAAGTCATTTTTGAAAGCAAGCCATAAGTCGTCCCATTTTTACTTTGCAAAAAGCCATGTCGCCAGCTAGCAGGTGAAAGGTGATCTGGTTAGGCTGGCTTCACACTACGTTTTTGTCCTGTTCGTTTGGATCCTGTTTTTTGCAGGATCCAAACGAACAGGAAGGGACAGCACCCGACTGGCACTTTCAGATGCTATTTCTGTGTCCGGTATCCGGACACAGAAAGAGCAGCAGGGAGCAGAGCCGCTGTCACGCTGTGTGACAAGTGCTGTCAGCGCTGTCTAATATCATTTTAGCAGTGTATATCTATATACACTGCTAAAATGATATTAAATAAAGGATAATTAAAAATAAAAAATCATAAATACTCACCTTCCAGCAACTTCTGAGTGTTCCACGCTGAATGTCCTGGCATCTGAGAACCTTGCATGATGTTCACTCGGAGGGGTGGGCAAACCGTCACATGACCGCATCAGCACCAATTAAAACCCGTGCTGATGTGGTCATGTGATCGGGTTGCTGCCTCAGCGAATCATGCCATCCTGAATGGCGGAATCAGGTACATGTTGCGCGGAAGGTGATTATTTTTTTTACCACTTTATTATACATTGCAGTGTATATAGATATTAGCAATTAATGGGTACAGAGCAGCGCTCCTGTTCTGTGCATGCTCTGTACCCTGGCATCGGATCTGGGAAACGATTCTGTTGTTTCCTGGTGTGCCATAGGCCCCCATGTTAAGTGTGCCGGACAGGACAGGGTTCGTTTCTGTCCTGTTTTGTCACCGGAGCCCCAAAACACTGCAGGCATCGTTTTTGGGACTGGGGAAAAACAGGACAAAACCGAATCCTGTACCGGATACACAAAACCGGATGGCCAAATAGGGCCAATCTGGTGCCATAAGGATACATGGGGGCCAAAAACGATCCTGTTCTGTTTGTTTCAAAAATGAACAGAACAGGATAGTAAAAAATGTACTGTGAAGCCAGCCTAAGATGTGACCAAAGTAGAATTTTTGAACTAAATACAAAATGCTATTTGTGGCGGAAAACTAACACAGGACATCACTCCTGGACGCTTTCTTTAGCAGGGACAAGGACTCTGGTAAAAGTCTGGAAGATGGATTTTACAAAGAAGAATGGGCAAAAATTTCAGCCTTTAGATGTTCAAAGTTGGTAGGAACATACAACAAAGGACTTGCAGCAGTTATTGCAGCTACTATTATTATGTATTATTATAGCGCCATTTATTCAATACGCTTTACAAGTGAAAAAAGGGGTGCATTAAGGTACAATAATTGTCAACAATACAAGGCACAGACAGGTACAGGAGGAGAGAGGACCTTGCCTGCAGTCTACAGGGGATGGGTGAGGATACAGTAGGTGAGTGTAGATCTGACTGTTGGGGGCATAGCAGACTGATTGTTACTGTAGGTTGTAGGCTTGTCAGAAGAGGTGGTCTTCCGTTCCCATTCTCTACGCTCGGCAAAACGACCTTCGCCTAACATCCACTCTAATCTGAACCTCTCCCTAACGGCTCCAAGACTTCTCCTGAGCTGCATCAATTCTCTGGAATGCTCTACCCCAAGAAATTAGGACTATCCACAACTTGCACAGTTTTAGACGCACCATAAAAACGCATCTTTTTAGGGCAGGGCCTATTATGCTCCCCAATCTAAGACATTTATATAAAGTCTTTTAGAAATAGCACATTCACTATTTTTCTGAACGTAACTCTCCATTAAACTCCACCAAACCCAAAAGCATTAAAACGATTGGCTTTTATGTATTCCCCATTTATTCAAGATGTCTGGACCATCATTGTAAATAAGCAACCCCACCACATTGTGAATTGTAAGCTCTTGTGGGCAGGCTCATCTTTGCTTTAATTATTGTATTTTTATAATTATGTCCTTATGACTGTTTGTATATAAACCTCTGAATTGTAAAGTGCGCGGACTATGTTGGCGCTATATAAATAAAGATTATTATTATTATTGAAGGTGTCCACAGTTTCCGAGTCTGATATGTTGTACAGAGAGTTCCAGAGTATGGGGGATGCATGGGAGAAATTTGTGACCCTACAAAGTATTGACTCAGGGGGTGAATACAAATACATATCACAATCTTCAGATTTATATTTGTAAAATATTTATCAAACCATATATTATTTCCTTTATACTTCACAAATACTTGCTACTTTGTGTTGGTATATAACAGACAGTTCCAATAAAATACATTTATGTTTTTGGGTGTAATATTAAAAAACATGAAACTGGTCATAGGGCACTGTGAATGGATGCAATCTATAATATCATATACTTATAAGACTTTGAGCTATAAATACCAATGAAGAATACAATCCCGGCTTATCTGAATTACATTTCACACCCAACAAATGATCTCATTTCATCAGTAATACTCCCTGATTATCTGCCTGCTTTTAACCTCTTGTTCTGCCTATTAGCAGAGCGGGGTCTGGTCTGATTTTCCAGGATAGAGAAGGATTAGGTTATTGCACCCTATTGTTTAATACCAGAAGGGTTAGGTAAAAGAGTATCAGTGAATAAACTGGTGACTCTATGAGAGTGGGTATTCTGTTTGGTGAATCATACAGCCAATCCCTGTAGATAACCTGTACTCAATGACTAGGTGATCAGTCTGAGTTAAGCCACATTCCCATCCTATTATGCCTCATTCAGGCGTCCATGTTTTCTACTTGTTATATTCACAGATAGAACATGTCCCCAGTATAATCTATGGGCGTGTTCACACTTCGTTCACACATCCCATTTGCGGATAACACTTACCTATTCAAGTGAATGGATCTCTTAAAAAAACATAGCACTTAAATGCCATCCTTATGTCATCTGAGTTCTGTCCATTTTTTACTGTTTAAAGGGAATCTGTCACCAGGTTTTAGCCGACGAATGTGAGAGCAGTATAATTTAGAGACAGAGACCTGAATTCTAGCAATGTGTCATTCAGTTGTCTACTATGTGCGGTTTTGATAGAAAGTACTGTTTTATTAGCAGGAGATTACCCGTACAGTACTACCGTAGTAAACCTGCTGCCATGTAGACCTCCATGTTCATGTACTCTGTATAACCCCACCCTCACCACTGATTAGCAATTTTCTGCCTATGCACAGTGTAGACAGAATGTTGTCAACGAGTGGTGTGTGTGGGGTTATACAGTGCTAAATATTCAGAGAACTGGTAGATCTGCAATGCTTTCATCAAAACTGCTGCAAGTAGCCTAGCAACTGACACATCGCTGGAATAAGGGTCTCTGCTACTACATAATGCTACTCTCAGATGGGGAAAGAAATACCTGTCAAAAGATTCCCTTTAATGGGTAAAAGAAGTTAATAAACTTATTTTCTTTTAAAGAAGTACAGATGTCATAAGATTGGTAATAATTGACACAAGACAAAAATGGATGAAAACCAGATCCAATCAATCGGATGGGAAATGGTCCATATTTATCATACTTACAAAAACACATCTGAATGAGGCCTTAGGGCCGCTTTACACGTCGCGATATCGCAATGCAACATCGATAAAAAGTCACGTGGTGTGGCCATTGCAGTTGATATCGTTCGTGCATTGTGTCGTGTAAATGGGCAATGCGACGCGAAAAAACCTACCTACGATATTGCAAGAACATTGTGCAAGCCCTTCAACCGTACGATATTGTATATGCGATGTGGCATGATCGTGCTGTATGACAGCACAACTACGATTTAGAGAGCAACTTCCCCTATTCACTCCAATGTTAAATGCTCGTTCTCTGGGTTGCTCATACTCAGCGTGGAAAAGGGACGTACAATATCGTAATTTCGTTGCCTGCCGATATCTCCCTGTGTGACATCTCCTATGCGATCTTGGACAAGTGGCAAAAACGTGCGCGCTCCCGTGAAATTGTATGCAATATCAGAACGATATTGCGACTTGTAAAGCGGACCTTAGGGTACCGTTACACGTTGCAACATTGTATGCAATTTCACTGGCAATTTGATGGTTGCAGTGAAATCATGGACACATTGTTCTATTTTGTTGCCATGTACAAATGTAACAATGTGTCCATGATTTCACTGCAACCAGCAAATTGCAAGTGAAATTGCATGCAATGTTGCGATGTGTAATGGTACCCTTAGGGGTCCGTCACACGAGGTGACGTCGCCGGAGATGTCGGCAGCGACGGGCTGGAGCGCGCACATTTTTGGCGCCCCGCCAGCGTCGCCGTCGAATGTTTACATGTGACGACACCTCCAGCGACGCACCGGCGATCTGACAGGGCGGCATCGCCGCTGGGATGTCTAAAAACGCCAGCGGCGTTGCTGTAACATCGGAGCCTATGGCTCCCATCGCCTGTCAGATCGTCGTCCCCCTGTTACATGGGGCGATGCCTACACATCGCCCCTGAGTGCTCGCCTGGTTTCAGAACACTGATGTGAAACCCAGCGACCACTCAGAGGCGATATGTAGCGCCGACATCACCCCTGTACATTAGGCGTTACAAGGGCTATATCGGCGCCGATAGGCCACGCCCCTACGTCGCCTAAGAAATCGGCAGCGCCGTCGCCAGGGTATTAGGGCCCTTTCACATCAGCGTTTTTTGAAATTCGCGGCAGATGCGGTGAAAAAAACACATCTGCCGCGATTACCGCATACCGGCTGCACTTGCGGCGCAGTTGCGGTAAACGCCATGCAAAGTATAGGCGTACTTGCGGCAGGTGCGGTTTTGCACTTGCGGCAGGTGCGGCCGCGAAAAAAACCGCGGCTGACCGCGGTTGCAAAACCGCACCTACCGTAAGTACGCCTATACTTTGCATGGCGTTTACCGCAACCGCGCCGCAAGTGCAGCCGGTATGCGGTAATCACGGCAGATGCGTTTTTTTCACCCCATCTGCCGCGAATTTAAAAAAAACGCTGATGTGAAAGGGCCCTTGGAGTGTTTCACGGCTGTAGCACTCCACCCGGTGTCAAGCGCTCGAGGAAGAAGAAAGAAGGTGGTTTCTTTGTGTGTGCTGCCGTCCACGGTGGTCACAAAGGAGCCAGGGTCCAGGGTCATGTAAAATAGAACTGTATCTTTAATCTGACGCGTTTCGTGGAGTAGCTGTCCACTTCATCAAGAGACATACAGAAGGATGAAGTAGACAGCTAGTCCACGAAACACGTCATATTAAAGATACAGTTCTATTTTACATGACCCTGCACCTTGGTTCCTTTGTGACCTCCGAAGACGGTAGCGCACACAAAGAAACCACCTTCTTTCTTCTTCCTCGAGTAGTTAATATTTATAGTAGTTTTGAGCCTCTTTTTATATTTAGTGATATCACTCAGTATATATTGAGCACTTGCTCTTTGTGGCCCTTATTCGGTCCATTTTCCTAATCTAAGTGTATACTTTTGGTGTCCCTGCATCCCTTGTCAGCTATATGTTTGTTTTTAATTTTTATTCTGCCTAGTGATATTGGTTTTTAATCTTTATGATATATATAAAGTCATCATTAATATCACAATATAGTCGGCATTTTTTCGGGGGGTTAATATTTAATATTTGAGTTAAAGTGTGTTTGCTCTGAGTGGGTAATTATTGTGACTATCAAAACATATAGGCGTATACCAGCTTGACGAGTGCCAAGAGTAGACTGTTCACATAATGTATGTATGGAGCACGCACATGCCAATCTTGCTTTATTGCTTTCCCCAGATGCGATGTGACTTGTTTCAGCTTGCAGGCATTGAGCAGCACAGTTACCTGCTTCTGATGCTGGAGGATCTCGGCTGTCTGTAGCTGAGGGCTGAGGTCTCGGCTGTGCTCTGCTGTGGAATGTTGGGGATAATCTGTTAAGGCAAACACTCATCATCATCATCCTCCTCCTCCTCCTCCTCAACGTCTTCCAAGTCAGCATCACCTCTCTGAAGTCAAAGTGTGCAGCAAATTCAGGAAGGGTGTTTAGCTGGTCAATCTGCAACGAATCAATAAATCTCAGTGCAAATGAATGCAATGCTTCAGGCTAAAATAGTCACCTACAGCCGTGACACATGCAATTCTAGCATCAAGTAACACAGTATAAATATGCAGCAACAATTCTTTGCATGTACAATGTAAATCACTGTATTATTTAAAGGGTGTTTCTGTGCCCGGGAGGATTTTATGTGCACAAATTATATAGTTATATACTGTAACTAAGAATCCACCCATTCCTTTATAACTTTTATGACAAGGCCATGATGCACAATTATCATTTAGTTTTTGTCCACACAGATTTTTGTATTTGGAAGGTTGTAAGGCTCAATGTTAGGTGTATTGTACCCATAAAGTGTCCTATAATACAAGTCTCCAGTTCAATGTGTATCAGACGCACAGGACTGGATGACGGGCTGGGCAGTACAGCTACTCTAGCAGGTTCAAGCATGGTAAAATAATTAGAATCGGACCCATGCACAAGATTCTTCTGGAATTGTATGATTTTTTTAACCAAAATCAAATAGCAATCTATCCCCTAAAAAGCGAAAGATTAGTATCAATCCTCCATAGGTGACTCTAAGAAAAGCATGGAAAGGTACCAAGAAATAACATACTAAACCCTTATTGACATCATTCTGAAGCCATCTGGTTAAGGTACAAGTTTACATACAAGTAAACCTCTTATACTACATCATTCTTTATGAGTCAATCATGATCATATCATCGCCACTAATGAACGACTCCACCTCAAAAGAAGTCTAGCCCTTTGTTCATATTAAGGACGTCACTCATATGTCATTTATGAAGCGGGCAGCAATGAAGCCTTATGCAAAACTGGACCCTACAAGATCGCTTTCAGACTTGAAACCCTGTTAAATCAGGACACTTGGATCCAGAAAACGGACAATCTAAATACATAGATGTAACCACTGTAAACATAGCAAAATCAATAAAAACTGAAAAGGCTAGAAGGTATAAGGCCCTGTTCACACGTGGACAGCAGCTTCCATTTATAATAATGCTTTGCAAACTGCCATGTACATCAGACACCAACAATGGCCAAGTATCCAAGTATAAGGACAAATAATGGGAACTACCAAAAATACACAAAATCTACAGTTCTGCACTTAAAGCACCTTTTTTCTATTTCACTGCCAGTGATATCACTAATGCAAGTTCCATGACTGTAGTAATATTCTTACTAGTAGTCTTCTTCTGTTCCAGATGTCACTCTGGTCATCTTCTAGATAGTTGTGACTGGCAGGATTCGTTTAATTCCAGTATTTGCTGAAGTTACTTCTCAATGTAATTTTATGGGAGCCAGAACTAGGCTCACAAAGGTTTACAATGAGAACTTGTGACCACTAGTTCTGACTCCCCGACAATCTAGGAGCTCCGGTCTAAGGTGGCAGAGTGGAACCAGAGCGATGCCAGGAAGAGAACCTAGATCAGGGACGGACATTCCATTGGTGTAACCTGTCGCACAGTGAACCAAGGGGTGAGGGGGCCCTCTGTGAAAGCTGTCTTTGGAAAGCGATACATATGGGGATATACACTTGAAGAAGGGGTCTTTATATAGTGATACAAATGTGGCAGATCCTCTGAGAAAGCTGTCTTTGTATGGTGATACACCTGGGGATTTACGTCGGAGGAAGCTCTCTCTGTATAACAACACACTTGTGGATGATATCTAGGAAGCCATGTTTGTAACATATGTATGACATGCTGATAAAGCTTTGTACTGCAATACACGCTAAGGATGAAGAAATTGTAGACAGAGTCGAGGAAATGCCCAACATGCAGTGCAAAAGAAGAGAAAAACCAGGAAAAGGTAAAAGAGGGCCTGATGATAGGGTGAGGGGATAGTGTGCCCCTAAACACTCACCTGAGGCTCAACCCTACACTCCCTATCATCCCTAGATGGGTCTTTTCTCCCATGCGGATCACGTGCCTAAGCCCTGGTTGACTTTGGGCTTGTCCTAGCTAGTGAATGGAGCAGCAAGATGCTAGTCTTACTACTACAATAAGACAACCCTGGGAAAGCGACAAAGGGATATAAAACAATAAAACAACAAAAGCAATTCCATGGCTGTGACAGCAACAACTTCCCTGGGAGGTCAGCATAGAGAAACTATAACTGGCATATGGGAAAGTAACTAGTGAGTTTAAATAATAAGAGGGAATGACAGCAATGTACAGCACCTGAATTAGAGTTATAAGGAATCTCAGCAGAATCAAAAAAGCAACTCTTAACCCCTTCAACACCAAGTGAAAATAAATATGCTCCACTCAAGTTAATTGCCGGGCAGATTCCTGATTCAAGATATTAACAATCTACCTGCAATGAATCATCTCCAACTTCATCTTCTTCCACCTTTTGCATTGTCGCCAATGTGTCAGCAGCCACTTTAACTTGACATAGAGAACAAAGACATTTTGCTTGAAACTCCTTAACTCTTGTTGGAGGACGCTCTTCTCCTGTCTCCATGTTTTCTCCTCCAATTTATTCTGCAGTGTGAGGCTCTGCACCTCTAAGTCTTTCCTCCGGATGTTCTTTAGATGTTCTTCTTCTATCTAAGTGATGTAAAACATATTACTATCACTGCCTATTTAACGTAGTACATTTCACCTTCCATGCATATTCAAGTACTATTATGGGAGAGAGCAGTGTGGTCAACATACTAGTGCAACTCAATGAATTAGAATATCATCAAAAAGTTAATTTATTTCAGTAATTCAATACAGAAAGTGAAATTCATATATTATATAGAGTAATTACAGAGTGATCTACAGTATTTCAAGCATTTCAGTAAATGTTGATGATTATGGCTTACAGCCAATAAAACCTCAAAGGTCATCTCAGAAAATTAAAGTAGGGAGGATGAAGAGATAGGATGACAAAGACAGCTAACACCTCTATACACAGCTGAAAACACAGTCTCTCCGAAATATAAGGGTGGACCATGCTCCTGCTCCCTTCACAATCCAGATGCCAAGTGTAAAAAATTAGTAAAGATTTGTATATTTTTATTTTTAATGCAGCTAGCAAAATAAGCAGAAAATAGAAAAAAATAACATTCAACCCAAAAACTCGATTTAATCAACAGGTCATTTTCTAATAATAACTTACCTTAGGGCCCTTTCACATCAGCGTTCTTCGTAATTCGCGGCAGATGCGGTGAAAAAACCGCATCTGCCGCATAACCGTTCCACTTGCGGCGCGGTTGCGGTTTTTCCCATAGAAAGTATAGGGGTCAGCCGCGTTTTTTTTTTGCGGCCGCACCTGCCGCAAGTGCAAAACCGCACTTGCCGTACCTGCCGCAAGTCCCCCTATACTTTCTATGGGAAAAACCGCAACCGCGCCGCAAGTGGAACGGTTATGCGGCAAACGCGGCAGATGCGGTTTTTTCACCGCATCTGCCGCGAATTACGAAAAACGCTGATGTGAAAGGGCCCTAAAAAAAAATAAACAGTATGGAATATTAATAAAATATTAAATGATTATGGTTAATGATCACTAATGGATGGAAAACTGTTACCAACTATATTACATAATACCTATGAGTTTCACAACTCCTCAGGGAGAGATACACTTAATCTGAGTTTATTGTAAAGATGATGTCCAGTTAAACAAAATTATACGGTACTTAAATGAGAGTAAAATAGTACTTTATACAAGAAACAAGTATTCTACTATAATAACAAGTGCCAATCTTTAGCTATCACCTCCAGCCCTGAGGTTGGCAGCTTGAATCCGACAAGGTAGAGAGTTTCCTATGTTGTCTCCATCATCGGAGCTCGGTGTGATGGGGGCTGGATGCTCCTTTAATTAGGTTAGGTAACCCCTCTTCTCTGGCACAACAAATACAAAGAGAAGGGTGCTGATCAAGGAATTGAAAGGAGCAGTCAGTTGGCCTCCTTCATAGATGTGAGACACAAGAAACTGTCTCTGACGTTGAGGGCAAGACATAAAAGAGGCTGCTGAACCCAGGATCAAAGGGAATACTTCATGAATGAGGAATCTGTGATAACAGACGTTTATAACTTTATACATAATTGTATTAAATTGTATTTTATTAAATACACTTAATATATATTATTTTAATTGGATAACCGCTTTGAAGTAGACTGTCTGCCCGTATCAAATATGTTCCCTTTGATGGATTGTGAAACTACTTTTATACATAACATTTTATGCTCAAACCATCATTTGTATAACCTGGGAAAATTGGGGTATTCCCATTTTCAAGCTCCTATCCCAATATAGGTGTAATAATCTACTATCTTATCACTTCCGGTGACAGGTTGTCCTCCTATCACACACTAGCGGCAGGCATGTTTGCACACTCAAGTGATAGGTGTGCAAATATGGTGCCCGCTGGTGGTACTGGATCTTGCACAGTACCACTAGCGGTGCCGCCGACACCCAAAAACAATGACACCAGAAACGGAAGCCAGGAACCCGCCGCACACACCTTTGAATGAGGAATGTCCTCCATCATGATGTCACCGCCCTCCCGATGCTATAGCATCGGGCCCACATCTAGTAATAATAATATTAGTAATATTAATAAATAGCTCCATTTAGAAATGTAGCATAGTTCTCCTGATTATCCATGTCTCTTACTTCATGTGCAGGGCATTGCAACTTATCTATCTATGGTTACGACCACTAGCAACTAACTGTCACTATATGGGTGGTCATAACCATGGATACCTTAGCTGCTGCAGTGCCCTGCACATGTGGTAAATGACATAGCTAATTAGGAGAACAATGCTACATTTCTAATTGGTGGTATTAGCTATTATTATGATACCTACTACATATTGAATATGTTGTAGGGATCATAATAATAGCCAATACCACCAATTAGAAGATTAGCATTGTTCTCCTAATTAGCTATGTCATTTACCACATGTGCAGGGCACTGCAGCAGCTAAGGTATCCATGGTTGGGATCTTGGAGAAGGAGAATACTCCTTTATGCATGGGGGCCACACAAAATCTTTGGCTGCAACAGTCTGGATTGTTATGTATCGCTGCTACATTGCAGCATAATAATAGTTAATGGGATTTTATTGTCACCCCTCCGATACCTTGACTGTAAGAAGCAAGTGTCACAAGAAATACAATCTAGTCTGATTTTTTTGGGTTACTTTTTGCAGTATCCTAGGATCTCAATGTGGCTCATATTCACTTGTATTGTGACACATAATTAACTTTGGCCGTGCAACCTGTGTCACAGCTATTGTCACTTTTTCATCCCAACCTTAAAGGGGAATTGAAGGAACAGAAAACTTTTTAGTACAGTTCCTGCCCTGCTACATGATGAAGCAGAGCTGTACACTGCAGTTCTAGGATCTATAGATCTCTTATAAATCAATAAAATCATACCTGCGCCTTTGATCTCCCCTCATGGTACATAAAATTTCAGCCTGAGAGCTTCATGTAGCAGCAGAGAACAGGAGGTGTGTCTGGGGCGTGGAGCCTGGGGCTGCGGGATAATCCTACGTTCCAGTGAGGAGTGATAATGATCTATTGAAAGTTGGAGGATAGGAAGATACCATGTTCCTATGGGGGGAGGGGAGGCCATGCAGAGCTGAATCGATCAATGTAATGATTTGCCTCTGCTCCTAGCCTCACAATAAGAGTACACATTATGCATCATCATACAACAGAGGATCACAGCATGTATTTGTATCTGCTTGGCGGCATGATTACTATTTCAAGCCTGGACTCCCCTTATCTCTGTGTGAGCATAGGGCGGCGGCCACACCCCCTCTCTATACATAAATGTGAGAGGGCTGGTATGTAGGATGATCCTGCAGCTCCCAACATCCACACTCCCGACACACCTCTTGCTCTCTGCTCCTACATGAAGCTGCCAGGCTGGAAACTCTCTGTCCCATGAGGGAGGGGAGAGAGCTGAGGAGCAGGTATGATTTTATTCATTTATAAGAAATCTAAAGATCCTAGAACTGCAGTGTATAGCTCTACTTCATTTTGTAGCAGGGCAGGAACTGTACAAAAAAAATTTCTCTCACTTGAGTTCGCCTTTAAAAAGACCTCAGTATATTCAAGCAGTTTTTCAAAGTCTTGTAAGACAATTCCATTGCAGCTCCCCTGATAAAGAGTTGCTGGAATTCTAGCATACATATTTTAGCATTCCTCATAAACCTCCAGAGAGCTGTAGCTTTACACTGGGACTAATAGAAAGGGTGTAAAGCATAAAGCAGAGGCTCTCAACCTGCAGTGCAGTGCTTGAAGCTAAAAGAGCGGCGTGAGTGTACTGACGTCACCCTACCCGGAAATGACGCGATTGGCCTCATTCATGCCCGGCCAGCGTCGTGGAGAGCAGGGAGGGCCTGCCTAGAAAATGAATAAAAGATCATGCCCATTAGGGCTTGCTCTTCTGACGAACAGGGCACCAGCAAACACGCCTAAGGGCTAAAGAATATAGCCCCTACTTATTATAATGCTTAATGAGTGAGAATTAAATCGTTTTTATGTACTTTGATAGGATGCTTTTAGGACACAAAAGGAGTATGAGAATGGTGATAGGATGCTGCAGGGACATGATTTTGTAGTTTAGGTGGCGTTTTAGAAGTGATAGGATCCCTTTAGAGGTACCGTTACACGGTACGAGATAGTGAACGATATCGTTTAAACGTCACGGGTTTGGAGTCGTTCAAGCGACATCGTTACTACGACGTTGCGTGTGACTCTGAGATATGGTTACGATAAATCGTTGGGTTATTCATCACAGAATTGAGAACATGTTCTCAAATCAGACGATCCACGATTAGTCAACCTGCTGCATCGTTCAGTGTGACACCGTGTTAACGATCTCGTTCACGACTTCGCCCATTCACATCAGTGAACAAGTATCGTTCACGGGGTTGTGCAAACGATACCTGCTCACTACATCGTTGGTGTGTCGTCCACGATATCTACGCGTGTGACAGCTCATCAACGATGTCAAAAAGATGTCCTATAATCTACTGCAAGCTGTTCTAGGCCAGTTTATCTGGGGAATAAAACCCAACGCATAAGCTCTAAAATTCTTACTCTCCCCTCAGGCTTGGGGATCATGGGCGTTCCAGATATAATTTATTACAATGCGGTCCATTTGTCTGTGGCTAAGGTTTGGTGGACTGATGCTTCAAAGCCTTTATAGATGCAAATTAAATTATCTCTTGCTCCAAATCGATCAACTAGGCTTTTGCTAGAGATGAATCTTCTTCGATATTGTCAAGCATCAATTTATCTAAAATCTAAGTTTGCTCTTCTCCGGGTGTGGTCTGCTCTAGGTAGGGATTTTCTCCCATTCATGTATCGGTATATTACACTAACGACGGTAGAGCACTCGGTGGAATCTCTCTCTCATCATGGAAGACCAGGGGAGTTGTATCTCTTAGCCAGATGAGGGACGAGAATGGACTAATCCCCTTTGCTGAGATAGCAAATGCTTATGATTTATCATGCACTACCTTTTTCGCTATTTACAGCTTAGGCATTTTCTTACCTCTATACAGCTCCCTCAGCTTGACCCCACTGCTCTCGATGACTCTGTGCAAAGATACTTTAAGCCGCAAACCCTTAGTGATCATGGAGTGGCCATACTATATAAGGCCCTACTGACGCGAAGAGGTGATCATAAACTGCCTCATATGCTTTGATGGGAGAGTCGGCTCTTCTTTACAGCCTCATTGGAGCAATGGCAACAAGCATCTGCATTCTCGACATGTATCAATCATGTAGAACAAGTTAAAAACTTCACATGGACTGGTACCTTTCACCTCAAAACTTGCTCACTTCAAAGGCAAAGGTAAATCTTCTTCACCACTATGTTGGAAGTTGTGCAAACAAACTGGGACTATCCAGCATGTGTGGTGGAGCTGCCCGCGCATCCAAATGTTCTGGACTGATATGGAGGACTTGCTTATTGAACTTATGGGAATTACTTTCTCATTAGTTCCCACTCTGGCCTCCTGGGATTGGGTCTGAAAGAATGGCCGTCCCCGTTATGCCCCATTGTCACGAACGTTCTGATTGCAGCTAGACAATGTCTCTCCAGATACTGGAAAACGCCTAACATACTGAGTCGAGAGAAACTGCTATCTCGACTAAACATGCATCTGCAATATGAGTTGATATTAGCCCATGATGTTAAAAGGAGATCCAGGGTGCTGAGTTGGTGGGACCCCTGAACCTCATCTATATACAATACAGTCTCTTGTCCGAATTAAATTTACTCCCTTTTCGTAGAAGTTGATTCAAACATCAAGAATATTCAATCGTCAACACAAAGTGTGTTAAGGCACTGTAATATCCTATCATTAAATGTTACTAATCCTTCTGATTTCATAATCTGATACTCAAGGTCTAGAAATTCCTATTATTTTCCTCTCCTTGCCCCTCTTACCCCTTTCCTCTCCTCCCTCCTCACCAATGTTATGTTGATTGGGTTTACTGTTTCGACCTGTTGATTGCTCCAAATACTTATGATTGTAGGTAACACGGGATGACTTCTGATATACTCTGAGTATTTGTTTGATCATTAACAACTTTACTCTGATGTTTTGTAACTTTTGTTCTATGCAAAAATTTACTTAATAAAAACTATTGTTTAAAAAAAAAAATGTCCTAACGACCGCCCGCCCATGAGATCGTTAGTGATATCGTTTCAACATTGAAGCGTGTAACGGTACCTTAAGGATAATATAATGATTAAAAGTAAAACATGCCTATCAATCTTAAGTCTTCAATTTCTGGTGGGGAAAACAGGATCTAACTTTGAGAAAAGCTTAGGTTATATCACTGTATGTGACTGCTAACTTCTGAATCCTTTCATCATACAGTAGACAAGATGTCAGGATTCTCCAGAATTGCCGGTGAGAGCAGGTGGGCACGTGACCACATATATGTGATTTGTATAATTCAGACTAGACATGCTTGTTCTCTCTCAGTGCATTTCCAATGAGACAGTATGAACACTTCTAGTCAGCACTTGACTGCAAGTATGAAAACCACAAGTCAGCTCACCGACAATAGAACGAAAATCCTGTCAGTGTGCACACAACACACTGTCAGGAGTCAGAAATCTGCAGTAAAAGAGATGACTGCAGATTGTCATCCTAGGACTGACAATCCTTTAAAGTGAATATCTAAAAGGTCTAATTTAAAAGATACTTACGGTACATTATCCTAATAAAAAAGGGAAAAATATAAAACTATAAAATCAGAATGTCAATAAAGTATAGCTACTTTCTATGAGTGTCTAGTATGCAAATGACCATTAAAATTGTTTAATATAATAACTGAATTATTGCGGTCTAGACACCGAGTTTTCAAATCCTTCCAGCCATAAAGGCGATAGTGGAGGAGACATAACTTTCTTAAATGATCTCTAGTATTATTGTGCAGGACACCAGAGGATCAGACACCCATTGTACGTCTTCTTGTACAACACTGCAGACACATAAAGGAGAAATCTCATTGAAAACAAAGACAAGACGACATTGTTGCTCTTCAGTGTTACATTATGTCTTTGATGAATGAAGTGTGATTTCTGGTGGATTAGGGAAGCACATTACCTGAATGAGCCTGTCTGTCACCTTGTCATGCTCCTCTTGGTGAAGTCTCCTTTCCTGTTCTAGGATAGTCTGTAGCTCACGTAAAGCTGAAGTCTTTTCAGGTGACACATGATTGCTGAGCTAAATATTGGAGAATAATAACATTGCAAAAAAAATAGCTTGGTACAAATGTAATTCATAAAAAAAAACCAGATCATTTGACATAATTAAATCAGATATCCTAAAAGTAACACTGTTGAATAGAAATCTCATTTCTGAACAAGAGCTGTGTCATATTCATATCCTGCAAGTAACTCATCTAATTGTGAATGTTCACATCACAACATTATGACTAGAGTAGGTGTCATTTTACATATCAAAAGTTGTGATCCATCAGAAATCAGCCAAGAGTGGTTAGTAACTTTAAAGTCATAATGGTATTCAGTAGTTTGAGATTATTTAGGACTAAGCTAGTATTAAACAGGATATCCAGGATTTCAACTCCCAAAATTGTGCTTAAGTACTAACAGGCACTGCTCCAAAATCAGGCGACCGGAACGAGGCGACATATCGCCGCCAAATTCCCGAAATACACGCCGCAATTAGGAGGCAATTTGACGCCAATAATTTCAGGGCGACATATCACCGTCAAAAATGTCTCCGCTGGTTGTGTCGTGAGAAGGTACCCTTAAGGAATCAAGAGCGCTCATCATCAAGACCGATAAGAAAATCGCCGGTCTTGATAGTCTTTTTAGTGTCACCCAAAATTGACTATTGCAAAAAGTAGAAAATATGGAGATCAGTTCAGTCATGTACAGTAGTCAATTAGAAAGAACATAAAACTAATTACCAATATTTAATGCCATAGATCTGATCTCCGATTTGCTATACTCTAATCCGTTGCATTTCTGCTTCAGATACTGCTCAATATGGATTTTATAAATAAGCAGTAAAGTTTTTAGCTTTGTATATGAATGGAGCTTGTTAAAACGCAATAATATATTGTATGCGATTATAAAATTCTGGTGCATCAAACTTAAAATGTGCGCCCCCAAGGACACAGGGAAGAGACACTCATGGAACAATGATTTTAAGAGTAACATAATACCAGGATAGGACGTTACTGCAGTGATATCTCTGCAATGAAGTTGTGAAGTATGTCACCAAGTCATCCAGCAAAAAAGAAAAATCTTGAAAACACAAATTTGGTTTAAAATTCTTATGAAATGTTGGTTGGAAATATTTATATGGAATTACAGAAATAACTATTTTGTGTGCATATTAAGTAAATTAGGAAAATCCAATTCTTACATATTATTTCTTAATAAGCTCTTTTCGACCAACTTGAACCCTAAGTTTAGGAAATATTTAATAACTAAGCATTTAGCTAGAATAATTCAAAAGAAAAACACCTGATTATATGCTTTCTAATTCTCACTGAGGATTTCTTACCAGATTTTTCTCAAGTAACAGTTTTTAAATGCCAGAAGGAATATTAAAGGGAATCTGTGAGACTGAAGGTGCTGTCTGGTCTAAAGAAAGCAGGATATAGAGGAGGAAGAGCTGTGAAGATGTAGGAAAGGATTCTGTATATCTTGATATTCATTGACTTGCAAGGCCTTTCGGAATTTGGAAAACCATAGTCTGCAGTTTGTGTTTAAAAAGCAAACTGAGTCTTAGGCTGCTTTCACATTTGCGTTATGATGTAATTCGCGGCAGATCTGGCAGACGTGCGGCACCGATCTGGCTAACCCCATTCATTCTCTATGGAGCTTGCGGTTGGGTGTGGCAAGTGCGGTATTGCCAGATCTGTCAGATCCAGCACTGCAATGCCGCAAGTGCCAGATTCGGCAATACCGCACTTGCCACACCCGACCGCAAGCTCCATAGAGAATAAATGGGGCTTGCCGGATCGTTGCCGCAAGTCAGCCTTTACGCGGCGTATTCGGCAAATATGGCAACATCTGCCAGATCTACTGAGAATTTCACTGTATCACAAATGTGAAAGGAGCCTTACTCACCCACCAAGGGTCCAGCACTGGTCTCCACTGCTGCTCCTGGAGACTGTTATTGTCAGCAGCACTGACATCAAGTCAAAAGAACTGTAGCCAATAAATAAGACAAGTGTCTCTGCCTGAGTTGACAGCATGAGCCACTGAGATCACTGATTGGCTGCAGGACTGTTGATATGACGTTAATTTTACAGACAATAAGGGCGCCTGCATTAGATCAGGAATTGCAGCACGGATGTGTTTTGGATGCAGCGTATTGCCGCTGAGTCCAAAACGCTGCATTGTACAGTACCAGCATAGTGGATGGGATTTTTAGAAATCCCATGCTCATTATGCTTCTCCCCACCTCAGCGTGTTTTTTAATTTCATGCTGCAGAATCGGAAGTGATCTCCAGCAGGTGAATGCAGGTAGAAACTGCCCTGCACCCAATGCAGATCTTGGGCACAGGGCGGCTGCCCTCTCCCTGCGTTCAACCGCAGGTTGTTTTGGACGCAGTGCCTCTGGTTCGTGTGCACATACCCTACCAGACATTTGGAGAAATGGGCTGCACCAAGGATGATCAACTGAGGCACAGTTGTACACAGGTTTTTTTTTATATCTATGTATGTACAGGTGCATCTCAATGAATTTTCATCAAAAGTTAATTTATTTCAGTAATTCAATGCAAAAAGTGAAATGCATATATTATATAGAGTCATTATAGAGTGATCTTAACTTTTTGTTGATATTCTAATTAATTGAGATTCACCTGTAATGTGTACAGTGCCTACAAGTAGTATTCAACCCCCTGCAGATTTAGGTGGTTGACACATGCAGAATTAACTTGGCAATGTGACATTTGGACTGTAGATCAGCCTGGAAGTGGGAAATGCACTGCAGCCAAAAAGATTTTTTAATTTTTTTTTTTTTTTTAAAGCGTTAAAAGTTAATTCAGAGGGTCATTTATTATTCAACCCCTCAAACCACCAGCATTCTGTTTGGTCCCCCTAAAGTATTAAGAAGTAGTTCAGGCACAAAGAACAATGAGCTTCACATGTGTGGATTAATTATCTCTTTTGCCAGCCTTTTCTGACTATTTAAGACCCTCCCCAAACTTGTGAACAGCACTCATACATAGTCAACATGGGAAAGACAAAGGAGCATTCCAAGGCCATCAGAGACAAGATCGCGGAGGGTCACAAGGCTGGCAAGGGGTACAAAACCCTTTCCAAGGAGTTGGGCCTACCTGTCTCCACTGTTGGGAGCATCATCCGGAAGTGGAAGGCTTATGGAACTACTGTTAGCCTTCCACGGCCTGGACAGCCTTTGAAAGTTTCCTCCCGTGCCGAGGCCAGGCTTGTCCGAAGAGTCAAGGCTAACCCAAGGACAACAAGGAAGGAGCTCCGGGAAGATCTCATGGCAGTGGGGACATTGGTTTCAGTCAATACCATAAGTAACGTACTCCACCGCAAAGCGTCATGTCAAGGCTCGTCTACAGTTTGCTCATGATCACTTGGAGGACTCTGAGACAGACTGGTTCAAGGTTCTATGGTCTGATGAGACCAAGATCGAGATCTTTGGTGCCAACCACACACGTGACGTTTGGAGACTGGATGGCACTGCATACGACCCCAAGAATACCATCCCTACAGTCAAGCATGGTGGTGGCAGCATCATGCTGTGGGGCTGTTTCTCAGCCAAGGGGCCTGGCCATCTGGTCCGCATCCATGGGAAGATGGATAGCACGGCCTACCTGGAGATTTTGACCAAGAACCTCCACTCCTCCATCAAGGATCTTAAGATGGGTCGTAATTTCATCTTCCAACAAGACAACGACCCAAAGCACACAGCCAAGAAAACCAAGGCCTGGTTCAAGAGGGAAAAAATCAAGGTGATGGAGTGGCCTAGTCAGTCTCCTGACCTTAACCCAATTGAAAACTTGTGGAAGGAGCTCAAGATTAAAGTCCACATGAGACACCCAAAGAACCTAGATAACTTGGAGAAGATCTGCATGGAGGAGTGGGCCAAGATAACTCCAGAGACCTGTGCCGGCCTGATCAGGTCTTATAAAAGACGATTATTAGCTGTAATTGCAAACAAGGGTTATTCCACAAAATATTAAACCTAGGGGTTGAATAATAATTGACCCACACTTTTATGTTTAAAATTTATTAAAATTCAACTGAGCAACATAACTTTTTGGTTTGTAAGATTTATGCTTCTGTTAATAAATCCTACTCTCGTTTGCAGTTTGAAGGCTCTAACTTATTTGCATCTTATCAAACCACCTAAATCTGCAGGGGGTTGAATACTACTTGTAGGCACTGTATGTATGTATGTATCTGTCTATCTATCTGCGTTTGTCTTATACACAACACAATGAGATTAAGTTTCTAGTTAGAAGGGGATATACAATATTGCTGACCTCTAGACTGAAACCGCCCTTGTCTCCTGGCCTGCAGTATTTACTGTCTCCATCTGCTCTGCGATGTGACTCATGATCAACATGGAGATGGTGGGCATCCTCTTCATTCTCATGATGGAGTTGCCATTCCATTTGATCCCTCAGCTTGGGCTGCTAAGTGCATGGGCAGTATTTAAACACAAAATAAAGAAAAGACACGAAATAAAAAACGACCAATGTGGGGGAGTAAAGAAAAATAAAGGCAAACAGACATACACAACGTAAAAGGAGGAAGACAAAATGCTACAAAACAAAGAAAAGCGTGAACAGGAAGACTAACTTAAAGATGGTGGCATAAGACAGAGATGAAAACAAAACCAAAAATAGAATGAGCAAAATGATGGGTTGAAATATCTGCAAAGCAAAAGAGAAAAAACGGGGAAAAAAGAACGCAAACACTGGTTATGAGACGCGCATGCAATGAAAGATGCATGTGTCACACCGACAGCAAGCGTGTGAGCAATGAAAGCATCGGCAAACCAATTTCTTCCCCAATTTAAAGCCAGATGGCCAAGACTATTGTGTCATTTGTTTCATGCATTATTAGAACTAGGGCAAATACATAGCATTAAAATTGATCACTAAAGTCTAACTATAAGGTTACAATCTAATAACTAGCAGTTATGGCAAAGAATGTATTCAGTTAGGTGTATGTTTAGCTTTGATTATAATTTTGTAGTTATATACAGATGAAATCTACGTAAAAAATAAGTATATAATTACAATGGATTGTTTTCTTGTACTGATCCTGTGTTACAGTCTGTATTATTGGTCAGAGCTGCAATCATGATTCTGAAAGAGAGCTGAAATCTCCCATTACGTCCTGCTTCATTTAAGTCTACCGAGTTCGCATAAAAGGGTTGATCTGTCTAATTCCATAAATCTATAGTCACTTTATGTGTCACTCTACGTGACTTGTGAATCTTTACATCTTGCTGTGAGGATTCACCGGTGTCAGAGTTGGGAACAGCGTGTCAGTCAAGTGGATGCGAGTATGTGATATACATACTCGCGGACAGAATCAAAGTAGATGAGCAATGTCTCACCTAATGCAAGTGTAGTGAGTGAGCCAATCTAGTTGGATTCTGGCCAGGAGTATGCATATTGCATATTCATGGCTACATGACCGCTATTCACGGCTCTAACACTGGCGAATCGTCCAAGTGCACAATGTGTGCGATGTGAGGATTTACAAGTCTACAGTCACAGAGTGACAGAGTGATCGCAGATTTATGGATTTAGACATGACAACCTTTTAAGTGTCCTGCTTTCTAAGAAGTGTCATCACAGTGACACTAGATACCGTATAGGAATCTGATATAGGGAAACGTAAAGCTGGGTTAAAGGGACAGCTAAGCTGTCAGAGATGTTTCTGACAAACACGTTTGTTGACAGCTTTTATTAACAACCCGAAGACTATAAAGCTGGTCTGAACTTTAATACAAACTGTAACTTATGACCAGTACATGTAGATTAAATGTGTATACAAACTGTACAACTGTGGTCAAAGGCAAGCTTGCAGTTTAATATTTTAGTTTTCCAATATTAGTTAGCTGGGGAAAAAACAGTATCCATGTGTTAATGGCAAAAAGATAATGTGAAAACACAACATATATTTACCTGAAAGTCAGTGATTAGATCCTTTCCAAGATTTCCAATAGGTGAATCTCGAGAAGCTGAAGTCAAGTTGGACAAGAAACTTGACGATTCAGTGAGGTGTGGCATTGGGGAGAGATCTTCTGCATGCTCCTTTAGACCTTCCCCTGTATCCTCAATCAAGTCTAGGAAACTATTCAATTCTTTCCTGAACACTTTCATTTTATCATTGATACTGTCTAACACACTTGACCCAACAGCATCTTCCTTTTCTTGACAAGATTTCAGCACCTCCTCCACAGATCCGCCAACCATCTGCAACTTGGCATCATAGATCAGGCTGTCTGTGTCTGAAATAAGACGGTCTACAGTTTTCCCTAGTCGATCGGCCTCACGTTTTATGCTTGTAAAATTTTGTGCATCCTCTTGTTTTTTAGCCAGTTCCATGCAGAACAAGCCACCGACTTCTGAAGGTTTAACACTTTCGAAACCAGAAGTTTTCTCATAGGCATCTTCGGAATCACTCTCTCCACCAATAGGTCCTTCCCTCTTTGGTTGAACAAGACGTCCATCTTCACTGTCACTTTCCTTTTTCCCTGCATCACTTTCAGCATCGCTATCCCTTGGACTTGCTGTTCGCATTCCCAGGTGTGAAACAAGATCATAACGTTGGACATTTGACAGTAAAACTCTATTTTCGTATTGAAGTTTCATAACTTTAGCACTTAGGTCGCTTATCTGTATTCTAGCAGACTTTAGCTCCTCCTGTAAAGAACCATTGCATTTGGAGGAATTGTCATCAATCCAGACAAGGTCATCATCTGGTCCAAACTTGAATCTATTTAGCTCTGTTGTAAGTTGTTTATTGTGATCCTCTATCTCTGAAATGGATCTCCTCAAGAGGTCTGCTTCCTCCTCCACAAATTGGAGATGGCGTCGCAGCTCTGTGGCAGATTCCATGGAATCACCAAACGGTGAGGTAGGAATGCTTGAAACATACTCCCTGCTTAGAAATTCTTTTTCGTACTGACACCTGAGGTCTTCCATTTCTGCCTTAATGCCCCTATTTTCCACCTCCAGCTCAACTATTTTTCTCCCGAGGATATTTGCTTCCTCTTCCACCAACTTCAGACGCAGTTTTAGTTCAGCTTCTCTAGTGCTGGGTGGGCCTCCAGATTCCCCCGTTGGAAAAGGACTTTCAACATCACCGTAAATGGACTTGTACTTCTCCAGTTCTTGGTCTAGTTCATCTTTCTCTTTTCCAAGTTTTGCCATTTTCTTTCTCATTAACACTGCTTCTTCCTTTGCAAACTGTAACTGGCACTTTAGATCAGCGTTGTCCTCCTGGGCATTAGGAAACATACATTCATGTTAAATTTCTGCTATTATGAATAAATTAACATGGCAAATTAAATTAGATTACAAACCATCGACAAAATTACGCAGTAGTTCTAATGCTTAGATTTAACCCTCTATAATGTTTTTTTGCCCTTTAAATACTTTTCACAATTTTCATTACTATCCATCTAGGTGACCTCCTATGGTTTCCTCTATCTGATCATTGAATATAACATAAAAAGACCTGACCTGGATTACTAATGTATAGGTTCCTGCAAATGTAATTATTCTCTTCTGGACTTTCAAGTCTAGTGAGCACAGTGGCAAACATTCCAAAAGAAAAAAATACTAGACGAAAATCCATTCAATTAGGTGACACCTCAAATTCAACAGAAACTTGAAAGAGGTTACCTGGGGAGTAAAAAAAAAGGAGCAATGTTTACCTCTCTGATGCCCAGCTATACCTATGCCAATGTTGACCATTTCACGATGTGACGGGATATTATTGCTGCTGGAGAAAGTAGAGACCGCAGACTAGACTGAGCAGCATTGGAACTAGAGCAGTCGGAAATAAATGAGGTGAGTATTGTTCCTATTATATTTATTTTTTTAAACCATTCTGAGATTATCTTACCTACAGTACAGAGACCCTTTTGATGAGATGTAATGCTAATATTGTAATGCACATACTAAAATTAAGTATAATACTTCACTCTTGTAATCTTGAACACTGACCCCTTCACTTCACACCCATTGACTTGCACATAGAAAAGTCACGCCCAACATATTCATTAAAACTGATGGCATAAGTACTGGAGTAGGATATATAGGGCGAAGTGTCGCTCGATCCGCGCTGCTGCCAAAGAAGACCAGAAGACTGGAGTATCTGGATAAAGGTGTATGCTTAATCCGACGTGTTTTGGAGCCAATACCCAGCTCCTTCCTCAGGGACAATCCTGTTCCTGAGGATGGAGCTGGGAAATGGGCCCAGAAACGCTTCAGATTTAACATACACCTTCATCCAGATACTCCAATCTTCTGGTCTTCTTTGGTAGCAGCGCGGATCGAGCGACACTTCGTCCTATATATGCTATTTTTGGACCGCAGTGACTCGTGGATGTGTGGATCCAGCAGCACCTGCCTATTGAGCGATTAAACTGGTTGTGGGTATACACAACCAGACCAGGTGAGCAGATGATTCTATTCATTGATACATCCACTCTCCACATTTAGGAGATAAGACCCATTTTATCTCACTTTCTAGGTTTAAGTACTGGAGTAACATTCCTGGCAAGGCACATCAAGACACACCACTGATAAGATGGCATGCACCTCTTAATGAATTCAGCACATCTTATTTCTACACATACTTCATCAAGATTGGCATATGAAGTGCCAGTCTTAAAGGGGTTGTCCGGTCTAAGGTGATACTTCTCCAGTGATTTGATGTGACTGCAGACTTATCAATCCCCCAAGTGCTTGCACTGTGTGCTGCAAGGACTCGCTGACTTCTAAGCCGGGAACGGACCGCAATTATGCGATATCCATGTTGCCGGCAACAACATGACTAGTGGGCATGGCCTCACTCAATACAAGTGTATGGAGTGGGTGTAACTAGTGGAAGTGGCCATCTAGTGGGCACGGCCTTACACCATACACTTGTATTAAACGAGGCCACACCCACTAGTCGAGTCCTCTGGCTGGGAACATGTATACTGCATAATTGTGCTCGTTTCCCGGTTTAGGAACCGCAAATCCTCAGACCACAGTCCAGGCACTGGGGGATTGATAAATCTGTAGTCACATAGAGTGGCTACAGAATTATCACCTTAGACCGGAGAAATCCATTAATTCCAAACCTTCCTTATAGCCATGAATATATTAACATTACTAACCAGACTGACCTAACCCACCACAAGAATTATATCCAAAGCTTCCAGCAGAGACAATTACTGGATAATGGGGAGTCCATGACTGAGCTGTGCAAGGGTACAAATCCCCTCCTTTATCTTCACGCTGTGTTATGGCAAATAAATAGTTAATAATTTATTTGAATAATTGAAGCCATTTCAGAACCCTTCCAAAAACATGGTTATGTGAATCCTTGACTTTCCTCTAGAAATTTCTGTGTCTGATTTGTATAAATGTTTTGATTTAGAGGTAACTGTATAGAAGTTATAGAAGTTCTTATCAACATGTTCTGAACGTCCTGTACAACTTCAAGGCTAGTTAAACTAACTAACACGCAGAAAATATAATTAAATGTTTTCCAGAATAAAATGTATATTCAGCATAATGTGACGCAATTATCTAGTCACACCCCTTTGCACATCCCTTTAAGGATAAGTAATAAAACTGCTAGCTTTTCCTTTAATAAGGGTATTTGTCAGTAAGCTCTACATTGAGACAAATACTGTGTCAGCGTGGATTCTTTACAAGGTGATGACGTGCACGCACCTATAGATAAAGCTTCCAATTTGGCGGCAGACAATTAAGACGACAGCCTCACCCGAAAGGTATGGGGGACATCCATTACAGCTGGAATACACTCATTTTGTCATCCATGTATTACAGCAGTCATATTTAAGTACAGTATTAGTTTTGTGATAGTATTTGATTAATATTTTATGCGGATCCACAGTGGCTTAGTGATTAAAGCAACTCACCAGCTTGGAAATGCTGTACTTTCTGTTATTAGCATATACAATGACAGAAGAGGTCGATCAGACAGCTAAATCTAGCTTTTATGGGAAAAGATTTAGCATGACTGCTATTTTCTTAATTGAAATCCTTGATCATTTAGTTATTAGCAGCCAATGGGGTGGGACTAATCAGTGATTCCCTCCCAGTATAAGGACACAGATAGCTGTCACTGAGTAGGACCACCCTATTGACTGTATGACCACTCTCTTGTATGAGCATCTCTTCTCACAAAACTATATATCAGACTGTCATCTTTTACCGCTCTACCACATTCTGCTAGCAGATTGTTCTGCATGTTCCCATTAATATCTGGTCTCTCTGGGGGTCTGGAATGGGATGAGATAAATATTGATATTCCATTTTTCACTTTATGGCTATAAATCTAATATCACAGATCCAAATAGATGGGTTGAATTACCCGAGTGCATAGTTTTATGGCTTAGATAGATTTATTCATAGTAGATTAGTATTATATAATAGAACATGTTAATAGATCTTACACATCACACAGTTGAAGAATTACCGTAAATGATAATGGTTTAATATGAGTCAAAATGCAGATACCTGACTGGAAGTCTTTTTATCTTTGTGCATCTCTCGACTTCCTCTTCGTTTCAGTGTGGTCTGAAAACAAGATAAAGCCTCTGGTTATTCAGGAATGATGAAATATTTATTTAACGAATAAAGGGTAATGTTTCTCAATTGTGGATAGTGCCAAGTCAGTGTAGGGAGACTTATAGGCCATGCAATGCTTCTCTGGGAACAAAAATATACAAATTGCCTCTTCGGAGAAGACTGGAGCTCTATCTCCATCTATTTGAAGTCAATGTCGACACATTAATCTGTCAGTAGGTTTTTGCTATATATTCATGCTGTAAGGGTTTATACAGAGAATTCAACCAAGTGTCTCTTATCACAAAGTGTGTCTTTGTTTACTTGCTAGGTTCCTTTAAGCTTCAGTAAGTTTAACATTAGTGGAATGAGGAGCTGTGAGCTGTGGTCCCACTCTGCCCCCTTCAGTGATTAGCAGCTTCTGTCTATAGAAATGTACATACAGAGCCTGGTGTGGACGGAGGGCGGCTCTCTCAGCGCTGCTGCATAGCTAAAACTAAAACCTTTGATGTGCGTTAGGACGGCTGCATCAAGTAATCTAAGGGCCCTTTCACATTGGTGTTTTTGCCAAAATGCGGCAGATTTACTGCATCTGCCGCCTAACGGCCTCATTTGCGGCAGGCCCCATGCATTGTCTATGGGGCTTCTGGTAAGTGTACAGCAAGAGCGGTTCCGCAACCGCACTTGCCGCACCTTACCGCAAGCCCCATACACAATGCATGGGGCCTGCCGCAAGTGCGGCCATTAGGCGGGACCCTCGGCAGATGAGTTTTTTGTCCGGATCCGCCGTATCCAGACAAGAAAGCTAGTGTGAAAGGGGCCTAAGAGATACATAGTTGAATTCAGGGTCTCTTTGCCTACATCATGCTGCTCTCAGATGAGGTAGCAAAAACCTGCTGACTCCCTTGTAATTGCTGACTGACTTAGGATGAGAAGACAAACCAGATACAGTACTTGTTTTACAGACCTGTCTGTGGGGTGTTCTTCCCTTATCAGTGCAAAACAGGAGGACTAAAAGAGACCTTTTACCTCTTAGAAACCCTGTCAGAGGCGTCTCACCTAGCCTAATCAGCTCTGCTGGTTTGTACTGAGAAGCAAACTCTCAAAAACGTGTCTGCAAATGGAGTTTCTGATTTAGCTTCTTATGCTAAATCCATTGACCCTTTAAAGGGTCGATATTGACTTTTAGGATTGGTACTTATAATAGATGGCACTAGAGTTCCTGTCTTTCTCTCAGAAGACGTTATTACCAAAGCGCTGGTAAATACAAATGAAATTCACATACGCTGTAGAAGGACCTGTAGCGATGTCATGCCCATGTGACGTAATGGGCGGAGCTAAGCCTACATTTCCTTCACCTCAGGCCTGCTTAGTTCCGTCCATTACGATCACATGGTCGTGACATCACACAGGTCCTTCTACAGCATATGTCAATTTCTGATGATAATATATGACAATGCAGGGGACTAGGTTTAAAAAACTGTAAAAATGTAAGCATCTAAAGTGCTTTTTTATGTTATATACATGTATTTTTTTAAAGGTTAGTGATGCACAGTGCATGATCTAAATAACATTAAAAATAAAACATGGCATGACAGCTTCCCTTTAACTTAAGTTGTTTCAAATGTACAAGAAGTGTCGCCAAAGAAAAAAAGCAAAACCACGGGTAGCAATTTGTGCTGAAAGACGATAGTTTTGTCTTATTGGCCATGCAGCACAGTAACAACGCCATTCGGCAAGTGTATTGGATGTTGTTGGTCCCCTACGTCACGTAACTTAGCATAAAACGTCTTAATTTTTTACAGAGATACTATTCTAATGTTTGCATGTTCCCTTGCAAAAAATAAATATACACCCAATTTACACGTAATGTGCGATTTAAGTTACATGTTGGTTAACCTTTAGCATACACTGTAGTATTGGCAAATTCTAGTATGTGCAATGTAGTGGGAATAGGAAACATAGTGTTGAGCCTTCGCTGAGACAGCCAGTGCGCCCACTCGTCTGTGCAGTATAACATTGCATACTGTACAGTATAATTACTGCCAATGATACTCTATAACCCTGTCTGACTGTGGGTTCATGCTGGGTAAAAGCAGCTCACATAAAAGCTGCTACTTTGCTCTGTGGTGGCAACAACATAAGGCATCTATGACTTGGTCTATATTTAACTATAAACACAAGTGTCATGGCTGCCGACATTATACACATTATAAGGTTACAGAAAACATTAGTAATAAACTCTAAAGAGCTCAAATATGTGGAAAAAAGAAGTCCATTTAATAGTCACAGCTGTCCTCCCATATCTCATACAGTGAACAGCAGTCAGCTGTCAATCTGCTACTTGTAGGCACACATGGTGAACACACATTAAATACACCCTCA
This sequence comes from Allobates femoralis, assembly GCA_033576535.1. Taxonomy (NCBI): domain Eukaryota; kingdom Metazoa; phylum Chordata; class Amphibia; order Anura; family Aromobatidae; genus Allobates; species Allobates femoralis. The sequence goes on along the minus strand of JARQOC010000005.1, from coordinate 166,340,435 downwards.
ATATTGAGAGTGCAACACCACGGGGAAAAGTCATAGAAGTATGGAAATCACGGGATGGATGCATGTTAATGATATGCAAATAAGTAAAAAAATACAAACAAATTTTAAAAACATAATCATTTATTCATTATTGAAGTTGAAGATGAGTGCCAGGTTGGAGATATATGCAATTGTCATGCTTTTATTGGGGTTATTAATGGTTATTCTAACATTCTGAATGCAACAAATTCCCAAGATCTGATGTTGGCAGCCCCCTTCGCAAATGGCCAACCGATGACATCCCAGATGCGCTCAATGGGAGACAAGTCTGGAGATGCTGCAGGCTATGGTAACATGTTTAGGTCATACAGATTGCTCAACATGGGCAACATGTGGCCTGGCATAGTCATGTTGAAAAATAGCTTCTGGGACACTTTAGAGAAATGGTTGTACCACTGGGTCCATGATTAGTCCATCCTGTATTATAAATGAAATTAGATGTCATGTACGAAGCCTAAAGTTCCTACACAAACCATTAGAAGACATTTTCATGGCTTTGGCTACAAATAAGGCAATCCACTGACCTCATGCCCCTCATTCAAAGTCTATCATGGTGCAGAGGAAGATTGCAATGGAAACTAGAATAGTAGGTCTTTCCTCTTTCTTAATTAGACTTGTTTTTGTCTTGGACACAATGAAAGTTGCATGTGTCTGAAGACAATGTGGCCAACCCCATGAAGAAATTGCAGAGCATCACACAAGTCCTACTCGCGGGATTATGATGTGGAATGGCATAATATACAGCAGCAAGACCGCTCTAGTCTCCATACCAGGTACACTAACATTCCAAGTGTTACATTGATTTGGTGGTAAAACCAGTGGTATTGCCATGTCCAAAAGTAGCCCAGGAGCCATTTTCCAACGATAGGATTCCAGCACGCCGTTAGTGACATTGTGAGCAGCTGGCATGGCCTAAGCATGCTACCATGACATGCAAAATTTCTGGACTTAGTTTTCCCATTAAGAATATCTAGGGTGTCATTTATCGGTAGTCACAAATGGAGCTGTTAGCAGGATCTTGATGATTTTGGTGCCCATGTGCATGTAGTGTTGCAGAACAATCCTTAAACAAGCATTAATAACCTTACTCATAGCAGCCAAGACATGTAAAGTTACCTTTACACGCCGCAACTATCACTGGCAATTGGTAGCAACCGTACGTGCGCGTGATTTTTAACAGCTGCTAACGATCGCCGATGCCATATGTACAACGCCGCAATTGCGTAGTCAACTGAAGGTATCATGGTTCCCCAGAAGTTGAACCAGATCCTGCGGATAACTTCCTGTTGAATCCTGTCACCCTTCACACGCCGCAATCAGTAGGGGAATGTGGGCGTACATGTTCTGCGGCGTAAAACATAGGCGTGACAGAGTTGTGTATTCCGTGACGCTGAAAGCGCTGATTGGACAACGCAATAATGTCATGATTGGCCAGCCTGCGCAGGAAGGCTGGCTAATACATGACGCCATTGCAACTGTGTAGTGTAAATGAACAGCTCTTTAAATATGGCGCCCTGTGAAGGGACAGCCAATGGTAACACAGTCATCATCGCTGATGGGGCGCGGTATTCAGCACGCTGTGGCACGCCTCTAGGAAATCACTAGGTGACGCAGATTCCATCCCTATTGCCCGTTTACACGCCACTACCAGGGCAATTCACCCTTTGGGTTGCCTCGGATTTTAGAACAGTGTCTCAGAAACCGCTACCCGGAGCAACTGCGAGAAACCTGATCACTTTCCCAAATTACATGCCGCAACTTCGTAGCAATTTCAAGGCAACCGTGACAAAAATCCCGATTGCCAGTCAGTTGCTACACCTCAGTGGCGGCGTGTAAAGGTACCTTTAGAGTGTTTTCTGCTGCATGTAGAGCTCGTACTAGATACTGAATAAATCAAAAGGTTTTAAAAATGTTGTTTACTTTTTTAATCATCTACATATCATTAACACATCTATTGATCATGTGATTGCCACAGTTCAGACTTTTCCTTCTCGGTGTTGCCATTTCAAGGTTGAGTATATTATCATGATTGGGTTCTACATTTGGCGTACACATTTGAACAGTGATACAAATTAAAATGACCTAGGGTATTAGTTTTAATAGATATTAAAAAATGGCACCCCACATGCTCATTTCTGGCAAATAAAATTTTTTGTTACAGCCACATTTAATATGTACACAAGTTTGAAAATATAGAGTGAAAAGAGGGCATTTATACTGCATGATAATTGTGAACGAGCATTCTTAAAAACGCTATTTTCATGATTAACTTGCCATGCAAACAGGCTGCCGGTTATCTGATGTACGAGCAAAATGCTCATTCATTGGGTAAAATTATCTTTTTGTGAAGCACAGCAGTGCATCATCCTGTGTAAACAGAACTTGCGCTGCCAAAAACAACTACAGCCTATGTGTCACAAGAGTATCCCGCCGTAGCAAGACCATTGAAGAGTCTGGAGTCCCTTGAAAATTAAAATGTTGTATGGATCACAGGTCTATAATTTGTATTTAAATGTATATATTTTCTTTTGGTGCTACAAGGGTTAAGGACTCTTTATTATTTGGTTGTTCTTTGTAAACCTTAACCTCAGGTACAGTTTGTGGTGACCTCTCCCCTCTGCTATAAAGAGTCATGTGTCTTACTATCTGATGCCAGTGATAGAATCTATTTCTATGCTGACCAAGTTTGAAAGGAACCAGCCTCTGGAAGAAGCTGGGAGTCATGACGTTTGCAGGTGTGGTATTTTTCTGCAATAGCAGAGTTTTGGAGTTTATCCTTTTTTATTTTCCCTCTGGGAGTCTCCCTTCCCTTGTGTTCTATTACTGCAGTGGTGAGACTAATGTTTTTGCCGGCTGACACACTAGCCAGGGTGAGTCCAGGGTAAGTGAGGACCTAGCCACGTGACGGAGGCCAGGGACCCATATAGGGACGTTAGGACGTTTAGGGTGCCAACTCGAGTAAGTGTCAGGAAGTGACCCCTCTCCCTATCACCAGGGCCTTTCCTACATAACATCCCCATCTTACCCTTGTGTTGCGCTGATCACTGGTAGTCTGTACGCCCCAGCATGACAGTATGCTTCCTGAGTGCTCTAGTATAGACCTCTCATTGTACAATTTACATTGGTCTGCCTGTGCAAACAGGCATTCAAATGAATACTGATTGGTAATGGTTTACTGATCGGCGGTTATATCATGCCGCCGGTCAATCTATCTAAGGCTGCTTTCACATCTGCGGTTTGTAGTAACTGTGGCAGATCAGGCAAAACTTTTGAACTCAGTTTTGCCTGATCTGCCGGAAGCTGGGACACTTGTGGCAGGATCACGGCAAGACTACTTTCTGCCTAATGCATTCCCTATAGGACTTGCGGACATGTACGGCACTTGTGGTTTTGCCGCGATCCAGCAAATGCTGCACTTGCGGTGAGTTTGAAAACACTGCAAACAGTGGTTTTTGTCCATTGCCACAAGTGTCGGATTTGTCGGATCGCCGCAAAACCACAAGTGCTACACATGTCCCGCAAGTCCTATAGGGAATGCATTAGGCTGAACGCAGTCTTGCCGTGATCCTGCCACAAGTGTCCCAGCTTCCGGCAGATCAGGCAAAACGGAGTTCAAAAGTTCAACTTTGCATGATCTGCCGGAATTGCTACAAACCGCAGATGTGAAAGCAGTCAACAAACCTTTACTCCACCTTTACGGGATGTAGACATTTACCTTGGAGATACATCATTCTGCCACTCTGCTAGTCTGCAGTCATGTAGACAGCAAACATTTAACAGTAAAATTAATAATTCCTCCATCCTTGGGAAAATAGATGATTTTTTAATAAGATTAAAATTAGAAAGTAGCTTTTTGCAAACATATTGCAGAGCAGCCACTACTGATGTTGAGTCATTTCCTTTTAACACTGGTTATTGTGGTGTCACATTTGAAAATCATGGTTCAATGTAAGAAAACAAAAAATTAATACACAGTGTATCCTTGCCCCATTCACATAGGTTTCATATTGATACCCACATATTGTGTTTCTGTACTTGCCATACATCCTAATAACTTCTCCTTGAGATATACTACAGGCGTCAGCCAGAAATGTGTCAATGCACAGGTGGTTTATTATGGATCATATAGTTGAGAATCACAGGTCAGTATGTCACAATCCCACAAATTACATTCCACACACCTTATTAGGGACCTAGCGCACATCCCCACATGGTATTTATCATATGCTGAGCAATGAGACTAGAAAAATTGCCAAACTACGGTATGTAAAATATTTTTCAATGCCATCTGCTCCCCTGGCAGCCTATAGACGTTTGTTTTAGCAAGTCTATCTCTTCCTGTCATTACTACCAATTTAACAGATTACTACAATTATTACCTTCATTTTTCCTATTCAGAGCAATGCTAATGTACAGCAACATTCTTCATCAGTAATGACTTTTCATTCCTCTTTATTCCCTAATATTACCTTTAATGGGAGATAATTAAAGGGGTTTCAGTTTGTAAAGTTCTATGTCATGCACCCGAGTACTACCCTGTTCAGAAGAAGACAGTGTGTACATAGATTGTCACTGTGGAGGACCTGTCTTGTTCTGCATTACATACCCACCCATTGATTTGAATGAGCACTATGTAATGCCTTATATTCCCAGTGGTGGCACTGCAGGAAAACTGAAAAGTTACTACCAGGTTTTCCACGGATTGCAGCTGATCGGTGGGGCCGTGATCACCCATTTGTCATGAAACTCTTTCAACAAGTAGAGCAGTAGTAGTAATAAGTACAGAGTAGAGAACCACTTTAACTTAAGGACCGGGTGATTTTTTGTTTTTGCACTTTTCTTTTTTCCTACCCTTATTCCAAGAGCCATAACTTTTTTATCTTTACGTTTAAAATTGATGCCTGAGATAATTAACCAGATTTATAGTAAATTTTGTCACTGATCCTAAATCTGCCATTTATTTTCTTCTATCAGCTCTAGTTTATGCTATTGAACAGGTAACGAATACATCATATGTATATTCATACAACCGATCGAGCATTAGAACTGATGTCTACTAAACCTAATGCACCTTGATACTCATTGTACAACCAAGGTGATGGAAAGAAGATAGCATTCTTTCTGCTAGTTTAGTGTATTTTATTTATAGTTTCCAAGGAAATTCTGTACAACCATAGCAAAAGAAGACCATGCATCTGCCTCAGCATTGTACAATGAATTTTTGAAGAGTGGATCTTTCATGAGTCCACTGATTAGAGGATCATCAAAAATACCCACAGTTAGCTTCTCCATGATCAGTGCTGGAATTTTCTGCAGATGTAGTCTAAGCATTTCCCCTTTGTTTAGAGCCTTTATAAACTGCCTAATGAAACCTAATTTGATATGCAGTGGTGGTAAAATGTCGTATTCCTGTCAACCAATGGTTCTGCAATTCCATTCTTTTCTTCTACTTCCATTTGTTCTTTCAGAGGTCACTGCTTTCTCACCCAGTAATCATTTTTTGATCTACTAACCCAGAGACAGATAAGAGAGGGATAAGTAGTGTACCCACTCTGCTGTCCAAGGAGAATATTTACCATCTGTAGATCCGCACAAGTTGCCCCCTGGTGATCACGGTATCTTATTTTCTGCAGCATCAGAGCAATTGTGTTTTCTGCTTTATTCGTCTTAGTTGAGTGACCTATTTGGATTGATCCATATTTGTTTCTATTGTGTAAAAGTGCACATTTTATGCCATTTTCATGGTTGATATTGTGATATGCCCATTTTCATCAGCAAGTCTTGAACATTGTTGCAATAAACAAAAACACTTTCCTTCGAGTAGAATGGCAGTAAATCTGTTTCTCTATTGCAATAGCATGTGATTTTGTAACTGATTTTTGTTTTGCTTCATCCAGAGTCTGCAGCGAGAGAACAACTGTCCTCTCCCTGCAGAATCTGTGATCAGACTGACTGCGGTGACGTCACTCACTGAGTCACTGAGGCCCTGCGGAAGTGAACTCAGATGACCTGGCTGCTGGCACACTCTGGATGAACCAGGATCATGTGGTTCATGGGAACATCGTTGTGAATTATCATAGGAGAGGTTTGTGTGGGGTAATAATAAATTGGAAAATGAGGGTTGTCTACGTTTATTTCAAATAAATGATTTTTCTCTGTGATTTATTTCAAATAAAGTATTTTGCTGTGTGTCTGTGTTTTTTAACTACCGTATATACTCATGTATAAGCCGACCCGTGTATAAGCCGACCCCCCTACTTTTGCCCCCAAAACCTGGGAAAACCTATTGACTCGTGTATAAGCCGAAGGTGGACTCCAGCACAGGTATACAGCCCCCAGCAGTGTGGTATACAGGCCCCCCAATGGTAGTATACAGCAGCCTCCCCAGTGGTAGTATACAGCAGCAGCCCCAGTGGTATATACAGCAGCAGCTCCAGTAGTTAGTATACAGCAGCCCCAGAGGTATATACAGCCCCAGTGGTAGTATACAGCATCCCCAGAGGTATATACAGCCCGGTGGTAGTATACAGCATCCCCAGAGGTAGTATACAGCAGCCCCAGAGGTAGTATACAGCAGCCCCAGAGGTAGTATACAGCAGCCCCAGTGGTAGTATACAGCAGCCCCAGAGGTAGTATACAGCCCCAGAGGTAGTATACAGCAGCCTCAGAGGTATATACAGCTCCATTGGTAGTATACAGCAGCCCCAGAGGTATATACAGCCCCAGTGGTAGCATCCAGCAGCCCCAGAGGTATATACAGCCCCAGTGGTAGTATCCAGCAGCCCCAGAGGTATATACAGCCTCAGTGGTAGTATACAGCAGCCCCAGAAGTATATACAGCCCCAGTGGTGGTATACAGCAGCCCCAGAGGTATATACAGCCCCAGTGTAGTATACAGCAGCCCCACAGGTATATACAGCCCCAGTGGTAGTATACAGCAGCCCCACAGGTATATACAGCCCAGTGGTAGTATACAGCAGCCCCAGAGGTATATACAGCCCCAGTGGTAGTATACAGCAGCCCCACAGGTATATACAGCTCCAGTGTAGTATACAGCAGCCCCAGAGGTATATACAGCCCCAGTGGTAGTATACAGCAGCCCCACAGGTATATACAGCCCCAGTGGTAGTATACAGCAGCCCCAGAGGTATATACAGCCCCAGTGGTAGTATACAGCAGCCCCACAGGTATATACAGCTCCAGTGTAGTATACAGCAGCCCCACAGGTATATACAGCCCCAGTGGTAGTATACAGCAACCCCAGAGGTATATACAGCCCCAGTGTAGTATCCAGCAGCCCCAGTGGTAGTATACAGCCCCAGTGTAGTATCCAGCAGCCCAGTAGTAATAAACAGCCCCAGTGGTAGTATACAGCAGCCCCAGTGGTAGTATACAGTGCCAGTGTAGTATCCAGCAGCCCCAGTAGTAATAAACAGCCCCAGTGTAGTATCCAGCAGCCCCAGTGGTAGTATCCAGCAGCCCTAGTAGTAATAAACAGCCCCCCTCCTTATCACGTCCCCCCCAGGCTGCGGCAGCTGTCAAAATAACAAACACTTTATACATCACCTTCCGGCGCAGCTCTCCGCTCCTCCGGTCCTCTGCTCCTCCGCTCGCCGGCTTCTTCTTCCTTGATGTGCCGACTTCTGTGACCGCGCGCAGGAAATGACGTCATCTCCTGCGCCCGGTCACATGACACCGGCACAACAAGGAAGAAGAAGCCGGCAAGCGGAGGAGCAGAGGACCGGAGGAGCGGAGAGCTGCGCCGGAAGGTGATGTATAAAGTGTTTGTTATTTTGACAGCTGCCGCAGCCTGGGGGGGATGTGATAAGGAGGGGGGGCTGTTTATTACTACTGGGGGACCCATATTAAGGAGGGGGGCTGTGTAGTGCAATATGCACGGCATCCCCCCGCCGCTGATGGACGGGGGGATGCCGTGCATATTCATTGCACTAATGAGGCGGCCCCACGTAACCGCCTGCGGTCACCGCGGCCCCCTCCTGCCTCCTCCAGCCCCCGGTCACAGCCCCCCCCCCACAGCATACCGTATGACCCGTGTATAAGCCGAGGGGGGGACTTTTCAGCCCAATTTTTGGGCTGAAAAACTCGGCTTATACACGAGTATATACGGTATTTCCTCACAGGTTTGATAATGGGTGCGTCTCATAAGGGCCTGACATTATCAATCTGGGTTTAATGATAAACTGTCAATACTCAGCTGTCATTAACCTCTTCTATCACCCCGCTACTGCACCATGGCATCGGGAATAGATGGGTAAAGCACCAGGAATTTCCCTTCTAATGCATGCGCCAATTTCTGGGGTAGCTGTGGGCTGCTATACTTTAGCCTGGGGGGAGGAACAATAAAGATGGGCCTTACTACACTGAGAATACCAAGCCCCAGGTGCCTGGGTTTTACCTTGGCTGGCAATCAAAAGTAGGGCAAAGCCAATGCATTTTTTAAAATTATTTAAATAATTAAAAAAAAAAAAATGGGTTTCCCTGCATTTTGATTGCCAGCCAAGGTAAATCCAGGCAGCTTGGGGTTGCAGCCGATAGCTGTCGAATTTATCTGTGCTGAGAATCAAAAATACAGCAAACTCTCCTTAATTTTTTAAAATTATTTTTACACTACTATGATGTCAGGTTTGTTGCCTATGGCAACCAATCACTGACACAAAGGGTGAGGGGCATAACAGCCAATCACAAACGCAGTCACAGAGAATGAGCGTATTTGCAGGTGGAGCCAAAGCAGTAACCTGGAAACAGCCCACACATTCTAGTATCCACCGTGCAGGGAATAACCAGAAAGTTAATGAGCGGCCCTGGAAGTACAAGCGTGCAGACCCACTGTAAGTATGAGTTGATATGTAATCAATGTTTTGTTTCTTTTTACAGCCCTCCCTGCCCCCGAACCCAAACAGTAACACACTCTTCTCAGGGAGGTCTATGTTTTGGGGTCCGTGACCAGACACCAGATGTTTGGTATGGACCCCAAACTTTACAATTCGGATTTGCCCATCACTAATTAAGACTAGTGTTCCACATGCCAGTATCAATGAAGGGACATGGTGAAGTAAGATATGCCTAATTCATTAAGAGGACACTTTCAATTGACCAGAGTATGGCTTAGGAATCAATGTGCTATGTGACCATTCTTGGCATCAGGCGAATGTACAGAGTTGGCCACATCTTGATAAATGTAAGCTCTGCATATTTGGATTTGGGAGACGATTAAAAATGTGATACACCGGTCAGCTTAGTTATTGCAAACGTCTGACATTCAGCATTATAGTCCACAATTGGCTAATATTAGTTTTACTACTTGGCATTAAAGTATATATAAAATACCTAATATCTAGGTAGGTCATAAAAGAAGCTGGTAACAAGAAGGTGTAGAGGGCACCCGATCAATAAAGCTTTAAGTGGTTTACTAGATCAGCCCTTGAGAGGTGGTAAAATGGCTGTGATCGCATTCTAAGAAGCCACTCAATAGGAGAATCAAATTCCTCAACAATACTGAGAAGATGAAAACAGATAGGCGAACCAAGGGCATGACACTGATAAGGTGACTGAAAGCACTGGAGACAGAGGTGGTTTACAATGAGTACAGAAATACTCACATAGGAAAATTGTACACCCTCATCTAGGCATGATAAATTCTCATTAATCTGGATGATCACTTTATACCTTTATTCGAGCCACAAGTACAGGGAATGGCTATGTTTCGGACACATGCATCCTTTGTCCAGCCTAGTGGGGACTGTAGCTAGTAGATTATCTTATTAAAGGGAACCTGTCACCTGGGTTATGCTGCCAAAACCACTGATCGCATGAATCAAGGCCTGGCTGTACTTATGAAGCCATTGTATATTATACTCTTAAATACCCTGGAAATTTAGAGAAAATTTACTTTGAAGATCTGGTTGGGGACTTTGGGGAGAGATAGAACAGTGGAGGGGTGGAGCAGAATTAGACCTAAGTGGTTGACAGGTCTCTGCCTTGGGGGAAATGCAGAGAGACCTGTCAATCACCTGAAGTGGCGCTGATAAAAGCTGGATGCCAATTCTGTGTCCGGGTCCATGACTTTCATGGAACTGGACACAAAAGGGCACTTTCACTTTTGCAATGTATAATATACATTGCAGAAGTGAAGCAAAGGTTAAAAATAAAAAAAAAGATCCTCACCTGTCCTCCGTGTGTCCCCGTGATGTGCGCCATTTAAGTAGCTCAAGGACCTGGGAATCAGCTGACCGGGCAACCCAATCAGCTGATTGGTCACATGACCGAATGAGCTGATCGGTTTAAATCACATGCCTGCCAAAACCGACTGCGGGCGGGAGATTTAAACCGCACTGATGCAGTCATGTGACGAATCAGCTGACCAAGTTGCTCTGCCTCATCCGGGTCAGCTGATTCCCAGGTTTTTCAACTACGGTAGATGCCGCACATCGCGGGGACACACAGCGGACTGGTGAGGATCATTATTTTTTTATTTTTAACCCTTGCTTCACTTCCACAATGTTTATTATACATTGCGGAAGTGATATAACACAGGAACATTGAGTTTTAGTGTACTAAGCATGATCAGTACACTAAAATCGGGTCCGGGAAACAATCAGATGTTTTCCCAGACCCGAAAGCCCCATAGGCCCCCATGTTAATGGCTGTGGACCGTGTCAGTTTCAATTGTGTCCGATTTGGTCCGCTGTGCCCAAAATCGGAGCAGCAGCGTACAGCAAAAAATCGGACAGAATCGGATCTTTCACAAATCAGCCCATTAAGGGCAAATCCGTGCAGATCCATTGCCCATAGGCATACATGGGGGCCAAATCTGATCCGTGGCTGTCTGTTTTACAGACATGGATTGCAAAAAATGGCTATGTGAAAGCAGCCTTACTGGAGACATTTTGAGTCAATTCTACAGCAAATTGTTTTGTTATTTGTAATCAGACCATAAGAACTCTCATAGATATCAACAGAAAACAAAAAAGCATCAGAAACTAATTTTTAGGTACATTTCAAAAAGCATAGTTGATCCCATCTGAGTTCCCAACTGTTACTGTCCACATACAAGGTTTCTATTGCACAATGGCAATAGACATAGAGAGCACCATATTTTATCACTCTCATAGGCGCGCCATTTAAGAACAGATATGCAACCATTACCCTGAAAAAGAAATCCAACAACCATAGTAACCAAGACCAAATTTTATCAATGAGTAAGTGAAAAGTAGTCTTCAATATTGTGACCTTGGAATGTTAATTTAAAGGTCACCAGTGGTTGGGATCAGTGATCAATGACTCCCAGTCCTACAGGTGCAGTATTGTCCTAGATCTGGATGACGGAACATCTCCACTTGCTATACAGGCACTTAATGTAAAACTGCATTTTAGAAAAGCATGTGCATAGCGCGGGTCTAGTCTTCACCAGGAATGATTGATAGACATGTAGAAAACATGGAAATGGATACACAATGTGAAAATTAATCATTCCCTTGGTATAAAAAAAGCGCTGTATCCGCTGTGAGCTGAGTGCTTTTCTATGCTATAAATGGAAGAGATATCTAATGGCTGCCAGGATCATGTGCTTAACCATTTACAAGCATCCTGAAATTCAACAGCCCCCAAGGTGGCTCATAGAAGTAGACAAAATCAATAGGTCAAGATCCAGATATAATCTCTTCCTCAGAGTCTTATCTCCTTATTTCTACGCTTAAAAGCAAATTACTCCAAACACTAAATATGGCGGATAATAATTTCCATCTGGACAACTTCAGCTGAGTCCATTTGTAATTTAGTGCATAATCTGCACAAATGCCATGTCCGACAGGTATGGGAGATCGAATGATGCTTTGGTTGGATCACTGCAAGGTCCTATAAGAACACTAAATACATAATATGTAAAAATAAATCTTCGCACTTTTCCCCTTATTTTTTCCTTTGCATTGATCTAATTTTGTCTCCTATTTTAGTAGGAGAATGAGAAATATATAATATACATATGAATCTTTTCTGTATGTGTTGGGAGCTCTGTTGGGTACCACTGGCTTGGATGGCAGAGGTTCAATCACTCACCAGCCTAAAGCTGGTACCACTGTCTAGGATGCAGAGGTTCAATCACTCACCAGACTAAAGCTGGTACCACTGTCTAGGATGGCAGAGGTTCAATCACTCACCAACTAAAGCTGGTAGCACTGTTAGGATGGCAGAGGTTCAATCACTCACCAGACTAAAGCTGGTACCACTGTCTAGGATGGCAGAGGTTCAATCACTCACCAAACTAAAGCTGGTACCACTGTCTAGGATGGCAGAGGTTCAATCACTCACCAACTAAAGCTGGTACCACTGTCTAGGATGGCAGAGGTTCAATTACTCACCAGCCCAAAGCTGGTACCACTGTCTAGGATGGCAGAGGTTCAATCACTCACCAGCTAAAGCTGGTACCACTGTCTAGGATGGCAGAGGTTCAATCACTCACCAGTCTAAAGCTGGTACCACTGTCTAGGATGGCAGAGGTTCAATCACTCACCAACTAAAGTGGTACACTGTCTAGGATGGCAGAGGTTCAATCACTCACCAGACTAAAGCTGGTAGCACTGTCTAGGATGGCAGAGGTTCAATCACTCACCAGACTAAAGCTGGTAGCACTGTCTAGGATGGCAGAGGTTCAATCACTCACCAGACTAAAGCTGGTAGCACTGTCTAGGATGGCAGAGGTTCAATCACTCACCAGACTAAAACTGGTACCACTGGCTAGATGGCAGAGGTTTAATCACTCACAGACTAAAGCTGTACCACTGGTAGGATGGCAAGGTTGAATCACTCACCAGACTAAAGCTGGTACCACTGGCTGAGATGGCAGAGGTTTGATCACTCACCAGACTAAAGCTGGTACCACTGGCTGAGATGGCAGAGGTTTGATCACTCACCAAACTAAAGCTGGTACCACTGGCTGAGATGGCAGAGGTTTGATCACTCACCACAACTAAAGCTGGTACCACTGGCTGAGATGGCAGAGGTTTGATCACTCACCAAACTAAAGCTGGTACCACTGGCTGAGATGGCAGAGGTTTGATCACTCACCAGCCTAAAGCTGGTACCACTGGCTGAAAATGGCAGAGGTTTGATCACTCACCACCTAAAGCTGGTACCACTGGCTGAGATGGCAGAGGTTCGATCACTCACCAAACTAAAGCTGGTACCACTGGCTGAGATGGCAGAGGTTGATCACTCACCACTAAGCTCGTACATGGTGAGTGCAGAGTTATCATCACCAGCTAAGTGTACACTGGCTGAGATGGCAGAGGTTCGATCACTCACCAGCCTAAAGCTGGTACCACTGGCTGAGATGGCAGAGGTTCGATCACTCACCAGCCTACCACTGGCTGAGATGGCAGAGGTTCGATCATTCACCAGCCTAAAGCTGGTACCACTGGCCAGGATGGCAGTTTTAATTACTGTACTGGAACTGATCAATGGAAGATTAACCTGAGTTCTCCTGAAGATTCCTGTAAGAAGGACTGTTCATGATCATGCAGAGAATGCTAAAGAGTAAAAGGGAGGACACCTACATTTTATTATTAGTCTTCCTTTAATCTTGCTTTTAATTAAATCTTTCCAGTTATGAGTTATTTTACAGCTAACAGAGTAAAACAGCTATATTAGGAGGAGGATATAATGGTGCCCTGAGCCCTTGACCATGCTAATAATGCCCTGAAGCACACCCATGTGCATTTGAATTAAAAGTCATATTTTCAGGCACGTTGCCCCTAAAATCTACAGAGCTAGTTAGGTTTTTATAGAGGCTAAATACACTATATTTCTGTAAAGTAAATTTAATATGAAATTTGGGAATGCTACCCTTTAGTATGACAGATGCTTGAAAGACTTATTCCCAAAACATCTAGTTATGAACTACCCAGGGCGTGGCGTGGACATGGCGCCAAGCGGTCACGTTTGGTGAGAGCTCCAGTGCCCCTGAGCCCTTGTAGCTAATAATCAGCTCCCATTAGCAGGCCCCAGCATCTACATGCGGGGGAAAACCGGCCTCCGCTCCCAGACAGCTTGGAAATCCCCGCAGGATTCGCCGGCCAGGATATCACTCAATACCTGGCGGTTCCAGGTGGTGCAGGCAGACACACCACTGCCCAGCAATGGCGGTCCCTGGTGCTGCACTGGGCGGGCAACGCTCAGGAGAGACCTGCTCCCCTCCTACTAACTTGGCAGCAGTGCGGGGCGGAATTGCCCCTGTGAAGCAGGCAGGGAGGGTCTAGTGATGGACTATGCTTCAATCAGAGGAGCTCCCCATGGAGCGGAAAGAGGAGGCAGCCTGCACAAGCAGGGAGAGGTAAGTGGTGAATCGTGTTCCTCCCCCCCTAAGCTGGCACTAATACGGCCCCTATCACAGAAGAATACAGCCCACTCCAAAGCCCACTCGTGCATACCTCCTGGGGCAGACAGAGAGATGGTAGAGACCATGGGACTGAGCAGTATTGAGATTCAGCCCTCTGGCTCCCCTGCTGGCACTAAAACCCCTTATGAGGCACCACTGGGGTCCGGAGCCCTGGCCCCTGCTGATTCAATGGCACTCTGGGACCCTTCACCCTTGGGCATAAATGTTAATGAGCTGCCCGCCCAGTTAAGTGCCGTCCCAACAAAGACGGACGTGGAGGGCTATATTCAGCATCTTGAGGCTGCATGCAAAGGTAAATCGGATCCCTTAAAGAACACATGTCCCAGCTTAACAGCACTGTAACTACATTGGAGACCAAGGTAGCAGAGCTCACCTCACAGCTAAACACACTAGCAGCTTTTGGATCAGCACTCACAGAACTTTCAATTATTATTTGATATGATGGAGGACTCCAAAAATAGAAATCGGAGAAATAACATCAGGCTCCATGGGCTTTCAGAGTCGGTGGTGGTGTGTAACGACTCCGGCCCTCCAACATATTTTCAATTCACTTTTGGGAAGACCTTCAGATGAGCATACCGAAATGGATAGGGCACATCAGTCCCTAGGCCCTGAAAATCCTGACCCATCTAAGCCGAGGGATGTCATCTGCAGGATTCACTTCTTCCAACTTAAAGAGGTCATCATGCAAAGGGCTAGAGACAAGGCGGCCATAGACTTCAATGGCTTGGCCCTTCATCTTACGGCCGATCTCTCCCACCTGACCTTGGCTAAAAGACGGGCCCTTCGGCTGCTCCTGGAGGTCCTACGTGCAAAAAATATTGCCTACTCATGGGAATATCCTTTTCAGCATCAAATATGCAGGGACTCTGGACTGGTGGTTCTGAGGTCTCCGTCGGATTTGCCAGACTTTTCCTCCGCCCTGGATCTGCCACCAGTGACTCTAAGGGAGTGGCCCCAGGTGTCTTTGTTCATGCTATGGGGGGGTCACGTGGGGGAGGCCACCCTCTGGCCCTGGGAGAAGAGGCGGGCCCACACCGTACGTCTGGTGCCCCCACTGGAGATCCTTAACTCCTTATGAGCCTGTTATGAAGGGGTTTTCTTTTTCCTCGCTCCTCTCTCTTCCCTCTGGCCTGAGGTTTCAGGTGACTGAGGGGTGGGTAGATGTGAAATATGTTTCATGGACTGAAGGGACCACAGGCATACCACCCCGGATCACCATAGTGGTCATACTCTGCCTAGGTCCGCCTTGACGCTGACTATTTGACTACCTGGTTTTACTTACATACTTTAGCCGGAACCCCTTCTGTCTAAATGGAGACACTTATAGGCTCATATCATATTTTTATGTTCACTTATTATAATTCTAGTTTATACGGCGACTGTTTTGTTACCCCCTGTCTATAGTTTGCATGGTAATTGTTGTTTATGGTTCTTTCCTTTCTCCCCTCCCCCCTTATTTTTCTCCTCTCTCTGACTCACCCTACTTACATGACTATACATTTTATTCTGCAGTACACGATTCACATAGCAGGATCATTTTTTTTTTAATTAGCCACAGACTGCTATCATCTCATCAGACGACGCAAATTGACCCAATGATTTGGTCAGACCATGCCTCTGTCCTGTTGTCCTTAAGACTCCCGGATCTCTCCTTAGTGAGTAGACTTGGTCTGTACACCCAGGGCAACTTAAAAATCCCACATGCCAACTGTCAGTTTGGACAGCAATTTCGACTCCCTCTATAATCTCAGGGGACCGTTGTCTAACATGTCTCCAGCTGACTTCCAAGCTAGGGTTGATGACTATGTAAACAACACCCCATTTCCTCCTCTTCCTGCTGAAGAAATAACCGCCCTCGAGAGTCCGTTCTCGTAGCAGATTTTAGATACAGTTAGGTCCTTAGCAAATGGCAAAAGTCCCGGACCTGAAGGGTTTTCAGCTAACATTGTTCGCACCTAGCTTACTGCCCTTCATGACAAAACTCTTTAACTTAATTTCGGAGAGCTGTCCCTTTGCTCCTCAGACCATGGCTGCTACAATCACTGTCATTCTCAAACCTCTCAAAGACCCTTCATTATGTTCAAACTATTGTCCCATCTCTCTAATTAACGTTGATGTGAAGGTCTTTGCAAAAATGATAGCGAACAGATAGAGCCCCCTACTCCCTAGCTCTATCCACAGGGATCAAGTTGGATTTGTGCAACGCACAGAAGCTAAAGATACCGTAAAAACATTACTTCTCACTTCTTATATGCGTAAATAAAAGATGTGAGCTTGTCTGTTATCGATTGATGCCGAAAAGTTATTTGATCACCTTGGATGGAGCTTTTTGCGTTCTTCTTCGAAGCAATTTGGGAAGAGGGTGGGCATGCTGGGAAGGATATTTGCGTTTTATCGGGGTCTCACAGCTCGTCTTAAAGTTCATGGCACCTTTTAATCCCGCAAAATAACTAATTACACTATGCAGGGATGTCCTTTGTCTCCCTTGCTCTATATTGTTGCCATTTAACATCTTGTGATTGCGCTGCGGAATGCACCGGACATTAAAGGTCTACAGATTTGTCGGAATCACTTTCAACTTTTCTATATATGCAGATGATGTGCTGATTTATGTGACCAACCCGACGGTTCCTTCCCGGTGTTTATAGGCGAGTTCCAGAAGTTTGGTGAAATATTCAACTTCAAGGTTAATTATTCTAAAATGGAAGCCCTTAATATCTCCCTGCCTGATGACTTAGTTGCTAGCCTTCAGTCATCCTTCCCATTTAAGTGGGAAGATAGAGCATTAAAATACTTAGAGGAGTCATGATCCCTAAAAACTCTGACAACCTTTTTTACTCTCAATTACACACGGCTCCTCCGCAAAACTATGACTGATCCAAAGAAATACAATATATCCTAACTTTCTTGATTCGGTCAAATTAGTACCGTTAAAATGGACATTCTTCCCCGCTTCCTTTATCTTTTGCAAACAGTCCCGATAGCTATCCCGGATCATTTCTTCAACCGCCTACAATCTATATTAATAGCTTCATATGGGGGACAAGCAAGCCAAAAATTAGGTTTTCAGTCTTGACTAAGCCTAAGTCAATAGGGAGGCACAGGTCTTCCTAACTTTAATGGTACCTTCACATGCTGCAATGTCGCCTGGGAATTCTAAAGGCGATACGTCACCCGGAGTAATCGCTGTGAAATTGCCTCACAGTTGCGCGGCGTGTGATTGGGGAATTTCACGGCGATAAATCGACTCTCGTCTGTTGCCTGATTCCAGAGCACTGCTCTGAAATCAGCTGCAATCATGAAGGCGATATTCCGTGTTGTGGCGCTGTGATAGGGCGATAGTGATGGAATCAGCGTCGCCTATGATTTACTGTAGGCGTGCCACAGCGTGCTGTAGTCTGCGCCCGTGTGAACTGATTGGTGTGGGCTACTGTGTTCTCATTGGCTGTCAATTGACAACGCGCCATATTTGATGAGCTGTCTGTCCAGCACCACACAATGGCAATGGCGTCATGTATTAGCCAGCCTTCCAGAGCAGGCTGCCCAATCGGCACGCTGTTGCGTTGTCCAATGAGCACATAAGGGGTGCGGTGTTGACCACTGCGGCACGCCTATGGCCTCAGCGTCGCAGAACATGTATGCCCACATTGCGGCGTGTAAAGCGGCGAGGGAATTATGAGCGGATTGCTTCCGCTATGGGGTGAGGCGATTTCTGGTGCAACACATCGCCTTTCTTTCAGGGCGAGATTGCGGCGTGTAATGGCGCCATTGGCGATCTGAGGCGAGCGTGAACAACGTGCATGCGCACGTTAGATCGCCTAATATCGCCAGCCGATATTGCGGCGTGTGAAGGTACCATAAGAGATACTAGCAATCTGTTTTATCCAGAATAGTGGAATGGAAATATAATGATCTTCATAAACAATGGTGTCTGTAGAAAAATCCTCTCTTCTTGCTCTCTATACTGGGTGCCATGGCTCCATGCCTCCTGTAGACCTCAAATTTTGAAATTCCGCCCACTTAAGCAAATTCATTTCTTTGCTGGAGATCCAGTGACTGGATCAGGCTGGGACTGGTGGAAGATAGACTCTTGGGGCTCTCCATGGTGGGGGCGTTGTGGGATGCCTGTCAGGGGAAACCATTGTCCTGGCTTTAATTCTCTCAGCTAAAGAAGTTTCCATCAGGTGAGTCTTTTGAACCACCAATCCAATTCGAGTCTCTGAAGCAGTTGTCCAAGGGTCACGCTCACACGGTCTCGTTACTCTATAGCTTGATATCAGAACTACTGTCTGCTGATACTCCTCATTTTATCGTAGCATGGGAGAGAGAGAGATACTGACAATTTTCTGAATCTGGCTGCCAAAAAATGTTTGCCCTCACCCACAAGGTCTTGCGGGTCACAGGAGAAAAATTATAAAATTCTAACACGATGGTATAGGTGTCCTACCCTTCTCCACAAGAGTTATCCTGAGGTCTCAGACGTATGCTGGAGATGTGGTGAGGAAGAGGGCACAATGCTTCATATATGGTGGTCTTGTCATATCTTACGCCGATTCTGGTCTGCGATTTTTCAAATTTTTCATTTAATGTCTGGCATACTCTATGATCCGTCCCTCTCTCTGAACCCTGGCTCTTTGTCGACGATCAAGAAGGGCCTCTTCAGATTTTCTCTGTTAGTGGCCAGAACAATTATTCCTAGGCACTGGAGATCTACGAACGTCCCGTCTATTATGGAATGAGTGGTCGAGACGGATAGACTGGAGCGCATGGAGTCACTCATGGTCAAGATAGCGACAACATGGCTGGACAGGAAGGCACATGGTTTCTCTGGAACTCATTCAAGGAGGACCCGGAGTTCCCTTTGTGATGATTGATAGGTTTAGTATCCTCCCCTCCCTTTTCCCATCCCCCCTCTCCTCTCCTCACCATGTCCTGCTCCTCACTACTCTTTCTCTTCTTTCTCATTTATTTCCTTTTCCCTTCTATATTCCGCCTTTTCCAATATTAGGTTTCATGGTTTTATGCTTCCTCGATTGGCTACATTGTGTTTGAATTAAGACTCACAGTGGAAGTATTTGTAAATTATTGAACATTTCGATCAGTGCCCCTCTCCGACTATACATTAATACCATGCCATTTATTTTATGGCTGAGAGTGGGACACAGATATCGTGCTAGTTAAAATTGTGTGTATTACTGTATTTACTGTTTGTATGGATTGATTAAACTTTAATAAAAATATTTTCTGAAAAGAAAAAAAAGTTATCAACTACCCACAGGACAGGGGATTATTTGTTGATCGCTGCTGGTGTGACCCTAAAGGCTTCTTTACATGTCGCAATATTGTTCCGATATTGCATACGATTTCACGGGAGCGCGCACGTTTTTGGCACTTGCCCAAGATCGCATAGGAGATGTTACACAGGGAGATATCGGCAGGCAACGCAACTACGATATAGTACGCCCCTTTTTCACATGTGTCTGAGCAACTCAGGGAACAACCAATTAACATTGTAGTGAACAGGGGAAGTTGCGCTCCAAATCGTAGTCACACAGCACGAGCCAGATCGCATAGCCAATATTGCACAGTTGAAGAGCATGCACAATCCCAAAACGATATCGTAGTTGCATCGTTTTTGCGTCGCGTTGCCCTTTTACACGACACAACTCACCAACGATAACAACTGCAACGCCCGTACCACGTGACTTTTTATCGTAGTTATGTTGCGATATCGCAAAGTGTAAAGCGGCCTTAAGTAATCACACAATCTGGGCTCTCAAACCCTTAGAAAGGGGCTCTGCAGCCCAGTCCTGAAAGTACCGTAGTTGAAGTGTGCATGAGCGGCTTCCACTATAATCATTGTCTATGAGAATTGTAAAGGGCCATAATTCACAGTCCCATAGATCAGTGTTCCCCAACTCCAGGCCCACTAACAGCTCATATTTTCAGAATTTCCTTAGTATTGCATAAGGTATTGGAATCATCACATGTGCAAGTGATTAAACTATCACCAGTGCAATACTAATGGTGGGTTTAACACGTTGCGATATCGTTCAGATATCGTAATACAACGGCGCGGGAGTGCGCATTTAGTGCCCGTTTCTCCCTGATCGCATCGGCGGTTTAGACGTCCCGATATGGGGATACAAAGTCCCGACGATGTGTACGCCCCCCAACCCAGGAACGACCATTTAACATGGAGTGAATGGGTGACGTGGCAGTACACATCGGAGTTGGGCTGTCACACAGGACGACCCGGCTCCAACCGGCATCCGATATCGGGCTGTTGAATAGCACGCTCATTCGACCCCCGATATCGGTTTGCCATCGTTCCTGCATCGCGTTGTACGTTCACACCGTACAACGCACGAACGATATCGGCTCCAACGCCCGAACCACATGACTTTTGGTCGGAGTTGGACGCCGATATCGCAACGTGTAAACCCACCATAAGGAAATCCTGAAAACATGTCTTGTTGTTGGGCATTGAGATCTGGAGCTGGGGAACACTGCCATAGATGACGAATGGAGCAAAGTCAATTAATGTGCAGCTTGCTCCATTCAAGATGGGGATGCAGATCCCCCGAGATACCTAGATTTTTTTGGGAATAACATTTTAAAATAATGCTCTTCTAGCAGTTAAAAAAA
Organism: Allobates femoralis; assembly: GCA_033576535.1. NCBI lineage: Eukaryota > Metazoa > Chordata > Amphibia > Anura > Aromobatidae > Allobates > Allobates femoralis. Next base: position 166,319,332 of record JARQOC010000005.1, on the reverse strand, counting down.
AATAAAATACAATATCCGTATTCACACATATGTCTTAAAACTACAAATTACAGAAATGAAATGTCTGACACTGAGGAGCAGAGCATCTGCTGTTAGTAAATTTATCCTATTGCCATTTAAGGCAACATTAGTCGTGACATGCTGCAACCATACAACAAAACATCTCATTTCTACATATTATGGCAGCTTTGTTAGTTGTAAGTATGATGCAGACATAACACTGGTCAGGAATTATAATCCAGCAATACAATCGTCACACAAGTGGTGGGGAGAGATTGTTGGCTCAGCATTAGGGCAGCTTTGAAACCAGTCCACTTCAGGTTTTTTTTTCTTTTAAAAGAACAATTAAATGTTTCCATGTAAGGCCATCCCCGCATCTCAGAACTTACTTCACAGTGATCCTGTCTGCTGTCAGAACGCTTCCATACTTTATAGATGTCCTTTTTTGCAATTTGTTAAAGCTCCACTCCAGTGTTTTCTTTTATTATTGCACTGCTGTACAGGTGCTTTACATGTAAGTCCCCTGTCCCTAGTCTTCTACTCACCTTCCGCCACCTTCATCCTTCTCCAGCGGTGCTCCAGTTGGTCTGTTGCGAAGAGTGACCTGCCGGCAGCTCCAGTGTTTCATGGAGCGCGCTGGATGTGACTTTTCAATACATCTCGATAAGAGCCTCATTCTGGCTCTCATAAAAATGTATTGGAGCTTGTGATGTAAATTATGATCTCAGGGACAGCTAGAAGTAAAAGATGGCGCCGCAGGACTTGGGCGGCGGCAGTAAAAGGTGAAGCCGCCACAAGTTGAGTATAAGACCAGGGGCAATGGTCTTATATTTCAAGCACCACCCCAGCAATAAAAAAAACACAGGATTGGTTCTTTAACTCCTTCATGACAAAGGACATTCAGGCATGTCATTGGTCGCCTCCCTCCCTTTGATGCAAGCTCATTCACTAACCTTGCATCATTCCCTGCGAATGTCGGCTGATTAGCTGACCTGTGCATCTAAGGGTACCGTCACACTTAGCAATGCTCCAGCGATCCCGACAATGATATAACCTGGTAGGGATCGCTGTTGCATCACTACATGGTCGCTGGTGAGATGTCAAACAGTCAGATTTCACTAGTGATGCAGCAACAATACGGAACGATACGGCGGTCATTGGGAACCTGTCACTCTCGGGCGTAGTATTGAGATCGTTTCTCGTTGTCCCTGTCAAACACAGCGATGCATGCTGCCCAGCGGGAGCGCGACGACCAAAAAATGTTCCAGAACAGTTTGTCACGATCAGCAATCTCACAGCAGGGGCTGGTCGCTGCTATATGTCACATATAGCGAGATCACTGCTGAGGTCGTTGTTGCATCACAAAACTTGTTACTCAGCAGCGATCTCGCTAGCGATCTCACTTAGTGTGAGGGGACTTAACAGGTGCGGGTGGATCTCAGATCCACTTGCACCTGTCAACCTGTTAGCTTGCGCTGTCAAACTCTCACAGTTCAATTTAACAAGCTGCGGCGGGGATCGCGCCATTACCCTCCACCACTGGTGACCCCATGATGCAATCACGGGATGCTGACGTGTTGCCATCACAGCAAGGGGTCAGATGATGATCCCTGTTGCTGTCATGACTCACTTCCTGTGAACTCTGGCTGACTGCAGGCGTTCACAGGAGATGATCATTTGTACTGTACAAAGCGGTGCCTCAGCGCGGCTCTGCAGAGCAGAGGGACTGTGCAGAGTTAAAGGGATCCTGTCACCCCCAAAACGCATGTAAACCTATTAAAACCTGTCCCTAGAGCATATTAACACTATCCCTACACTCTTTTTACCTCCTAAAAGCATTAAGTGACATTGAATAAAAACGTTTTATAAGTACCTGATTAGTGCTGATAATGAGTGACTATGCTATTCATAGTCACTCATCAAGACTGCCCCTCTGCTTCATAGCACGCCTGAATAGGCGTGATCTACATCCAGGATTCAAATTCGTGCCTCCCCGCTGTGCCCTGTGTCGTAGGAGGCTGCAGTGTGGCTGGTGACGCGATCCGCGTCATTCCCGGCGCCTGGTGACGTATTTAGACCGGCGCCGCGCTGTTAGCTTCAAAATGCGCACTGCGCATGCGCATTGGGCATGCGCAGTTTGAAGCTAACAGCGCGGCGCCGGTCTAAATACGTCACCAGGCGCCGGGAATGACGCGGATCGCGTCACCAGCCACACTGCAGCCTCCTACGACACAGGGCACAGCGGGGAGGCACGAATTTGAATCCTGGATGTAGATCACGCCTATTCAGGCGTGCTATGAAGCAGAGGGGCAGTCTTGATGAGTGACTATGAATAGCATAGTCACTCATTATCAGCACTAATCAGGTACTTATAAAACGTTTTTATTCAATGTCACTTAATGCTTTTAGGAGGTAAAAAGAGTGTAGGGATAGTGTTAATATGCTCTAGGGACAGGTTTTAATAGGTTTACATGCGTTTTGGGGGTGACAGGATCCCTTTAAGGCGCCATAAGAGCCCAAGTAAAACAAAGAAAAAGTGAAAAAAAGTTTTTAAAAATATGAAAAAATTAAAAAAACATAAAAGTTCATAAGACCCTCCTTTTGCCCCATTGAAAATGAAACTATTTAAAAAAAACAAACTCATTTGTTATCGGTGTATTCAGAATTGTCCGATCTATCAAAATATTAAATCAATTAATATGATCAGTAAACTGAGTAACGTAAAACAAGCCAACATTATGTTTATTTTTTGATCGTCGCAATAACAGGAGATCAATACATCGCATCAACGCAAAAATGGTAAATGTTTTTACATTTCCTCAAGATGCAAAAAATAAGTCATCACACAGCCCCAGATCTTAAAAATGAAAACGCTATGTGACTCGGAAAAAGGCGGCAAAAAGGCAATTTTTTTTTTTGACAAATTTCTATTTTTCTTTTCACCACTTAGATAAAAGTAAAAGTATACATGTTTGGTATGTATGAACTCGTAACAACCAGGAGAATCATACTGCCAGGTCAGTTTTACCATATTGAAAACGAGATGAACAAAAAGACCCACAAACAATTGAGGAATTTCACTTTTTTTTGCCATTTCACTGCACTTTCCAGTACAATACATGGTAAAATGAATTGGGTAATTCAAAAGTACAACTCGACCTGTAAAAAACAAGCCCTCATATGACTATATTGACAGGAAAAAAGTTATGGCTCTTGGAAGAAAGGGAGGAAAATATAGTGGGGGAGACTAGCTGCCATGTTGTCGCCCATGCTCAGAACACAATGACATGCGGGATTCCTGCTACTCTGGCTGTAACAAAAATTTAGCAGCATGAAGGACATCAGAAAGCTGTACTGAGCTATGTGGTTGTGAATCCAGCACTTAAAAGATACTAGATCTGTGGCACGATCTGCCTGTCTCCCTGCCATGGTCTGTCTATTCTTTCACTGTGACGAGTGCTCCATTCTATTCCCATCTCCATAAAATTTAAGAGCTACAACCCGACAGTCAAGCTTGTTTTAACCAAGATAATTTAGAGTGGATGATGAGTTTGGGGAGAAGTGGCTCATAAGTGGCAAAATAAGGAGGTTGTCACGCTGGGTGTAGGGAGACACCCAGCGCTGGATGACAACAGGGGGGGGAAAGAGTCTCTGATGCTAAGGGCAAAAAGGGGGCATGGTGACCCCTAGAACTACTAGCGCTGACAGCTGGCTCTCCTAACATCCCTATACAGTTTACGCAACTGTCGCTGCCAGGATACCTATTCCCTGACTGTCCCTGGACTACCACTACACAGGGCTGAACACTAGTGAACCCGGCTAGCAACTAGAAAACACATAAGGGAAACATAAAGTGGGGAAGAGATACACTTAGCTTTAGCAGATCCAAGCAGCAAACCAGCAGGCTCCAAGAAACACTGCTTTGATCTAAGAATCAATTAGGAACACCTGAGGCTATCACCAGCAGTGCATCCTGGGAGTGAAGGGAAATATATAGGCAGCTGCAAGGTAAGGAATCAGCTGGGTCCTAGTGACCTCCAGCTTTAACAGAGGGAGGGAAATGCCTCTTAAAGCGACAGAGACATTTTTTCTTTAGGATGTGAACTGTTTGGCCAAACGCTGGGACCTTCTGCGAGTGACCTCTACAGTCTCATCCATGCCTCCTGACACACCTGTGACAGAGGTTTCATTGATAAGATATATTATAAGGTCTCTTGTATTCACTTGTTTTGATTTATGCAAAGTTTGTTGCAATGACAGTAGACATTTAAATGAACTGTGACAACTAATGGGGAGATCTAGATGGGGGTTAACATCACAGAAGTCACATAAGATGTATGGAATTATATAAAGATACACCAACAGTCTTTAAATTGGGACCAAAACCATAGAAAATATGAATGCCACTTATAGGGGTTGTCCACTACTAGGCCCCTGGTGGTGGTATATACAGGCCCCTGGTGGTGGTATATACAGAGCCCCTGGTGGTAGTATACAGAGCCCCTGGTGGTGGTATATACAGGCCCCTGGTGGTAGTATACAGAGCCCCTGGTGGTGGTATATACAGGCCCCTGGTGGTAGTATACAGAGCCCCTGGTGGTGGTTTATACAGGCCCCTGGTGGTAGTATACAGGGCTCCTGGTGGTGGTATATACAGAGCCCCTGGTGGTAGTATACAGAGCCCCTGGTGGTGGTATATACAGGCCCCTGGTGGTAGTATACAGAGCCCCTGGTAGTGGTATATACAGGCCCCTGGTGGTAGTATACAGGCCCCTGGTGGTGGTATATACAGAGCCCCTGGTGGTAGTATACAGGCCCCTGGTGGTGGTATATACAGAGCCCCTGGTGGTAGTATACAGGCCCCTGGTGGTAGTATACAGGCCCCTGGTGGTAGTATACAGAGCCCCTGGTGGTGGTATATACAGGCCCCTGGTGGTAGTATACAGAGCCCCTGGTGGTGGTATATACAGGCCCCTGGTGGTAGTATACAGAGCCCCTGATGGTAGTATACAGGCCCCTGGTGGTGGTAGTATACAGAGCCCCTGGTGGTGGTAGTATACAGAGCCCCTGGTGGTGGTAGTATATAGGCCCCTGGTGGTATATACAGAGCCCCTGGTGGTGGTAGTATACAGAGCCCCTGGTGGTAGTATACAGGCCCCTGGTGGTAGTATACAGGCCCCTGGTGGTAGTATACAGGCCCCTGGTGGTGGTAGTATACAGAGCCCCTGGTGGTGGTAGTATACAGAGCCCCTGGTGGTGGTAGTATACAGAGCCCCTGGTGGTGGTAGTATACAGAGCCCCTGGTGGTAGTATACAGGCCCCTGGTGGTAGTATACAGGCCCCTGGTGGTGGTAGTATACAGAGCCCCTGGTGGTGGTAGTATACAGAGCCCCTGGTGGTGGTAGTATACAGAGCCCCTGGTGGTATATACAGAGCCCCTGGTGGTAGTATACAGGCCCCTGGTGGTGGTAGTATACAGAGCCCCTGGTGGTAGTATACAGGCCCCTGGTGGGTATATACAGGCCCCCCACTCCTCCTCTGCTGCACACGTCACCTGTAAAGGAATACATCATACTTACTTATCTCTGCCGGCTGCCGCCGCTCTGCACCGCGCTCCGTCTTCATCCAGCTTCTTCCTGGTTGTGACCGCCGGGCGCAGGAAATGACGTCACAACCAGGAAGAAGCTGGATGAAGACGGAGCGCGGTGCAGAGCGGCGGCAGCCGGCAGAGATAAGTAAGTATGATGTATTCCTTTACAGGTGACGTGTGCAGCAGAGGAGGAGTGGGGGACCTGTATATACACACTGGGGGCCTGTAGCTGACCGGATAGCAGCGTAGCGGCGCTGGATCCGGGCCCCCCACAAGGGCCGGGCCCCAAAGCGACTGCTACGTCTGCTATGCCGGTAGTTACGCCCCTGCTACTAGGACAACCCCTTCTTGATCGACTTGTTTCCCCTTGTGTAAAATAATAAACCAAGTACTCACCTCCCATTCTGGCACCGTTCCAATTCTGTCTGAAACTGCGGCTCAGGGCTCACTTGACATTGCTGCGACACACGAGCTCTGCTTCCAACTACTGCTGTCTTCTTTCTTCTGCCTTTGTGCAAAATTACAGGAAGGGCGGCATAGTTTCAAACAGCCCTGGATCAGTGGTAGGACAGCAGGTGAGTACCTGGTTTATTATGTTACATGGGGGAAAGAAGTCGATCAAGAAGGGGTTGTCCTGGTAGTGGACAACCCCTTTAATGAATTACCTGCTCTAACAACAGAAATGAACTCAAGTCAAAGACTGGAGTGCATTTATTAAGTAAGTTACAGTACATCACTAGGTGGCAGAACTTTTCATGAATTTGAGTGGGGGATATAGCCACCAAGTCGGTCGAGACGGGGTTGTCCAAAATGACTACCCAATAATCAATTGTGGACAACCCCTTCTCGATCGACATGTTTCTTTCCCGCAATTTCACCACACTTGGATACTCCCCCTGTTTGCCAGTACATTTGGTATTTTAAAATGAATGGGGTCGTTCAAATTTACAACTTGTCCCACAGATATAAAGCAATATACAGTTATATTGTGAGAAAAATAAAACATCTCAGGACTCTTAGAAAGATAAAAGGAAACAAAGAAAGAGCAAAAATGGAAAATGATCTGGTTGGGAGGAAGTTAGAGGGGTTTTTCCATTATATTGCTTTATTATAAAAACTGACCCTTGATGGCCTTTAAAAAAAGAAGAAAAAAAAAAAAGAAAAGAAAACCACACATACTCATCTACGGCCCCCACTGCCAGTACATAATCTCAATCTACAATACTAAACATGTACTATGTGCTTCAATTAGAGTTTTCCATAAAGATACAAATCAATAATTCAGTTTATGTTATACTTTGTAGCTGCAATTGAAAAACACATTAAAATGATGATTTATTTATCATACACGACATAATCAAGGAACGTCCTCATGCAACACGACCGCCATTAACTGCCCATGAAAAGAAACGTGCATTAAAATTTGATAGAAAATCACTTACAAGTAAGCACAGTGGTCTCAATATTAGTAGATAAAGCACACATAACTAGTGCATTTCACACTACAATTTTTTGCAATCCGACGCTGTCCGATAGAAATCGGACAGCATCGGATCCAAACTGATCCCTGCAATCGAATGCCAAATAGGCATCCGATTCCGACATTTTGCAGGATCAGTTTGGCCGGCTCCTCCTGTCATCTGCTCCGCTCTGCCTCCTGTCACCTGTTCTCCCCTGGTACTCCCCGCTTCTCACCGCTTCTCCCCTGGTGCTCCCAGCTTCTCCCCTGGTGCTCTCCGCTTCTCCCCTGGTGCTCCCCGCTTCTTCCCTGGTGCTCCCCCTCCTCTCCCCTCTCCTCCGGAATAAAAAATAATAAACGATCTATTCTCACCTGTCCACGAGTCCCCCGGCGTCTCCAGCTATATCTTCTGATCCTAGGACCTTGCGTGATGTCACAGTCACATGACCGGTTACTGCTGTAACCGGTCATGTGACTGTGACATCACGGCAGGTCCTACAGGCAGGATGTACTGGAGATGCCGGGGGACTCGTGGACAGGTGAGAATAGATGGTTTATTATTTTTAACCCCTGCCTTACTTAATTTTACTTCCGCAATGTATGTATATGCATTGCGGAAGTAAAATTAGATGGTTAGGAGCAGTTTTAGTGCACGGAGCATGCTCAGTACACTAAAATCGGGTCCGAGGAGACATCAGATGTTTCCTCGGACCCTGCTCCATAGGGCCCCATGTTAAAGGAATCGGATCGGATTTGGCCTAATTGCCATCCGATTTGTCAGATCCGATTTTTTTCCGATTTTTGATTCGGATGCAAAAATCAGAGCAGTCTCCGATTTTTCACCGGAAAGAAATCGGACAAAATGCTGATGCCATTTAGTGCACATCCGAATCGGTCCGATCCCCATAGGATCACACGGGGCCAAATTCGGATCCGATGCTGTCCGTTTTCTATCGGACAGCGTCGGATTTCAAAAAATCGTAGTGTGAAACCAGCCTTAGAATATCATCTTTTTTTTCAGTAATTCAATACATAAAGTGAAACACATATATTACATATAGTCATTACACACAGAGTGATCTATTTCAAGTGTTTATTTCTGTTAATGTTGATGATTATGTCTTACAGCCAATGATAACCCAAAGGTCATTATCTCAAAAAATTAAAGTAGGGAGGATGAAGAGTTAAAAACCACGCTGCCGTATTCCACCAGACATCAAAGGGTGAATATAATATTGATTTATTAGTCAACGTGTTTCAGGGCTCCCACAAACGCCCTGACACATGGCAATACTGCATTGATTTTTGAAGATATTCAAATTCATTGAGATGCACTAGTATGTTCCCCCTATGTATAACATTTCTTAGCTAATTACACAATAGCCAAAGAAGTCTCAATCAAGTATCCCCTGGTCGATTTATTGAAATATCATCATATTATATTGTGATGTGTGTGACTAGTTTTGTTCTGCTTTTACTAGAAACCGAGGCCACTAGGTTAAACTCTTCTGGGGGGGAATTTTGTACAAAAATATAAATATCTAAAAAGAAAAAATATGTAAAAAAATATACAAAGTAGCCACCTGAGAGAAAAATAAATCTGACTTATTTTTTAATATTTATAAAGTACATTTTACCACATACATTGGTGTTTGAAGGTTTGTGAATACTGGTGCTCATTTAGGCCAAGTTAGGCCCCTTTCACATCAGCGGTTTTTTTCAAATCGCGGCAGATGCGGTGAAAAAACCGCATCTGCCGCGATTACCGCATACCGGCTGCACTTGCAGCACGGTTGCGGCACAGTTGCGGTAAACGCCATACAATGTATAGGCGGACTTGCGGCTTGTGCGGCAAGTGCGGTTTTGGCAGGTGCGGCCGCGAAAAAAAATGCTGTCAGCCGCGGTTTTTTTCGCGGCCGCACCTGCCGCAAGTGCCAAAACCGCACTTGCCGCACCTGTCGCAAGTCCGCCTATACATTGTATGGCGTTTACCGCAACTGTGCCGCAACCGTGCTGCAAGTGCAGCCGGTATGCGGTAATCGCGGCAGATGCGTTTTTTTCACTGCATCTGCTGCGATTTGAAAAAAAAACGCTGATGTGAAAGGGCCCTTATTGAGGGTTAAATTAAAGTAGCACACCAATTGGTACTATGGCATTTGTGTAATGCCATCAGTTTTAATACCCACAGTACCGGCTTGTCGCAGTGCCCTGGTTACAGAAGCATAGGGAAGAAGCCTATAAGAGAAGCCATTCCTGATACACTGTAGACTTGAGGTGTGCACCAAAGGATGAGGAACTAGGCAGTCATCTGAACACTAGCTGTTCCCACTATTCTATGGGCATTATCTGTGGGTGCCTTGTAAGTGCCATTTGGTACTACAATGTGGATATCATAATTAGACATAAGTTCAGCATTTACATACCTTTTTACCAATATTAACTTTCAAGTTTAGGACAAAATACTTTACCTGAAAACAGCATAAATATTCAGTCATACTGTAGGAAAGAAGCCAAAAGTACTTCTCAATAAATTAGTATATCATCAAAAAGATAATTTATTTCAGTAATTCAATACATAAAGTGAAATACAATATTATATAGAGTCATTACAAACAGGTGATCTATTCGAACAGTTGATTTCTGTAAATGTTAATGATTATGACTTACAACCAATGAACACCCAAAAGTCATTATCTCAAAAATTAGAATATTATATGAGACCAACTGAAAAAAAAATGATTTTTAACTCATAAATGTTGGCCTAATGAAAAGTATGTACAGTAAATGTACTGAATACTTAGTCATGGCTCCTTTTGCATGAATTACTGCATCAATGCAGCATGGCATGGAATCTATCAGCCTGTGGCTGCTGAGGTGTATATTGAAGCCCGTGATACAGTGATTATTAAACCAGGTGTTGGTACTTTTGGCAGTGTGGACAGGTGCCAAGTCCTGCTGGAAAATGAAATCTCCAAAAAGCTTGTCGGCAGAGGGAAGCATGAAGGGCTCTACAATCTCCTGGTAGACGGTAGTGCTGACTTTGGTGTTGATAAAACACAGTGGACCTAAACCAGCAGATGACATGGCTCCCCAAACCATCACTGATTGTGGAAACCTCACACTAGACCTCAACACCTTGGACCACTGAGCAACAGTCCAGTTCTTTTTCTCCTTGGCCCAAGTAAGACGCTTCTTGCTTTGTGTATTGGACATGAGTTGCTTGAAACCAGGAATGTGACAGTTGTAGCCCAATTATTCTAATTTTCTGAGATAATGACCTTTGGGTTTTCATTGTCTATAAGCCATAATCATCACCATTTACAGAATAAATAGTTGAAATAGATTCTTCTGTTTGTAATGACTCTATATAATATGTTTCACTTTATGTATTGATTTACTGAAATAAATGATATTTTTGATGATATTCTAATTTATTGAGACACAATAGTAACCTAAAACAACAAAATAAAACCACAGTCAATGACTGCAGACATGGAATATGTCATTAAACTTGACGAGGTTGGAAATGAGTTTAATTTCTCAGACAAATAGATCAGCATAAAACATCCGATAATACTATAAAGGATTGATTTTTAGAATGAAATCACACTAATGTCAGTCAGCTCATCAAGAATCCTTCTGATGTACAACAACTCATAAAGATCCGCAGTCTGTGCAGGAGATGGTTTACCTTACACACGACTATTGATCATGGCTTCATTAAGGATGACCTCTAATTTTTTAATGATTGTGTCTAAGAGCGTCCTACAATAAAATGAGAATCTATGTTTTACTGAGCCGGAAGAAAAAAACAACAGTGTGTAATGAATAATGAATGGTGCAATTCAGTAATCAGTTAATTCCCCCTCCGGCTCCACATCAGGCCAATTTACTCTTTTTCCAGTGCAATGAGTCTGATTACTAATAGCATCACAAGCACGGGCTCACATGTGCACTAAGGCTGGCTTCACATTTGCGTTTGTGTGCGGACGGCATGTAGACACAAACGCAGCCATACAGAATCTCCACATGTGTTCACATCAGTATGCAGGCCGGCCAGCCAATCAGCTGTCTCGGCGGTGGCTGGGAGGCGGAGATCAGCGGCGGAGATCTCCTCCTCCTGGCCGCTGCTGATCTCCTGTCGACGGGGAGAAACAGCTGATTTGACGGCCGTTTAAATCTCCTGCGCCGACACCGAAGAGGATATGTCGGCGCGTAAGATTTAAACACCTCTCAAATCAGCTGTTTCTCCCCGCCGTCACCGCCGGGAGATTAGCGGCGGCCAGGGGAGGAGATCAGCAGCTGCTCCAGCTGATCTCCCAGTGGCTGCCCCTGATCTCCCGGTGACCGCCGCTGATCTCCTGGTGGCCGCCGCTGATCTCCTGGGAGAGATTTCAATTAGATCCACAGCGTTCTCCTGCGCTGTCATGCGGAGGACACTGCAGATCCATTGACTCCCATGCATTGTTTGTGCACTTGCGGGAGCTTGCAGATAAAACAAGCTCCCTCAAACGCACAAAAAATGCAACATGCTGCGTTTGGAGGGCGCATAAATTATGCGCATCCGAATGCAACTGCAACCGAACGCAGCCAAACGCAGGTACTATGCATTCCCATGTTAAACATAGGAACACAGTGCGCATACATACTCAAGTGTGAAACACCCTTAGGGTACCGTCACACGGGGCGACGGTTGTGGCGATGTTGCGCGCATCCCTGGCAACATCGCCAGGGAGATGTCAGACGGAGCAACTTACCGGCGATGTCGCCGGCTAGTTGCTGCGGCTATCGCTCGCTGGGTTGCCCGCAACATTGCAGGTTGCCGCGTTACACAGGGCGATCAGGCATGATCGCCTCAGCAACATCGCCAGGTTTCCCAACATTGTTGGGAAACCTGCCGATGTTGCTCAGGCGATTCATCGCCTGATTATCGTCCTGTCACACACGGCAATTCGCCGGCGATGTCGCCACAATTAGGCCACGCCCCTGTGTTCCCAGCGACATCGCCGGCGATATCTCCCCGTGTGACGTTACCCTTAGAAATCGTCCACTTTCAATCCAGAAAGCTTGGAAGATTTTTTAAAATGAATGGGTGCCAATAATGGTGAGCAGCACCGTATAATGTTGCTATCGTGTATCTACTGGTACATATTGCTGAAATGAAGACCTGCCAAGAGCATTATTTTGCCATTTTTCAACCTTGTTCAGGTTCTGGTTCACTGTGGTGTAATATAAAATGAATAGACAAAGATTTAATTTCACTATTCTGTAATTTCACTACTCTAATATACAATAAATATACAAATGATTCAGTCTGCACGGTGCACTCAGGACAGGTGTACAATACACTGCACAGTCCACTCAAGACAGGTGTATTATACATTACAGGCCAGTCCGTGATAGCACGCCCACTAAGGAGGGGAAGTTAGTGGGCGTGACCAGAGTTGTTGGGTGTGAGTGGCTACAGTTTGTGTTCACGCCCACTAACCTCTGGTCACCGATACTGCAAGTATGCCCATAAATGCTGTAGAAAATCTACAACATCAAAAACTCTTCATGGGAACACAGCATTGGGTGGGATATTATGATTATTCATTATTATAGCGCTATTTATTCCATGGCGCTTTACATGTGAAAAAGGCATACATAGACAAGTACAATAAACATGAACAATACAAGGCACACACAAGTACAGAGGGAGAGAGGACCCTGCCCGTGAGGGGTCACAGTCTACAAGGGATGGGTGAGGATACACGAGGAGAGGGTTCAGCTGGTCGTTCGGTGGTTCAGTAGACTGAGGATCATTGCAGGTTGTAGGCTTGTCTGAAGAGGTGGGTCTTCAGGTTCCTTTTGTAGGTTGCCATGGTAGGTGAGAGTCTGATGTGTTGGAGTAGTGAGTTCCAGAGTATGGGGGAAGCACAGGAGAAATCTTGTATGCGGTTGTGGGAAGAAGAGATGAGTGGGGAGTAGAGAAGAAGATCTTGAGAGGATCGGAGGTTGCATGTAGGTAAGTATCGGGAGACCATGTCACAGATGTATGGAGGAGACAGGTTGTAGATAGCTTTGTATGTCACAGTTAGGGTTTTGAACTGGAGTCCATGGACAATAGGAAGTCAGTGAAGGGCTGAGGAGAGGCTGGGGAATAACAGGGAGACAGGTGGATTAGTTGGGCAGCAGAGTTTAGGATAGATTGGAGAGGTGCAAGAGTGCTAGAGGGGGGGACCAGAGAGTAGGAGGTTGCAATAGTCGAGGTGTGAGATGGTGTGGGCATGTATGAGTGTTTTTGCTGTTTCTTGGTCAAGGAATGTACGAATCCGGGAGATATTTTTGAGTTGGAGTTGGCAGGAGGTGGCAAGGGCTTGGATATGTGGCTTCAAAAAGAGGGCAGAGGCGAGGATTACCCTGAGGCACCGGGCATGCGGGACTGGGGAAAGTGAGCAGCTATTGACTTTGATGGATAGGTCTGGAGGAGGGTAGAGTGAGTTGGGGAAAGATGATGAATTCTGTTTTGTCCATGTTCACTTTTAGAAAATGAGCAGAAAAGAAATCGATATCTGCACTATTTTACAGTTGTAGCAAAGTGGATGAGAATTTTAATTTTTAATACACACGTAATGGATAACTGACATATGGAAACTGACCGGGGGTGTATATTTTTTCCTCAGCATGTCGCTGTAGTTTCATTGCTAAATGTCCCCACTGAGTTTGATGGGAAAATAAAAATCCACAATAAAGCAAATGTATTGTAGCTTTTATTATGGACTGACTGTGAGTCTGCAGAAAAATAAAGTTAAAAAAAAAAATATAAAAAACTGTTAAAAACATGAGACTAAGTGTCACTACAAGAGGCTGGGCCAGACATGGGAATGGAAACCCTACAAGGAACAAAGAAACCAATAGCAGAGGGGAGCATTTTTCATAGTTATTTTTTGAAAGGTGACGTCCACAGGGAAACTGTCAGCAAGATCCACAAGATTCTATGCGGATCAGGTGCTGCGGACAAGTAGAAAAGTGCTCTGAACTGCAGGCAATGCCGTGCCTGAACTAGGCATGGTGCTGGGTTTGAATAGTCATATTGTGCTGACAGATATGTAAATGTTAACCCTGTTAACTCTTGCATGACCCAAACACAAACAACTGACCCCAGAGTCCCGTAATTAGCATGGATAGAATTACTAGTGTACCCTGATAGGAGTCTGTGAAGCTTTTACATCTCCTTCATATACAGAAATCTATAATTACATGTTACACCTTCATTTTACTGGTGCAGGCAAACATAGCGGTAGCTGGAATAATGAGCTGCGTCTATGCTGAAAGTCTATCAGCGAGCTACAATTATGCAAAATAGCAGGAGACAATAATTAACAGCAATCCACCTTATTGATTCCAGCGCACGTTCCACTGTTGTGTTTCTAATGAGAGCAGTCAGTGTTGCTCTTACAATACACACATGTAGCAGTGAAGGAATTAGTGGAAACATATTGTTGATAACGTCTGTATGAACACAATGTTTAAGAGAATGTAATACTGAATTGTGCACATTTGCTGTGTGCTCACGATGCAGAAATGCACCAAAGACACATGTAATCGGCACATGACTGTGTCAGTAACGTTTTATCAAAGCCATATACCAGAAAGTATCAAATACAAAGTAACTTTATTTAAAACATGACATACCAACAAGAGACAAAAACTGCAGCGCCAAAAATATAATAAAATGCATGTAATAAAAATGCACAAAAATGCACTGGAAAAAAATGCAATCAACCTGATTTACATAATAGGAGCAGAAATTCTGCAACATCAAATACTAGCCAAAAGCTCCTCGTGGGAATGGAGCCTTAAAGGAAACCTGACCCCTAAAAATCACCCCTCAACCTATTAATACCTGTCCCTGCACCATCAGTATTGTATTCTAGCCATCCCTTTGTGTATAAATATTTATAAAGTTTATAAAAGTGCTTTTTATACCTGCAGATCTGCGGCTTCTTAGTTCTTGAGGTCCACAGTGCACCCATTGGGTGTACTGACGTCAGGATCGCCGGATACGACGCGATTAGCGTCATACCGGCTATACCGCCTATGTAGGAGGATGGGAAGGATCACTATGGCTTAGCACGCCCATCGGGGTATGAATAATTGAATTACAGGCGGCGATGAGAAGCCACAGGGAACGCCCTGTGTGACTTTTCAAGAACTGAGAAGCCTCAGATCTGCAGGTATTAAAAGAAGTTTTATAAACTTTATAAATATTTATACACAAAGGGATGGCTAGAATACAATACTGATGGTGCAGGGACAGGTATTAATAGGTTGAGGGGTGATTTTTAGGGGTCAGGTTCCTTTAAGGCTCCATTCCCACGAGGAGCTTTTGGGTAGTATTTGATGTTGCAGAATTTATGCTCCTATTATGTATATTAGGTTGATTGCATTGTTCCCTTTAAGCCCCATCACACCTAGCAAGATCGCTGTTGTGTCACAGGTTTTGTGATGCAACAGCGACCTCGCCAGCGATCTCGCTATGTTTGACATGTAGCAGCGACAGGGCCCCCGCTGTAACATCGCTGATCGTGTCGGAATGGCTTGGACCATTTTTTGATCGTCGGGTTCCCGCTGGGCAGCATGCATCGGTGTGTTTGACGCCTTAACAACAACCTCGTTGGCGACTCAGAACTCAGCCACGTAGGTCTGAGTTGTCAGACTAGCTGCTGTGTGACAGGGTCCTTATGACCACTGAGGTCGTTATATGGGTCTCCGTATCATTGCTGCGTCATTGAGTAGATCTGACTGTTTAACATCTCACCAGCGACCATGTAGTGATGTTCCAGCAATCCTTACCAGGTCGTTTGGTTGTCGGGATCGCTGGAACATCGCCAAGTGTGACGGGACCCTTACAGTTCCAGAAAAGGGATTTATGGACATTGCATGTCTACTGTACGTTTTTCTTACGCTACATATATGTTCAGATTTTCTACATAGATTTGCATTAGATGCCGAAAATCCATAGGTAAAAAAATATATACCGTATATACTCGTGTATAAGCCGAGTTTTTCAGCACAGAAATTGTGCTGAAAAGTGCCCCCCTCGGCTTATACACGAGTCAGTGACGGCTGACTGCGTGGGGCCGGTGTCTGGGGGTTGGAGGAGGCAGGGGGAGGCTGTATAGTGAGCGGCCGGTCACGTGGGGCCGCTCATTAGTGCAATGTAATATGCACTGCATCCCCCTGTCCATCAGCGGCAGGGGGAGCCGTGCATATTACATAGCACTGTCAGTGCTCTCCCGCCCCCTGTGGTAGTATACAGCAGCCCCCCCGTGGTAGTATACAGCAGCCCCCCCGTGGTAGTATACAGCAGCCCCCCCGTAGTATATACAGCAGCCCTCCCCTGTGAGAATACAGCAGCCCCCCCGTGGTAGTATACAGCAGCCCCCCCGTAGTATATACAGCAGCCCCCCGTGGTAGTATACAGCAGCCCCCCTGTGGGTATATAGAGCCCCCCCCGTTGCTGCCGCACACCTGTAAAAAGAAGATCTTTCATACTTATCCTCCTGCTGTCACCGCGCGCGCATCCTCCGCTCTTCTTGCTTGCACCCGGCGTCCATCCACGTGACCGCGCACAAATAATGACGTCATTATTTGTGCGCGGTCATATGGATGGACGCCGGGGCCCGGGTGCAAGCAAGAAGAGCGGAGGATGCGCGCGCGGTGACAGCAGGAGGATAAGTATGAAAGATCTTCTTTTTACAGGTGTGCGGCAGCAACGGGGGGGGGCTCTATATACCCACAGGGGGGCTGCTGTATACTACCACGGGGGGGCTGCTGTATATACTACGGGGGGGCTGCTGTATACTACCACGGGGGGGGGCTGCTGTATTCTCACAGGTGGGGGCTGCTGTATATACTACGGGGGGGCTGCTGTATACTACCACGGGGGGGCTGCTGTATACTCAGAGGGGGGGGCTGCTGTATACTACCACAGGGGGGGGCACTGCTGTATACCCACAGGGGGGGGCTGCTGTATACTACCACAGGGGAGGGGCTGCAGTATATACCACATGGGGAGGCACTGCTGTATACCCACAGGAGGGGCTGCTGTATACTACCACAGGGGAGAGGCTGCTGTATATACCTCTGTGGCTGCTGTATACTACCACAGGGGGAGGCTGCTGTACACTACCACAGGGGGAGACTGCTGTATACTACCACAGGAGGAGACTGCTGTATACTACCACAGGGGGAGACTGCTGTATACTACTACTGGGGGAGACTGCTGTATACTACCACTGGGGAGGCTGCTGTATACTACCACTGGGGAGTCTGCTGTATACTACTACTGGGGCTGCTGTATATACCTCTGTGGCTGCTGTATACTACCACTGGGGAGGCTGCTATATACCACTGGGGGGGACTGTATACCTGTGCTGGGGTCCACCCTCGGCTTATACACGAGTCAATAGGTTTTCCCAGGTTTTGGGGGCAAAAGTAGGGGGGTCGGCTTATACACGGGTCGGCTTATACACGAGTATATACGGTACACATTTTTTAGTATGTTTTCACTGACAAAAATCTGTATAAATGCATGTAATCAGTATCAATAAGGTTTTGCCAAAGTAAATTACCAGGAAACATAAAAAACAAAGCCGCGTAATTTAACCCCTTAAGAATCGAGCCACTTTGTATATTAAAGGGAATCTGTCTGCACATGTTGTTAACTCATTCGAGAGCAATATGATGTAGGCAAAGAAACCCTGAAATCCAATGGTGTGTCAGATAAGATTACTGGCTGATGCTATCAAAGAATTTAGTTTCAGGAACACAGCAGAGCTGAGAAAGCTGAACACTAGGTTCTCAATAGAGATTGTGCATTGGCAGTGAGGTGTCCATAACAGACAGGGGCTGACTGGCACTTCGTGCCCCGGGGGGCAGTCCACTTCTTTACACAGCCAGCAGCCAAGTGAGGAGCGGGGGGGTGGGGGTGGGGGGAGTTGGTGGTTTGTGCTATCACTACTGAGGCCAGGTGGGCAGCGGGAGGGGGGGTGGGGTGCTATCACTACCGAGGCCAAGGAGAGGGAGAGAATAATAACAATTGAGTGCAGTGCAATCTTTCACATGCACCCCTAGACTTGTATGAGTACAAGTGAGCCAAGACTCGCTGACAATCGCAGCATGCTGTAATTTTTTACTCAGTCCAATTAGGGTTAAGGAAACATTGCAGATCAGAGCTTTCCCTTCATAGCATTAGGCCAAATAAAATGCGAGATTTTCTCACTGTGCACTAACACGAGCCATATTCTAGTGTGACCCAGGCCATAGGCACAAAAAATCTGCTGATATTTAATATGCCAAATCCTCTATGACATCGTCTGACAGTGGAGAGTCAGGGGGCCCCTATACACATTAGATAGACGACCATCTAATAGGTAGGATGTGGCAACTTTTATATAATAGTCTATGCTGGCCATTACTCCAGCGTATATTAGATTAGTCTTAATGAACCCCCCTGCTTTGCCTATTGTCCGTGTCCCCACTCCTCAGCCTTGTGTTAATTCTGCAGAGCACAGAGCAGCACATTACTCTTTTGGGATCTGTGGATTACGCAGATCTTCCGAGCTCTTCTGTGATTATCTTTGCACATAGTCAGGAGGATTTTCTCCAGGCAAATCCCCGGACTGGGGAACACTGATTTACGAGGGACTGCAGTGCTCATATGTCTCCTGACCTTATGTTATAGATATGGCAGGAAGTATATACCGTATGTGTATAGGTAAACAAATGCTGCCACTAGGCAGATATATATATCGATATATAGATATTGATAAGTGTGCACCCCCAGCTGAGCGATAGTATATATCTATGTGCACTATAGTCCACACACAGCTGTTCACCGCTGTCTAGTTGTTTTTCACAAATGTTTGACATAGTATTAAAGCTTTGGGTGATAAAAAATATAGTCATAACCTGAGAAATATGTGCCGTATTATGGATACCGCAGTGCCCTTTTCATTGTCCTAGTCACAGACTGTTACTCGCAGTACAGAGGAGAATCCATAAGCTGTCTCTTCAGGTGAATTACAATTATCCGCAGCAGGGAAATATATAGAAATGTACTGTACTCAAAGGTTTAGTGAATGCTGCTTTGAGCAGGGGGTTAGACCAGATGACCCAGGAGGTCCTTTCCTACTCCACCATTCTATGATTCTATATATGAAATACGGAAAAGATCATATCAATCGAAGAACCACCATGATTACTGCAAAATGATTAACAACAATGGCGGATAACATTTCAACATGGATCTTGGTCTCCATGTGCCATAGGTACATCCGTGTCATTAAAGGGTTATTCCCAAAAACACAAGTTATCTCTCCCTTTTACTTAGTATTCTCCAGCATGAAGTGAAGGCCTAGCTAGCATTTCTGGACTCCAAAGCCCTGTTATTGGGTTTCCAGATCACAGGATCACTGGGGGTGCCAACTGCCAGACCCCAGCAATCAGCAAGGTATCACCTATCCTGCAAATTGTGGATAACTATTTTTTTAATTTCAGGAATTACCCATTAAAAATAAAAATGCTATATATTTATTATATAGTGGAACAATTACATATCATGGAACAGTACAGTCCCTGTATGAACTGTCAGCTGAGTATGTGACATCTCTCGTGATTAGTTTACAATATATCATAAGCAGCTTAGTATATACACTACTGTTCAAAAGTTTGGGGTCATTTAGAAATTTCCTTATTTTTTTAATAAAAGCACTTTTTCTTTTTCAGTGAAGCTAACATTAAATAAATCAGAAATACACTCTATAAATTGTAAATGTGGTAAATGACTGGTCTAGCTGCAAACATCTGGTTTTCAATGCACTATCTATAGTACATAGATGTATGGAGGCCCATTTCCAACAACCTCCACTCCAGTGTTTTAATAGTACATTGTGTTTGCTAACTGTGTAAGGCTGCCTTCACATTAGCGTATGTGAACACAGCTTATGCTGCGTTCCCATACGCAGTCAAACGCATGCGCACTGCGTTCCTATGTTTAACATAGGAACGCATAGTGCCTGCGTTTGGCAGCGTTTGCTGCGTTCGGGTGCGGATGATATCTGCTCCTTCCGGGGTCCAGCGTCCGCACCCAGGACGCAGCATGTTGCATTTTTTGTGCGCTCGGGGACCTTGGAAAATCAGCAAGTGTCCCCAAGCGCACAAAAAAAGCATTGGCGTCAATGGGTCCGCAGTGTTCTGAGCTTGACAGCGCAGGAGAACGCTGTGGACCCATTGAAAAATCTCCCGGTGGCCGCCGGTGATGTCACAGGAGATCACCGATGGCCACCGGGAGATCAGCTCATCCTCTGATGGTCTCCTCCTCCCCGCCGCCGGTAATACCCTAGCGGTGTCAGCGGGGAGAAACAGATGATGTGACAGCTGTTTGAATCTTCCCGCGCCGACATCTCCTCTCAGTGTCGGCGCGGGAGATTCAAACACCTGTCAAATCAGCTGTTTCGACACGTCCCGGAGCTTACTGGCGGCCGGGAGGAGGAGAACTCCGGCGCTGATCTCCGCCCCCGGACACCGCCGATTGGCTGCCGGGCTGCACAGTGATGTGTCCGCAGGCGGACATTCTCCGCTGCGGACATATCAAAATGACACCGCGTTTGACTGCGATGCCATCAGCATGCAGACACAAACGCTAATGTGAAGGCAGCCTAAGAAGGTTAATGGATGTTTAGAGAACCCTAGAAAACCCTTGCACAAGTATGTTAGCACAGCTGAAAACGGTCTGGCTGATTAGAGAAGCTATAAAATTGACCTTCCTTTGAGAAGGAAGTTGAGAATCTGGAGTATTATATTTGTTTGTTCTATGAAACTCTTAAAATGGCCAGAAAAAGAGAACTTTCATGTGAAACTCAACAGTCTATTCATGTTCTTAGAAATGAAGGCTATTCCATGTGAGAAATTGCAAAGAAACTGAAGATTTCCTACAACGGTGTGTACTACTCCCTTCAGTGGAGAGCACATACAGGCTCTATCCAGAGTAGAAAGAGAAGTGGGAGGCCCTGCTGCACAACTGAGCAACAAGACAAGTACATTAGAGTCTCTAGTTTGAGGAATCGATGCCTCACAGCTCCTCATCTGACAGCTTCATTAAATAGTACCCACCAAAGGTCTGCAATGATGTAATTTTTTGCAAAGAGAGCATTCTTTGATGAAAGCAAAGTTTTAAGGAGAAAATTATAATTTCAAATAAAAATCATTATTTCTACCTTTGTCAATGTCTGGACTATATTTTCTATTCATTTTGCACCTCATTTGATAAGTAAAAGTATGAGTTTTCATGGAAAACACAAAATTGTCTGGATGACCCCAAACTTTTGAATGGTAGTGTATATACCCGATGGTTAGCGTCCTAACATCAGAAGCATGTGACATCACTGACAGCTGATTTGGTATATGACATCACTTACCGATAGCTAGATATGTGACGTGAAAGATGCAATATTATTTGATTCTGATATGTTTTTCACATTAATATAACCCTTAAGTCCAGTAGAAAACACATGTATAAAGGACATTACTTACGGTACTACTAAATGCAGGGGCAAAACTTCATTTTGGAGAAATATAATTTTACATTATAAATTACAATGATGTTATAGTAGTAGCTGCTTTCTTTATCCGCTATAAACAAGCCGACAAAATAAGCACGGACGGCAGTAAAAAAAAACTCATATTCTACATTTTCTTCATTGTTTCTGAATGAACATCAGGCTTTATTCTCCTGACAGCCACTGATGTATTACCGATACACTGTAAAACGCAATGCTAAGACTTTACTAGAGTATTGCTATGCAGCTTCATTATATACCGTATGGTATTAGCCAAGGTAAACCTTAACAAAGCATAGTCAATGTCCACTCTCTAACACAATTTTTGTCGTTCTCGTCATTTATTTTTTTCTTACTGGGTCCACAATTTTCTACTGTAAATAATGAAATATCATAATGCTACAATTTAATATAACATATGGTAATAATTAAGAATATCCTCCCCCCCCCCAAAAGTAATACAAGTATGCATTCAAAGTAAAGTATAAAGCCACATTCACACATTCATAATTTGGTCAGTATTTCAAATCAGTAATTGTGACATAGTAACATAGTATTTAAGATTGAACGAAGACCTTAAGTCCATCTAGTTCAACCCATAGACTAATTGTAAGCCAAAGTCAAGAGCAAAATTGTCTCCTCAGAGAGGACGAGGACTGAAACTCTTGTGCCACTTACTGGAAGTATCAATCCTAAAAGTCTATATTGACTCTTTAACAGGCCCTACCCCTTATCAGAGCAAAGCATGAGATCTGATTTGGCTACGTAAGAGGCTAAAGACCCTGTCACACATAAAGAGATCGCTAATGAGATCGCTATTGGGATCGCTGTTGCGTCACGAAATTCGTGATGCAACAGCGATGTCATTTTGTGTGACACGCACCAACGTTCTGGCCACCGCTGTGAGATCGTTGATCGTTACACACTGCTCTGGGTCATTCCTGCGTCGTTGTGCTTGCGCTAGGAGCGCTACATCGTTGTGTTTGACAGAGATAATGAACAACGATCTCAATGCTGCGCTATGGAGAGAAAATTCACAACGACCTCGGTAAAATTCTGGATCGCTGGTGCGTCGTTTTTCACATCGCTGGTAAGATACCTGTTTGACATCTTACCAGCAATATGTAAATGACGCACCAGCGATCTCTACACATCGTTATCGGGATCGCTGATGCGTCGTTATGTGAGACTGAGCCTTAAGAGTGAGATCTAAAGGCCCCTTTACACACTGAGACTTTCCAGCGATCCCACCAGCGATCCGACCTGGCCGGGACCGCTTGAAAGTCTCTCTGCAGTCGCTGGTGAGCTGTCAAATAGGCAGACTCACCAGCGACCAGTCAGCACCGACATCGCTGATAACCAGGGTAAACACCGGGTAACTAAGCAGAGCGCTCTGCTTAGTTACCCGGTTTTTACCCTGGTTACCAGTGCCCAGCATCTAATGTGCAGCTCTGGGCATTGGCTATGAGGTCGCTGGTCCTTGGTCTCTCGCTGTCACACACAGCGATGCGTGCTGACCAGCAGGAGATCAAGGCATAAAAAATGGTCCTGAACGATTTGTAGCAATCAGCGACCTCACAACAGGGGCCTGATCGCTGCTATGTGTCACACACTGCAACATTGCTGGAGAGGTCGCTGTTACGTCACAAAACCTGTGAGGTTTCAGCAATATCGCTAGCAATGTTGCAGTGTGTAAAGTACCCTTAAGGGGTAAGGTTTCTTCATGTGGAGAGTGCTATTAACTTCACACGCTACGACATCGTTAAAACGTCACGTTTTTTTGATCGTTCGAACGATGTCGTTTGTGCATTATTGCATGTAAACATACGATCTTGAAACGAGAAGTCGCTGGATCGTTCAACAAAAATTTGAGATCCTGACCTCAAATCTATCGTTCGTCGTCCAATTAACGTTCTGTGAACAAGCAACATCGTTCAGTGTGACACCTTTTTGAACGATGTCGTTCACAATTCTCCTATTCCTGTCGCTTTCTAACTTCGTTCACTAGTTCTTCTCAAGGTTGCTGGCGTGTTGCCAAATTTTAGATCGTTAACGATATCCATGCATGTGACAACGCACTAACGATGTCGAAACGATCGCGGTCACTTGACATAGCTAATGATATCGTTCAATGATATTGTAGCGTATGAAGTAGTAAAATCAAGAGTAGAACAGTCAAGAGGAAAAGTATAATAGAAACACGTGTACCACTTCTATATTTTTCACTCACTTCTGGTTTTGGTTTATAATTACTGATGTAAAATATTAACCAAATACTGAACATGGCCTTAATTGGAAAACTAAGTTATAATTGATGTCAAACCCCACATCTTGCATATGTTGGGTCCTGTGATGCAAAGAAAGGTTTTATGTGACATCTCCTATTCATATATGCCATGTATATAGTATTGGCGGGATGTGCCTGGTCATCTCATATGATAGGATCCATTAGTGTCACGTTTGTCTCCTGTACATTGGGAACTTGTGACAAGTTTGGGACCTTAGTCTCATTCCTTTATTGAGTCTTTATATATTAAACGTGTTTCTTTCCTTTGGCGGTGAAGGAGTTCAAATCAGTTTCTGTTGCTAGCAAAGCTCCTATGTACTCTACCCAGGAGAGCCTACTTTGTGACCTTTTCCATTTACTTTATATAGTCACATAATTCAGCATTCCTTGCTGGTGATTGAACCTGAGTCCTAGCCAAGCTCCTGGGTGGAAGGAGCTATTATGGACAGCTCACCATAGTCAAGCCGTCTACTACCTAAGAGAGTGACAACAGCCGTGAAGTCGTATTGGTGTTTCCCCTGTCTGTCTTCTTACCTTCTTGTTATTTTTAGTGCAGTGGTTGGGACTAGTGCTACCGCCGCCCATCTCCCTAGTGAGGGTTAACATCAGGGCCAGCGAGGGACTAGGTATCCCGTTTGGCAACGGAGTGAAAGAACCCATATAGGGACAATAGAGAGATTAGGGCACAACCACAGGTGAGTGCAGGAGGTCTCCATTTCCCTGTCCCCTAGGAGCAGGACCCTCCCTGATTTATTTGTCCCCCTGTTTTCTAGTTTCATGTTGTGCACCAGACACCGTTGATCCGGGTGCCACCGTCATGCACTGTATCTGGACGCACCCTAGTCCGTGGTGTGACAATTAGAGGGAAGGATTTTGTAATACAGTTTGCTGGATAGATTAAGACATTGCCATTTCTGGTACACAGAGGAAACAAGCTTTTCTAAAATGTAGAATTCATGTAAGTGGCGCAAATCACAGTGTTCCTGGCTATTCAAGCACTTCACTTATAACCTTCCTACATAGGTCAGTGCTCAGACCGGATCGCATAGATAAAAAAGTGGAGAAACCTGTAATCTCAGTAGATATGACGGACTGATCCTGCACACAGTGCACTTTAATCACACTGGATTAAGACTTGACGTTCTTGTGTAAGTGAAGCATAGAGCAAGACAGACATATTTATCCATACCCATTCATTCTCAATAAGCTGAGTCTTTCTATGACGAATGTTGGTCTTCCACTATAAATATCGTTAGTGCAGTATGATAATGCTGTCAAACATTTCAGCACTGACGGTCTCATACTCCCTCCTACTGATTGTGAATTCCATTCAGCAATCGGGGAAGACGACACAATCTGCTCTTGCCAAGAAAACTACAGTGGAATTCTACTGTACCTCCTGCCCAGCCAGCTCCCTGGCAGATTGCATTAGACGCTGATGATGTGAAATGACAGGACCTTCTAGTTATCGGCTCCTTGTGAAAAATGCAAAGTGATACAAAAAAGAGCAGGCTATAATCATACAATGCGAGCATGGACCTAGCAACAAGACAAGGCTAAAGTGACAATAATTTATATTTGGAACAAGTGGAAAACACAAGAAGCAACACCAATGTCATAACGTAGATTACGTAACTGATAAAAATAGCAATTTTTTTATTTAACAGAAAAAAAGCCAGTTACTTAGTAAGCAGCTCTTAAGATGAAGTGGTCTTCATTTTACACCGTGTATAACTTTGTTTTTATGGCTCTCATAAAAGTTTTATAACAAATACTGCAGTTGAAAAGATGTAAATGACATGTCTGACATTTTGTAAAATCCCTGTATACTTCTATTGGAAAATGCAGCAGATTTCGCCCACAGACGCACCTTGTGTGCACATAACCCTACGACTACATTCACACATTTATGTGAGTGTTAAAGGGACACTGTCAGGTCATTTTTCAATGTGATACTAATATTACCATTGAATAGGGCCCGGGTAGACCTTTTAAAAACATGTATAACCATTATTGTGCACTTTCTAGTTTCCATGTTATCAACATCTTCACACCCTGCAAGATGCTGGTGCATTAGTCGTCTCCATTAAATTTCCAACCAAACAGTCCTGTGCTATATGTGTTATTTTAATATCCACACCCATCCAGGCCTGTGTTCACTCCCTCCCCTCTGTGCTGGGAGGGGAGGTGTTTTGTGCTGCAGCTAGGGGTGTACTTAGCAACCCCACCGCCTGAGCCAGCCGCAGAGCGTGGGGGCTGCTAGCGCTGGCGGCGGGAGTGAGGGGCGGGTGGGGGTAGCGCTGGGAGTGAGGAGCGGGAAGGGAAGGGTTGTTGGTAGCACTGGCACTGGGAGTGAGAAAGGGGGGGGTTGGGCAGTTGGTGTAAGCGCTGGCGGAAGGGAGGTGATGGCTTCTTAGCTTACCTTGCAACCGCCCCGGTGAACAAGGTGGCAGAGAAGAGACAGGAGAGCGCTGTGTGCAGGGCTCCGTCCCCTGCAGCACTGCCGCTCCCCTGCCTCCTTGCCGCCTGAGCATGATGCTCATACTGGCCCTGGCTGCAGCCTGTAAGATTTCTATGTGTATTATTTTGGTTTTCCTGCAGACATGTAATGTGTATATTTGCTGAGCAAGTGATCAAATATTCTTATAATCACATAGAAATATCTCAGACTGCACACACTACACATATGTCTCATACACACAATTACATGAAGAGCTGCAGCTAAACTCCCCCCTCCTCCCCCTCCCTTCCCTGTCTGCTGTGAATAAGTCACACAACAGACAGATCAGGGAGGAGGCAGGGCAGTGTCATGAAGCATGAATATTCAATCATTGAGTGGGCAGCAGAGAAATCACTGTGAGTGACAGAGGGAATTAATCTTTTATTTTGAAGTTTACAGAAGATAGGAGGGGAGTATAAATAATAGAAATACAGTGCCTTGTGAAAGTATTCGGCCCCCTTGAATTTTTCAACCTTTTGCCACATTTCTTCACTTGAGTTAATACTTTGTAAACTTTATTAACAAATAACAAACTGAAAAGTGGGGTGTGCAATATTATTCGGCCCCCTTGAGTTAATACTTTGTAGCGCCACCTTTTGCTGTGATTACAGCTGCAAGTCGCTTGGGGTATGTCTCTATCAGTTTAGCACATCGATAGACTGAAATTCTTGCCCATTCTTCCTTGCAACACAGCTCGAGCTCAGTGAGGTTGGATGGAGAGCGTTTGTGAACAGCAGTTTTCAGCTCTTTCCACAGATTCTCGATTGGATTCAGGTCTGGACTGTGACTTGGCCATTCTAACACCTGGATACGTTTATTTTTGAACCATTCCATTGTAGATTTTATGTTTGGGATCATTGTCTTGTTGGAAGATAAATCTCCATTCCAGTCTCAGGTCTTTTGCAGACTCCAACAGGTTTTCTTCCAGAATGGTCCTGTATTTGGCTCTGTCCATCTGCCCATCAATTTTAACCATCTTCCATGTCCCTGTTGAAAAAAAGCAGGGCCAAACCATGATGCTACCACCACCATGTTTGACAGTGGGGATGATGTTTTGAAGGTGATGAGCTGTGTTGCTTTTACGCCAAACATATCGTTTTGCATTGTGGCCAAAAAGTTCAATTTTGGTTTCATCTGACCAGAGCACCCTATTCCACATGTTTGGCGTGTCTCCCAGGTGGCTTGTGGCAAACTTCAAACAATACTTTTTGTGGATTCTTTGAGAAATGGCTTTCTTCTTGCCACTCTTCCATAAAGGCCAGATTTGTGCAGTGTACCACTGATTGTTGTCCTATGGACAGACTCTCTCACCTCAGCTGTAGATCTCTGCAGTTCATCCAGAGTGATCATGGGCCTTTTGGCTGCATCTCTGATCAGTCTTCTCCTTGTTCAAGATGAAAGTTTAGAGGGACGGCCAGATCTTGGTAGATTTGCAATGGTCTGATACTCCTTCCATTTCAATATAATCACTTGCACAGTGCTCCTTGAAATGTTTAAAACTTGGGAAATCTTTTTGTATTCAAATCCGGCTTTAAACTTCGCCAGAACAGTATCTTGGACTTGCCTGGTGTGTTCCTTGTTCTTCATGATGCTCTCTGCATTTGAAACAGAACCCTGAGACTATCACAGAACAGGTGCATTTATATGGGGACTTGATTACACACAGGTGGATTTTTTTTATCATTACCAGTCATTTAGGACAACATTGGATCATTCAGAGATCCTCACTGAACTTCTGGAGTGAGTTTGCTGCACTGAAAGTAAATGGGCCGAATGACATTGCACGCCCCACTTTTCAGTTTTTTATTTGTTAAAAAAAAGTTTAAAATATCCAATAAATTTCGTTCCACTTCACGATTGTGTCCCACTTGTTGATTCTTCACAAAAAAATTAGAATTTATATCTTTATGTTTGAAGCCTGAAATGTGGCAAAAGGTTGAAAAGTTCAAGGGGGCCGAATACTGTCATAAGGCACTCTACATCAGGGGTCTCCAACCACCGGTCCGCGGATCGGAACCGGGCCGCGGGGGTCTGTGTGCCGGTCCGCGCCACCGCAGACCAGCACTACACAGTGTGCTGAGCTCTGCGGCGGCTCTGAGCGCTGGGATGCGGCCCGCCTCCCGGGGTGATGTCACCGGCCCCCGCCGCTGCAGCAATTAGGTTGTCTTGGCTGTATGCATAGATGTATGGGAGAATCTCTCGCCCATCACAGTGCAGAAGCCGGGCCAATCACGGTGCAGCAGCCAGGCCCTGATTGGCTACTGGCTGTTGCACTGTGATTGGCCCGGCTTCTGCACTGTGATGGGCGGAGCGCTTCTCCCATACATCTATGCATACAGCCGAGACAACCTAATGCTTCAGGCGCAGGGGGGGCTGGTGACTGCTATTTGTGTGTGCTGGAGATGGTGGGGGCTGGAACAGGATAATAAGGGCTTTAAGTGCATGGTGGGGACTAGAAGAGGAGGATGGTGGGGCTGGAAGAAGAGGATACTGGGGCTGGAAGAGGAGGATGGTGGGGCTGGGAGCAGAGGATACTGGGGCTGGAAGAGGAGGATACTGGGGCTGGAAGAGGAGGATGGTGGGGCTGGGAGAAGAGGATACTGGGGCTGGAAGAGGAGGATACTGGGGCTGGAAGAGGAGGATGGTGGGGCTGGAGAAGAGGATACTGGGGCTGGAAGAGGAGGATGGTGGGGCTGGGAGAAGAGGATACTGGGGCTGGAAGAGGAGGATGGTGGGGCTGGGAGAAGAGGATACTGGGGCTGGAACAGGAGGATACTGGGGCTGGAAGAGGAGGATGGTGGGGCTGGGAGAAGAGGATACTGGGGCTGGAACAGGAGGATACTGGGGCTGGAGAGGAGGATGGTGGGGCTGGGAGAAGAGGATACTGGGCTGGAAGAGGAGGATGGGGGTTGCAAGAGGAGGATGATGGGGCTGCAAGGGGATTATGATGGGGGATTATGGTATTGGGGCTGCAAGGGAATTATGTGGATACCACATTGGGGCTGCAAGGGGATGGAAAAATAAAACATCCCCTGAAAATAATACGTAACACATCTTTTAGGGGGAGGAGAGTGCTAAACTCCACCCCTTATCTATGGCCACGCCCCCATCCCCATATGACCAAAGCCCCGCCCCCGCCGGGCCGCGGACAATTGGGCTTGCATGAAGCCGGTCCCCGGTGCAAAAAAGGTTGGGGACCACTGCTCTACATGAATAGAGAGAGCTTAGAGAAAGGAATTAGAAAATGTTATTAGTTACACATGGATTTTTGGCCTCACAGTTTTCTTTTAACATCCTTGAGATGGACTGATTTTTTTATCCCGGTGTCATCTTAGCTGCTTCCAATTCTTTTTTTACTAGAGCGTGTACACTTGAAAAATTACCCAAAGGAAAAAATGTTAACACAATCAGAAAATTCCTGGTGATAAATTATCACCATTCAGGAATATTAGCAAAAAAATACCCCAAATATATATTTAAATCAGGAGGAAAAACAGAGTACTTTGGAATTAATACCACAATTTACTTTTGTGTACAAAACTTTAAAAATGCTTTCATAACTTGATTTTTGAAGTTTTGTACACTAAAATAAATGTTGGTCTTAATTGCAAAGTACGGTACTTTGTTTTTCCTCCTGATTTAAATAAAGTGGGTAGACTGTCTGAACTTTGTTCAATCAATTAACTTATAGGGCCACTTTACACGTCACAATATCGTTCTGATATTGCATACGATTTCACGGGAGAGCGCATGTTTTTGGCACTTGTCCAAGATCGCATAGTAGATGTCACACAGGGAGATACCGGCAGGCCACGAAACTACGATGTAGTACGCCCCTTTTCCACGCTGTGTATGAGCAACCCAGAGAATGAGCATTTAACATTGGAGTGAATAGGGGAAGTTGCACTCCAAATCGTAGTTGTGCTGTCATACAGCACGATCATGGCAGATCGCATATACAATATCGTACGGTTGAAGGGCTTGCACAATCTTCATGCAATATCGTAGTTAGGTTATTTTCGAGTCGCATTGCCCATTTCCACACAATGCACGAACAATATCAACTGCAATGGCCACACCACATGACTTTTTATCGATGTTGCATTGCGATATCACGACGTGTAAAGCGGCCCTTAATGTATCAGTTAAAAACAGATGAAACTCTGATGGAACAAAGAAGTATAAAGTCTGTCCTGTGTGACATCTGTACACTGATCCCCATAGACTTTAAACGTAACCTGTCACCTAGTTTATGGCCCCAAACCTATCATTACCTGTCCCTGCCGCTTCCTAGTACATCCCCAAACATCCCTGTCTGAGCTGAGTGTGTCCTGTAATCGCTGGGAAAAATTATTTGATCACTTCCATTCTTTTATGGTAATTATCATGGTGTCGACCACACTGTAGACACTTAGGGC
Source organism: Allobates femoralis (assembly GCA_033576535.1). Classification (NCBI taxonomy): domain Eukaryota; kingdom Metazoa; phylum Chordata; class Amphibia; order Anura; family Aromobatidae; genus Allobates; species Allobates femoralis. The sequence goes on along the minus strand of JARQOC010000005.1, from coordinate 166,288,472 downwards.
ATCTATCTTCCCCCTTACTCCGTGTATCACGGCCCGGTAGGCGTGATATCCTGTTTCCCATGCGCACGCCCTGCGTTCATAATCTGTGCCCTTCTTCTGGGTACAACGCAATGACTGTGTAATTTCTGGTCTTGTGCATTCTTGTTACGGTATCCTTGTGGCATACTGAGCAGCTTCACAGTGTGCACTGCGCATGGTTCGAAGCCCTCAATCTGCGTGCCTCCACGTGGTGGTGGTAGTGGAGGTCACTCTTCAATCTGAGACTATGAAAGCCTCAATCCAGCCACTCAGAAGTTGCAGTCACAAGATAAGGCTGCTGGACAGGAGAAGCATCAGTGAAAGGTGGAGGATCAGTATATATTACTAAGAGCAAAGGACCTTAGATTAAAAGCATCACTCCAACGGTGAAAAAAAAGCTTTAAAGTGTAACCACCTTTTACATTTTTATCTACACTGTGTGCAGAATTATTAGGCAAGTTGTATTTTAGAGGATTATTTTTATTATTCATCAACAACTTTGTTTCTCAATCAACCCAAAAGTCTCAAATATCAAAGCTTAATATTTTTGGAAGTTGGAGTTGTTTTTTTTTTTTTTAGAGATTTGGCTATCTTAGGAGGATATCTGTTTGTGCAGGCAACTATTACTGTGCAGAATTATTAGGCAGCTTAATAAAAACCAAATATATTCCCATCTCACTTGTTTATTTTCACCAGGTAAAGTAATATAACTGCACAAAATTTAGAAATAAACATTTCTGACATGCAAATACAAAACCCCCAAAAATTAGTGACCAGTATAGCCACCTTTCTTTATGATGACACTCAACAGCCTTCCATCCATAGATTCTGTCAGTTGCTTGATCTGTTTACGATCAACATTGCGTGCAGCAGCCACCACAGCCTCCCAGACACTGTTCCGAGAGGTGTACTGTTTTCCCTCCCTGTAGATCTTACATTTTAGGAGGGACCACAGGTTCTCTATGGGGTTCAGATCAAGTGAACAAGGGGGGCCATGTCATTATTTTTTCTTCTTTTAGACCTTTACTGGCCAGCCACGCTGTGGAGTAGTTGGATGCATGTGATGGACCATTGTCCTGCATGAAAATCATGTTTTTCTTGAACGATACCGACTTCTTCCTGTACCACTGCTTGAAGAAGTTGTCTTCCAGAAACTGGCAGTAGGTCTGGGAGTTGAGGTTCACTCCATTCTCAACCCAAAAAGGTCCCACAAGTTCATCTTTGATGATACCAGCCCATACCAGTACCCCACCTCCACCTTGCTGGCGTCTGAGTCAGACTGGAGCTCTCTGCCCTTTACTGATCCAGCCTCTGGCCCATCAAGAGTCACTCTCATTTCATCAGTCCATAAAACTTTTGAAAAATCAGTCTTAAGATATTTCTTGGCCCAGTCTTGACGTTTTATCTTATGTTTCTTGTTCAAAGGTGGACGTTTTTCAGCCTTTCTCACCATGGCCATGTCTCTGAGTATGGCACAGCTTGTGCTTTTTGTTACTCCAGTAACGTTGCAGCTCTGAAATATTGCAAAACTGGTGGCAAATGGCATCTTTGCAGCTTCGCGCTTGATTTTCCTCAATTTATTTTGCGCCTTTTTTGCCCAACACGCTTCTTGCGACCCTGTTGGCTATTTGCCATGAAACGCTTGATTGTTCTGTGATCATGCTTCAAAAGTTTGGAAATTTCAAGACTGCTGCATCCCTCTGCAAGATATCTCACAATTTTGGACTTTTCAGAGCCTGTCAAATCTCTCTTCTGACCCATTTTTCCAAGTTGCCTAATAATTAAGCACACCTTATATAGGGTGTTGATGTCATTACACCCCACCCCTCCTCATTACAGAGATGCACATCACCTGATTTACTTAATTGGTAGTTGGCTCTCAAGCCTATACAGCTTGGAGTAGGACAACATGTATAAAAAGTATCATGTGATCAAAACACTCATTTGCCTAATAATTCTGCACACAGTGTAATAATAATGTAGAACAGGTGATTATAATGCACTTTCAAATATACTTTATTAATAAAATCTGGAAGAAAACCTTTCAAAAGTCTTCTAGATGTCCCCCCTAGGCTGTTTCTGAACCTGATAAATGCTCGTCAGGAAAATTGTCTTCAGCTCAACACACTGAATACATCCATATAAGGGTAGGGGCGGGGCCTGCATAGCATGCCTATCTACAGCTGATCAGAGTATCTCAGGTTACCTCAGGCTACATAACAGTGTTGAGCTTGTCACGCTGTCCTGCAGGTATATTCCCATATGTCTCCTAAATTTTACTAACATGGAGTTGGTTGGTTATCAAGAAGCAGGGGCAGAATGATGGCTGTGTAACTACAGGGTCAGACTACATAGAATTCATTTGTAGTCTGTTACCATAGCAACTATTAATAGTAAACTAGCAAGGATGGAGCTCTGTGGTTATATATTGCCATACTGCATTCCAATGTTATGTTAAGAGTGCAGCATAAGCTCACTGCCATGTGTGTGTTGGTGCTAGGGGTGAGGACTTCAAATTTATTTCTGTTGGATCTGTTTACAGAATCAGAGATGCATGGGATGGTAAAAACATATGAGATAACATCATAATGCACATTCTAACTGCGAACATTTATCCATTCCCTACAAGGATAAGGTGCTTCATCATTGATAGGTGATGGTACATTGTTGCACCACATGATTTTTTAAATTGAAAGTGACAAAGCAGGATCCTTGATATCCTTCATTTTGTGGGAAATTACTAAAAAAATACTATGCTTTTTACTTTAATGTGCAATGGAAGCTGATGACATGTGGAGTCACCGAGGCCGTCTGTTGTCATTATAAATAATGAGGGCCGTCAGCTGTGGAGTGCGGCTCCAATGTAGACAACACCCTCTTCTCCTTTCTCTTCATGGCTGCCCTGATCCATTCACTCTTTTAACAAAACCATTTAAACTATTCATAGCAAATCCCTGTGCAGCTGCTCCCCTGCATTTAATCCTCCTGGAGCTTTGTGCTCTTCAGCAGGGTTGCCCCAACACCATGTGATGCCCGGCCAGGCAACCGTCTGTAGGGTTCTTGGCACTATAAGCAGCAGGAGTCCAACACAAAGAGGCACAAAGTAACTTCTAGCAGCTGTGCATCAGGGGAAGATAATGCTGGTTTTTAATGTCTTTGTAGGAAACGGCTGGAGCAGTAAATTCTCAATTCTCCATTGATAACCAGACAACTGTCTGATATACTGCAATAAATGAAAGCTGCTTTATCATCTATATGTGTAAACAGGATGGCTAAAGAAGGATGCGTTCTACCTAGAATACTGTGTTGGAAAGATACAATTGCATTTTAACCCAAGAATACATTATGAACACGTTTAATAAAGGAGTTGTAGCCCTTCAGAAAACGTTCTGCTATAAACTGTGGTAGTAACAAAATAGAGACCCTCCCTGGGACCTGTGCCCATCCCCGCAGTGTCCCCACATCTGTTTGTCTACAGTGTTGACATCACGTCAATCACTGAGTTCAGCAGCTCTGCCTGTGGAGACCGCACGACCACCTGAGCTTATTGATTGGCTGCAGCGCTGTCAAGCCGCACAAGCACCTGAGCTTATTGATTGGCTGCAGCGCTGTCAGGCCGCACGAGCACATTGATTGGCTGCAGCGCTGTCAGTCCGCATAAGAACCTAAGCTTATTGTTTGGGCACCTGAGCTTATTGATTGGCTGCAGCGCTGTCAGGCCGCACAAGCACCTGAGCTTATTGATTGGCTGCAGCGCTGTCAGGCCACACGAGCACCTGAGCTTATTGATTAGCTGCAGCGCTGTCAGGCCACACGAGCACCTGAGCTTATTGATTAGCTGCAGCGCTGTCAGGCTGCATGAGCACCTGAGCTTATTGATTGGCTGCAGCACTGTCAGGCCGCACGAGCACATTGATTGGCTGCAGCGCTGTCAGTCCGCATAAGCACCTGAGCTTATTGATTGGCTGCAGCGCTGTCAGGCCAAATGAGCACCTGAGCTTATTGATAGGCTGCAGCGCTGTCAAGCCGAACGAGCACCTGAGCTTATTGATTGGCTGCAGCGCTGTCAGGCCGCACAAGCACCTGAGCTTATTGATTGGCTGCAGCGCTGTCAGGCCACACGAGCACCTGAGCTTATTGATTAGCTGCAGCGCTGTCAGGCCACACGAGCACCTGAGCTTATTGATTAGCTGCAGCGCTGTCAGGCTGCATGAGCACCTGAGCTTATTGATTGGCTGCAGCACTGTCAGGCCGCACGAGCACATTGATTGGCTGCAGCGCTGTCAGTCCGCATAAGCACCTGAGCTTATTGATTGGCTGCAGCACTGTCAGGCCAAACGAGCACCTGAGCTTATTGATTGGCTGCAGCGCTGTCAGGCCAAATGAGCACCTGAGCTTATTGATAGGCTGCAGCGCTGTCAAGCCGAACGAGCACCTGAGCTTATTGATTGGCTGCAGCGCTGTCAGGCCGCACAAGCACCTGAGCTTATTGATTGGCTGCAGCGCTGTCAGGCCACACGAGCACCTGAGCTTATTGATTAGCTGCAGCGCTGTCAGGCCGCACGAGCACCTGAGCTTATTGATTGGCTGCAGCGCTGTCAGGCCGCACCCACACCTGAGCTTATTGATTGGCTGCAGCGCTGTGTGGCCAAACGAGCACTTGAGCTTATTGATTGGCTGCAGTGCTGTCAGGCCACACGAGCACCTGAGCTTATTTATTGGCTGCAGCGCTGTCAAGCCGCACAAGCACCTGAGCTTATTGATTGGCTGCAGCGCTGTCGGCCACACAAGCACCCGAGCTTATTGATTGGCTACAGCGCTGTCAGGCTGCATGAGCACCTGAGCTTATTGATTGGCTGCAGCGCTGTCGGGCCGCATGAGCACCTGAGCTTATTGATTGGCTGCAGCGCTGTCAGGCTGCATGAGCACCTGAGCTTATTGATTGGCTGCAGCGCTGTCAGGCCGCATGAGCACCTGAGCTTATTGATTGGCTGTAGCGCTGTCAGGCCACACGAGCACCTGAGCTTATTGATTGGCTGCAGCGCTGTCAGGCTGTATGAGCACCTCAGCTTATTGATTGGCTGCAGCACTGTCAGGCCGCATGAGCACCTGAGCTTATTGATTGGCTGCAGCGCTGTCAGGCTGTATGAGCACCTGAGCTTATTGATTGGCTGCAGCGCTGTCCGGCTATATGAGCACCTGAGCTTATTGATTGACTGCAGCACTGTCAGGCCGCATGAACACCTGATCTTATTGATTGGCTGCAGCGCTGTCAAGCTGTATGAGCACCTGAGCTTATGGATTGACTGCAGCACTGTCAGGCCGCATGAGCACCTGAGCTTATTGATTGGCTGCAGCGCTGTCGGGCCGCATGAGCACCTGAGCTTATTGATTGGCTGCAGCGCTGTCAGGCTGCATGAGCACCTGAGCTTATTGATTGGCTGCAGCGCTGTCAGGCCGCATGAGCACCTGAGCTTATTGATTGGCTGTAGCGCTGTCAGGCTGTATGAGCACCTCAGCTTATTGATTGGCTGCAGCACTGTCAGGCCGCATGAGCACCTGAGCTTATTGATTGGCTGCAGCGCTGTCAGGCTGTATGAGCACCTGAGCTTATTGATTGGCTGCAGCGCTGTCCGGCTATATGAGCACCTGAGCTTATTGATTGACTGCAGCACTGTCAGGCCGCATGAACACCTGATCTTATTGATTGGCTGCAGCGCTGTCAAGCTGTATGAGCACCTGAGCTTATGGATTGACTGCAGCACTGTCAGGCCGCATGAGCACCTGAGCTTATTGATTGGCTGCAGCGCTGTCAGGCTGTATGAGCACCTGAGCTTATTGATTGGCTGCAGTGCTGTCAGGCTGCTGCACGAGCACATGAGCTTATTGATTGGCTGCAGCACTGTCAGGCCGCACGAGCACCTGAGCTTATTGATTGGCTGCAGCACTGTCAGGCCGCATGAGCACCTGAGCTTATGGATTGACTGCAGCACTGTCAGGCCGCATGAGCACCTGAGCTTATTGATTGGCTGCAGCGCTGTCAGGCTGTATGAGCACCTGAGCTTATTGATTGGCTGCAGTGCTGTCAGGCTGCTGCACGAGCACATGAGCTTATTGATTGGCTGCAGCGCTGTCAGGCCGCACGAGCATCTGAGTTTATTGATTGGCTGCAACGCTGTCAATGTGACGTTACCGCTGCAATTAGCCGAGGGATTCAGAGCTAGATGTAATGATGGTAAATAATACTAGGTTTCCTTTCTTTTATAACTACCAGAGCTTAAAGCAGAATATTTTATCTACTATGTAAAAGCCCTATCCAGTCTGTCTTTCCTTAAGTTTGCCCCGAAAACAACTCCACCTATAGGACATTGTGAACATTACAAAAGGCAATTACACTGGAATGTGAGAATTTAAAATTCGTTTGGTTGATCAGTCAAGTTTGGTTGATCACTCAAAATCTACCCCAGGATGAAACGTCCCAAAAAGTATGCACATGATATGGAAAGGAAAGAAGCAGCAGCACAATGTAAAAGTCAATGACGCGCAAACAAGACTACAAAATAAAGAGAGCATCGCCTTGACCACACACGACTCCCCCAGTCAAGACCCATTGGTCTGTCACAGGAGCCCATTTTGCAGTGACAGTGTTGACAACACAAATCTCCGGTGTCAAGATCAATGAGACGTTCACAAGTTGATGCAACACAGCAAGCACGCCACGCAGGCAAGTCTCCAACGTCATAGACTAGGAGGTTGACAATGCAGTATCACAACGCAAGCGACGTGAACACGATTCTCCATTGTTCAGATCTATGACAGTGTTATAGGATACATCGTTACTTCGTGATCTCCGTGACAAAGAATCTCTGCAATCCAGATTAATGAGACTCAAAAAGGACGGTGTGCCATGATCTGCACTGCTGTATACAAATAAAAGCCAAGGAACGATCAAAGGCGGTGTTTATTTCTTACTCTTCTCGATGCGTTTCAGAGCCGTCCCTGCTCAGTCCTCAGGAATATACACCATGTTCTGTAGAATGTAAGCCCGCATGGGTAGGGTCCGCTCTCCCCTCTGTGCCAGTCTGTCACTGTAAAGGCCCCGTTACATGGCACGACATCGTTAATGATATCGCTTAAATGTCACAGGTTTGGAGTCGTTCAAGCGGCATAGTTAGTACGTCGTTGCGTGTAACACCGAGATTCAACTACGGTAAGTCGTTGGATCGCTGATCGCAGGTTTGAAAACATGTTCTCACCAGAGGTGAATCTTTTTCAGATTCTCTATGTGGTTTACACACCTGGAGGTCTTTCCCACCTCCGAGGAAGCGGCGTGCCAGTCCTCCACCGTAGAAGTGAAGCTTAGGTCCCTCTCCCAGCATTTCATGTATTGTAGTTTCGTGATTGTGTCACTACCGAGTAGCATTCTATACAATTTGGAAAAACCTTTTGAACGGTCAGCCTTAGAAAGGATAAACTGCAGCAGTTGGGACGGACTCTGTGGACCCCCCAAACCGCCAAGATAAGTGCTTGTTCCCAGCAGATGCGTAAGTTGGAGAAACTGAAAAACTGAAAAATTGAGGACCTACAGGAGGGGCAGGACTCACAGAAGGACTCAAAGGTCTCAACGGAAGGAGGACCACCAGTGGCAAGAAAATCCCCCAGGGCACCAACCCCCGCAATTCTCTACGACCGCGTATGTAGCGACGGTATCAGCAGGCGAAGGGACGACAGAGGGACAGCATCAAGAAGAAATCTAGTCAAGGACCGTGGAAGTTCTCTCCAGAAGGAGAGTAAGGTATGAGACGTCTCGAGCAGCGGAGCCCAGTCCACCGAATGGACGGACTCAGCCGCCAGGAGGTCCCGCAATGAGCACCCAGGGATCTGGGAGGATTCAATATGCACCCACCTGAGGTGTGTGGGTGCATGCCACCAGTTCCTGGCCTCCTCCAAGACAGCCGCCCTATGGTAAGCTGAGAAATTAGGTAAGCCCATACCTCCAGCATGTAACGGGAGATACATAGTTTCTCGCGCAATCCGAGGGGTTTTATTTTCCCATACATAACGGTTAGAGATCTGTTGGAGTTTAAGAACCATGTATTTAGGAATTTTAAGGGGGATACATTTAAGATAATACAGAATTGTCGGCAACAAAAGCATTTTAAATGCATTAAGACGCGCGATCCAGGAGAGCTTCTTAAGGGAATAGGAGGGGTGGCGCTAGAAATTTTTGAGCAAAGGTTGTTAAAGTTGTGCCTAACTAAATGGGCAGTGTGGGTAAGAACAATACCCAAGTATGGAATTCCCTTCTTCGACCATTTAAAAGGTAGGGAGCAGGAGATGGACGAGATCATCATGTCCGGAACATTAATGGGAAGAATGACCGATTTCGTAGCGTTCAGTTTGCAGTATGAGATCAAGGAGAAGGAGCGGAGAATGGACATTACCGCTGGCAAGGACTGAGATATGTTAGTGCAAGTAATGATGATATCGTCAGCATAGAGGCCAATGGTATGTGTCTCCCGGCCGACCCGAACACCCTCCACCAACGAGCTGGTACGGATCTTCTCCGCCAGGGGCTCTATCGCCAAGGCAAATATTGTCGGGGACAGAGGGCAGCCCTGGCGGGTTCCGTACGTGTTCTGAAAGGCAGGCGAAAGAAATCCAGAGACAAGGAGCCTGGCGTTGGGATGGGAATACAAGGCCATTATACCCGAGAGGAAGGGCCCGACTAGGCCAAACTTCCGAAGAACCGCCTCCAGGTAACCCCAGTGCACCCTATCAAACGCCTTCTTGGCATCTAAGGACAGGAATGCCCCAGGGTCACCCTTCAGCTCCAGATATTTAAGAAGGTTAATCATCCTCCTCGTCCCTGCCTTCACCTGCCTTCCAGCCACGAATACATGTGTGACATCTCACCAACGATGTTGGAAACGACCACGCGCCTACGAGATCGTTGCTAACATCGTTTCAACGTCGTGCCGTGTAACGGGGCCTTTAGTTTGTTCATTGTATTTTTATCTTGTTTGTATGTATCCCTTTCTCTTACACAGCACCATGGAATCAATGATGTTCTATAAATAAATAATAATAATAATGTTCAATAAACATGGTGCATATTCCTCAGGAAGGAGCAGGGATGGCTCCAAAACGTGTCAAGAAGAGTAAGAAATAAACACCGCCTTTGATCATTCCTTGGCTTTTATTTGTATGCAACAGAGCAGATCATGATACACCATCCTTTTTGAATCTAGTATCTCCATCATTATACACGTGGAAGTGTGGTGGATCCAGCAGCAGCTGCACAGGCACTTATACTGGTTGTGAGTGGCACAACCCAGCAAGGTGAGCAGTGAATATTACCACTGTTGTTTTTTCCTTTTATCCTGGGATAAGACCCAATTTCCACCTTTGTCTGCCCTTTAACTGTAAAAGATTAATGGAACTGTCACAGGATGCAGTATCACACAGGTGCCACCGTAATGATGAATCTACAGAGTTCAGATCTACAAGACTGTCACACGATGCAGATCACACCGCCAGTACCATAATGATAAATCTACAGAGTACAGATCGATCAGACTGTCACAGGATGCAGCATCACACCGCCAGTACCATAATGATGAATCTACAGAGTACAGATCTATCAGACGGTCACAGGGTGCAGCATCACACCGCCAGTACCATAATGATGAATTTACAGAGTACAGATCGATCAGACTGTCACAGGATGCAGCATCACACCGCCAGTACCATATTGATGAATCTACAAAGTACAGATCTATCAGAATGTCACATGGTGCAGCATCACACCACCAGTACCATAATGATGAATCCACAGAGTACAGATTTATCAGACGGTCACAGGGTGCAGCATCACACCGCCAGTACCATAATGATGAATTTACAGAGTACAGATCGATCAGACTGTCACAGGATGCAGCATCACACCACCAGTACCATATTGATGAATCTACAAAGTACAGATCTATCAGAATGTCACATGGTGCAGCATCACACCACCAGTACCATAATGATGAATCTACAGAGTACAGATCTATCAGACTGTCACAGGGTGCAGCATCACACTGCCAGTACCGTAATGATGAATCTACAGAGTACAGATCTATCAGACTGTCACAGGATGCAGCATCACACGGCCACCTAATAATGATCTACAGAGTACAGATCTATCAGAACTGTCACAGGTGCAGCATCACACCGCCAGTACCTAATGATGAATCTACAGAGACGATCATAGACGGTCACAGGGTGCAGCATCACACCGCCAGTACCATAATGATGAATCTACAGAGTACAGATCTATCACACTGTCACAGGATGCAGCATCACACCACCAGTACCATATTGATGAATCTACAAGTACAGATCTATCAGATGTCACATGGATGCAGCATCACACCCCAGTACCATAATGATGAATCTACAGAGTACAGATCCATCAGACTGTCACAGGATGCAGTATCACACCGCTAGTACCGTAATGATGAATCTACAGAGTACAGATCCATCAGACTGTCACAGGATGCAGCATCACACACTGTACCATAATGAATGAATCTACAGAGTACAGATCTAGCACACTGTCACAGGATGCAGCATCACACCGCCAGTACCAGTAATGATGAATCTACTAGAGACAGATTCATCCGACTATCACAGGATGCAGCATCACACCGCCAGTACCATAATGATGAATCTGTAGAGTACAGATCTATCCGACTGTCACAGGATGCAGCATTACACCGCTAGTACCATAATGATGAATCTACAGAGTACAGAAATTATCGCCATATCATGTGTTTATTTACATTAACATGAGTAGCAGAATTTTCATCTATAACACCATTTGCGATATTTAACAGACACATATCTACTTTGTTTGCATGTTATCCAATTCTACTGCTATCACTGAGTTTTCAACGCACCTATGTTTTTTTTAATTTCTTAACCTAAAACATTACCAACATAGTTCAATTAACATATAATCACACACATTCTAGAATTGCAAGATGCGATAAAATCGGGACCCCATTCTGCGTAATATAAGAGCTACTGATCCAAAGTGTTAACATCAGGTTGGGTTCACACAACCGTGTTCTCTTTATCCTGCCCTTCTCTATTCTGTCAGGCCGTGACAATTGGATCACACTCAGATGTTCATCTGAGTCCGATTTTCTCATGGACACATAGACTTGAGTGTCTGAGTGCCATCCAATTCTCGGACACAAGTCACACATGTTCAATTTTTTTCCTTGGACACCAGCACTGCCTCACTGAATAACATGGGTCCGGAGCACACACTCAGACTGAAAATCCAGCCGTCTGGACAGGCCCTTACTTGACTGCAGGTAACTTGCAAGTGACCTTGTATAAAATACAAAGAAATTTGACAAAGGTTCTGTGCATCCATACACTAAAAAGACAATTTAGGGGTTAATTGGAGGCATCCATTACAATGATTCTTCTAGATATAATGTGGTCATAAATAAAGACTATTTCATAGAATAGAGAATGATTTGTGGAGGTGACTCCCCAGGGTCAGTGATTCTTTCCCACTATCTATGTCCCAATAATAGACTTGATCAGTTTCTACCTAATGGGCTTTTCAGTGTGATTTCAAGGTCTGATCACTTTCTCGGGGGCATTTAGAGTAGAAGCAGCTGCAAGATACAACCATTGATAACCTCCTGTCATCTACTTTGTGTGGCTGCAATCTGCCAGCACTGTATAATAATCTGCTGGTGGAAGACCTGAGCAAGATTCAATTAAATCAGCACAACGTCATGTCACTATGTTATTATGAAGAGTCTGAGAGAAGACACCGGGCCAGGTCCATGTGCCCTATGACCGAAACACCACAAATAAGGGATTTTCCATCACTCCGCCATAAATGTCTGCCATGAGAAATATGTGTGACATATTTATACCTACAAAACACAACCCCTAAAGAACAGGGGTTAGAAGGACCAGACCAAATTATCAACCTACATGGGAAGACCCTTATTAAACAAGGAAAAGAGCCTACAAGAAATAAAAAGAATACATTTATTCTATATTAAAGGGACACTGTCACCAGGTTTTTGCCATCTCATCTGACAGCAGCATAATGTAGAGACAGAGATCCTGATTCCAGCGATGTATCTACTTACTGGGCTACTCAGTGTAGTTTTGATAAAATCACTGTTTAATCAGCTGGAGATTATCATTATAGGACTAACCAAGTAGTTCCAGCATAGTCATTTACTGCTAAATCTGAAGCAGAGAAAAAGTAATTTTATCAAAATGACATCAAGCAGCTCAGTAAGTGACACATCGCTGGAATCAGGGTCTCTGTCTCTACATTATACTGCTGTCAGATGGGATGGAAAAAACCTGGTGACAGATTCCCTTTAAATAGATAAAGTATACACCAGGAGAGAACAAACAGAAACAATGGTGGAAAAGACCACCCAAAGGTTAGAAATACCTCATAGCACAGGGAGAACCCGAATCAGGTCAGCAAGTCAAAAAGAACTACACAAGGGTGCAATATATGACTATAGGCCACTTCACACACACAGATATCTGTGACCAACTTCTGAACAGATCTCTGGTTGCAGTGAAATCATGGATTCCATTTTGTGGCTGTGTACAAATGAGCAATGTGTCCATGATTTCACTGCAACCAGAGATCTGTTCAGATATTGGACTCAGATATCTGTGTGTGTGAAGTGGCCTTATGATTAAACCCCCATTGGGGATGCACAAGTAACACGTCAGAGTGAACTGGATGTATACATAGCATAATCAAATAACCCTCAAGCAGAACCATGAGGCAAATGATCATGGATAAATAATAGCTTATTAAGGGCAGCTTCACACTGCGGTCAGGTCTAGCCCAGGGCTATCAGGGATGAACCTGACAGCCACGGACCAGATCTGAACCAAGAACCGGAGGGCAATCCGGCCCCATAGACTCCCATGTTAGGGAGCACCGGATTGCCCCGGATCCTCCTGGACAGATGGAAACCGGATAGCTGTCATCCGACTCCATTCGGCCCCGTAGGATACTATGGGGCCAAAATCCAGCCCGGGGCTGTCCGGTGTAAACCGGACAGCCCCGGACCGGACCTGACCGCAGTGTGAAGCCGCCCTAACTTGAGACATGGTGTGACATGTACTCAGTCTGCTGGAACCAGATTCCGAGGACTGCCACCGCGAAGCGTGTTTCACCACACGCTGGCGGCTTCGTCAGGAGCCATGCACTAACAGAAGTGGCAATGGTGACGTTACACATTTCTCCAAATTTCTAAAGGTTTTTTTGGGGAATCATCATTTCATCTCTCCGTTATAAACTACTTTCAGCATGACTGTATGGCGCTGGCTTTACTTCAAAGATGAAACTCTTGCTAGTTGGTGTCATTTAAGGATTTTTTTTTAGGGGAATGAGCATTCCAGTATTTTATGGGCTTGTTTCTACTGCTTTTACCGTCTGGTAAAAATGACTTGACAAGGTGATTTTCCAGGTCACATACAGCAATACCAGTCGTACATTTTTTATTTAATGGCTATTAATTTGTCCCTGAACTTTGTAAAATAAAATTGATTTGTCGCCATTTTCTGAGACCTGAAACGTTTTCATTCATTCTTTGATAAAACTGAGTGTATTTTTTAAAGCTGAGCTGTACATTTTAAAGGTATTATTTTGGAACAATATGATGTTTTCATCACTTTTTACTGCATTTTTTTCAGTGGTACAGTGATAAAAAAAGTGGGATTTTTGCTGGTAACGTTGCTTTGTAATTACAGTGCGTTGTGAAAGTATTTGGCCCCCTTGAACTTTTCAACCTTTTGCCACATTTCAGGCTTAAAACATAAAGATATACATTCTAATTTTTTTTGTGAAGAATCAACAACAAGTGGGACACAATCGTGAAGTGGAACAAAATTTATTGGATATTTTAAACTTTATTAACAAATAAAAAACTGAAAAGTGGGGCCTGCAATATTATTCGGCCCCCTTGAGTTAATACTTTGCAGCACCACCTTTTGCTGCGATTACAGCTGCAAGTCACTTGGGGTATATCTCTATCAGTTTAGCACATCGAGAGACTGAAATTCTTGCCCATTCTTCCTTACAAAACAGCTGGAGCTCAGTGAAGTTGGATGGAGAGCGTTTGTGATCAGCAGTTTTCAGCTCTATCCACAGATTCTCGATTGGATTCAGGTCTGGACTTTGACTTGGCCATTCTAACACCTGGATACGTTTATTTTTGAACCATTCCATTGTAGATTTTGCTTTATGTGAGGGATCATTGTCTTGTTGGAAGATAAATCTCCGTCCCAGTCTCAAGACTTTTGCAGACTCCAACAGGTTTTCTTCCAGAATGGTCCTGTATTTGGCTCCATCCATCTTCCCATCAATTTTAACCATCTTCCATGTCCCTGCTGAAGAAAAGCAGGCCCAAACCATGATGCTGCCACCACCATGTTTGACAGTGGGGATGGTGTTTTGAGCTGTGTTTCTTTTACACCAAACATATCGTTTTGCATTGTGGCCAAAACGTTAAATTTTGGTTTCATCTGACCAGAGCACCTTATTCCACATATTTGGTGTGTCTCCCAGGTGGCTTGTGGCAAACTTCAAACAAGACTTTTTATGGATATCTTTGAGAAATGTCTTTCTTCTTGCCACTCTTCCATAAAGGCCAGATTTGTACAGTGCACGACTGATTGTTGTCCTATGGACAGACTCTCCCACCTCAGCTGTAGATCTCTGCAGTTCATCCAGAGTGATCATGGGCCTTTTGGCTGCATCTCTGATCAGTCTTCTCCTTGTTCGAGATGAATGTTTAGAGCAGTGTTTCTCCACTCCAGTCCTCAGGACCCACCAACAGATCTTGTTTTCAGGATTTCCTTAGTATTGCATAGGTGATAGTTTAATCACCTGCACTGGGTATAATTCACAACTTGTATAAAACACAACTTGTTGGTGGGTCCAGAGGACTGGAGTTGAGAAACACTGGTTTAGAGGGACGACCGAGTCTTGGTAGATTTGCAGTGGTCTGATACTGCTTCCATTTCAATATGATCGCTTGCACAGGGCTCCTTGAGATGTTTAAAACTTGGGAAATCTTTTTGAATCCAAATCCGACTTTAAACTTCACCACAACAGTATCCTTGTTCTTCATTATGCTCTCTGTACTAGAAACAGAACCCTAATGGTGGGGTTACACGTCCCGATATCGCGGCGATATCGGAGGCAACGATGCGGGAGCGCGCATTTAGTGCACGTTTCTCCCTGCATCGCATCGCCAGTTTACACGCCGCGATATCGGGATGCAACGTCCCTACGATGTGCACGCCCACCAACCCAGGAACAACCATTTAACATGGGAGTGAATGGGTGACGTCAGCGTGCACATCGTAGTTGGGCTGTCACACGCTGCGATGCTGGTACAACGGCATTGCGATATCGGAGAGTTGAATAGCTTTGCTATTCAACTCCGATATCGTTTTGGCATCGTGCCAGCATCGCGTTGTATGCTAAAACACTACAACGCGCACCCGATATTGGCTCCAACTCGCGACCCACGTGACTTTTTGTCGGAGTTGGGTCGGAGTTGGACGCCGATATCGCGGCGTGTAAACCCACCATGAGACTATCACAGAGCAGGTGCTTTTATATGGACACTTGATTAATTACACAGAGGTGGATTCTATTTATCATTATCAGTCATTTAGGACAACATTGGATCATTCAGAGATCCTCACTGAACTTCTGGAGTGAAGGCCACGTTACACACAGAGATATCTGTTCAGATATTGGTCACAGATCTCTGGTTGCAGTGAAATCATGGACACATTGTTTCATTTGTACACAGCCACAAAATGGAGCAATGTGTCCATGATTTCACTGCAACCAGTGATCTGTGACCAATATCTGCACAGATATCTATGTGTGTAACTGGGCCTTTAGTTTGCTGCACTGAAAGTAAAGGGGCCGAATAATATTGCACGCCCCACTTTTCAGTTTTCTATTTGTTAAAAAAGTTTAAAATATCCAATAAATTTCGTTCCACTTCATGATTGTGTCCCACTTGTTGTTGATTCTTCACAAAAATATTAGAAATTATATCTTTATGTTTGAAGCCTGAAATGTGGCAAAAGGTTGAAAAGTTCAAGGGGGCTGAATACTTTCACAACACACTGTAATATTTTCATAGACTTGACTTTTACAGCCCAGATGAAATCAAGTATGCTTATTTTTTATTTATTTTATTTTATTTCGTTTTATCTACATAAAAAAAGAGAAAGATATAATTAATATGTTTATGTATTTTTCTTTTTTTAATGTATTGGTTGGGTTTAACATGAGCACCAAGATGGCAGACTGCCAGCCCAGTGACACCTTATGATCAAAAGTAACCCTGCTGCCATATTGGTCGTCAACTTTGAATTATGTTTTCAGAAAATGACAATGGAAGATATTTTGCTAACATGAGCAAATTATGACAATGTAAGGCTTCAGAGAAAATTATAATTTGTTAATGGGAATGTGTCATCAGAACAGAAAGTTACCTATTGTTTAAACCAGATATGTGCCACATACTTTATTTACTTTATTTTTTTTAAATAACAATGTTTTTTTTTTCTCATATCAATATATTTATTTATTTTTAAAAAAGATAATTAGTAATCTTGCAATGTTCACTTTGGCCACTGGGGTTTGTTTGGACTCATATTTCTGTTTCATTCAGGAAGAGTTTACAGCAGGTTCCTTATCATCAGAGGCAGGACAGTGACACCTCCATACACTGCTGATATCACAAGATCCACCAATAACAATAGGTGATGTCACACCTGATCCTGTCCCTCTCTCCTCACAATGACTTTTGCTCAGGCCCAACAAATGCTTCAATACAAATGATTGGGCCTGGATCTGTTTATTTCAGCTATGTACATATATTGTTTCCCAAAAAACATCCAGGAAAGGGTAGAGTGTAAAAAAGACCCAGTACGCAGTACAACAATTGTAAGATTTCTTTTTCTACTTTTAATAAAGAATCTATTATATAATTGCGAATGGGTTTTTTGCCCCTTCCGAGTCCACTCGCAATGTGAGTCAGCGTGGTCATGTGGATACGACCGAAGCATTGGCCGTGCAGCGGCCATTGCGAGCAGTTCTAAGGCGACTCGCTATGCCTGCGCAGCGGGCATGGCGAGTCGCCTTAGCAGCGCGAAGCATTGGCCGCGAAGCAGCCATTGCGAGTCAGAGACTCGCCCTTCTAGAATCCCGATGCATGTGCATCGGGCACCCAGCTAGTGCAATATAAAAAAAAATGAAAATTTTACATAATTAAAAAAAAAATAAATGAAAAAAATACATTTAATACAAAAACTTAAAAACAGGTCATTTCTGATGACACATCTCCTTTACTGACTATGTCTGAAAGGGCCTTATGACTGTCCACCTTTGTTTTCCTGGTCTTTGCCGGTTCGCTTTTCAGCAGTTATAACTTTCTCCCTTTTTCATTGAAGTGGCTATATAAGACCTTGTTTTATTGCAAGGCAAATTGCATTACTTTTCAGTGCTTACATACATTAGACGAGGGCCCAATTCTATCGCACCGGGCGGTCTTATATGTATACTCCAAAAAGCTTGAAAAATCCTGCTAGGGCTTATTTTCAGTGTAGGACTTAGTATATATTCTACAACTCAGAATAATGAAAAAAGCTAATTATTATATTTTAGAATTGTTTTAGACCAAATAAATTGTAGGCATGTCATGAAATGTATTTTATAATAAATAAACAGATTTTTTCATTTTTTGTACCCTAATGGCGGGTTTACACGTTGCGATATCGTAGTCCAATTTCAATGAAAAGTCACGTGGTTCGATCGTTGGAGCCGATATCGTTCCTGCGTTGTATGGTGTGAACGCCCAATACGATGCAGGAACGATGTCAATGCGATATCGGGGATTGAATGAGCGTGCTATTCAATGCCCGATATTGAAGGGAGATTGGAGTCGGATCGTGCTGTGTAAACGCACAACTACGATGCGATTTGAAACGTCACCCATTCACTCCATGTTAAAGGATTGTTCCTGGGTTGGGGGGCGTAGACATCACACGGACGTTGTATTCCGATATCGCAGCGTGTAAACATCCAATGCGATGCGGGAGAAACGTGCACTAATTGCGCGCACCCGCGCCATTGAGTTGCGATATCGCAACGATATTGAAGCGTGTAAACCCATCTTCAGTCAATGCCAGTGCTGATCTAGGACAGGTCTACAAGGACATTGCAACTCTGCTATGCCAGTTAGGCACCTGGCGATCATGTGATCCCCTGGTCCAATAGAGGGATTGGTATTGCCAATAAGTGATGAGCAAGCACTACAATGCTCGGGTGCTCGGTCCTTGTAATCAGCAGTCATGTAAGTCTGGAAAAATGTTTGAGTTTGCCATTGACTTCCATTATACTCAGTACAGTGCCTGATTGCTTGTTATGACTACTGAGCACCACAGCATGGTAGTCCTCGCTCATCACTACTGTCAATGTATCTTTTCACTACACAGCACTAGCTGAGCACTATGGAGCCATCACACCAGGGTATCACGGGTGAGTCTGACAGCTGGTGGACGTGACCTGTTCCTGCTAGATCGCAGGAGCTTTAACCTCATGCCTTACATTTCTAATAGATTACAGTTAAAGCCCAGGATCAAGCTTGGTAAATTTAAGGCAGTTGAATGTTATTGAGGTAAAAAAGTGACAACCAATATGGCTGTCGTTAACTAGGTGAAAATGACCGTGACATCCGAATAGAAAAAAATAATGCACCATAAATAGAGAAAGATGCCACAAACCAAAAAGCATTGCATGTTATGAGTTTTATATGTTACTATTAGCTTTCAGATAAAAAAAAATGCAATGTGAGAAACTACCTTAAGCCGCAGTCACACTTGTGAGACTTGTGTGAATCGGCATCACTCGGACACAGCTGTGCACTCCCCGTACAGGAGCGTGCCGCTCTACAGAAATACATGTAGCTGCACTCTCCTGTCCGGGGAATCTGCGGCCGTGTCGGGATATAACGGTTCGGGACTCGCCGAGTCTCTCACAAGTGGGATTGTGACCTAACACTGATTTCTTTTCTTAGGGAAGTGTCATTCTTTTGGGTAAAAAAAAAATCATTAACGTTATCAGGGTTTGTAGGGCTAATATTTATAAGGACATGACAGAACCTCTTGACACAGAAGTTCTTACCTCTTTTGCTCTTTCCAGCTCGTTGTGTAATGCCTGTTTGGTCACCTCCATTTCAATGATTTGCTGACGTAAAATTTCATTCTCATCTTCTGCTTTAATTCGCTTTTCTTCCACATTTTCCAGCTCGTGGTGCAATCTGACAGATACATCTTTGGCTACCTGTTAACACATATATACAAATGATAAGTAAATTAATCAGAGGCCACAGCGTATTCAGCAGGTTTAATAACAGTGTAATGTTTGGTCCTACATAGCCTGTACACCACAATGTGGGCTGAACCATCAGTGATATAACATAGGCAAAAGTGTACTATCCATAGCAGCAGAGGCACAGGTCCTACATGCCCTGTACACCACATGGTAGGCTGAACTATCAGTGATATAACGTGATATAACATAGGCAGACGTGTACTATCCATAGCGGCAGATCACAGGTCCTACATGCCCTGTACGCCACAATGTAGGTTGAACTATCAGTGATATAACACAGGCAGGGGATTACTCTCCATAGCGGTAGAGCACAGGTCCTACATGCCCTGTACACCACAATGTGGGCTGAACTATCAGTGATATAACATAGGCAGAAGTGTACTATCCATAGCGGCAGATCACAGGTCCTACATGCCCTGTACTCCATAATGTGGGCTGAACTATCAGTGATATAACACAGGCAGGGGATTACTCTCCATAGCGGTAGAGCACAGGTCCTACATGCCCTGTACACCACAATGTGGGCTGAACTATCAGTGATATAACATAGGCAGAAGTGTACTATCCATAGCGGCAGATCACAGGTCCTACATGCCCTGTACTCCATAATGTGGGCTGAACTATCAGTGATATAACATAGGCAGAAGTGTACTATCCATAGAGGCAGATCACAGGTCCTACATGCCCTGTACTCCATAATGTGGGCTGAACTATCAGTGATATAACATAGGCAGAAGTGTACTATCCATAGCGGCAGATCACCTACATGTCCTGTACTCCACAATGTGGGCTGAACTATCAGTGATATAACATAGGTAGGGGTTTACTATCCATAGCGGCAGACCACACAACTACTATGGAGTGCATTGTGCGCCATTATACTGAGTGGGAGGCTGTGAGACCCGTGATAGATAGTGAGGAGTTATGTTGGCCATCATACTTAGTGGTCTGTGGGGGCCATTATAGTGAGTGGAGGGTGAGCTATAGACAGCCATCATACTGAGTAGGGGGCTGTGTGGGCCATGATGCTGTGTAGGGGCTGTAGGAGCATCATACTAACAAGCCATCATGTGGGAGCCAGGATACTGTGAGTGATGGAAATATAGGCACATCATACTGTGAGGGGCACTTTAGGGGCATTATACTGTGTTGGTGGACTGTGAGGACATTATACTTTGCTGTAGGCACTAAGGAGTCATCATACTGTACATGTGGGAAGACTATAAGCTGTAATTATAGGTGAGTTCACTGTGAGATATCATACTCTGTGTATGTGGGTGGGGACATTTTTGGGGACATCATATTCTAGAATGGCCATGAAAGGGGTATTGTGGGTGAGAGCACTAAGAGGCTTGTATAACGACAGTGGCTATACCACAGTACATGTCTTTGTTTGTGAAAGTTAGGAAATATGACCCTACATACTACGCCATATTTTTTTAGGGGAGCGAGCATTTAGAGATTTTGCTATGGAGACCTGTGATTTCTATGTACACCTCTGAACATATGTACAGATGCATAGAATTTAGCCAGAAAAACTAAAGTAATAACTAAAAACACTATAAAACATGTACACTCGGAATAGCACATACAGTATAATATAGGTGTATTAATCAATTTATGGGTTTTTTTTGTGTGAAACCCCTGTACTACAGGGTGTTCATAGTGGTTAACACTTGCCAGTATCTGATGTGTCCACAGCCTGGCCACTCCTGTCATATCCCACTTAACAAGGTCACTACTGCAGCGCCACACACTGTTTTCCACAGTCCTCACAACTGTTCGGCAATCTAACCGGACCGGTGGACAAATGCAGGGCCGCCATCAGGGCCTCACGACCCTGACAGTTGTGAGGGGCCCGGCCATGATGGAAGGAGAGGGGGGCCCGGACGAGAGGTGAGTGGGCGGGCTACAGTCTTCAGGCCCCCTCACATCTTCTACGGGCCTCCCTCTCTTCAGGGGCCCGGGCGCTGTATACTTCACACTTCAGCCTCAGGGGCCCCTGAGAGCTGCCTACCCCCACATGTCATCCTAGGGGGCCCCTAAGAGCTGCCCCCACACCTCAGCCTCGGGGCTCAGGGGCCCCTGAGGCTGAAGTGTGCAGGCAGCTCTCAGGGGCCCCCTAGGATGACACGTGGGAGTAGGCAGCTCTCAGGGGCCCCTGAGCCCCGAGGCTGAGGTGTGGGGGCCACACTCAGGGGCCCCTGACCCCCGAGGCTGAGGTGTGTGAGGGCAGCGCTCAGGGGCCCCAGAGGGTAAGGTGGAGGGCAGTGCTCGGCATGATCGCTTATGCCACACAGCTGCACACAGGTTAGGAGAGGGGAGAGAAGGGGGGCCCTCCAGCAGTCGTCTTTCCTCTCCATCCCCCTCCTGTCCTCTTTCCTCTCCGTCCCCCTTCTGTCCTCTTTCCTCTCCGTCCCCCTCCTGTCCTCTTTCCTCTCCGTCCCCCTCCTGTCCTCTTTCCTCGCCGTCCCCCTCCTGTCCTCTTTCCTCGCCGTCCCCCTCCTGTCCTCTTTCCTCTCCGTCCCCCTCCTGTCCTCTTTCCTCTCCGTCTCCCTCTGCCCTCTTCTCCTCCGTCTCCCTCTGCCCTCTTCTCCTCCGTCTCCCTCTGCCCTCTTCTCCTCCGTCTCCCTCTGCCCTCTTCTCCTCCGTCTCCCTCTGCCCTCTTCTCCTCCATCCCCCCGTCCTCTTTCCCATCTGCCCTCTTCTCCTCCGTCCCCCTCCTGTCCTCTTTCCTCTCCGTCCCCCTCCTGTCCTCTTTCCTCTCCGTCTCCCTCTGCCCTCTTCTCCTCCGTCTCCCTCTGCCCTCTTCTCCTCCGTCTCCCTCTGCCCTCTTCTCCTCCGTCTCCCTCTGCCCTCTTCTCCTCCGTCTCCCTCTGCCCTCTTCTCCTCCGTCTCCCCGTCCTCTTTCCCCTCTGCCCTCTTCTCCTCCGTCCCCCTCCTGTCCTCTTTCCTCTCCGTCCCTCTCCTGTCCTCTTTCCTCTCCGTCTCCCTCTGCCCTCTTCTCCTCCGTCTCCCTCTGCCCTCTTCTCCTCCGTCTCCCTCTGCCCTCTTCTCCTCCGTCTCCCTCTGCCCTCTTCTCCTCCGTCTCCCTCTGCCCTCTTCTCCTCCATCCCCCCGTCCTCTTTCCCCTCTGCCCTCTTCTCCTCCGTCCCCCTCCTGTCCTCTTTCCTCTCCGTCTCCCTCTGCCCTCTTCTCCTCCGTCTCCCTCTGCCCTCTTCTCCTCCGTCTCCCTCTGCCCTCTTCTCCTCCGTCTCCCTCTGCCCTCTTCTCCTCCGTCTCCCTCTGCCCTCTTCTCCTCCGTCTCCCTTTGTTCTTTCTTCTCCGTCTCCCTCCTGTCCTCCAGATTTCTCTGTTAGCCTCTGATCTAGGACTTTGTGTTATCAGCTCGGGGGCATGGCAGATGTTTGTGTGGGGGTGGTCCAGGTCCCTCCCCTGATGATGACATCACAGTCTGTTGCCCTCCCTTGTAGTGGTTGAAGAATCTGATGAGGTGACAGGATCTGACCCCGCTCCACAGGACGCTGCCGCTCATCCTGAAGATCAGAAAGCCAAGATCACCCAGGCTCCAGCGCAGGAGGAACCGCCTGAAGCTGTCAACGCTGAGGCCGAGCCAAGGACAGAGCGCACCATGAAGATGAGAGGTCAGTGAATCAGCCCACAGCTCTCTCAAGTGTGTGTGTATAATATATATATATGAGAGAGAGTAAAAAAAGGAAAAGCAGCACAAAAAAATAGAAAATAGTGGACCTTATAGCCCAACGAAGTGGCCAAACATTGGGTAATACAGTCCACTTTTTTCTATTTTTTTGTTCTGTTTTTCCTTACTTTAGGGTGCTTTCACATTTGCGTTCCCCTCCACAGCGTTCTGCGGAGGGGAGCCGCAATGTGAGCGCAGCACCGCAAGCCCCTATCTTTATAATGGGAGCGCACGATGCTGCGCTTGACTGCACATGACTGTGCGCACCCATTCACCCCCATATGTGATCAGGCATCCGCCTGCACACAGATCACATATGGGAGTGAATGGGTGCGCACAGTCATGCACAGTCAAGCGCAGCATCGTGCGCTCCCATTATAAAGATAGGGGCTTGCGGTGCTGCGCTCACATTGCGGCTCCCCTCCGCAGAACGCTGTGGAGGGGAACGCAAATGTGAAAGTAGCCTTACTCTGTTGTAAGGAACCATCTGGATTGCTGGTTGGGAAGCATTTCACATAAATTGAGGTCATTTTTGGTGCTGTTCGAATTTCACTATATATATAACGTATGTTTAGGTGGAGGCGGAGCATGGGTGGAGGCGGAGCACGGGTGGAGGCTGGGCGGAGTCTCAGGGGGTGGAGGCTGGGCGGAGTCTCAGGGGGGCCCCAAAATTTTGGCAGTGAGGGGCCCCGAAATTCCTAGTGGCAGCCCTGGACAAATGTACTGTGTATTAGTACTGCACTGCATAGTTACTTTATGATCACCCTGTACAAGGTTGGATGTCCATGGCAATTAATAGTTTTGTTCAAGTGGGAAAGCAGTGTTTTTTCCAGTCGGATACATATATGTTGAGGACATGGACAATCAACTCCTCCTGATAGGCTGCAGCGGTCACATGACATTTAACATCTGGAGACCAGCAGGTCAGTAATAAGGGGTTGTTCAGTAGTATACAACCTCTTTAAACCTGCCCACACTTTTCTTACAAGTCTAGTTGGTGGTCCGACCAGAGCTGTGGAGTCGGAGTCTGATGTTTGGCTTACCGACTCCACAGTGATTGACCACTTTCTCTCTGTAAGCCCAATGAGTGAATGGACTAAACTATGGACTCAGAGAGCGCATGAATTGATACGTTACACACTTTTTCCCAAAAAACACATGTATATTAATCTGCTACCTCGAATCTCTATGCAGCGTTTTCTACAGTGTATTTTCTGAGTAGTAAATGACTTCATAGATGCAGTGCATAGAAACATATTTAGGATTTCTACATAATTAAGCTCCTTCCTCAGTAGAGGCTTTGGCATCTGAGCCTAATTCTGGAACCAGTTCCTAATGAGCTCCAAAGCTGTACAATATGCCATTTCTGTGTATCTCCAAGCTTGTAGGAAGTCTTTTATCGCTGACAGGACCACTCCAATGTGTGCTCTGAGAGTCCTAACTAGAGTAATTAGGCATCCCAACACGGCCCGGCCTAGGCCAAAACTGATGGCATTGTTTAGCTGTGGGAATATGTCAGTTGACATTTTTAATTAATAGAAGAATAAATGGTTGAAGTGAATGAGAAATTCAGGAGAGTTATACCCCAATGGGCTTTGTTCATGTTCAGCGTGTTATGATATTGCCAAGACATTCCGATTAGGTACCAACATCTTGTTATAGCTCTCACTGCCTTATGTATTTAACATTCTGGGACTCATATTGATGACAAGATTGATGAATGGTATATAAGCTGCGGTCAGATGTTGCTGGAGCAGATATCGGCTAATAAGTGGGTGTCCTGGATGTCAGACTCCTATGGAAGTCCTGCAGATGTATCACCAATATATGAGTCCTAGACAATGAAAAGTGAGATGAACGTGGCACTAAGCGTTACCTCTGTCAGGTCCGGATAATCCTCCAGTTATGGCATGTTCCCAACCGGCGGTGCACTGCCAAAGCACCAGCATTTGAAAAGCAAAAAAGAAAAGGCGGCACTCACCGGAATACACAGGATAGTCCTTTATTCCAAGAACTCGTGGAAAAACAGGGTGCAGGGAGGGGGCACGAAGGGCCAACGGACTACGACGCAGTTTCGCAACGCGTGTCGCTTCTACGGGTCCGAGTGCCGCCTTTTCTTTTTTGCTTTTCATATGAGTCCTAGACAACCACTTCAATAATGCCAATACCTTACAATACTTCTTTTACCTTCAAGTCTTGTTCCAGACTCCTGATGAGCTCTCCATCCACTTGACCGGTCTGTGCAACTTTTAAGCTTTTTTGCTCTGCTTTCCTGAGGCGGTATTGCAAAATACGGCAGTTCTTATTGGCTCGGTCGAGCTCCCGTCGGAGCTCCTGCAACTGGTAAACATCTTCCTCTAGATAACTGTCCCGCATCTCCTCCATTTCAGCTCGCAGCTCATCCAGCTCATCCTGTTGGTGATCAGATCAAAAGTTATTAAAAAAGAGTTAGTGTCTTAATAGCATTGTTTGCTGTTTCCAACCAGTACGAGTTGCTCCAGTTCACAGTTGGCACATACCACCGCTCCTGAGCAGGTGGGAAAAGCAAACGTCAGTTATGATAAGTGAGTATACAGACAAAACTGCTTTCTGAGATAACACATTTCTGTGCCCAAGGTTACACAGGAGTGAGTGTTTCTGCAACGTCTACTCAATGACATAGGAGCAGGAGCTTATATGTAACTAGCTTGATTTAAGTTACCAGTTCACAGCACTGGTAACTTGATAGAAACACTCACTTCTTTGATAAAACAAACAAGGAAATGTGTTATCCTGTGAAACACACAGCGATGTTCCTGCGATCCCGACAACAACCAGGATCGCTGGAACATTGCTGTGTGGTCGCTGAGGAGCTGTCAAACAGGCAGATCTCCTCAGCGACCAGGGACCAGGGAGCCAAGCTCCACATCGCTGGGTAAGCAGGAGTAAACTCGTAACCATAATAAACAGCGGGTATCTAGGCAGCACGCGCTGCTTAGTTACCCTGTGTTTATCATGGTTACCAGCGTCTTCTCGCTTAGTGCAGCCTGTAAGCAGAAGGACACTGGTAACCATGATAAACACCGGGTATCTAGGCAGCGCGTGCTGCTTACTTACCCGGTGTTTATCATGGTTACCAGCCGGTGAGGTCGCTGATCGCTGGTCTCTCGCTGTCACATGCAGTGATGCATGCTGACCAGCGGGAGACCAAGGACCAAAAAATGGTCCTGAAGGATGTGATTTCAGCAATATCGCTAGCTATATCGCTGTGTGTGACGTACCCCTTAAGCTTCCTCACCTGGCCTGGAACTGTGGTGTGTGCCGACCATGAACTCAAGCAGAATTGTATGGAAGAAAACAGCCATTACACAGTACATAGCAGGGGCACAGATAATATCAGCACAGGAACATTTTATGCGATATCCAAAATGTATTTTTTTACAAGATGTATTAAATTATAATATATTTTGTTCCTAGGACAAATCCTTTAAATTGTATAGGAGATGTATGAAGTAAGCTACTAAGCTTCCCCAAGTGGATGTGTATCAATAACAGAAAATAGGATGCTTAGGATTTGAAATGTATGAAAATAATCAGTACAAACCTTTGGATCAAATTGGTGATGAATAGTCACTATTAACCATATAGAGCCTTATGGGGGCTCAGGATGCCCTTGCCTATGATGGCATTACTATTTCTCTACAATGTTGCACCTGCATAGGCTTCATCTCTTATCTAAGCTGTTTACCGTAATTTGTTGGCAATTCTCACTCTCTTTGGCAACACACTACAAGCTGTCAGCTAGTCAGCATTTACTGTCCTAGATAAAAGTGTTTGAAATGTAAGTATAGAGGTCATCCATGGCAGTGGTATCTACTCTGCTACTTTACTATAGATAATACAGTATTCAGATGTTGCAGAAAAGTCCAGATTTTTTTCAAAAACCTCAATATGAGAGTAAGGCTGCGTTCACACACTTGCGTATTTAATCGCGCTTTTAAACGCGCGCCTTTTCAAGGGAAAAACGCGCGTTTAAAAGCGCGATTAGAATACGCGATTGAACAACTCGCGTCTACTCAATCGCGCATTTAGACGCGCGTTTTTATAATGGGGCCTATGGAAACGCGCGCGTAAAAAAACTCAAAGAATTGCCATGTTCATTCTTTTTACGCGCGCGTTTTTGGCTCCAAAAACGCTGCGTTTTAATACGCGATGTCTGCAAGGCACAAAGTGAATCTCCATTCACTTTGCTGTAAAACGCAGACGCGCATGCGTTTTTGGAGCAAATACGCGCGTAAAAAAACGCGCAAAATACGCGATGTGTGAACGCAGCCTAACATCACGTTTTTTCCTATCCGTAGAGAACCTGTTTTTTTGCAGGACCACACGGACAGGACCGGATTTGTAACTCCGGATGACATTTTTGTGCCCGGATCCGTGATTTTGAGGGATCTGAAGACAGAAAGAGCTGGGAGGAGCCGAGCCTGCAAAGCACAGGCAAGTGGAGCTGTACTTTCACTTTCGCAATGTATCTACATACATTGCGAAAGCGAAAGAAAGCAATGTGTTAAAAATAGAAAAAAATTCTCACCTCTCCGCCAAGTGTCCCGCGATGCAAGGCATCCATGTCTGATCACTGAAGGACCTGAATCAGCTGACCGGGCGGGGCGGCAACACAATCAGCTGATGTGTCACATGACAGCATCAGCTGAGCAGTTTAAATCGCCTGCGCGCAGATCGGCGAGTGATTTAAACTGCTCAGTTGACGCTGTCATGTGACGCATTACCTGATTGGTTGCCGCCAGTCATCTGATTAAGGTCCTTGCAGCCATTGGACGTGGATGCCTCGCATCACGGCACACTCGGCGGAGAGGTGAGCATTTTTTTCTATTTTTAACACATCGCTTTCTTTAATTTCACTTTAGCTGTGTCTGTAGATAGTGTATGTAGATATAATGCTAAAGTGAAATTACACTTAACACAGCAGTTTTAGTGTACTGTGCATGCTTAGTACACTAACACCGGATGCAATAAACAATCCTTTTTTTTCCCGCCTCCGAGCTCCATAGACCCCATAGTTATGTGAATCGGACAGCGTCGGATCCAATGCTGTCCGATTGTGTCTGCTATTTTGAAGGCAGCCCAAAATTGGAGCGGTCTCCGATTTTGGGGACGTGAAAAAAGCAGACACAATCGGATTCCTGCACACACGGATCGCCATTAAGGACCAATCCGTGCTCATCCGTGCCCTTAGGAATACATGGGGAGCCAAATCGGATCCGTGGCTATCAGTTGAAAAACTGATAGCCACGGATGCCCAAAAAAACGTGATGTGAAAGAGGCCTAACCCATTCATATGTAATTGATTGTTATTCTTACAATTAGTTCCATTATTGTTTCATTTACATTGTCATATGTTTTGGGATTAATTTCATAAAGTGTCGTTACTTTTAGTGATTAGAAAATGGCGGTGATGTGTTTTGTTACAGATTTTGGAAATGGAGCAAATGTAATCAGAAATCTGGTACATCCCATAACAATAAATGACCTAGATATAATTCAGATTTACTGGTAAATTAGTCATTGGCTTAAATTCTGCCCTTGTTATAAATGTGGCCTTAAACAATTACAATAATGAACTATGAATGGCAATTATAGACACAATGTTATATATAAAAATCTAAACAACAAACAAATCAGTGGTACATATGTATCAGATTTGCTGCAAGGCCACATGTCTAATAGGAGTTAGGAAGACTGTAGAATAATAATATTTAGTTCTGTTGATGGCAACTGAGTAAGAATATAAAGTTTCAAATGTATTTCCTAAGATAGAAGCTCATTCCATTACCACAGCCTGCTGCCCCTGGGATATGAGCACTATTATTAGGTTTGCACTCAATTCAAGGCGGGCAGGAGGTACGGTATGCCAAGGAGAACCCGAGGAAGGCAAAGCTTTCCAAAAAGGCTTCTGTACTGTATTTACATGGACACTGTATCCCAATAAGACAACAAAATTACGACAAATTACAATAAGTGTAGGAGCACCAGTAAAAATAGTGAGAAAAGAGTAGAACTGTTGTATGTAAAATACATAAGACACAGTTATTTGAGGGAAAAAGTTGCAGCTTGGGCTTGTATTTCACTCCTTCATCCAATGCGATTTTCCATTTTTCTATTTTTCCTCCCCTTCTTCCAAAATAACTTTTTTATTTTTTCATCAATATAGATATATGACTTTTTTTTCTGTTACACAGTTTACAGATCTAATTAATTGACTTTATATTCCGATGGCATCTATGAACACAGCGATACCAAATATGTGTATTTTTTTGTATGCTTTTATTTTCAATGGGGCAAAAGGGGGGAGATCTGAACTTGTTTATTTTATTTCTTTCATATTTTTAAAAACATTTTTTTACATTTTTACTTAAACATACTTGTTGCCCCAAAACTGTAGTATCTGATTGCTTGTGCTGTACAGAACTGTGTTGATCCACACCTCTGCACAGCACAAATGATCATTTTCTGTGAGTGCAGGCACTCAGCGGGCATCCACAGGAAGTGAGTCATGGCAGTGACAAGGATCCTCATCTGACACCACGCTGTCATGGCAACACATCGACAACCCGTGATCACTGATGATGGTGGGGAATAGCGTGAACCCCAATGAATGGGGTCAACAGCGATCCGCCCGCATTTGTTAGCTGAGATCAGCCCATATGTGCAGGGAATGATGGAAGCTCACTGTGTGAGCTCGCATCAAAGGGAGGGGGGGCGATCAAGGACGTACCTATACATTATTGGTTGTTAAGGGGTTAAAAACTCAGGGCTTGTAATTGGGACATACAATATTCTATTAATTCATACAGGGGTATTTCAACATACCATCTTTTCATGACTTGTACATTTAGGATACAGTGCCTACAAGTAGTCTTCAACCCCCTGCAGATTTAGGTGATTTGATAAGATGCAAATAAGTTAGAGCCTTCAAACTGCAAAAGAGAGTAGGATTTATTAACAGAAGCATAAATCTTACAAACCAAAAAGTTATGTTGCTCAGTTGAATTTTAATAAATTTTAAACATAAAAGTGTGGGTCAATTATTATTCAACCCCTAGGTTTAATATTTTGTGGAATAACCCTTGTTTGCAATTACAGCTAATAATCGTCTTTTATAAGACCTGATCAGCCCGGCACAGGTCTCTGGAGTTATTCTGGCCCACTCCTCCATGCAGATCTTCTCCAAGTTATCTAGGTTCTTTGGGTGTCTCATGTGGACTTTAATCTTGAGCTCCTTCCACAAGTTTTCAATTGGGTTAAGGTCAGGAGACTGACTAGGCCACTCCATCACCTTGATTTTTTCCCTCTTGAACCAGGCCTTGGTTTTCTTGGCTGTGTGCTTTGGGTCGTTGTCTTGTTGGAAGATGAAATTACGACCCATCTTAAGATCCTTGATGGAGGAGCGGAGGTTCTTGGCCAAAATCTCCAGGTAGGCCGTGCTATCCATCTTCCATTGGATGCGGACCAGATGGCCAGGCCCCTTGGCTGAGAAACAGCCCCACAGCATGATGCTGCCACCACCATGCTTGACTGTAGGGATGGTATTCTTGGGGTCGTATGCAGTGCCATCCAGTCTCCAAACGTCACGTGTGTGGTTGGCACCAAAGATCTCGATCTTGGTCTCATCAGACCATAGAACCTTGAACCAGTCTGTCTCAGAGTCCTCCAAGTGATCATGAGCAAACTGTAGACGAGCCTTGACATGACGCTTTGAAAGTAAAGGTACCTTACGGCCTCGTCTGGAACGGAGACCATTGCAGTGGAGTACGTTACTTATGGTATTGACTGAAACCAATGTCCCCACTGCCATGAGATCTTCCCGGAGCTCCTTCCTTGTTGTCCTTGGGTTAGCCTTGACTCTTCGGACAAGCCTGGCCTCGGCACGGGAGGAAACTTTCAAAGGCTGTCCAGGCCGTGGAAGGCTAACAGTAGTTCCATAAGCCTTCCACTTCCAGATGATGCTCCCAACAGTGGAGACAGGTAGGCCCAACTCCTTGGAAAGGGTTTTGTACCCCTTGCCAGCCTTGTGACCCTCCACGATCTTGTCTCTGATGGAATTGGAATGCTCCTTTGTCTTTCCCATATTGACCATGTATGAGTGCTGTTCACAAGTTTGGGGAGGGTCTTAAATAGAGATAATTAATCCACACATGTGAAGCTCATTGTTCTTTGTGCCTGAACTACTTCTTAATACTTTAGGGGGACCAAACAGAATGCTGGTGGTTTGAGGATTTGAATAATAAATGACCCTCTGAATTAACTTTTAACGCTTTAAAAAAAAAAAAATAAATAAAAAAAATCTTTTTGGCTGCAGTGCATTTCCCACTTCCAGGCTGATCTACAGTCCAAATGTCACAATGCCAAGTTAATTCCGCATGTGTCAACCAGCTAAATCTGCAGGGGGTTGAAGACTACTTGTAGGCACTGTATGTGTCCACAATCCGGAGCCACTGCGCATTGGACACAGTGCCTCCGGACCTGCGTGCACCCAAGGGTGAACGCAGGGAGACCACAGCTAACCTGTACTCATGATCTGCGTTCGGTGTAGGGCGGCTTCTCCCTGCATTCACCTGCTGTAAATCTCTTCCGACATCAGCATGAAATTAATATGCTGTGAAGATACGGAAGCTGAAATAACGCTGCGGTGGGGAGATGCAGAGTGGACACGGGATTTCTAGAAATCACATCCATTATACTGGTACTGTACAACACAGCGACAATACGCTGCATCCAAAATGCTGCAATTCCGGATATTCAGTATGCACCCTTAGTCAAACCGAACAAACCAGGCACAAGCAAAGGAAATAAATATTTGCATCACAGTCCATCATTTTCATTTGTGTTGTAATAGCATTCCATTTGATTAAAATATACATAAAAAGGGCAATTAACTTCCCCTTACCTTCCCATAATATCTAGTATCCAGTTCAAATCCTGTTCACGATATCAAGTCCTATAACCTAAATACTGATATTTATTGGATTTCTGTTTTATATATTTTTTCTTTTTCAATTTAACAAAAAAGTTTTTGGTGCTTTTATCTTTTCGGTTTTTCCGTTTAACAAGTGCTTTACCTACTTTACTCCTATTTGGCACTGCTAGCAGTGTTAAGTCTAATATCTTTGATGCCCTATTCCCTTCTGCTTTGTCATCTTGATCCACAGGTATGTAGTGAAAAATCATTTGCTGAGGGTTAAATATTACTAGGATATCCCGTGTCTCCCTTACATAATCTTGTATATCCTTCCATACAGATTCTATTTGTGGCCTTAGGGCTTAGCCTTGGGTAGTGTTTGGGTGCATCTGTACATGGCAAATTAAAGGAATATGTAGCCATGTATGTCGTTCTAAAATATATTACCCTCCCACTCATCATTGCTGCCTCCTAATGCAGGTATTTTTTTAAGTCTGGTGTCTGAGTGTTTGATGTAGTAAGTATTGGCCCCGATTCATCAAAGCTTTCATGAACTGCGCCCATTGAGTGGCTATCGTGCCATCCAACTTGCCTCGTTTTCTACTTTACCCATCTCTTTCACAAAAGATTTGCAGTAGTTTATATACAAACAAAATTGCAGATATTAATTCATGGGCATCTCATATTGATAGGGTTATTTCCCCAAAAAAACCAGTTATCCCCTAACCATTGGATAGGAAACAGCTTTCGGATTTCTGGGGGCACAACTGCTGGCAACCCCCAGAATCCTGAGATCGGGGCTTTAAAACCCAGTCAGTACAATTCCTTTGCATGTCTAATAAGTTGCTAACTATCAAGGAGTTCAACTCCAAGACATAGTTTTGAGATTGCCATCTGTCTACCTTTATGATTTGCCCAAAAACCAAAAACATAATTGTCATTCAGATATATTGATTCTGTATCTGAAAAAGGATCCATAATACTCAAGAATCTCCAGCACTTTTTATACCTGTCACTGTGGAGTTGCCAAATAAAGAAACATCATCAGCAAAGAAGTGCGTGTACTGTATATTTAAATTGCACTGTCCAGCTGACCGCGTCACCATAATCGCATCAGGTGACCACAGAGACAGCCGAAGGTCTCGATACCATCATTGTGTCCTCAGAATTCGTATTGATAGGATGCTTCCTCCTTCAGCATGAGAGATGAGTGTTGTTCGTGGGACCATATGGATTACCGTCAGAGGGTATGGTGTTGGGACTTATAAATGGGTAAATAAGGGTTGTCAGTTTGTTTTATTTCTAATAAAGGAATGTTCTGTGTGTGTATGTGTGTTTATTAACTATTCACTTACTGGATTTGTAATGGATATCAGAAGATACCTGACATTATCAATCCAGGGCTTAATGACAAGCTGTTACTCAGCTATCAATAACCCCTTCTATCAGCCCGATACAACCGCACTAGGGCAAAGGGAAGAGCCGCGTAAAATGCCAGGAATTGGTGATTCTAATGAATATGCCAATTTCTAGGGCAGCTGCAGGCTGTTATTTTACTAACCTTGATAAAATACAGGGTGAAACCCACACGTTTTTATTTTAATTGTTTATTGAAATAATTAAAAAAATGGGCTCCCCCGTATTTTTCTTTGCCAGCCAAGGTAAAATCAGGCAGCTGTGTGTAGCAGCCCATAGCTGTTCGCTTAGCTGTGTTGAGAATGAAAAATACAGCAAACCACTATGCATTTTTTTTTCCATTATTTATTTATTTTACACACTATGACACTATAACGGCAGGTTGGTTGCCATACAAACATTCCTCCACTTCTCCCCTCTGCAAATTCGTCCACTGGCCCCCAATTCACCAGCGTATCCAATTCAAACTACTAGCGTTGACTTACAAAGCCATCCACAATCTGTCCCCCCCATATACCTCTGAACTAATCTCCCAATATCATCCAACTCGTAATCTTCGATCCTCCCAAGACCTCCTTCTTTCCTCCACACTTGTACGTTCCTCATCTAACCGCCTGCAAGACTTCGCCCGAGCAGCCCTCATCCTCTGGAATTCTGCACCCCATTACGTCCGACTGTCCCCTACACTCAGAACCCTCAAGCGGAATCTGAAAACCCATTTCTTCAGAACAGCCTACAACCTGCAATGACCACAGTGCCGCCTTAACACCACTGGACCCGGCACTCCACCACCACAGGACCTGGCACTCCACCACCACCCAAGCAGACCCAACCTACTGTCTCTCTCCCCATTGCCCTATAGAATGTAAGCCCGCAAGGGCAGGGTCCTCTCTCCCCTCTGTATCAGTCTGTCAGTTTGTTCATTGTATTTTTAACTTGTCTGTATGTAACCCTTTCTCATGTACAGCACCATGAAATGAATGATGCTCTATAAATAAATAATATTAATAATAATACACTAACGTGTATAGCAAATAGGCACCGGACCAGATTGTGGGAGTGCAGTCTGAGTGCAACAGCCAATCACAGGTGCTCTCACCGAGAGTGAACGTCTGTGACTGGCCGTTGCAATTCAGTGCAGTGCACTGAATATTTATGAAGCTTAATGACTGGCCCCGGAAGCAAGCAGCTGGGGAGCGGGAGACTGGTGAGTGCTATATATTTGTTTATCTATCTACCTTCTAGTGAGACCCGCATTGCTCAGTAGGCAAAACTGGATCCGCTTTTACTGGACCTGCCTGATTCTGTAAAATGGATCCAGCAGCCCATTCACTTTCACTTTAATTTATGCTGGATCCTTCCGGATCCAGGTGGCGTTTTTTTTGCCGACCCCAAAAAACACCTACATATTGCGCTTTTGGAGGTCAGCAAAAAAATGGTCTCTGCAGCATCTGGCAGAAATCAGATGCAATTGCATGTGTTGGAATCCCCACTGAAAGTCAATGGAGACAAAGCAGATCCAGCATGCATCCAGTAGCGTCCGGCTTCTGCAGGAGGGCAGACAAAATGCTGGTATGAAACCGCCCTAAGGAATAATAATAGGCAAAGGGATAGAAAAAATATGCTGTGCAATATCATCTACATAAAAGCTGCACCAATAATATAAACCGTTCGTATAGAAAGAAGATTGGCGATCATAAGGTCCGTGCTCTCCTGGCAATGATCAATAGGGCTGCTCATACAAATGAGTCTTCTCATGACCGTTTGTTGCACATATTTTGTATGTTTACACAAGGGGATGTGCTAATGACTAATAATAAATTCTAGGCCGATGTAAAAGATCAGGACAGCAGACTAATAAACCTTTGCTTATATGTCAGCAGATTGCTTGGCATGTCTACACACAGCAATGAATGGGAATGAGTGCTCTCATGAAGACTCATTTAACTGGTGAGAAAAGGAACTGTGCAGGTTACGGTGCACCAATGCTGAGATGTATCTACTGTGATGCAGAGACTTGCTGCATTGCAAATAGCAGGTGTATGTCACAGACGCAAGTTGTGCTCTGCGATATAAACTCAGAAATGTCATGCTGGGACTTATAGTTCAGCAAGTTTAAGAAATGCATTTTGCTGATACTTGTAGTTCCACAAGTTGAAGCAATGCATTACAGGTGCATGGCTGCAGGTGAGGCAAAAGACAGAGGCGTGTCTGGCTAACCTGGTGACTCCCACACCTGCGTGTTTCAGGGGATATAACCTGTGAGTTAATGTAATTAAAAGTCTCTGTGTGTTTGGGAGCAGGAGCTTCCCTTGAATACGTATGGTCAGGAGACCAGTTCTCATGCTTATGGGAATGTATTTCTTGGGAGAAATGAGATTCAGGGCCATGAGACCTTTGTTTGGGACCAGCTGGTGCTCTGGACGGCATAAAGTCCGGAAATTGTGAGCAGAGCCTGGGATAACTCTGGAAAGTACCTGTGAAGGCTCTGGTTGTGCTCGGAAAGTTCCTGGGAAGCACAGACTGGGTCTCACTTTCAGTACTTGGGCGGCCATTGTCCTTGGTATGGTATGCCTGGAAGTGGCCTGCGTCCTGGAAGACACGCGGTGAGGAGACCACAGGGGCTGGTAGGTACCCCATGTCAAGAGACTGTGTAAATAATGCCAGGTGGGCGTATCTGCCATTGGGACAGACTGTATGTCACTAATGTTCTGTTGATACACATATTTGAAACAGAGGTCCATCAAGCCAACCTTCGTCCTTTATACATTTTGTATTACTAGATCATGTATAACCTGTAATGATATTTACTGTTGTGCCTGTTCTAACTGTAAAGAACCCTTTCCTATAAAGGATCCTGTCACCCCCAAAACACCCTAAGCTATTAAAAGCTGTCCCTAGAGCATAGTAACACTTACCCTACACTCCTTTTAGCTCCTAAATGCATATATTGAAACTGAAGATAAACGTTATTAAAGTACCTCATTAGTGATGTTAATGAGTGACTATGGTATGCATAGTCACCCAGCCAGGCTGCCCCTCTTCATACTATCACGCCTGAATAGGCGTGATCTTCATCACACATTCAAATGCGCGCCTCCCTGCGCGCCTCCCCGCTCTCCTCTCGGCCTGGCGCTGCTGTGTGCGGCTGCATGACGCGAATCGCGTCATTTCCGGCTCCGGGTGAGTATGTACACCCGCGCCGCTGTTAGAGCTTCAAGCCCCGCACTGCGCATGCATGGTATCGATGCCTCCAAACATTTATTGTAGCATCTGTAAAGCCCCAGTCACACATACAACGATCTCCCCAGCGATGTAGCTATGTGTGACATCTAGCAGCGATCAGGCCCCTGCTGTGAGGTCGCTGATCGCTGCAAGGGGCTCAGGACCACTTTTAGGTCGTTGGTCTCCCGCTGGTCAGCTGACCAGTGATCAGTGACCTACAGGCTGGTAACCATGGTAAACACCAAGTATCTAGGCAGCGCGCGCTGCCTGGATACCCGGTGTTTATCATAGTTACCAGCGTCCTCCCTGCTTACAGGCAGTGCTAAGCAGGGAGGACGCTGGTAACATCGCTTCCAGCGATGTGGGAGGTGGCTCCCAGGTCCCTGATCGCTGGGGAGATCTGCCTGTTTGACAGCTCCCCAGCGACCAGGTAACGACACTCCAGCGATCCTGGCAGGTCGTTATTGCTGTTAGGATCGCTGGAGCGTTGTTGTGTGTGACAGGACCTTAAGCTTCTTGCACTTCTCAGCTGGTATTTTCTTTCTCCCACTCTCTCTTGCAGTTTGTTCAAGCTCTTGAATACTTGCAGGATTCTTTTTTCCCAATGCCAGATTTCAGTTCACCCCAAAGATTTTCAATGGGACTGAGGTCAGGACTCATTGCTGGCCATTTTAAAACAGTCCATTTTTTCATTTTCAACCATTCCTGTGTACTTTTAGATGTGTGAATGGGGCATTGTCTTGCTGGAGAACTCATGATCTTTAACTCAAACTAACTTTTCTTACACTGAGTAGGACATTGTGCTCTAAAATATCTTGAAAATTATCTGATTTCATGATTCCTGTAATACAGTCAAGGCCTCCAGTACCAGACGCAGCAAAGCAACCCCACAGCATTATGGATCCTTCACCATGTTTAACTGTTGGTAGGGGTTCTTTTCCTTATAAGCTTCATTGTGCCCTCTGTAAACAAACTGTTGCTTTGCAAACAAAAAGGTCAATTTTTGTTTCATCTGTCCTCAAAAAATTTCCCCAGAAGGATTAGTGCCATTTATTCCACAGCATTTTACATACATCAGCAACACTGTCCCCATTGGGGCTCACAATATATACCCTATTAGTATGTCTTTGGAGTGTGGGAGGAAACCAGTGAACCCGGAGGAGACCCACGCAAACACAAACTCCTTACAGATGTTGGTTCTTGGTGGGATTTCAGATACAAGACTTGATGCCATCATGCACCTAAAAAAACATCTTGCTTGCTTGCAGTCATGTGGAGTAGTAATCTCAGCTGTTGTTGTGACCTTAGTCCCTGTTCGGATTAGTGACTGTGTACGCGCCCATACACATTAGTCTGGTTTCACATTTTGGGCTGTCCGTGGGGATCCTTGTTTTTGCAGGATCTTCCGGACAGCCATGGATCCACACGGATCCGTGCATTCGGATGGCAAATAGCCATCCGTTTCCGATTCTATGCAGGATCCATGTGGATCCTGTAGTCCCTTTGTCTCTCCCTGTTCTTCCTGCTCCTGCATCCTCCCTCTCCTCTATCCTGTCCCCCCTGTCCTCTATC
Source organism: Allobates femoralis (assembly GCA_033576535.1). Taxonomy (NCBI): domain Eukaryota; kingdom Metazoa; phylum Chordata; class Amphibia; order Anura; family Aromobatidae; genus Allobates; species Allobates femoralis. The sequence goes on along the minus strand of JARQOC010000005.1, from coordinate 166,250,102 downwards.
CTGTCCTCTGTTCTGTCTCCCCTGCCCTCTATCCTGTTCTGTCCCCTCCGATATGTAAAAAAACCAAATCTCCTCCTGGAGGATACTTCACCTTTCTGGCCGGCTCCGGTGATGCGACCGTCTCCATCTGGGTGCAGGACCTCTCGTGAGGTCTCAGAGCTGATCAGCTGACGTGATGAAGACAGTCGCATCACCCAAGCCGCCGGAAAGGTGAAGTATCCTCCGGGAGGAGATTTATATTTTTTTAACATACAGGAGGGGACAGAACAGGATAGAGAGCAGGGGGGACAGAATAGAGGACAGGATATAGGAGATGGAGGTTGGAGAAGCAGGGAGAGACAGGGGGTTATGTACTGAGCACTGCTTCTGGGCATTCTTAGTACATAACCACAGAGCCGACAATCGGATCCGATGTAGACACAGATCCAATGTCCATAGGCTCCCATGTTGTCTGCACACTGACCGTCACGGATCTGTCATGGATCCGTGGTGTCAGATTTTACTCAGACACCAAAATCGCAGCAGGCTAAATTGGACTAAATTGGACAGCAATGGATGGTGCTAAAATCAGATGCCAAAAGGGACACATCCGAGCCATCCGTTGCACATAGGGATACATGGGAGGCAAAATCGGATCCGTGTGTATCCGTTTTGAAACAGATACAAACGGATACCATAAAATCGTGATGTGAAACCAGCCTTACATAACTGTCAGTGAAAATATTTCTTGATTGGGGAGTGAACAAGCTGCTGTCAGACGCCTCCTGTGTGGCTGCTTTCACGTGTTTTTCTGTGATCCGTGGCTGTCCATTGTAAAACAGACAGCCACGGATCCGATTTGGCCCCCATGTTATCCTATGGGCACGGATCGGATCGCATTTGCCCTTAATGGCATCCGATTTTTGTCGGATCCGATTGTGTCCGATTTCTTTTGCTGTGCACAAAATCGCAGACTGCTGCAATTTTGGGCATAGCGGATCAAATCGGACTGAATCGGATCCGACATGATCCGCGCCAAATAACATGGGGCCTATGCAGCACGGGTCAAAGGAAACAGCTGGTCATTCCTCTGACCTGATTTTAGTGTACTGAGCATGCTCAGTACATTAACATTGCTCTGTGCCATCTAATTTCACTTCTGCAATGTATATTCATACATTGCAGAAGTGAAATTTAGTAAAAAAGAAAGGGTTAAAAATAAAAAAAATCTTTTCTCACCTGTCCCAAGATCCACCGATGCCTCAAGCAGCGCTCGATGCTTATACGACCTGGCGTGACATCACAATCACATGACTGGTTACCGCAGTAACCGGTCATGTGACTGTGACATCACGCCAGGTCCTGTAAGGATCAGAAGAAGATAGCTGGAAGCGCCGGGGGACTCGTGGATGGGTGAGAATTAAGATTTTTTTTATTTTTTAAGGTCCGGAGAAGAGGGAGAGACTGAGGGAGCAGGGAGAGAAGGGGGAAAAGAGGTGACAGGAGGCAGAGAGGAGGGGGAGCGAAGTGAGAGGAGGAGCGGGGAGAGGAGGTGAGAGGGAGAGGGTCCAAACTGATCCTGCAAAATATCAGAATCGGATGCCTATTTGGCATCCGATTGCAGGCATCAGTTTGGATCCGTTGCTGTCCGAGGGGTCCTGCAAAAAAAAGGATCCCTTCGGACAGCAAAATAACGCAGTGTGAAAGCAGCCTTCTCTGAAGCCATAACAAAGGGATAAGACATTGAAATTCTACATTCCCACTCCTTGTATCCTGTGACAGATGAAAGTCAAAAGGCCCCAATATATGAGATAGTTAGAGATAGGCTTATGGAAATCAGAGGGTTTGAATGACAATAATCTTTTTTTGGTTTTTGGGTCATATATTCTCTCTGCTAATTGTAAGTGAGCATAGAAGATTGACACCAACCCAAACCTAAAATCATTCATTTTCACTACTTGAGGAACATTAGCGATGAAGTAGTCATTTTATGAATATCATCTTATGATGATTGATGATCTCAGAATGTAAATATTGGAGCATTCTAGGTATTACGTAATGTGAACAAACATTAGCAGCCTTTATTGCATGAGCCTATTGTCAGCCACCTGCCGTGTAATCCGGACAGCAATAATTGGACTTCACAAACAACCTTCAAAACAAATGAAAAACAAGTGTCAGGAGATTAAGCATCAGGGGCACGTGGAAGGCAGATGGGCGATCACAGATTGGCTCTTAGGAAAAGAAACCGACCATAAAATAGGAGCTGTAACAGGGTGTAAGGACATGGCGAATTATATCATGCTTGTATTAGAGTTAGTAAACGTATCTGACAACTGCACCGAGGTCTAACAATGACCACTGGGTGAGCCGTAAGACTCCACGGCCGGGGTCACATGACTGTAGAGTCTCATCCGAGAGAATCGGATCGATTGTCCTAATGACACTTTGATCTGAATGTCTCCATAGTGTCATCTTCGCTCTCTCGGATGAGACAATCGGAGATCACTGATGGAGAACAAGATTACTGTATCTTTTACATTGTGTGAGTCCGCACAAATTGGACTACAATGGGATAATGGCCCGGTCAGACGTAACGACCGCAGTAGCGATCCTGATAACGACATGGCTCCCGGGATCGCTGATGAGTCATTATCGGTATCGCTACTTGGTATTCAAACACGCCGATCTATACAACGATATGTCCACCCTAGCGATTTCTTCAACGATATTGTTCAGTCGTTGTATTTCCTTCTCACATGCGTGCACGCATTATGTGTTGCCAACGATATCGTCGGTAAGGTGTCAAACACAGCGATACAGCGTTCCCAGCGGGAGCGCAACGACCAAAAAATGAACCAGGAGGCTGTGTAACGATTGCCGATCTCGCAGCAGGGGACCAGATCGTTACACCCTGTCGCACGTAGCGATGTCGTTGCTGAGATCGCTATTGCGTCACAAAAGTAACGATCTCGTTAGCGATCTCGGTATGTGAGACATACCCTTTAGAGTGCAGTCCAATGTTATCCATGCACCAATAGACTTGAATGGGTGAGTGATTTACAAGACAAATCACAGCAATCATGTTGAATGTGTGTGAGAAAAAACGTAGATCAGCACTGGCCTGTTACATATCATTTGTCTAAGTACTATCTGATAACTAAAAAATTGGATGGCTCTCATCTGATGTATGCGGTGGTGTGAGCGAGCCGAGACCATCACCAAACATGCAGTGTACATCGCTGTACAGACAGTGCATACACCGACAACTGCGCTCCATTATAAAAGTACAAATACCAGCATGGTATATACAGTCATCGTATCCATCGTGTATAACGTAGGTAATCAGCCAACACATTTCAGATTGCTGAATGCCAAAAGGACATCGAAACAACCTGGATCAATGTTTTCCACAAGTCATAGGGTTTGAGAGCTGTCGTAGCTGTGAGGGCATAGAGGTGATGGTCTACCACGGTGAATCATGTATGGGAGTATCCACATGAACCTGCCTTTATGTATAACATTTGGATATATAATCACCTATGAACACTGGGAGTTTAGGACTAGAGAAAGGAGTTATCCATGCTAATGAGGCTCAGATGGGAGAGAGTAATTAGAGGACAATGACCTGTAATGTCTTTTCTGACACCAGCTGGCAGGGCTGGAGTGATGTCACAGTATTTATTAGGGATTAATAGGGTCTGTGCAGTAAGTCACAGTGACAGGACGGCAACCCCAAATAATAGATGGAAATGAGGAGGGTGTGCTGTTATTAGACAGATTGGGAACCTTTAACAAAATGTCAGCACCCATTCTGAGATCCTTGCAGCCCACAGACGCCAACATGTGCTGCCTTTTTTATCTATATCATATGAATTCTTTCTGTGGATTTGCATTGCTATTTTTACCCATTTCAATGAAAAGGGTGGTAAAGGCTGGAATTAAGACATGTCATACATACACATTTTGCAGCTAATTTAGTCCTTTTCAGAATCGCTTAGATCCTTGTATTACCCATTTTCCTGCTTCCAACTCAAACACCAACTGTTTAGTTGCTGCCTAATATATGTAAGACATTGCCACAAGATAATCAATGCCACTTACTTTACCTCTCTAAATGTTATGAATGATTGAGAAGTATGTTTATAGTAATACATGTCAAGACCTCATTCAGGCATCCATGTTAAAGGTATATGTTCTACCAGTGATTTTCATGGATAGAACATGTAGCCATTATTTTCTATGAAACTTGTTCACACATCCATGCTTTTTTTTGGACCATGTCCTTGATCTATTGAGACCGGTGTTTTTGACAATGTGTTATGAGGGCTATGGGAAAGGGGGAAGGGAAACCAGAGCACCTGATCTGCCCCTCAAGCTAACGAACCCTGAACTAACCCCAACTCAAGGGTAATCCTGATGGTGGAGAGGCCTGAGTCTCCATCCTGGCCCTGCTTCTGTACATCCCTGAACTGATTCCAACTACCCCTCCCACCGGAGCTGTGAAGTAAAGGAACCCACAGATAAAGACAGGCAGGGGGAAAACAAAACACAAGCTCATAACACTAGCACACAGGGAGAATACAATAAGTAATAAGGGATAAAACAATAAGGAGTTAAAAATACAACAAGGAAGTTGTCACCAAACAAGTAGCAACTGTTACCAGATTACCGGAACACCAAGAAAAGGAGTCGTATACACATTTGCGTATTTTGCTGCGCTTTTTTGCGCGCACTTTTTGCCGCGTTTTTCGGCCGCGCAAAAAAGCGCAACAAGATACGCAGGTGCTTTCACACACTGCGCTTTCTTTACTCCAGAAAGCGCAGTGATGTCACAGAGGGGAGGAAAAATCCTGCTTCCTCCTGCCCTGTGTGACAGCCCCATTAGATTTCACAGCGTATTAATATACACTGTGAAATCTAAATTAAACAGAGGCAAATGTATGTAAAATAAAAAAGAATGAATACTTCACCTGTCCGACGCCTAATGGAGCAGCTGCGTAAACAATTGACATATCAATTCTTTACGCAGCTGCGCTTTCTCCCTGAAAACGCAGTGCGTATTTTTGCGCAATGTCTGCACTGCAAAGTGAATTTCACATTCACTTTGCTGGCAGACAAAAGGCCGTTTGCGTATTTTGAAAAGCGCGCGTAAAAAAGCGCAGCAAAATACGCAATGTGTGAATGCAGCCTTTATCTGTAAATCATATTATGCTGCATACCCATTTACATATAGTCTCAGATGCTCCTATACAGTAATGTAGCAACTATATTTTCCCTGTATTACCATTACTATGGGGCATCAGAATGGCCCTACTGTATAATAAGGTGATATTGTAATTAAGGCACCTTTCACATCAGCAGTACTTGAAATTCGCGGCAGATCCGGCAGCTTTGCCACATCTGCCGCGTAATGGCTGACTTGTGGCAAGCCCCATTCGTTCTCTATGAAACATGCGGTCACGTGTGGCAAGTGCGGTTTTGCAGGATCTGGCAGATCCGGCACTTGCAGCAGCGCAAAAATGCTGCTAGCAGTGTTTTTTTTCCCTTCGCCCCAAAAACCGGATCTGCACTTGCCACACGTGACCGCAAGTTTCATAGAGAATGAATGGGGCTTGCCGCAAGTCAGCCGTTACGTGGCAGATGTGGCAAAGCTGCTGGATCTGCCGCAAACAGCACTAAATGCAGATGTGAAAGGTGCCTTAGGGTGCGTTCACACAGTGCGTATTTGCTGCGTATTTTTACACGAGTGGTCTTGCAGTTTTTGTAGCCAAACCCAGGAGTGGCTGATTAAAACCAGCAGTGGGTGATTACATACAGAAGTGGAGCACTTGTTTCTATTATGGCCGCTTTACACGTCCCGATATCGTTGTCCAACGACGATATAAAGTCACGTGGTTCGTGCGATGGCGCCGATATCGTTCTTGCGTTGTGTAGTGTGAATGTGCAATTCGATGCAAGACAGAATGTAAAAACGATATCTGGGAAGAATTGTGCAGGCTTTCCAACTGTCCGATATTGGATGGACGATCTGGCAGGATCGTGCTGTGTGACAGCCCAACTACGATTTGGAGAGCACCTTCCCCTATTCACTCCAATGTTAAATGGTCGTTCCCTGGGTCGCTCGTACGAGGGGGCGTAGACATCGCAGTTGTGTTGCCTGCCGATATCTCCCTGTGTAACATCTCCTATGCGATCATGGATTACTGCCAAAAATGTGTGTGCTCCCGCGCCGTTGTATCCAATATCGGGACGTGTAAAGCTGTCATTAGACTTTTCCTTTGATTGCTCCACTCCTGGTTTTGGCTACAAAAACTGCAACAGAACTCGTGTACAAATACTCAGCAAATACTCAGTGTGCGAATGCACACTTATGGTACCTTTACACGCCGCTACTGGATGGTGGCAACAACCGGGTACTTCACGTGCACGAGCACGCACAAACGGTTGCAAACGGTAATCGCACCACCTTTACACGCCGCAACAAGGTGCGCTACGGTAGGTTACATCTATCTCTAGATACACCGCCGGGTGCCACAAGTAGCCATCTGTAGGTCACCTTACCTCATTTACACACCGCTACAACAAGCTAATATGGGCGGACATGGTGCAGCAGGGACAACACATAGGCGTGCCACAATTGTGGATTACGAGACGTCCGTACGCTGATAGGACAAAGCAATAACATCATGATTGGCCAGGCAGCGCAGGAGGCTGATTAATACATGACGCTCGAGCAATTGTGTAGTGTGACTGGTCAGCTCCTTAAATATGCCGCCCTATGCAGCGACTACCAATCGTAATGCAGGAGCTTCCTCCAATGATCGCTGAAGGGGGGTGGTTTCCCAGAGGCTGTGTCACGCCCCAGGTACATAGCATAGTGTAGAAACAACCCTTATGTTCCTTCTTTACACGCCGATACAGGTTGCTACCATCGGCTGGGTAACCACCTGTTTTAGGGCAGTGCTCTGAAACAGGTGCCACTACTGGCGGGTGGCTATAACCGTCTTCACACGCCGCTACCACGGGTTGAATTGGCGGTGCAAGATACATTTCTCTCATGTACCCGGTTGTTGCCACCATCCAGTAGCGGCGTGTAAAGGTACCATTAGATGTCATAATACAGTGATAAGTGTGGCTGATACTATCAGTGTCCTCAAACATTACGGCTGTGAAGGAACCTCTGCCAATTTCAGTCTAGAGCCTCGCAGTTTTCAGCTGCTGCACCACACCTTGGATCCTTGCTGTGGAGGTCTTCACAACAACTTTAGACTGACATGAAGACTCTTCAGGACAAATGTGGCATCCTTGTACATAAAATACATATAACTGACAGTTCAGACTATGGAAGCTCTATGATTTTCATCTGACAGTCTATACAAAAGCCCAGCAGTAGTGGAGGATGAACGCTTGTGATGTGAAGACAGACACAACAGTTCATAGTGACATCAAACATCACAGCATCCCGAGAAACAACGCTAAACCACTGTGACAGCGTGGAAATGAGTCTCATAAGGAACATGTAGTACAATTCTTTGTCAATTAAAATAACCTCTGCTTGTACATGAGAAGACATTATCCATTCTGACGCCTAAAGCCGAGCATAATACTATTCAGAACCAAGATGGCAAACCAGGCACAGCACGCACAGGTTGTATGAGAAATCCTCTCCTCTATTTTTTCCAAGATATTTTATTTTTATTTATTGCTCTATTTAAGGGTACCTTCTCACGCCACAACCAGCGGAGACTCTCTTGGTGGAGATATTCCGTCCTGGAATTATCGCCGCCAAATTTCCTCCTTATTGCGGCGTGTATTTCGGGAATTTGGAGGAGATAAATCCAGTGTCGCCTGTTTTCGATTTTACAGCACCAAAATAAGGAGGCAATTTGGCAGCGATAATTCCAGGACGGAATATCGCCGCCAAAAATGTCTCCGCTGGTTGTGGCGTGAGAAGGTGCCCTATCATCTTAGATAATTTTTTTTTTAGAACAAGATTCCTTTTTAACCACTTTATCGTATAATAGAGAGATAGCCCTGGGGTCCTTTAAAGGGAATCTGTCAGCAGGCTATGTAATCTGAGCGCAGCATGATGTAGTGGCAGGGTGCCTGATTCCAGAGATGTATCACTTACTGGACTGCTTGCTGTAGTTTTGATAGAATCTTTGTTTTGTCAGCTGTGGCCAAAAGTATTGACACCCCTGCAATTCTGTCAGATAATACTCAGTTTCTTCCTGAAAATGATTGCAATCACAAATTCTTTGGTATTATTATCTTCATTTAATTTGTCTTCAATGAAAAAACACAAAAGAGAATAAAGCAAAAAGCAAAACCTTGATCATTTCACACAAAACTCCAAAAATGGGCCGGACAAAAGTATTGGCACCCTTAGCCTAATACTTGGTTGCACAACCTTTAGCCAAAATAACTGTGATCAACTGCTTCCGGTAACTATCAATGAGTTTCTTACAATGCTCTGCTGGAATTTTAGACAATTCTTCTTTGGCAAACTGCTCCAGGTCCCTGATATCTGAAGGGTGCATTCTCCAAACTGCCATTTTTAGATCTCTCCACAGGTGTTCTATGGGATTCAGGTCTGGACTCATTGCTGGCCACCTTAGAAGTCTCCAGTGCTTTCTCTCAAACCATTTTCTAGTGCTTTTTGAAGTGTGTTTTGGGTCATTGTCCTGCTGGAATACCCATGACCTCTGAGGGAGACCCAGCTTTCTCACACTGGGCCCTACATTATGCTGCAAAATTTGTTGGTAGTCTTCAGACTACATAATGCCATGCACACGGTCAAGCAGTCCAGTGGCAGAGGAAGCAAAGCAACCCCAAAACATCAGGGCACCTCCGCCATGTTTGACTGTAGGGACCGTGTTCTTTTCTTTGAATGCCTCTTTTTTCTCCTGTAAACTCTATGTTGATGCCTTTGCCCAAAAAGCTCTACTTTTGTCTCATCTGACCACAGAACATTCTTCCAAAACGTTTTAGGCTTTCTCAGGTAAGTTTTGGCAAACTCCAGCCTGGATTTTTTATGTCTTGGGGTAAGAAGTGGGGTGAAAAGCGCTGGAATCCATTTTGTCATCCACTTCAGAATGGTTTTTGGGTTAGAAAAGAAGTAAGGATGGCTTCACACCCGGCAAATCCGATCCGGGGCTGTCAGGGATGAACCTGACAGCCCTGGACCGGATCAGCACACAGAATCGGAAGGCTAATATGCCCTCCGGTCCGGTGTGCAGCCGGACGCAGCTGCAGCTGCTAATCAGAACCGCCGTTCGCAGGGAGCTAGCCGCGGTCCTCAAACAGCGGCGTGCAGTGCAGGTGTTCGGATCCTGGATCCTCCCGGACCAGGGCAATCCGGCCTATAGGCTCCCATGTTAGGGAGTGCCAGATTGCCCCGGATTGCCCAGATCCGTGGGAATCCGGGAGAATCTGGGATACGGCAATTTGGGAAGAGTTTTCAAGCAACGTTTTTGTGTGCGGTGAGAAAAATCCGAATTCTCACAAATTCTTCCGGAGAGATGGAAACCGGATGGCAGAGAGCTGCCATCCGGCTCCATCCAGCCCCATAGGATACTATGGGGCCAAAATCCGGTCCGGGCTGTCTGGTTTACACCGGACAGCCCCGAACTGGACTCTGCCGTGGTGTGAAGCCATCCTAAGACAAACACACAGGCAGGTGTTAACCCTTTATCTTGTGACATTGAAACAAACAATGATTGGGGGTGATATCAACAGATTCACAATGGCTAATGACATCCCACCTGTCAAATCATGGGCAGTCCTATTCAATGTGTCCACAGTCCCTATTCTTCCTATAGAGCAGGAAAAATGAATGATTTAACAATATCCTCTTTTGTCTTGTTTGGGAAGCTGGAAATAAAGAATGAGCGCTACCTCCCCCAATAGCTCCTCAATAATAGACTTAACCAGCTTTTTATCTCTCTATTATCCTATCTGGTTTCCTAGTCACTGGGATATAGTATTAGTGAAGAACAGATTGGAGATTTTATTATAAAATACAAACCAATCTGTTAGCACATTTTACATACAGAATGAGGTATGTCTGTAAAGGTGCTTGTCCTCAAATAAAATTTCTTCTTTTGTAGAGGGTAATGTGACAGTCCATGGGAAAACAAGTGTAGAGCCTATGTAAATCAGTTGAAGTGCACTGGGGCGGGGTCACTGCATCTGGAATAGGCCTGGCTTTCTGAAGACTGGCACATTTGATCTCAATAAAAAAGAGCCAGTTTAAAGAACTAATTTCAGAAATAACAGTAATGACCTATACACAGGACAGATGATAAATGTACGGTCGCTTGGTTATCCATTCCTAATAACACAATGATCTAAAAAATGGGGATCCAAAAGTCTCCTATGTGAATTGAGCAGTAACTATTAGGCACTCCAGATAAATAGCAGTGGCTGCACAATACAGCTCCATGCCAACCTGGCACTGTCACTTCAAAAGAAAGTCATTTCAGTCCAGAGGCAGAAATAGGCAAATTTCACACACAACTCCAAAAATGAACAAAATTGTTGGTACCTTTAAACAAATTGTGGGTAAACAATTTGTTTCAAGCATGTGATACTCGTTCAAACTCTCCTGTGGTAGGTAACAGGTGTGGCCCATATGAAAATCACATTGTTGAAATATAATCAATCTCAAGGCTACAAGTCCATCTCCAGAGATCTGTATATATTCATCTGTCCCCACTACGCAATATAATCAAGAAATTTACAACCCATGGCACTGTAGCTAATCTCCCTGGATATGGATGTAAGAAAATTGATGAAAGGTTGCAAAGCAGTATAGCCATGATGGTGGATAAACAGCTCCAATCAAGTTCCCAATGAATTCAAGCTGTCCTGCAGGTTCAGGGCACATCAATGTCAATGCAAACTATTCATCAATATTAGAATGAAATGCTACTGCAGGATAGCCACTGCTGACAAAGAGACATAAAAAATGCTAAGCCAAAATCCTCCTTGGAAAGCGCCTTGTGGAGAAGCACCTTGTGGAGAGATGAGACTAATATAGAGCTTTTTGTTAAAATACATAATTCTACTGTTTACCAGAAATGGAACAAGGCCTACAAAGAAAAAAAACAAATATGGTGTAGGTTTAAAGATGTTTTTGGTTTGTTTTGCTGCCTTTGGTACTGTGTGCCTTGACTGTGTGCAAAGCATCATAAAATTGGAAGATTAGCAAGGCATTTCGGGTCACAATGTAGTGCCCAGTTCATAAAGCTGCGTTTGCGTCCTAGGTTATGGGTCTTCCCGCGGGACAATGACCCCAAATATACTTAAAGAAGCCCCCAGAACTGGGTCGGTCTTTACTTCCTGGATTAGGCTTTTGTACTCCTCTCGAGTGGCCAAGATTAAGGTGAACCGGAAGGTCTCCCGGGGTTTTAATTTGTCCAGGGGTACTAGGCAGGGGTACCCACTTGTCGTCGCTGCTCTTTGCAGTGGAGCCATTGGCAGCTAGGATACGGGCATCAGACAGGGTGAGGGCTTTCAATATGGTGTAATGGAGAAAATTGCTCTATACGTCGACAACATTCTATTGTTTTTGAAGAATAGTGGTCAGGGTTAAACAACATTATGGGAATAATTGAATGTTTTGGTGCCTTGTTGGGCCTACAGATCAATTGGCATAAGACGTGCATTCTGGCGGTGGACAAAGAATTGAGGGACGAGGATTTAGCAGATAAAGGCAGACAGCTTGAAATTTTGCAGCAATTTAAATATTTGGGGATATGGATTTCGCTCCCCATATCACGATTTGTTGAACTAAATTTGGAGAAATTCAAAAGCAAGGCCGGGCATTGTGTAAATTGCTATTATCAGTGGTGGGTCGCATTAATTTAATTAAGATGGTGCTAATTCCACAGCTGATGTACGTAATGCATAGCGCCCTGGTCTGACTTCAGAGGAAGCGATTCCATAAAATAAATACTATTTTTAGAGAATTAGCTTGGGGGAAAAAGCAATCAAAAATTAAAATGGAAATTCTGCAGAGGGGTAAGGAAGAAGGGGGCTTAGCACTACTGAACCCATGGGTGTACTACATAGCGGTGCAGGGACAGCACTTCAGAGGTTGGAGAGAGGAGGAATGTGTGGGTCAACGCATAAGATTCTGCGCCATTTGATGGGGAGTTCAAAGTTATTTCAAAGTTTGGAGGATGGGAAATTTAGGCGACTAGGTGTGGAACTTCCTTCGCTGGGATTAATAAACAAGGTATAAAACTGCATTAAAGACTTTAGGGGAGTTGATGGTCTGACTATATATTCACCATCTGGAATAACAAGAACCTGGTTGAAATGAATAAATTGCGATGTTTTATAAATTGGAAAGAGAAGGGTGTGCAGTATATGTGTCAACTACTGGAGGGGGCTCGAACCGGTGGATGCTAATGCCCGCCTCCCTGAGTGAGATATCACCGCCCCCCCGCACCTGCAGCATTACGGCGCCTCTGCTCTATTCCTTAGCTGTGGGCATAGATGTACGAGTTGAGCAGTCAGCCAAACACTGTGCAGCAGCCGGGCCCTGATTGGCTAGTGGTTGCTGCGCTGTGATTGGCCTGGCTGATTCACTGTGATTGGCCGATGGCTCCGCTCGTACAACTACGCCCACAGCTGAGGAAGAGAGCAGAGGCGCCGTAAAACTGCAGGTGGGGAGCGGACCAGTGAGCAAAGGGTGTGTGTGTATGTGGGTTGCATGGGGATGATGATGGGGGACACAGTATTGGGCGCTGCATGGTGGGGGCTGCAAGAGGAGAAGGACGGTGGGGGCTGCAAGTAGAGGAGGACAGTGGGGGCTGCAAGAGGAGGAGGATGGTGGAGGCTGCAAGAGGAAGACAGTGGAGGCTACAAGAGGAGGATGGTGGGGGCTGCAAGAGGAAGATGGTGGGAACTGCAAGGGGTATATAATGGGGGATACATTATTGGGGCTGCAAGAGAATGATGTGGATATTGTGCTTTGCAAGAGGATGATGGGGGCTGCAAGGGGATGATGGGGATACCATATTGGGGGCTGCAAGGGGATGGAAAAATAAGACATCCCCTGAAAATAAGACGTAACACATCTTTCAGGGAAACGAAACAGGGTACTAACTCCAACCCTTCTCCATAGCCTCGCCCCATATGCCACTCTCTTCCCCTCTTTCCCCCCCCCCCCCCCCCCACCCGCCGGGCCTCCGACAAATGGTCTTGCATGAAGCCGGTCCCTGATACAAAACAGGTTGGGAACCACTGATTTAGTGAATCCTGCTTTGAACAGGGGTTAGGACCAGATGACCCAGCAGGTCCATTCTAACTCTACCATTCTATGATTCTACATGTAGCACACTAGTAAAGCCCCTTTTCGTTTACAATAATCTCTGGGGGCAGATTCTTGGGGAGATCTGTGTTCGGTCCATAGATATTAACAGTTCATTTACATGTCAAGAAAAATATGTATTTCTCTGGAATAATACATCGGTTTGCAGATATTAAGGTTTCAATTTATTAATCTTCTATGACCTACATGCCCATATAGACGATTTAGGAGGGTTGATCCTACTACCGTGTTTCCCCGAAAATAAGGCGCACGCTGAAAATAAGGCGCAGTGGAGGATGTAGCCAGGGTGCTTAATATAAGGCACGCCCCGAAAATAAGCCGTGGCAGGCAAAAAAAAATCATACTCCCCTGCCACTGCCATCATTGTTCCTCCGTTCTCCTCCGGAGCTTACCGCTGCCACTTCATGTCACCCGGTGTGTACATAGCCGCGTGCCGCAGATGTACGATGGCAAGCCATCAGCCGATTAACGAGGCTGCTGGCGCCTGATTGGCCGCGGCATTACCGTACATCTCCTGCATTGAGGTCATCCGCGCCGCTCAGCGTAGATGTAACGTAATGCCGCGGTCAATCTGATGCGAGCAGCCACCTGATTGGCTGATGGCTTACCATCGTACATCTACGGCGCCCGGCTACGTACACACCGGGCACCGGGTGACATCAAGCGGCGGCAGGCTCCGGTGATGTGTCTGACTGTGTGTGCTGTGTGTGAGTGACTGTGTGTGGCTGACTGTGTGTGTGTGTGTCTGTGGCTAGAGGGATAGTGGAGGATGATGGGAAGCTACAGAGGGATAGTGGGGGATGATGGGGGGGCTACAGAGAGATAGTGGGGGATGATGGGGGGGCTACAGAGGGATAGTGGGGGATGATGGGGGGGCTACAGAGAGATAGTGGAAGATGATAGGGGGCTACAGAGGGACAGTGGAGGATGATGGGGGACTACCGAGGGATAGTGGAGGATGATGGGGGCTACAGAAGGATAGTGGAGGATGATGGGGGACTACAGAGGGATAGTGGGGGATGATGGGGGGGCTACAGAGAGATAGTGGAGGATGATGGGGGGCTGCAGAGGGATATTGGGGGATGATGGGGCTGCAGATGGATGATGGTTATGCTGGTTTGTGATGATGACTGCTGTACAGTATATAATAAATGTTTTTTTTTTTTTTTTTGCTCCTCAATAAATGTGAATTCTTCATGGAGATAAGACACCCCCTGAAAATAAGACATGGTGCAACTTTTGGAGCAAAAATTAATATAAGACGGTGTCTTATTTTAGGGGAAACAGGGTAACAGATTCCCTTTAACTTTCCAACTGAAGTGATGACAGTTTTAGTGGTAATATTTTTAGTGGAAAGATTACAGGTTAATGCATTCACAATAAAAAAAAAGGAAACAAAGCAATTTAATTAGAAAGTTTCTACCAAGCCATTCCGGTCTCTTAAGCTGTATCTGCTTCGTGAATACAGGAAGGGACCTATCCGTACTGTACAGGATAATGGTGGTGTAATGAGATAATAAAGCCTGCAGGGAGGTCAATACTGTAAATGTATCCATACCAGCTAAGCGCATTATAGATCCACAGCCCATTCAGAGAAATCATTACTGCTGACTACCCACAGATATCACTACAAATGGTCTGGGTATCTGTGCGCGTGTATCAACCCTTCCTGCAATATACCATAGCGGGCTTAGCATTCAGCATTATTAATAATGCTAGACAAACATATGTATACTAAATAGGTGACCTAGTTTGTAACAGAATATGTGGAGCTGCAGCATAAGCGAGGAGAGACTCCATCATAGTCAAGTATTTGGTTCACCTGTAGATGATAAGCCGTGAGGACGGGTTAATCTTCGCCTCTGTACCAGTCTGTTGTTACTTCATTTTATATATAATGTGTATGTAACACCTTTCCCATGTACAGCCCGCAGGAATCAATGCTGCTTTAAAAATGAATAAAAAATAATCATGATACTCGCTGTACAGGTGCAGAGCACTGTGCCACCATAGTAAAGGGTTAATCTTGAATATTACCATAGACGTAAGCCTGACCTAGTAACATGCAGACCCTCCCCCTGCGTCTCTCAATGCTTGATGAGCAATAGATATGCTCAATGAGGGGCCGTATCTACGCAGTGGGGATTTCGCCTACCGTTGGTTCATTTATCTCTGCCATGGTGTCCATTATGCTATAACCATACTATTAGGTCAACCCCCTGCAAGCGAGGAGCCGAAAAACAGGGCACAAGGGAAGCGAAAAGATGCTCTCAAGGGGGGCTCCTCTCTCCTGTCTGGACTCCAGAGATGAAAGTGGAAACATAAAAATTAACAGTTTGATGCAAAATACGGAGGAATGAAGAGTATTACACAGGGTACAGCTACACACTGCACAATAATAGTAATTCTGACAGAGCATTAATAACACATCACCATGTGTGGACATCGGGAAAAGGTTACAGGGAGCTGACCCGTTATATGCTGGGTATCTGCACTGAATTCCTGTTCAGAATATGACCTAACATTTAATGGGCATCTGATTATGTGGAAATACATTTTTTGGTTCCTTTGGCAGCTTCCTTGAGAATGAAGTGTAACATTCTGCACAGTTTAGGCCGGCTTCACATTAGCGTTCACCGCAGCTGCGTATTGCGGAGGGCGAACGCAAGCCAACCGCAAGCACCGCCCATCCCTATGTTTAACATGGGGACGCACGGTGTATGCGGATGGCCATGCGTCCCCATTGTCCTCCATGTTTGATTTTTATGCATGCATACATTCGCGTCCGCACCGAATCTGCAACATGTTGCGTACAGGTTGCAGATTCTGTGCGGCCGGGAATGTTTATTTTGTGCGCAAGCCTCTGCATGCATACAAATGAAACATGGAGGACAATGGGGACGCACGGCTATCCGCACCCGACTGCATACACTGTGCGTTCCCATGTTAAGCCACGTGCACACGTTCAGTATTTGAGTTTTTTACCTCAGGATTTGTAGCCAAAACCAGAGTGGATAATTAAATCCAGAAGTGGTGCAGGTGTTTCTATTAAGGTACCTTTTACACGCCGCAACCGCGGCAAGAAATCTGACTGGCAATCTGTTGCACCATCGCCGTGAAATTGCCTCGCAATTGCGGCGTGTAATTGGGGAATTTGGCAGCAATAAAAAAGGTTACCCTTGGTTCCGATTTCACAGCACTGCTCCAAAATCAGAGGCAATCATGAAGGCGACATTCCCGGCTTTTGGCGTGTGAACAGGCGATAGGGATGGAATCTGCGTCCCCTATTGATTTCCCAGAGGCGTGCCACAGCATGCTGGAGTCTGCACCCCATCAGCGATGATTGGTGGTGGCTATTGTGTCTCCATTGGCTGTCACTTGACACCACGCCATATTTGAACAGCTGTCCATTCACACCACACAATGGCAATGGCATTGTGTATTAGCCAGCCTTCCTGTGCAGGCTGGCCAATCATAAAGCTATTGTGTTGTCTAATCAGCGTGTTTGGGGCGTGGAATACACCAGTCTGTCACGCCTATGTTCTTGCGGCGCTAACCATGTACGCCCACATTCCTTTGGGGATTGCGGCGTGTGAAGCAGCGACAGGAGTCTACCGATGTTTCCCGCTGATGGTGTGGCAACGACCAGGGCGTCACGTCGCCTTAGGTTGAGGACGAATTGCAGCGTGTAAAAGCGCCTTCGGCGATCTGAAAAGATGATGGGAGTATAGGTGTATCACGGTCCACCGCTGCTCCAGGGCTTAAAAAACTCACCAAAGAGTCAGTCAGATTTCCATCCTTTATTCTCCTTTTCCTACGCGTTTCGGCGCCCCACCTGAGGAAGGTGCCAGACTAGGCGCCAAAACGCGTAGGAAAAGGAGACTAAAGGATGGAAATCTGACTGACTCTTTGGTTGAGTTTTTTAAGCCCTGGAGCAGCGCGACCGTGATACAACTATACTCCCATCATCTTTCTGGATTATAACCACTGTTCAGTGGTCGGTGGAGGTCCTGCAGCAGCTTGGAATAATATTTCCTAAACGCCTTCAAACCAGTTGTGGGGATCACAACTGCATCAGGTGAGTGGCTTCCCAGCACCACCCCATTACGATTAGTGTCACTAGTGATAGGGCACTATTGCGTCTCTTGTCCCCCACCCTTTTATATTCGGCGATCTGAGGCAGCCAAGAAAAACGTGCACGCGCATGTTAGATTGCCCCCTATCGCCGCCAAAAGTTGCGGCGTGTAAAGGTACCCTTAGACTTTTCCTCTGATTGCTCCACTCCTGGTTTTGTCTACAAATCCTGAGGTAAAAAACTCCTCAAATACTCAGTGTGTGCAAGTGGCCTCAAACATAGGGATGGGTGGTGCTTGCGGTTGGCTTGCGTTCGCCCGCCGCAATACGTAGTAACAGCGAATGCTAATGTGAAGCCAGCCTAAATGGCTCAAGCTGCTACTCAGAGGAAAGTTAGGGAATTTGTGGAGATTCCAATAGTCAGACCCCTATCAATTAGGGAGTGATGGCATATTTTGATATTTCTCACCCATTCTAAAATGACCTCTCACCATGTCAGTGAGACAGCGACATATTTGGTAAGGCAGAATGAACAATAGCTTAGAGCAGGGTTCAAGAAATGCTTACGGTAAATAGAAAAGGGGTTCCTCTGTATTTTTGATTACCAGCCAGGTAAAACTAGGCAACTGGAGGTGGGTGGCAGCCCGTAGTTGCATGCTGTACCTGAGCTGGTGACCAAAACACCAACAGAGCCCCATGTCACATTGTGACATCAAAAAAGCCTTTTTTTTTCCCATTTTCCAGACTTTAGACTAGCTTTATTCACAGTAACAACATTGAACAAAAAAAGCAGCAAAATCCGCATTAAAAAAACGCTGCAAAAACACCAAGAGACCACCAACTTATCTGTGCAGATCTTTTAAACATGGTGCGGATTTTGGACATCACAAATCCACGGCACATATTCTACCGGCACATAGCCTAAGAAGGCAGAATACTCACAATGTACATAAGAAGATGCCAATGAGTGGTGTGGTGGAGTTATACACAGCTCAACAATATGAACACTGCTACATCTACCATAGTGAGAACAAGGATTATAGCAAAATAGAACCAAGCAGCCCAGTAAGTGACACATTACTGGAATCAGGCTCTCTGCCCGTACATTATGCTGCTTTCAGATTCCTTAGCTAAAGTTGCTGACAGATTCCATTTACATGCCACCATCAATCAATGACAATTGCATTTTAATAGTGTGATCGCCGTTGCTCCTCCAATCGGTCCTCTGCAATACAGCCGGGGGCCTGATGAAGGCCTCCATCCCTATTATGCTGGTCCTCATATGAAGCCAGCCATCATAAGAAAACATCAGTTCAACTACCATATGTATGGAATACTATAGTATATAGTATGACCAGTGAAATGATCATGATCAGGACTTAAAAATAAATTGAAAAAAATACAAAAAAGTTTGGAAACATTTAAAAATAAAACATTCATTTTCAATCACCCCCTTTTCCTCGTTTTAAAGTTAGGTCTATTGAAATCTAAAATTATTAAAACTACACAATAAATGCACCAAATTTGTGTTTTTCAGTCTCTGCACTTATGCCAAAAATGTACGGTAAATAAATAAAAAGCGATCAATAAGTCATATTTATCCCAAAATGATATTAATAAAACCATCAGAGCACGGCACAAAAAGCAAGAACTCAAGCAGCTCCATAGAAATAGAAAGAAAAGTCCGACACTCAGAAAATGACAAAACAACCACATTTTTTTTGCTTGCAAAAGTTTTTATTTTTTTATAAAAAAATATAAAAATAGACAAGTTTGGTATCACTATGGTCTTACTGACATGAAAGTCATGTTTCCAGGTAGATTTTACAGTACAATAAATGCCTTAAAGACACCCAACGGGAGAATTCTTTTGCAATTTTATTACACTTGGATTTTTTTTCCAGTACTTGATGTATGGTGAAATGAAAAACTACAACTGGTGCCACAAAAAAATAAAAGTCCTCATATGGCTATGTTCACTGAGAGTTTATGGCTCTTGGAAGAAGGGAAGGAAAGAATGAAAAGGCAAAAAACAGAAGAAAATTGATCAGTCACAAATGGGTTAGAAGAGTTGGGTAACTAATCTGTTCTAAATATGGAGTAGTCATTAGTGTGGGTGTGGAAGGGAGCAATAGACCCTGGGACACACTCAAAGGGATCGTCTAAATCCACATATAAGTGCTCGGAGTGAGCAATAGATCTGGTTTCCATAAATCTATTGTGATGTGGGATGTGGTGGCTCTGGGCCAGATACGTTCCCATTATCAAGCACTTATGTGGTTTGGGACTAAACGTAGGTGTAGTAACAAAATACAACACACTTTCACTGCTAAATTAACTCTTAGGGTACTGTCTCACCTGGCCATATCGGCAGCGATTTCATAGGCAACACAGGGGCGTGGCCTATCGCCGCCGACAGCGCCGGTGCGTCGCCTAATGTAAAGAGGCGATGTCGGCGCTAACAATCGCCTTAGATTGGTCGCCTGGTTTCTTAGCACTGCTCTGAAACCAGGCAAGCACTCTGGGGCAATGTGTACACAACGCCCCATGTAACATGGCGATCGCCGATGTAACTGGCGATGGGAGCCATAGGCTCCCATGTTACAGGATCGCCGCTGGGGTTTGTGGACACCCCAGCGGCGATGGCGCCTGTAACGTCGGCATTGCGTCGTTGGAGGTATCACCGTGTGTAAAGACGCGACGGCGACGCTGGCGGGGCGCCAAAAACGTGCATCGCCGCCGATATCTCTAGCGAGATGTGACGGTACCCTTAGGCTAGCGTCACATTTGCGTCTTGACCCTAGCCTGGCGTATCCGCCCTAAACGTAGTGCCAGGCAAGCATGGCACATAGCATTACCTGCCGTTAACCCTATGCACTGAGGCTAAAATGTTCTACGTTTTCAGCACTTCCGACAGGCTAGGGTCATGACGCAAATGTGACCCTAGCCTAAGGGTATGTTCCTCCGATCCTGGATGCAGTATCTCCTTTACTCTGGTGACATCGGGGAACTTGGTAAGAGAATGCTGCTGCTCATACCAACGGTGAGCGTTCGGGGCACGGCTGCTTTTCCCTGCATTCTGCCAGATCGGCCGCAAATTACCGCAGATGTGAAAGCAGCCTAGCTATCATTTCAGAAGAACTTGCAGCACAATGCCTGTCTGCCTCTAGCTTGTCCTTCCTTGTTCTTCCTACGTCCTCAGCACTTTCCATACAATCTTATAAGTACTAACTGTCAGCTCCTATCTGAATAATGGCAAAATCTGCTTCACTGAATACAAATTTTACTGCTGAAATGAAAGTCGAACATCAATCCAGGAGGAGAAAGAATGGAATGTTTCTTATAATACAGATGATAAAGTTGCAGAAGATCGATAACATCTGAGGCATCTTTGACCTACAGTCCCCGCAGCCTCTCCTCACAACTACAATCTATCAAAATCACAACTCCCCACCAGTGCCCTTGACCCGCTCCCATCCCACCTCACTCCCAGTCTCACCTCTGTCTTTATCCCAACCCTAAGCCATCTGTTCAACTGATCAGTTACTACTGGCCTCTTCCCCTCATCCTCCAAACACGCCTTGATCACACCCATCCTCAAAATGCCCTCCCTCGACCCATCATCTGTTTCTTGCTATTGCCCAATATCACTTCTCCCCTTTGTCTCAAAACTACTGGAACACCACATCCATCTTGAACTGTTCTCCCACCTCTCCTCCTCCTCCTCTCTCCTTGACCGCTTGCAATCTGGCTTCTGACTGCACCACTCCACCGAAACAGCCTTAACCAAAGTTACCAACGACCGCCAAGAGCAAACGACACTATTCTGTCCTCCTCCTCCTTGACCTATCCTCTGTCTTCGACACTGTTGACCATTCCCTCCTGCTACAGATTCTAGAATCTCTTGGTATCACTGGCGTGGCCCTCTCCTGGATCTCCTCTTATTTAACTGACCGGACATTCAGCATCTCCCTCTCCCACACCATCTCTTCACCTTACCCCCTTTCTGTCGGTGTCCCCCAAATCTCAGTTCTTGGACCCCTTCTTTTCTCCACCTACACCCTCGGTTTGAGACAGCTAATCGAGTCCCTTGGTCTTCAGTATCACCTCTATGCTGATAATACTCAAATCTATCTGTCCGGACGTGACATCACCTCCTTGTTATCCATTTTTCCACAATGTCTGTCTGCAATCCCATCTTTCTTGTCTGCTCGTTTTCTGAAATTGAGCATGGACAAAACAGAATTCATAATTTTTCCCCAAACCCACTCTCTCCCCCCCCTCCCCCCACCCGACCTTTCCTTCATTGTCAACAGCTGCTCCCTTTCCTCTGTCACCCATACTCGGAGCCTCGGGGTAATCCTCGACTCCACCCTTTCCTTCAAGCCACATATTCAAGCCCTTGCCACCTCCTGCCAACTCCAACTCAAAAACATTTCCCGGATCTGTTCATTCCTCGACCTCGAAACTGCAAAAGCACTTGTCCATGCCCTCATCATCTCCCGCCTCAATTATTGCAACCTCCTTGCTTACCGGCATCCCCTCTAGCACTCTTGCACCACTCCAATCTATCCTAAAGTCTGTTGCCCGACTAATCCACCTGTCTCCCCGCTATTCCCCAATCTCTCCTCTCTGCCAAGCCCTTCACTGGCTCCCCATTTCTCAGAGGTCCCGGTTTAAAAGACTAATTACGATCTTCAAAGCCATTCACAATCTGTCTCCTCCGTACATCTGTGACATGGTCTCCCAATACCTACCTGCACGCAACCTGCGCTCCACTCACTATCTCCTCTTCTGTTCTCCCTTATCTCTTCTTCCCACAACCGCATACAAGACTTTTCCCGTGCATCCGCTATACTCTGGAACTCTCTGCCCCAACATATCAGACTCTCACTGACTCTGGAAACCTTTAAAAGAAACCTGAAGACTCACCTCTTCCGACAAGCCTACAACCTGCTGTGAGCCTCGGTCCACCAAATCACCGCACGACCAACTCTACCCTCTCCTAATGTATCCTCACCCGTCCCCTCGTAGATTGTGAGCCCTCGTGGACAGCATCCTCTCTCCTTCTGTACCTGTATACCATATGCTGTCCATGTACCTTGTACTTGTCTTTGTATACCCTTCCACATGTAAAGTGCCATGGAATTAATGGCGCTATACTAATAGTATTATTATTATTTATCTATGTGTGTACTCTTAATTTATGAAATTAAAACAGGTACTATTTAAGGTGGCTGTATACATTTGATATCCTGCATAAGGCTATTCCTAAAAGTGCATGTGTCCATACCAGAAGGAGGGAACGAAGTCACTGCTGGGCACCCCTGTCTGTATTTCTTGAGATCCAACTATCAGGCTGCTAAAATTCAACATGCCTGATTCTCCAAATATATATTTTCTGAGGAAACTACAAGCAGTACAATACACATTAGATGGTCAGCCAGTCCTCCTGAATTTATCGGGTTGGCCGAGGGTTGGTGTAAAGCCTCAATCAGACAGCATTCATTTTACACGTATCAAACGGTCCAAGTGTCATCAGTGTGTTGGATCGGCGTTTCGTCAGGATCAGTTTTTACCATCACTGTTTTATCAGTGATGGAAAAATAAATAAGTAAATTGCACTTATCTATTACGTTATTAATCATGGATATTAGATTGTACACTGATGCCAGCTGTGTGGCATGTGGACAGCCTCATACACTATAATGGGTAGATTTTCTATCCGTGAAAAACAGACGTCTGAATGCGGCCTGATACGTATGATCACCATTACGATCAGTTCCTTTTAGATATTATTACCATATTTTTTGGTCATAATTATCACTTATTGTACATCAAAATAAGCTCATGAAAATAATTGAATGCAGTATAAGTCAAATAGATCAGAGATATCATATATGTCTAAAATCATCAGAGAATACAGACATGTTTTCTATCCATTGTTATGTCTGGGGCAGGATTCTTGTCCTCTCTGATTGACATAAGCCTATAATAAAATCAAGCCAGGCTCAGTACATACACGTCCAAACATCACAAATATGCACTACTGGGTATTATAACCTTGGACGGGGTAAAAGGATTAATATCATCTGTAAGAATGAGTCAACATATGTACATAATATGATTCCGTAGCACGCCAACCTAACCACACATACCAGTTCCCCGTAATTTGTCTCCACCGGCATCATCAAGTTGTCCTAAGTGGAGATCGGAGGTTTTATCCCATCAGCAGACATTGACCAAAATCAGACTCATAAACAAGTTCAATAACGGAAATGTGTCAGCAAAAAATTAATTATTATTTAAATCAAGATTTGATAATAAATGTTGATTTTTTTTTTCCCCCCCAAATTTTCATATCACTGTCTTTATTAAAGTTTTTTCTCCATGTTGTGTGAAACCCAACAAAGAGGCAGCTGCACGCCCAAATAAATGAAAGCACCACTCCGGAGGGGGTTCAGCGCTGGAGTGGTGCTTTAAATGTAAAGGGGCCGTCACACGCGTCAATATCACTGTCAGGGTACCTTTACACACCGCTACTGGCGGGTGGATACAACCAGCTACATGCTACAAATATAGCTTGCATCGGCAATTCACCCCGTAGTAGCGGCGTGTGAAGACGGTAGTAGCCACCCGGCAGTAGCGGCACCTGTTTCCGAGCACTGCTCTGAAACAGGTGGCTACACAGGCGATTGTAGCGAGCTGTATCGGCGTGTAAAGAAGCAACAGAAGGGGTGTGTCGACACCAGGCAATGTACCTGGTATGTAGCTGGGGCGTAACACAGGCTCCGGGATACCGCCCCCCTTCAGCGATCATTGGTGGAAGCTCCTGCGTTACGATTGGTAGTCGCTGCATAGGGAGGCATATTTAAGGAGCTGACCAGTCACACTACACAATTGCTCGAGCGTCATGTATTAAACAGCCTCCTGCGATGCCTGGCCAATCATGGGTTTCTTGCTTTGTCCTATCAGCGTACGGACGTCTCGTAATCCACAATTGTGGCACGCCTATGTGCTGTCCCTGCTGCAGCAGGTCCGCCCATATTAGCTGGTTGTAGCGGTGTGTAAATGAGGTAAGATGAGCTACAGAAGGTGACTTGAGACACCCGGCGGTGTATCCAGAGATAGATGTAACGTAGCGTAGCGCACCTTGTGGCGGCGTGTAAAGGTGGTGAGATTACCGTTTGTAACCGTTTGTGCGTGCTCGTGCATGTGAAGTAGCTGGTTGTATCCACCCGCCAGTAGCGGCGTGTAAAGGTACCCTTAATGTCGCTGCTGCACGTGACGTTGCAGCGATATTGACGCGTGTGACATGGTATATCAACCAGCGATAAATCGCTGGTTGATAGTCACCAGGTTTTCGGACAGGACCGAAAACCTGGCGATGGTCGCCCGGTGGACACGCGATCAGTCAGCTCCCAACGCCTCTCAGCAAGCGCTGGGAGCTGGTATCTATGGTAAACTGCGGGTATCTAGGCAGCGCGCGCTGCCTAGATACCCGATGTATACCTTGGTTACCAGCCTTCTCCGCTCACCGGAGTTACTAGTTACCCACTGTGTACCTTGGATACCAGCAGGTGAGAAGAGAAGGCTGGTAACCAAGGTATGCATCGGGTATCTAGGCAGCACGCGCTGCCTAGATACCCGCAGTTTACCTTGGAGACCAGCTTGCTCCCGCTAACCGCAGCCTGGCAGCGGGAGCAAGACATCGTGGAAACTATATTTAAATAATTTCCACGATGTCGCTGGTCCACTGTTAGCTGGTGAGTCTTCCTGTGTGACAGCTCATCAGCGATCAGCCATCAATGTCGCCAGCGATCAGATTGCTGACGACATTGACGTGTGTGGCGGGGCCTTAAGTCTCTGGTCTTATACTCACCTTCCAGCGTCTTCACCATTCACGGACACAGCTCCAGTCCCAATGTGATCTTGGCCAGAAGTTACATTACAAGAGCTCAATGCATCACTATGAGAGCCAGAATGGGGCCAGAACAAGGCTCTCACACAGTTGTGACCTCCACCACGGTCCATGAAAGACTGGAGCTGCTGGCAGGTCAATAAATCCCCACAGACCGTTGATGAAAAAAAGTACTGTGGCGCCACTGTGGCCCGGTCGCCACTATTAGTTTGTGGCAATTGGGATCAGTAAGTCCAGTCACCCACAAACACACACCCTGGTCCCAGAGCAAGCGAGTGAACCCAGGTAGTAGGATGGCTCAGGCAGCTGTGGGACAATGGGGGAAAACAGGTGGTGGGTGGGAAGTGAGCAGGAAGCAGTCAGGGAAAGGAGAGGACAAAGGGGAAACACAAGGGGAAGTGGGCAGTCAGTCAGAGGAGGACTAGGGACAGAGAAGATAGAGAACACGGATCTGGAGGCCTGAGCTAAAATGAGGCCTACCCCAGGTCCCAGGGCTACAGACTGCATACAGACGGAAGGAGTCCTAGGGGCGCTGGCAGTGAGCGATCCATCCGCGCGCCCAAATCAGCTGTGAAGTAGAAGGACAGGGCGAGAACCAGGGGCCCGGCCTTAAGGTGGCTAGGAAGCTTCAAGCCCCAAACACAGAACCCGGGAGGGCCGTGGGATCTCTATAACCCGTGGCCAACTCTTGATACAGCGCAGGAAAGGCAGCCGTACTAGGGCCATGGGACCCCGCAAGTCGCCCAACGAAGGCCCGTGGCTGCTGGACCGGGGCTCTGCGTGTGGAGGCGCGTGCAGGGAGGAGGAGAGTAGGCAGTGCTGAGAGAGGACCCCAAAAGGAAGGAACACAAAGGGGGTGTACTTGGCAAGCCATCCTGGTTGCCAAGGACTACCAGAGCCACCACTGTACTTGCTTGTAACCTGAAGTGCCTGACGAGAGAAGCCAAGTAAACCGGGTTGAAATTCAGCATTGTGTCAGAGTGTTGATTTAACGGCTGAGGAGAGGTAGACTGGAACGCCGTGCAGGAAGCAGGAGCCTGCCTGAGAGTGTCCCTGATGCAGCTCCGCAACCAGCTCAGCCCCGCTAGCTCTCCATCACCCCAAATCACCTTAACTCCAGTTGCCCTGGGGACCCGCTCTTCCCGTGGGGAGCTATACCCTCACAGCTGCAACTCCATCATCCCAAGAGGTCCCGGACCGCAGCAGCGGCCCCTTCCAGCCGCCTTCCACGGGTGGCGTCTTCTTTTTACCCCTTTTCAAATCCCCCTTTCTACTGATCGCCCGACAGGGGATCAGGGACTGGATCACGCCACCGTGACAGCATCCCTACAGCCCCAACGAAGTCGAGAGGGCCCAGTTCTGAGTACCGCACGGCCCCCGCTGGGGCGAGTCAGTACCACTCCAGCAGTGCAATAAAAGAACCTCCTGGCGTGATGATTTAAGTAATACCTACATACCTTCCTTCCCAGCACAGCACTCCTGCTGCGCCCCACATGCCAGAGGCTGCATACCCCACATGTTGTTTAACCAATCACTAGCCTAGAGATCTTGGACCATATTGTTAATTGCATGAACAGTGTAGTTGCCTCTATGCAGGGTTTCACATAACTTGGACTTTCTAAAATAAAAAAAAAACATTTTGCAATTATCATCACAGAGAGGATTATAATACCATAGGTTCTATCATTTGCAATAAGTAACATCACAGCTCACCTCCACCCCCTCCCTGCCTTCACAATGACCTTTGTCCGGATCAGAAAATGCCCAGAAAGTTCTCCGGTACAAAGCAATGAGTCAGAGCCAGTCTATTGCTGCCTATATTTACAAAGCTGCTAAAAAGAACAGGAGGTATGAGGCAAGTATTGGGCTAAGTGGCCAGTGTGAGAATGTTGAGATGTTTTTATTCCTTTTTAATACAGATCATGATGTCAAAAAGATTCATTTTTTTTGTAAAAAAAAAAAAAAAATACATTTGACAAAAAAAATGTATTTTCTGTATGGCTACTTTCACTTGTCTGGTTTTTGAATCCAGCACAGATCCAGATTTTCAGCAAAAACAGGATCCTGCAAATTATCTGCTTTTCGCTCATTCACTTTAACTGGTGTCCGGTAACATCCTGATGCATCAAGTTGCTACCGGTTCCTGTTTTTTAACTAGTGCAAAAAACGTTTCATGTAATTTTTTTTGGACCAGTTACAAAAAAACTTATCCAACCAGTACCAGTATTATGCAGCATCAATTATAACGGAAATCAAAGGGAGCAGGAATCTAGTTTTACTGGATCATGCCTAATTCGGCAAAACCGGATCTGGTATGCCTACGGAGCATGCGGGTCTAACTAGTAGATGGATGGATGGATGGTTGGATGGATGGACGGACGCACAGACAGACAGACAGATATTTAGATAAAATGAAAGGCAGCACATCCTTCAAAAAGTGAAAAACCGTGGATTTTATTCTCAGGACCGCAACATTTCGGCTTTTCTCAGGCCGGCTTCACACTACGGCTGGGATCCGATCCGTGGATGTCCGCTTGAGGCAGACAGCCGCGGACCGGATCAACACACAGAACTGGAGGGCTATTTGCCCTCCGGTCCGGTGTGCAGCCGCACACAGCTGCCGCCGCTGATAGGTCAGGACCTCGGCTCATGGGGAGCTAGCTGCGGTCCTGAACTGTCAGGAGGGGCCGGCGCTGAGCTTCAGCACCATAGAGCTGTCCCCTCTGACAGATCAGGAACGCGGCTCACTCCTTGCAAGCCGCGGTCCTGAGTTATCAGCGGCGGCAGCTGCGTGCGGCTGCACACCGGACCCGAGGCCAAATTAGCCCTCCAGCTCTGTGTGCTGATCCGGTCCGGGGCTGTCTGCCTCAAGCGGACAGCCATAGATCAGATCCCAGCCGTAGTGTTAAGCCGGCCTAAGCCTTTCTCAAGCAGTACAGTCTGAGTTACAAAGTGCACAGGTATATAAAGCCCAACACAGGGTAATCCAATTACAACAGTGATTAGGGCCCTTTCACATCAGCGTTTATTTGAAATCGCGGCAGATGCGGTGAAAAAACCGCATATGCCGCATAACCGCTGCACTTGCGCCGCGGTTGCGGTAATCCCCATAGAAAGTATAGGGGGACTTGCGGCAGGTGCAGCAAGTGCGGTTTTGCACTTGCGGCAGTGCGCCTCGAAAAAAACCGCGTCAGCCGCGGTTTTTTTCGGTGGCCGCACCTGCGCAAGTGCAAAACCGCACTTGCCCACCCCCGCAAGTCCCCTATACTTTCTATGGGATTACACGCAACGCGCCGCAAATGCAGCGGTTATGCCCGGCATATGCATTTTCACCGCATCTGCCGCGATTTCAAATAAACCTGATGTGAAAGGGCCCTTACTTAATTAGTACAAAAAATAACAATAATACAATGATATAAGTGTAAAAATGAATAAAAACACTATAGTGTTGCACTTGTCCACGTTATCTGAGTATTACAAGGCAAAACGTATCCCCAGGGATTAAGGTCAAATGTACAACCAAACCTGATGTCAGGTGATATGTTTTTTTGCACGAAATTCTGCAAAATATCCAACAAGTATGGACTTGATGTGATTCTTTTAAATATTGAATTTATCCAGCAAGAACTAAAAAGGATCCAATTGGAATTTTCTATTGTGGTGACCACCTTGCAGGGTCTGTTGATGGAGGAGGACTATGTGTCTTTTAAAGTGGTTATAACTACACGGCTTGGTAAATTGCGTGCCGAGCTTGAAGATGGCAAGAGTGTAAATGGTTAAGAGACTCTGAGGACTATGGCAGTGGTAACATCTATAACTGGCAGAGGATTGGGGCTGGAAAATGGAAGAACTAAGGTGTTAATTATGTGTGTAGTACTTGTAACTGTGTTACCCATGAATGCTAACTATGTTAAATTTAGATCCAAAGAAAACCGACGAAAAAGGAGAGGAGGATGGAGACATAACAGGAAACAAAAAAGAGAAAAAAGGGAAAGGGAAACATCCCCCAAAGAAAACTTCAAAGAATTAGGCAGTAATTTGGTAGTGAATTTATCTAGTAAGGTGTTAAATAGATATCATGTAATAGTTTTGAACAGAGGTATGGGGTTTAATCTCAATTCATATGCAGATATTTTTCAGGTTTCCCTGGATTTGCAGTATTTTTACAGATCACATAGGGTACCGTCACACTTGGCGACGCACCAGTGATCCCGACAACGATACGACCTGGCTGGGATCGCTGGTGCGTTGCTACGTGGTCGCTGGTGAGATGTCAAAAAGTCAGATCTCACCAGCGACGCAGCAACGATACGGAACGATACAGCGGTCATCGGGACCCTGTGTCTCAGACCTGTAGTATTGAGGTCGTTGGTCGTTGTCCCCATCAAACACACTGATGCATGCTGCCCAGTGGGGACCCAACGATCAAAAAATGGTCCGGGCAACTCTGACACGACCAGCGATCTCACAGCAGGGGCCTGGTCGCTGCTAAGTGTCAAATGTAGCGAGATCGCTGGCAAGGTCATTGTTGCGTCACAAAACTTGTCACTCAGCAGCAATCTCACTAGCGTCTCGCTTAGTTGTGACGTGGGGCTTTTAAAGCTCAAAGAAAAATGGTTTAGTATAGAAGGAGGTAGTTTTAAAAAAAATAACAATAATGGATTTAACAGTTTGACATATGATTGGAAAAAGAGAAGTAATTTTATTCCACCGACAACTTCCCTGCAATAAGTTATATATCGCAGCGGTAAACAAAGATATTGAGATTTTGAGAAAGGATTCAGCAACTGTTGGCTTTA
The DNA here is from genome assembly GCA_033576535.1 of Allobates femoralis. Lineage (NCBI taxonomy): Eukaryota > Metazoa > Chordata > Amphibia > Anura > Aromobatidae > Allobates > Allobates femoralis. The sequence goes on along the minus strand of JARQOC010000005.1, from coordinate 166,219,984 downwards.
AGAAGCCAAATCTTAGGAGAGAGGAAGTGGAGGCTTTGAAAGACCTTGTCCATGACGACATCATATTAATAATAAAAGCTGACAAAGGTGGGGGGTTGTCATCATGGATAAGGTCAAATATGTGGAGGAAATACGGAGACAACTTGGTGACCAGGGGCAATACAGGAGACTTGTGAAGGATCCCAAATTTGATATAGCTAGGGAAATTGCTAAGTTTTAAAAGTAGCCTTATATAGGAAAATAATTGCACAATATCTATTCGACTTTTTAGTTATTAATTCTCCAACTACACCAGTACTGTATGTTTTACCGAAAATTCACAAGTCTCTTGTAGATTCTCCTGGTAGACCTATAGCTTTTGGTACAAATTCTATTTTCTCTAACATTGGGAATTTTCTGGATAGGATTTTGAATCGCTGAATCTTATATTCAAGACACTCTCGGATATTTTGTGCAAACTTCAGTTCTGGGGAAGTGATACTAGCAGCATTTGATGTAGTGTCACTTTACACTTCAATTGACCATGAAAGAGGTTTAGCAGCAATACGTAAGACGTTGGGGGAGACAGATTTTTCAGAGGAGTGTCAATTCGTTAAACAGTTGTTGGATATAGTTCTAAAAAATAACTAATTCCTGTTTGGTGATGATTACTTCCTGCAACTTGAGGAACTGCCATGGGCGCAAATATGGCGCCAGCGTATGCCAATACCATGATGAGAGTGTTGGAGGAGGATGGTTGCCACGTGGTGGAGGTACATAGATGACATATTCCTCCTATGGACAGGAAGAAAGGAATCCTTGTTGTTGTTTCATGACTTTTCTGAACACCATAGATGAAACTATAAAGTTTACCCTTGTTTCTTCTAGTGAGACATTACAGTTTTTGGATGTATTAGTTAGATATGATGGAAATAGTTTCAGTACTGAGCTATTTGTAAAAAACACAGACAAGAATGATTTGTTATTATATAGTAGCCACCATTCACAGAAATCTCTGAACTCAATTCCCTCTAGCCAAATGCTAAGAGTGAAGATAATTGTGAGTGATCCTGTTATTCAGGAAAAGTCTCTTAAAACCATGATGAAGAAATTTTGCTTAAGAGGGTACCCAAAAAAGCTGTTGTGGAAACAAAAAAGAAAGGTAGACCAGGTTGAGCGAATAGATGCTCTCTGTAGGAAGACCAACAAGGGAGAACTGAAACGTGTGCCTTTTGTGACTAAGTACTGTAATGAGAGTGAGGAAGTTGCGGGGATTGTTAAAAAACATTGGGGTATGCTATCTAAATGTTTACCCCATGTTGGGGGGTTCAAACTGCCCCCTCTCCTCTCATATAGGAAGAGTTGCAATTTAGGCGATAAGTTGATTTGTTCTGACCTGGGGTGTCTGAGGAGAGATACACAAACATATGTCACTGGCACTAAAAGAAAGGGATGTTATCCCTGCCTTTCCTGTATTAATAGTAACCTCATGGTTAAGGGGTCCTCATTTTTACACTCAGTAACATAGGAGTGTTTTGAGATTAAACATTTTTTAACATGCTCTTCTGATTTTGTGGTATATTTGTTGGAATGCCCTTGTTCCTTGTGGTATGTCGGTGAGACTACGTGGGATTTTAAGACCAGGATAAACCACCACCGGCATACCATAAGGAAGAAGAGGAAAGATTTTCCTGTGTCAAAACATTTCTTAGACATGGGACACACGGAACATCAGCTCAGGTTCCGTATTATTGATACTATCTCTGTACAGAGATGAGGGGGGATAGGATACGTCTTCTAAAGAGACGTGAATTGGAGTGGATACATCGCCTAAACACGCTCAAGCCAATGGGCCTTAATGTGGACTATAAAATGACACAAATTTTGTAATATATATGTTTGGATAATGTGTTATTTTTTAAATCTTAAGTGTATTCCTCTGATGAACAGAAGTATTTGGTCTCTAAAAAATACCTTTAGATTTTTAATGTTCCAATTTCTTAATGTCCTGATTGGAAAATGATTATTTTTTATAATTTTTGTATTGTTTTATTTTTCACAGACACAGTGGATCCGGGACAACTGAACGTGTTTTTCATCTGGTGCTCCTTTTGATCTGTCTCAGTGTACATTCTGAGTTTGATGTTGACTCATTTTGATCATTGATGTCCTTATTAAATTCCTCAATAAAAAAGCATATTATATCGTGATAAATGTGGTCCTGTTACTAAGGGTGATTGCAGAGGGTGAGGAATGTCAGTGTGCAGCAATCATTAGCATATGGCGGCCGTCAGACGCTTCCATATCTTGAACGATATTGTAAGCGATCACGTGCACGCGCGATCGCTTACAATATCGCTTACATCGCTGGTGAGATGTTACACAGACAGACTCACCAGCGATGTTGGCCAGCGAGATCGCTGGTAACTATGGTACACATCGGGTTACTAGGCGCCGTGCGGCGCTTAGTAACCCGACGTGTACCATAGTTACCATCTCCCAGCATAGGCTCTGCCGCTGGGAGATCGTTCATCGTGGTGTCATACACCACGATGAAGCAGATCGTGACATCGTTCATCGCTAGATATGAGGTCCTGCTCTCATATCTGCGATGTCACGATCAAGCGATTTTACATTGTGCATCGCTGCGTGCAATCAAGCGATTTTACAAACGATATCGCTTAAGCGATCAAAAAGCAGATCACTTAAACTATATCGTTTAAGATATGGAAGCGTGTGACGGCCGCCTATGGGGTATCCTGTTTATAGGTATGATGCATGTTTGTGCTGTACCTGGCTTCAATTAGGTTATACCCAGCACTGATGTTCCAATGATCCCATTGAGAACAGCCCAAAGGGACAATGGATGGCTACTAATGTGGCCTTATAGTTGTGAATCAAAACACAGAAGGAACAGGGGCACCAATGCTGCCGGCTTATCGGAGAGAACGCTCTGGAGCGACCGGTGTTCGGCCAGGTGGTGCCCGTCACTAGGCAACATACAATATAGTCTTGAAATAAGGAAGACGGCACTCACCGGTCTGTTGCTGTGCTTTTATTCAGGGTGCAATATTCACATGGTGCAGGGGGGGGTGTATAGCTGAGGTGACGACGGCACCGTTTCGCGCAGCGTGCGCTTCCACGGGTCACAATGTTGTGATCCGTGGAAGCGCACGCTGCGCGAAACGGTGCCGTCGTCACCTCAGCTATACATCCCCCCCTCCCTGCACCATGTGAATATTGCACCCTGAATAAAAGCACAGCAACAGACCGGTGGGTGCCGTCTTCCTTATTTCAAGACTTATAGTTGTGAATATGTGTTTGACAGGGTCCAATTTCAGATGTTTCCTATATGTGAGGAAAGACGTATAAGTAGCAAATGATAATTGAGATCACGGCTTTGTTATGTTTGCATGGTTGCCCGCGGTAACCAAAATGGCCGACGAGATTCCCGCAGCGCTAATGCACTTGCGTGAGATCTCGCACTGAACAGGAATGAGTCACCATCATTAGACCTGAGCAGAGTGCTCCATTGAACACATTGTTATGCACTGAGACGGTATAGGTCAGCTCCATGCTTGATTTTTATCATGAATTTTGTAAAAGGTTTTACCTATATCGCTATAGTGTTTTTATTCACTTTTCACACATATCATTATTGTCATTTTTTCTACTAATTAAGTAATCACTGTTGTAATTGGATTGCCCTGTGTTGGGCTTTATATACCTGTACACTTTGTAACTCAGACTGTACTGAGAAGTCTTAGATAAGCCGAAACATTGCGGTCCTGGGAATAAAATCCACATTTTTTCACTTTTTGAAGGATGTGCTGCCGTTCATTTTATCTAACTACCTACACCTAAGGATTTGTGGTAGGAGGGCTTGCACCACTATTTTCTTTTTTGTGCTGTTCCACTAATATTCTGGATAGATAGATAGATAGATAGATAGATAGATAGATAGATAGATAGATAGATAGATAGATAGATAGATAGATAGATTCCGGAGCCACTCATTAAGCTTCATGAATATTCACTGCACTGAACTGCAATGGGCAATCATAGAATAAAAAATATGAGGGAACCCTATGCATTATTTTTTTCCATTATTTATTTATCTTACACACTACGATGGCAGGTTGGTTGCCATACACTAATGTATATGGCAACCAAGCGCAGACAACGTACAGATTGTAGGAGCGCAGTCCGAGTGAAAGAGCCAATCATAGATGTTCGCACAGAGAATGAGCGTCTGTGATTGGCTGTTGCTGTTCAGTGCAGTGAATATACATGAAGCTTAATAAGCTTAATAAGCGGCCCGGAAGCAAGGCAGCGGGATACATTCACTTTAATGGTACATTAGTATGTGGTATATACACTGTTGATTTTCTGTTCAAAGTCTAATGAGTGTAACAGCAGCCACGTTGTAAATGAGCAGTACTGTCAATATCAATTTAAAGGGCACCTTTCACTGGATTTTTTAATTTACACCAAGTACCCGCTCCAATTGTCACTATTTCACTGATTCTTGACCATTTCTTTTATTTTCCGTGTCCTTGTGTTCCAAAATTATGACCTGGGAATAAGGATAAGTTTCCCTTTTAGTAACTGGGTGTATACACGGAACTACCGTCATAGAGGAGAAAAAGCAAATGGAAACATAACGTTATGCTGACACCACAAATTTGAGGTAAAAGATCGCTCACACTGGTGTAAAACAAGGACAAGTGCAATGTGAGAATAAAAAGGATTGCACTCGCACCCGTGTTATTCAATGAGACAAGGCAGATCTGCTATTTTTTTTTTTCAGCTGTACTCAGCCCGAGGAAAAAATCACAGCATGCTGCGAGTGGACATATAAATCACACACCTATTCAAGTCTATGGATGTGAAAAAAATCAGATGCCACATGGAACGTCCTAGTGTCATCCGTGTTTTACGGTACATTACCATTTTGTAGCATAGGACACTGTAAATGATTATAAATTAATAATAGGTGCTAAGAAATATATGGATTCCATACAGATAGAGCACGGATGACCAGTGAGAAAAAAATAGTCCTACTTTTCTGGTGGAGAATCGGGCATAGTTTTTATACGCTACTGTGAGTGAGCCCTACAAGATCATAACACAGGCCAATGCTAAGCATTAATGCAGCAAAATTGCATGATTTTTGCATTTGCACTGAGTAAATGACCTAAAAATACATCAATAAGAACATGTCCAGCATTATCCTGAGGCGTCTCCTCTGGAGACACTCGGTGGTGAGCTGTGGTCTGTAAGATGCCGTGTGCACATACACTCTGGGTGGGCTCACACATGCTATTTTATATGAGCTTTTGATGCAGTTTTTTTTTAATCAAAAGTAAGAAATGGATTTAAAGTGAAAGGAAAATTAGAAGAAAATTAGAAGAAGGACTTGTTCTTCTGCTCCCTGCCTGAGACAGTTCTGACAGTTTAAGGCTGTGTTTCACACATTGCGTATTTTTGCACGCTTTTTTGCCCGCCTTTCAAAATACACAATGTGCTTTCTGTCTGCCAGCTAAGTGAATGGGAATGAGGACCAAATCTGATTGGACTATGGTGGTAACATGAATGCATATTTGAGAGCCCAAATGATATGATTGTCACTGGCAAAAGGATAATCACTGAAATAGTGACTCTAAAGTATATGTGACTTCAGGAAGACCCGGTGAGAGCTTTCCATTTACCGTATATGAGGGAAGTGGGTTAAACTGTTCTTGATCCTGACACATAGATATATGCTGGGTTGAGTACCATGTATGGGATTTAAAGGAAAGGATACCTGAAACCCAGACATATATAGGCTGGTTGAAACTAGTGGATCTTGAATTTAAGGTTCACTGGGTATGTACAACCTGGATAGACCTTTGCTAGAGATAAAGGTTTATTTTAAAAATCACTGGTGTTACACATGCACATGGTGTAGTTGCTACTTGTGTGGATTTTATGGACAATCTGGTTATCAGTACTACAATACATTGGACACCACAAGTCCTGGAACCCTGTACCTTCTATACATGGTCTAAAGCTTACCATATGACCCTTTAAACATTCACGGCTGGGATCTAGGTATATATACTACTTAGGCTGGGGTCACACACACAGATATCTGGGCAGATATTGTTCGCAGATCTCTGGTTGCAGTGAAATCATGGACACATAGTTCCATTTAGTGGCTATGTACAAATGGAGCAATGTGTCCATGATTTCACTGCAACCAGAGATCTGCGAACAATATCTGCCCAGATATCTGTGTGTGTGACCCCAGCCTTAGCAGTACCATTACAAAACATCTGCCTCTGAGTGACTCACAATTTCCTCTATCATAGGTAACGTCGTTATACCTATACTCCACTTATCAACTTAACATCCTGGAAAAAAACCTTTAGAAACAGAGACAGCAGGTAATAGGTTACCCCAATCTATTTCTCTTTTCTACCACATCTTCCCTGAATCCTACCACGTCTTTACTCTGCCTCCTGGCTTACCCTTATAAGATTAATCAGTTTCCTAAATTGCATACTATTATCAGTAATGGTGGGTTTACACATCCTGATATCGGCGTCCAACTCCGACCAAAAGTCACGTGGTTCGTGCGTTGGCCCCGATATCGTTTGTGCGTTGTATGGTGTAAATGTCCAATACGATGCACGAACGATGCCAAAATGATATCGGGCATCAAATGAACCTGCTCTCCAACATCCCGATATTGGATGGAGGTTGGAGCCGGATCGTGCTGTGTAAACGCCCAACTACGATGTGCAGTACAGCGTCCCCTATTCTCTCCCATGTTAAATGGTCGTTCCTGGGTCGGGCGTACAAGGGAGCGTAGACATCGTAGAGACCTTGTATGCCGATATCGCGCTGTGTAACATCTCCTATGCGATCTTGGAATTCTGCCCAGAAAAAGTACGCTCCCGCGGCGTTGTATCCAATATCGGACCGATGTTGGGACGTGTAAACCCACCATAAGGGCCCCTTTACACGCGGCTACATTTCTTGGGTGGCTACAGGTAACTTAGGGTAGGGTCACATTGCAAACATGAATTGCATTCACCGCATCCGGATCCGGATGCGGTGAACGCAATGCCGGGCACACACATTTTGTTACAAAAATGTGTGGTGAATACCGCACTGCGGTAACCGGATGGCTCAGGATGTGTAATCCTGAGCCATCCGGTAACTGCATAGGTTGCGGATCCCGGCTATTGCCGGGATCAGCAAACCTAGTAAAGAGTTAAATTGATTACTAAAGTACTGTTTGAGGTCTGTAGGGGGGGCTTAGACCCCCCTACAGACCGGCCGCCCACTTCGGTGGCCTTCTAGTACAATATCCCCGCTGGCACGGGCTCCTCCGAGCCCGTGCAAGTTCCCAACACCCCCAGCCCCCCGAATTACTATACAGGGGTGCCTGCACCCCTCTGGTATACTTATATCATTTTCCCCCCATACAGGAATATTAAAGTCATGGTTAAAGTACATATTTACGTGTATCCTGCTCCAATGTTGTGAATAATCCATGGGCGGGGCTGTTTGCGGCAGCCTCCGCCCCCTCATTTCTCATGGCCGCCCCTCTGTGCCTCAGCCATTGATGTGACGCCGGACGCGTCATGAAAGGGGCGGGGCGAACTCCGTCACACCGACATTGACGGCTGATCGCTGGTGAGCTGTCACACAGACAGACTCACCAGCGATCAATTGACCAGAAACATCGTGGAAACGATTTAAATATCGTTTCCACGATGTCTTGCTCCTGCTGCCAGCCTGCTGGAAGCGGGAGCAGCCTGGTCTCCAAGGTAAACTGCGGGTATCTAGGCAGCGCGCGCTGCCTAGATACCCGACGTGTACCTTAGTTACCAGCCTCCTCCGCTCACCGGCTGGTATCTAAGGTACACAGCGGGTAACTAGGGACCCTAGTTACCCGCTGTGTACCTTAGATACCAGCCGGTGAGCGGAGGAGGCTGGTAACTAAGGTACACGTCGGGTATCTAGGCAGCGCGCGCTGCCTAGATACCCGCAGTTTAACTTAGTTACCAGCTCCCAGCGCTTGTGAGAGGCGCTGGGAGCTGGAATATCGCTACTCCCGGTGTCAATCGCCAGGTTTTAGGACAGATTCTAAAACCTGGCGTTCATCAACCAGCGATTTATCGCTGGTTGATTCAGTATGTCACACGCGTCAATATCGCTGCAACGTCACGTGCAGCCGATATCGTGCAGGCGATATTGACGCGTGTGACAGGCCCTTAAGCAACCAAGGAACTGTGCTAGTGCATTGATTCTACTTTACTCTGCATTCTGGGTCAACTGATCCTTTACAATAGCACCGCCATAATACCACACAAGTGAGTGCTGGTCATTATACGGACTTACTATCTCAGCACAGGAACATTTTTTTTCTAAACACATCCCATTTTGGAAAATTTAATAATTCCAAGATCTATTGAATAAAATTAACATTGTGGGAAAATCACTGTAAGAAATCGAAAATTCTTGAAACAATGTAGGAAAGGTAAGAGACAGAATGGAAGGTGACAAAATGAGGAGAAAATACCCACAAAGATAGGTAAAGAAGAGAGGAGATGAGGAAGGAATACAAGTAAGGCTGCTTTCACACTGCGTTTTTGTGCTGTCCGAGGGGATCCTTTTATTTGTAGGACCACTCGGACAGCAACGAGTCCAAACTGATACCTGCAATCGGAGGCCAAAAAGGCATCCGTTTCGATATTTTGCAGGATCAGTTTGGATCCTCTCGCCTCCTCTCCCCACTCCTCCTCTGCCCCCTGTGACCTCGTTCCTTTCTGCCTCCTGTCACCTCTTTCCCCCTCCTCCCTGTCACCTCGCTCCCACTCCTCTCTGCCTTCTGTCACCTCTTTTCCCCCTCCTCTCTCCCTCCTGTCACCTCGCTCCCCCTCCTCTCTCCTCCCTGTCACCTCGCTCCCCCTCCTCTCTGCCTTCTGTCACCTCTTTCCCCCCTCCTCTCCCTGCTCCCTTGGTCTCTCCTTCTTTTTCCCCTCTCCTCCGGACCTTACAAAATAAAAAATCTTTATTCTCACCTGTGCATGAGTCCCCCGGCGTCTCCATCTATCTTCTGAACCTTACAGGACCTGTGGTTGCGTCAGTCACATGACCGATTACCGTGGTAACCGGTCATGTGACTGGGTTGTGACATCACGCCAGGTCCTGTACCCGTCGGAAGATAGCTGGAGACGCCGGGAAACTTGTGGACAGGTGAGAATAAAGATTTTTTATTTTTAACCCTTGCATTTATTTAATTTCACTTCCGCAATGTATCTATATACATGCTCAGTACACTAAAATCGGGTCCGAGAAATCATCAGCTGTTTTCTTGGACCCGCCCTCCATAGGCCCCTATGTTAAAAGCCTCGGATCATGTTGGATCTGATTCTGTAAGATACTGTCCGATGCTCCAAAAATCCCAAAAAATCAGACAGAATCAGATCCGACAAAAATCGGATGCCATTAAGTGCAAATCCGATGTGATCCGTGGCCTATAGGAATACATGGGGGCCAAATCGGATCCATAGCTGTCCGTTTTACAATGAACAGCTACGGATTGCACAAAAACGCAGTGTGAAAGCAGCCTAAGAAATGGTTGATGTCAGAAGACAAAGATGTCCAGAGTGGCGGCCGTGCCCTTTGGTAAAGAATTCTATATAGTTAGTTCTACTTTATATATTTGTGCCAAAATGCTGAGATGCATCCAACATCCTATATGGACTAAAGGTTGTACCAGAGCTATGGCATCTGTGGAGACTGTGCCACATTTGGGACATTGGAATGGCCTATAGGTGGCAATATGTGGCTCACAATGCCCAGTGTAACCCTCATTGTGGGATGTAATGGAAACTCATGCCTATAGGGGACACTATATGGTATCCCAATACCCAGTGGACCTCTCATTGTGAGCTGTAAGGGCATCACATGCCGAGAGGGGGCACTTTGTGGCTCACAATGCCAGTGTACCCCTCATGGGGTATAATGGCAGCTCACTCCTACAAGGGGCCAGTATGTGGCTCACAACACCCAGTGTACCCCTCAATGGCAGTTTATGTCTATAGGGCCCTGTATGTGGCTCACAATGCCCAGTGTACTCTCAATGGCAGCTCACTTCTATAGGGGGCCCTATGTGGCTCACAATGCCCAGTGTACCCCTCATGGGGTGTAATAACAGCTCACTCCTACAAGGGCCAGTATGTGGCTCACAATGCCCAGTGTACCCCTCATGGGGTGTAATAGCAGCTCACTTCTATAGGGGCACTATGTGGCTCACAATGCCCAGTGTACCCCTCATGGGGTATAATGGCAGCTCACTCCTACAAGGGGTCAGTATGTGGCTCACAACACCCAGTGTACCCCTCAATGGCAGTTTATGTCTATAGGGGGCCCTATGTGGCTCACAATGCCCAGTGTACTCTCAATGGCAGCTCACTTCTATAGGGGGCCCTATGTGGCTCACAATGCCCAGTGTACCCCTCATGGGGTGTAATAGCAGCTCACTCCTACAAGGTGCCAGTATGTGGCTCACAATGCCCAGTGTACGCTTTGGGCTATAATGGCAGATCATACCTATAGGGGGCCCTATGTGGCTCCCAATGTCCAGTGTACCCCTCATGGGCTGTAATAGCAGGTCACTCCTACAAGGGGCCAGTATGTGGCTCACAATGGCCGGTGTACCCCTCATGGGCTGTAATAGCAGTTCACTCCTACAAGGGGCCAGTATGTGGCTCACAATGCCCAGTGTACGCTTTGGGCTATAATGGCAGATCATACCTATTGGGGGTCCTATGTAGCTCATGCCTATAGGGGGCCCTATGTGGCTCCCAATGTCCAGTGTACCCTCATTGGCAGCTCATGCCCATAGGGGTCCCTATGTGGCTCCCAATGGCCAGTGCTGTATACAGTGCAGACCCTACATGTGGGGCCCCTCTCACCTTGAGATAGTCGTTCTCTGAGCGCAGCTCGTCCAGCTCCCTGAGCAGTTCCTCATCTTGCCCCTGGTGTGGGGGTGCGGGGCCCTTACATGGGGCCCTCCTTGCTCCTCTGGGCTCCGCAGTCAGGACGATCTCCGGCACAGTTACCCTCTCGCTGCAGGCGGACTCGTTGTCGCTGCTGTGAGCCGGCAGGGGGCGCTGCTCATCGGACAGGGGCTCGGAGGGGCAGTCGGACAGGTCGGAGCTGCTGTCAGTGTGGCTCCCCTTGGTCGGTCCCGCAGGGGGGGGCTCCAGCCTCTGCACCCGCCTGCGCCCTGCTGCCGGCAAGGGGGAGGATGGGCCCCGCGTCCTGCCCGGCTCCGCGGCCCCATGGCTCGGCCTGGACGCCCTCTTGCTGCTCAGTGACGCCTTGGCACTGGCGGGTTTCGCCGGGTTGGCTTTGTCTTTGGCCGGGACACTGCGCCTGGAGAGGCGGTTGTGGGTGAGCCCGGACTGGTGTCTGATGCCGGGGCTGGGGGACTTGGGAGGAAGCGCGGAGGGTTTAGCAGGGGGCGCCCTGGGGTGGGGGTCCTTCAGGAAGGGTCTGGCCGGGGATGGAGCCCTGTGCAGCCGCTTCTTGTCGGCATGGCTCTGCAGCAGCCTGGGCTCCGGGTTGACAGTCTCCATAGGATGCTGCAGGGACCCTCCTGCCCTCTATCCTGGCTGAGCCACTACAGCAGCCGTCCGGGCGCAGCTGATCATCACTTCTGCTGCAGCTCACAGCCACCTGCGACCATCCTGCACTGGAGCCTCCGCCCGGGATCAGCACTCACGTACGGGGCCCTCCGACACCGACATACTGGGGGCCATCTGCATCTCCGCTCCTCTGACTCCTCCGCGCCCTGATGTCCCTGCAAATCTGCAAACGCTGCTGTCTGTCACCAACCTGACATGAGCCAGCTGCCCACCGGCGCCCCCGTGTGTCCGCTGCTGGGATCACACCGGTACTGCATCCATAGCACGGAATGTGCACAGATCTTATAGAGTCCAGGAGAGCCCTCCCCTGCTGAAGGCACGGGGGATCACTGATCAGATAAGGGATCACTGATCACATGCTGCATCCAAATGGAGAGGATCACTGATCACATGCTGCATCCAAATGGAGAGAATCACAGATCACATGCTGCATCCAAATGGAGGGGATCACTGATTAGATAAGGGGATCATGATACATGCTGCATCCAAATGAGAGGATCAGTGATCACATACTGCATCCAAATGGAGGGGATCACTGATCACATGCTGCATCCAAACGGAGGGATCACTGATCACATGCTGCATCCAAATGGAGGGGATCACTGATCACATGCTGCATCCAAATGGAGGGATCACTGATCACATGCTGCATCCAAATGGAGAGGATCACTGATCACATGCTGCATCCAAACGGAGGGGATCACTGATCACATGCTGCATCCAAATGGAGAGGATCACTGATCACATGCTGCATCCAAACATGGGATCACTGATCACATACTGCATCCAAATGGAGAGGATCACTGATCACATGCTGCATCCAAATGGAGGGGATCACTGATCACATGCTGCATCCAAACATGGGATCACTGATCACATGCTGCATCCAAATGGAGGGGATCACTGATCACATACTGCATCCAAATGGGGGGATCACTGATCACATACTGCATCCAAATGGAGGGGATCACTGATCACATGCTGCATCCAAATGGAGGGATCACTGATCACATACTGCATCCAAATGGAGGGGATCACTGATCACATGCTGCATCCAAACATGGGATCACTGATATATACTGCATCCAAATGGAGGGGATCACTGATCACATGCTGCATCCAAATGGAGGGGATCACTGATTACACACTGCATCCAAACGGAGGGGATCACTGATCACATACTGCATCAAATGGAGAGGATCACTGATCACATGCTGCATCCAAATGGAGAGGATCACTGATCACATGCTGCATCCAAACATGGGATCACTGATCACATACTGCATCCAAACAGAGGGGATCACTGATCACATGCTGCATCCAAACATGGGATCACTGATCACATACTGCATCCAAATGGAGGGGATCACTGATTATATACTGCATCTAAACACAGGGGATCACTGATCACATACTGTATCCAAACGGAGGGGATCACTGATTACATACTGCATCCAAATGGAGGGGATCACTGATCACATACTGCATCCAAACGGAGGGGATCACTGATCATATACTGCATCGAAACAGGGGGGGATCACTGATCACATCCTGCATCCAAATGCAGGGGATCACTGATCATATACTACATCCAAACCGAGGGGATCACTGATCTCATACTGCATCCAAACCGAGGGGAACACTAATCTCATACTGCATCCAAACCGAGTGGATCACTGATCACATACTGCATCCAAACGGAGGGGATCACTGAACACATACTGCATCCAAACGGAGGGGATCACTGAACACATACTGCATCCAAACAATGGGGATCACTGATCACATACTGCATCTGTGGCACTCCAGGAGTGCGGTTGCCACCACAGTAGCATTGCCTCCATTGCCGGGAAGCAAGAAGGGATCCCCTAATCAGGTAACACCAGCATCCAACACTTGTCCTGACTCCAGACCAGAAGGGGAGCTCTGAACCCGGATTTAGGGAGATTCACCAAAAAAGTCTGGCCTGGGGTAGGGGTTAGGCAGAACATTTGAGAGAGAAGTCTGAGAACAGGACGAGTGCAGACGTCCTGGGGACTGGAGCCAGAGGAGCTCATCAGAGGACAGTGGAAGGCTAGTGAGACAGAGAGGAGTCGAGGAGAACCTGAGGAGTCGAGCCGTGACTGGGCTCGCCTCAGAGGAGAGCGCTAGGAACCGGACGCTGGAGTCTGTGGTGGCTCGGGTACTGAAGTCCCGGCAGCCAAATCCAGGGGGCAGCGGATTGCAAGTCCCTTGGCCCCACTCAATACCCGACTACAGAGCAGCATGGCAGGCTCGAGCTGCCTGTCATATGGGTAAAGGACTAGATACGCAGTAAGAGGGCCACAGCATAGCTTTAGGTAGCAAGGTCCAAGTAACACCGCGCAGAAGGAAGGCATCTACAACCACCTGGCTGGGTGGATTCCCCAATTGCTTCCCGGCTGCCGGATCTCCATTACCATATGTAACAAGTGCCCCGAACTGCACCTGCAACCACCAAGTAAAGGTAAAGGAAAGCTCCATTGTTGTGTCCTGCAGTTATTTACTGCACTTTAGTCCTGCACCCCCACCGTATCCTATCCCATCACAAAGACTTTGTAAACTGCCCTGGGCCCTTGCTCTACCAGAACCACCTCAGCTGCATTACCATCAGCCCCAGAGGATCTGACTGCAGCGTCAGCCATCCATCCCCATTGCCAAAACCCATACGTGGCGTCACATAAATTCCCACACAATATTCCCCTTTTTCAATGACACTGCCAGGGCCATGGAACCAGGTCACGACCCCGTGACCTCCCCAAAGAACTCCCGACTTGGTTCCGAGTACCCTACGGTCCTGGTGGGCGTGTCACATCTATAGGACGTAATGTGCACAGATCAGATCACTGTAGAGTCCTGCTATTGGGGGGCCCTCCCTTGCTGAAGGCATGGGGGGATCACTGATCAAATACTTTACCTAAACGGAGGGGATCACTGATCACATACTTTACCCAAATGGAGGGATCACTGATCACGTACTGCACGTCTGCACTCAAACAGGCAACTCCTGGGCACTGTGTCTACAGTTATAAACAGCACAGATGGTGAACACATAGTAAACCCTACCCCTCAATCTCTGAGCTCCCCAAGATTATAATTTGGGTACAGATCTAATTGTCATTATGTCATTTGAGGATAATCAGGAGATTTAAACATCCCAAAGATATAAACAGTTTGTGAGTGCCATGAAGAACACGGGTATATATTAAAGCCAGTGCTTGTGACAGGTGTTCCGCAGACTAATGTCTGCATGGGATATTTCACACTATGCTCTACTGTACTTAAATAATGCATGTCTCCCTGCGGGCACCCGCAGGTTCACTCAGCTCCGGACCTTGAGCACATACCCTGAGACTTCTACTTCTCCATCCAGGTGCTGCTGTGTTTACTCTGAAGGTGGGCTGGTGATGTAGTAGTCTAAGTGTGAGGATGTGTTCTATGGCTGCCCAGCTGTGGCCATTTAGGGTGCGTTCACACAGTGCGTATTTGCTGCGTATTTTACATGAATGAGTGCTCTTGCAGTTTTTGTAGCCAAAACCAGGAGTGGCTAATTAAAACCAGCAGTGGGTGTGTAAATACAGAAGTGTAGCACTTGTTTCTATAAAGGGGCCGTCACACACAGCAACCAAGGCTGCGATGTCGGAAGCGATGCCACGGGAGCGCGGTCACTTCCGAATTCGCAGCCTTGGTGTCACACCGGCAGATGTTGCCGGTGACGGCGCTGCGATGTGGGCGCAGCCATCGCTTGCTGGGCTGGGATCAACCCAGCGAGCTATCCGCAGCAATGGTGCGGAATAGGCTGTATTGCCGCCAACATCGCTAGTGCGGTGTCAGACGGCGCAAAACAGCCTAATTGCTGGGGCAAGATCGACAAGTTTATGAACATGTTTATAAACCTGGCAACCTGCAACCAGCGATATATCACAGTTGCATCGTGCACGACCCACTTGCGATATTGCTAGCAACATCGCTGAACACGTGACTTTTCAGCGATGTTGCAAGCGTGTGTGACAGCCCCTTTAGACTTTTCCTCTGATTGTTCCACTCCTGGTTTTGGCTACAAAAATTGCAAGAGCACTTGTGTAACAATACGCAGCAAATACGCACTGAGTGAATGCACCCTGACTTCAGCCAATTAGGAAGTGCTGCAGCCTATTTGAATCCTCTGTGTGTTGCCTCTAGTTGCCAGATAAACTCCCTGGTTTACTTGGTATTTATTGATTTTTCAGATTTATAATAATAATCATTTTATTTACATAGTGCCAACATATTACGCAGCACTTACTTTACAATTCAGAGGGGACATATACAGACAATATGAGACAGTACAGAGTGACAAAAACTTCAAAACCATGAGTGAGGATCCTGCTCACAAGCTGCAACCTATGAGGAAATAGGGGAGGCACAAAAGGTAACAGTAACAAATTATGTCATATATGGTCCAGCCATCAATATAATAAATATGGGATTCCTTTACGATTCATGAACCAATCACCAGCCAGAATCTGTGCAAGTACAGATAAAGTGCTATATTATGCATGGGGATGCAGATGTGGCGTCCCGCCAAGCAGGCGTCACAACGGGGTACTGCACCCGTAAAAGAGGTGCAGTTGCTCCAGCTGCAGGTGGACTCTAGGATGGTGGATGGGACCCATAACCAGCACTCCCACACTAGTTTACACGGCGGGAGGTTACCCGGGAGGGAATAAATCCACCTCTAGGGGAATGAGAGGTACAGTAGTTGTTGTAGTAGTTGAGGTTGTTGTTGTTGGTGTTGAGGTCACTCAGCTGAGGGATCAGGAGGAGAGATGGAGGAAGAAGAAAGGGCTTAAGGAAGAAAGCTTTTCCAGGCGCAGACAGCTTAAGGGAGTGAGGAACTTGAGGAAATTTATCCCAGACAGCTTACCGGGCACCAGAGCCCGCACCTGTGGGATACTTTAGGACCACAGAGAATCCGGAGTCCCGTGGAGTCTTTAATTCTCCCGGCCACCTGAGCAGATCGAAAGAGGGTACCAGGCACTGCCAAAGGAATGAGCGGCCAGCCAGCAGAGGGTTATCCGACGGGAGCAAGGGTGAGAGAAGGAAGGAGGTCGGACAGATTTCAAGTCGTCAGGCTTCACAATTTAACTGGAAAAGGGAAGGAACAGACGGGGTCAGAGCACGAAGGCACACACTGAGGGTTCAACCATACACCTAGGGTCTGCCTGCAGCCACCCGTTAAGCTACCTGTCCGCATATCATCAGGAGTGCTGAACTGTGATTTTGTATGCGACCAATGCATATGGCAGTAAAGTACCCCGAGAAAAGTGAATTGGTCTCTGTTGCATCTTCCTTTGCATGAACTTACCTCTATACAGGAACGCTGCCCCGGAGGTCCAGTCCTACCTGTGGAGGACTTTACTACACTAGCCGCATTACCAACTACCTCCGGCGGACTGTGGCGGCGCTGGTGACACCTCACCAGAAACTACAGGTGGCGTCACGACAAACTGTATATACTCCCCTGTAAATATCACCCCTTTTTGGAAGATAGGCCCAGGACACGGGGTCAGGCGCGGCTACCACTCCCTGTGATAACAGGAGTGTTAACCCTTGCAGCCTGACACCCGAGTACCCCAAAGCCTGGGCGCAACACAGACAGATGATACAAGAGGCTAGATTTGGAAAAGGAAGATAGGAATAGTTAGACAAGTGAGGTGAGGTAATAGGACAATCTAAAGAGATGCATTTTTAAGGCTCGCTTAAAACTATTGGTATTGGGAATTAATTTAATTGTTTTTGGTAGTCCGTTCCAGAGAATTGGTGAAGCTTGTGAGAATTCTTGGAGACAGGAGTGGGAGGTTCGGATTGTAGCTGATGTCAGTCTTAGGTCACTTGCAAAACGGAGGGCAAGAGACTTGCAAAACGGAGGATGATAGAACGAGATGAGGGAGGAGATGTAGGGCGGTACAGAATTGTGGAGGGCTTTGTGAGTCAGAGTGATAATTTTATATCGTACTCTATAGCGGATGGGTAACCAGTGCAATGACTGGCACAGGATAGAGGCATCGGTGAAGCAGTTGGAGAGGAATATGATCCTGACTGCTGCATTCAGGATGGGTTGGAGAGGAGAGGGTTTAGTAAGAGGGAGATCGATTAGTAGAGAAATGCAGTATTCCAGGCAAGAATGAATAACTGCAACAGTTGGAGTTTTTGCAGAGTGAACTGTAAGAAAAGGTCAAATTCTAAAGATGTTTTTGAGGTGTAGATGACATGAGCGAGCGAGTGATCGGATGTGGGGAGTAAACTAGAGATCTGAGTCAAATATAATTGCAAGACAGAGGACACTCTGCTGAGAAGTAATGGTAGACCCACAAAAATGGCAATATTAGGTTTCGGAAGATTAGGAGAGGGAGGAAACATGAGTTCAGTTTTTAACAGATTCAGTCCGTTGGATTGATCTCTGCCTGACTTTGTGCTATTCTATAGCCTAACGATTTTGTACTTTTCTGAACTCTCGGCTTTGACCCTGTTTGGCGACTTTTCTATTCCTGAGCTGAAACACGTTTATATTCAGCAACCCCTGAACTTTGAAGTAAAGCCAGATCCCTGTATAGAGGTAAAGGGTGTCTAGGTATCTCGGGGACCTTCCTGACGTGCAGTTTGCATTTAGTCTGTCTGGCTTTCCTCTTTTTACCTGTAACTCGGACAGCCGTTACAAGGGTGAGTATGATTCATTTTATTACTTTAAAGCAGTCTGAGGCTTTACAAAAGTATTCTCTGGACAACACCTTTAAATTGCTCATAACATGTTATAGCCTCATCCTGTTTTTTCATAAATATCCACTTCGCTTGGTAAATTTCATATATAGTCTTTTGAGGAAGGCAGTTATTGTGAATGTTACCTCCTTAGCAGATTTTCAGCCTACGTAGTAAAAGTTAGAAGAATGGTTCCTTTAGAATAAATGAAACAACTTGTTCTTTTACCTATTGTGCTTTAATCCCTATTTTCAGGAAAAGAAAAAAAAATGGATTCTCTCCAGGTGATATCAGCATTCAGAATTTACAATAAGTTTATCCATTGTTAAGGTCTGGGGGAACACTGGGGATTATCTTTCATGAAATCTCCCTAAGTTAAGAGGGGACTCAAATATTCAGGTTTTGTCGATAATAACTAGAGCTTTGATTAAATTGCTATTTGCCCTGACTACAAACAATTGGAAACTGGTTGTAGGTGCCTCAGCAGTGGTCATCCTGTGGTAGATAGCATGGGAACATTGAGGACAGTGATGGTCTGCAGCTATCATATGTTATGCAATTGATGATGATGATGATGATGATGATGCAACCCTGCCAGTAGAAATCAGTAGGGAGCCGCTAAGAGGTGGTGTTGGGTTCACAAGGTCTTCCACAGGTACCGTATATAATGCTTATTTTGCAATTTTAAAGAATTGCAATTGTTTTATTTATTTTTAAGGCTGCTTTCACCCTGCGATTTTTAGCAATCCGTGGCTGTCCGGTGTAAAAAAAGCCACAGATCTGATTTGGCCCCCATGTTATCCTATGGGCACGGTTCGAATTTGACCTTATTGCCATCCGATTTGTGTCGGATCTGATTTTGTCGGTTTTTTTCCTGTGCCCAAAATCGGAGACTGCTCCGATTTTGAGCACAGAGGACCAAATCAGACAGAATCGGATCCGACTCGATCCGCGGCCTTTAACATGGGGGCCTATAGAGCACAGGTCCAAGAAAACACAGGATTGTTTCTCAGACCCGTACACTAAGGGTATGTGCGCACGGTGGGCGGGTTTGTGGCAGCGGCGGCTGGGCGGGACCCGACAGGAAGCTCCGGAGCCGTCCACCGGCTTCCTGTCGGGTATGTGCGGCGGGAGACGGGCGGGTGACGGGCGGGTTAGCGCCGGCCGTTCTGCAGCGGCTGGAAGCAGTACATGATTCTGCTTGCAGCCACTGCAGAACCGGCCGGATTATAGAACAAGCTCATTCTTTGCTAACCCGCTGGGAACCCAGCGGGTTAGCAACGGATGAGCATGTGTAAACCGCCGCTGTGTGCACAGCGGGTGTCGGTTTACATAGGTTTCTATGTTAATCCAAACGCCGGTTTGGATTAACATAAATTTACATGAAATTTATGTAAACCGACCGGCAGTTTACACACCTAATCCGGCCCTAACCCGACCAGTGCGCACATACCCTAAAACTGCTCTGTTCCCCTATTGCGGAAGTGAAATTAAGTAAATGAAGAGTTAAATATAAAAAAATATTATGCTCACTTTCCGGCATGTGTCCCACGCTGTCTCGCTCCTGGGGCTTAAGGACCTGGCGTTGCCTGGCAAACCGATCAGCTGAGCGGTCATGTGACCGATCAACTGATCGGGTTGTCACATGACCGCATGATTTAAATCTCCCACCCGCCGATCAATTTTGGCGGGCGCGGGATTTAAACTACTCAGCTGATGCCAGTCATGTGACCGATCAGCTGAGTGGTTTAAATCCCGGGCCCACCAAAATTGTTCGGCGGGCGGGAGATTTAAACCGCACGGTCATGTGACAACCCGATCAGCTGATCGGTCACATGACCGCTCAGCAGATTGGATTGCCAGGCAACGCCAGGTCCTGAAGCCCCAGGAGCAAGACAGCGCGAGACACACGCCGGAGAGGTGAAGATTTTTTTCTTTTTTTAACCCTTTGTTCACTCCCGCAATGTATATATATATATACATTGCGGGAGTGAAAGTGCTTGGCTTGCCTGCACTTTGCAGGCTCTGGCTTTCTGTGTCCGGACACGTGAAAATATAAAAGGGGTGGGGGACAAGAGGCGCAATAGTGCCCTATCACTAGTGACACTGTAGAGAAGGGTGGTATTGTGGAACCACTCACCTGGTGCAGTTGTGATCCCCACAACTGGTTTGTAAGCGTGAAGCAATCAAGAGCTGCTGCAGGACCTTCCACCTACCACTGACCAGTGGTGAAATCCAGAAAAGAAGATGGGAATGCAGGTGTGCCACGGTCCGCGCTGCTCCAAATGCAAAAACTCACCAAAGAGTCAAATTTTCCTTGAGCAAATTTCCAAGCTTTATTTTCTTCCTCCTACGCGTTTCGGCGCTAGTCTGGCACCTGCATTCCCATCTTCTTTTCCGGACACGTGAAAATCACGGACCCGGACGACACAGAAATGGCATCCGAAGGTCTCCTCCGATGCTTTCTTTTCCTGTCCATGGGGTCCTGCAAAAAGTAGTATCCCACGGACAGAAAAAAAAACACAAGTGAGAACAACGCATTCTAATACAATATATAAGAGGATAATTGTGCTAGAT
This sequence comes from Allobates femoralis, assembly GCA_033576535.1. NCBI lineage: Eukaryota > Metazoa > Chordata > Amphibia > Anura > Aromobatidae > Allobates > Allobates femoralis. Next base: position 166,198,961 of record JARQOC010000005.1, on the reverse strand, counting down.
ATCGTGTGCTAACTATTGGCGTGTGCACTTGATAATGCTAGAGATAAGACGGTACAGGGTATGATGCCAACTCCCAGTACCCTATGTTCAATGCCGTAAACACTATGGAGAGAGAGGTGTGAGAATGAGCAATGTAGTAGGGTCTATGATGCTGCCTTTTTATGCCAAATCAAGTACCGTATATACTCGTGTATAAGCCGAAGTTTTTCAGCCCAAAATTTGGGCTGAAAAGTCTCCCCCTCGGCTTATACACGGGTCAATACGGTAGGGCCGCTCATTATATATGCACTGCTTCCCCCTGTCAATCAACGGCAGGGGGAAGCAGTGCATATATGCCCCCAAATGCTGGCACTCTCCCCCCTTGTAAGGGCCCCCCCCCACTGCGTATCTTACCATTCCGGTCTTCTGCACAGCGCCGCTCCTCGGTGCTCCGTTCTTCATGCTCCCGTCCTGCTACAATCCGGGATCTCCGGCCGTCGCAGGCATATGACGTCATCACGCGACGGCCGGGGATCCCGGATGCAGCGAGGACAGAGCATGGAGAACGGAGCACCGAGGAGCGGCGCTGAGCAGAAGACCGGATGGTAAGATAAGCAGCGGGAAGGGGGGGGCCCTTACAAGGGGGGCGAGTGCCAGCATTTGGGGGCTGCTATATACCCCCTGGGGGCTGCTGTATACTACCACTGGGGCTGTATATACCACTGGGGCTGTATATACCTCTGGGGCTGCTGTATACTACCACTGGGGCTGTATATACCACTGGGCTGTAATCTCTGGCTGCTGTATACTACCACTGGGGCTGTATATACCACTGGGGCTGTATATACCTCTGGCTGCTGTAACTACCACTGGGGCTGTATATACCACTGGGCTGCTGTATACTACACTGGCTGTATATACACTGGTGCGTTACTACCACTGGGGCTGTATATACCACTGGGGCTGCTGTATACTAAACCCCTGGGGCTGTATATACCACTGGGGCTGCTGTATACTAACTACTGGGGCTGCTGCTGTATATACCACTGGGGCTGCTGCTGTATATACCACTGGGGCTACTGCTGTATACTACCACTGGGGCTGCTGTATACCTCTGGGGCTGCGTACCACACTGCTGGGGCTGTATACCTTGCGGTCCATCGCTTATAAGAGTAAGTTTTCCCATGTTTTGGGGGCAAAAGTAGGGGGGTCGGCTTACACACGGGTCGGCTTATACACGAGTATATACGGTAATTCATACAATGTTGGTGTGTGTGTGTGTGTGAGGGGGGTAGGGGGTATCAGGAACTGCAGCAATTACCTTCAAATAGGATCAGTTACTGTATAAGTACAGTCATGGACAAAAGTGTTGTCATCCTTGAAATTGTTCCAGAAAATGAAGTATTGCTCTCAGAAAATTATTGCAATAACACATTTTGTTATACATGTTTCTTTCCTTTGTGTATTGGAACAACACAAAAATAAACTCAGGAAAAAAAGCTAATTGGACATAATTTCACACAAAACTCCCAAAATAAACCAGACAAAGTTATTGGCATCCTCAACTTAATATTTGGTTGCACACTCTTTAGAATACATTCCTATTACCATCAACAAGCTTCTTAGATCTTTCAAATGGAATTTTGGACCACTCTTCTTTCGCAAACTGCTCCAGTTCTCTCATATTTGAAGAAATCCTTCTCCCAACCACAGTTTTAAAATCTCTCCATGGGTGCTGAATGGGATTATGATTTGGACTCATTGCTGCTACTTCAAAACTCTCTAGCGCTTTGTTTCCATCCATTTCTGGGTGCTTCTTGAAGTATGTTTGGGTTAATTGTCTTTCTGGAAGACCCATGACCTAGAGTGCAAAAGCCTTTAGATTACACTACATTGCAACCCAATATACTTAGTAATCTTCAGATTTCATGATTCATGATGCCTTGCACACAGTCAAGGCACCCAGTGTCAGATCCATCACAACAACCCCGAAACATCTTTGATGCTCCACCAAATTTGACTATCATAGTACGATAGAGGTGGAAGGGACCTTCTGGCCAACCCCCTGCTCAAAGCAGGATTCACTAAATCATCCCAGACAGATGTCTGTCCAGCCTCTGATTGAAGACTTCCATTTAAGGGGAACTCTCCACTTTTCTTGGCAGCCTGTTCCACTTGTTGATCACCCACACTGTCAAAAAGTTTTTTCTAATATTTAATCTGCGTCTCCTCCCTATAGATACTGTATTCTCTTCTTTTTTTACCTCATTCCGTTTTCAGTAAACAAAATGATGTGGCTTTCCTAAAAGCTCTAGCTTGGTCTCATCTGTCCACATGACACTCCCCGGAAGGATTTTGGCTTATGTGCATTTTAGCAAACTGCAGTCTAATTTTTTTATGTGTGTGTGTGTAATCAGTGGAAACCTCCTGGGTCTTCTGCCATAGTGTTCATTTCATTCAAATGTCGACAGGTAGTTCGCACTGATACTGATGCACTCTGAGCCTACAGGACTGCGTGAATTTCTTTGGATCTTGATTGGGAATCCTTATCCACCATCCAACCTTTCATCAATTTTTCTTTGTCATCCATGTCCAGGGAGGTTAGCTACTGTGCCATGGGTTGTAAACTTCTTGATTATGTTGTGCATCATAGACAAAGATACATCAAGAACTCTGTAGATGAACTTGTAATATTTAGATTTTTGGTAATTTTCAACAATTTTATATTCTCAAGTCCTCAAGCAGTTCTCTTCTATTTCTGTTCTCATTGCTTAGTTTGGCACATACAGAAACACAATGCAAAGAATGAGTCAACTTCCCTCCTTCTTATCTGGTTTCAGGTGGGATTTTCATATTGTCCACAACTGTTACTTACCAAAGGTGAGTTTAAATGAGCATCACATGCTTGAAACAAAGTTGTTTACCTACAATTTTAGAAAGGTGTCAATAGTTAAATAAAGTGGAGATTGAAATTGCGGTCTGCGCATGCACCACGCCCCAGTAGTACCATTTTATTGAAGACAGACCGAAAAAGAACAGTGCATTAGCACTGCTCCCATAATGCTGCCAACCTCTTGGCACTGACTTTAGTGCAGATAGCTGGGTGGGAGATTATGGGCATGGGGAGCAGTGCATACTCATATCCTTAAACAGTGGGCACATGTGCTCACCTGATGTCCAGCTTTTGCCTCTTTCGGCCCTGCTCCTGCCTTCTGTGACCCCGTCACAACTGCACCACACAGTCCCCAAGATCGCACACCCTCTACTTTCATTCAAACATTTTTAGGGGGGATGGCAATATATAGTGTGAAAAATGCTGTAATTGCAATACTTTTTTGGGTGAAATACTTCACTTTCTTGAACAATTTCATGGTTGCCAACACTTTGGCCGTGAATTTGACATTAAAATTAGCTGGATTGCATCCCTAGTGCATGGAAAACTCATGTGGATACACTACTTTTCAAAAGTTTGGGGTCATTTAGAAATTTCCTTATTTTTGAAAGAAAAGCACATTTTTTTTTCAATGAAGCTAACATTTAATGAATCTGAAATACACTCAATACATTGCTAATGTGGTAAATGACTATTCTAGCTGCAAACGTCTGGTTTTTTAATGCTATATCTACATAGGTGTATAGAGGCCCATTTCCAACAACCACCACTCCAGTGTTTTAATGATACATTGTGTTTGCTAACTGTGTAAGAAGGCTAATGGATGTTTAAAAACCCTGAAACCCTTTCACAAGTATGTTATCACAGCTGAAAACAGTTTGGCTGATTATGAGAAGCTATAAAATTACCTTCCTTGAGCTAGTTGAGAATCCTGGAGCATTACATTTGCTTGTTCTCTGAAACTCTCAAAATGGCCAGAAAAAGAGAACTTTCATGTGAAACTCGACAGCCTATTCTAGTTCTTAGAAATGAAGGCTATTCCATGCAAGAGTTTGCCAAGAAACTGAAGATTCCTACAACGGCGTGTACTACTCCCTTCAGAGGAGAGCACAAATAGGCTCTAAGAAGAGTAGAAAGAGAAGTGGGAGCCCCCACTGTGCAACTGAGCAACAAGATAAGTACATTAGAGTTTTTAGTTTGAGAAATCGATGCCTCACAGCTCCTCTACTGGCAGCTTCATTAAATAGTAGCCGCAAAACGCCAGTGTCAATCGTCTACAGTGAAGAGGCGACTCCGGGATGCTGGCCTTCAGGGCAGAGTGGCAAAGAAAAAGCCATATCTGAGACTGGCTAATAAAAGGAAAAGATTAATATGGGCAAAAGAACACAGACATTGAACAGAGGAAGATTGGAAAAAAGTTTTATGGACAGACAAATCAAAGTTTGAGGTGTTTGGATCACACAGAAGAACATATGTAAGACACAGACCAACTGAAAAGATGCTGGAAGAGTGCCTGACTCCATCTGTCAAGCAGAGTGGATGTAATGTGGTGGTCTGGGGTTGCTTTGGTGCTGGTAAAGTGGGAGATTTGTACAAGATAAAAGGGATTTTGAATAAGGAACTCTATGGCTAGGGTCACATTTGCATCATGACCCTAGCCTAGTGCATCCGCTTAAAACGTAGAAATTTCCTCCGCAGTGCATAGCGTTTACGCTATGCGTTGCCAGACAACAGAGCCCATATAACCCGATGTATGCCTTGCCAACCAACCAGCCACACACAAAGCTGCAGGAAGTGCGCTTTAGCTGAGCGCACAGGAAACGCTGTCTGCAGCGTTTTCCTGTGCTCTGTTCTAAAGCGCACTTCCTGCAGCTTTGTGTGTGTCTGGTTGGCAAGGTACACATTGGGTTACTATGGGCTCCGTTGCCTGGTAGCGCATAGTGTTAACGCTGCAGGGGAAATTTCTAAGTTTTTAGCGCTTGCGTCATGCTAGGGTCACAACGCAAGTGTGACCCAAGCCTATCGCTCCATTTTGCAATGCCATGCCATACCCTGTGGACAGCGCTTGATTGGAGCCTATTTCATTCTACAACAGGACAATTACTCAAAGCACACCTCCAAATTATGCATGAACTATTTAGGGAAGAAACAGGCAGCTGGTATTATATCTGTAATGGAGTGGCCACAAAATTGTCTGGGTGACCCCCAAACTTTTGACCAGTAGTGTATATAGGTGATTATTTCAGAAATCCAATACATAAAGTGAAACGCATATATTATATAGAGTCATTACAAACATAGTGATCTTTTTCAAGTGTTTATTTATGTTAATGTTGATGATTATGGCTTACAACCAATGAAAACCCAAAATTCATTATCTCAGAAAATTAGAATAATTAACACAAAACACATGCAAAGGCTAACTAAGTATTTAAAATTGTCTGTCTAGTTCAGTAGGCTAAACAATCATGGGGAAGACTGCTGACTTGACAGATGTCAAGAAGGCAGTCATTGACACACTCAACAAGGAGGGTAAAGGCCACGTTACACACACAGATATCTGTGACCAACATCTGAACAGATCTCTGGTTGCAGTGAAATCTTGGACACATTGTTCCATTTTGTGCCTGTGTACAAATGTAACAATGTGTCCATGATTTCACTGCAACCAGAGATCTGTTCAGATGTTGGTCACAGATATCTGTGTGTGTAACGTGGCCTTAAGTCACAAAATGTCATTGCTAAACAAGCTGGCTGTTCACAGATTGCTGTATCCAAGTAAATTAATGGAAAGCTGAGTGGCAGGAAAATGTCAGGTAGAAAAAGGTGCACAAGCAATTGGGATAACTGCAGCCTTGAAAGGATTGTTAAGAAAAGGCCATTCAAAACTTTGGGGGAGATTCACAAGGAGTGTACTGCTGATGGAGTTAGTGCTTCAAGAGCCACCACACACAGACATGTCCAGGACATGGACTACAACTGTCGTATTCCTTGTGTCAAGACACTCATGACCAATGGACAACGCAAGAAGCGTCTTAGGGTGCTTTCACATCTGCGTCTTTCGTAATTCGCGGCAGATGCGGTGAAAAAACCGCATCCGCCGCGTTTGCCGCATAACGGTTCCACTTGCGGCACGGTTGCGGTTTTTTCCATAGGAAGTATAGGGGGACTTGCGGCAGATGCGGCAAGTGCGGTATTGCACTTGCGGCAGGTGTGGCAGAGAAAAAAAACGCATCTGCCGCAAGTCCCCCTATACTTCCTATGGAAAAAACCGCAACCGTGCCGCAAGTGGAACCGTTATGCGGCAAACGCGGCAGATGCGGTTTTTTCACCGCATCTGCCGCGAATTACGAAAAACGCTGATGTGAAAGGGCCCTTACTTGGGCCAAGGAGAAAAAGAACTGGCCTGTTGCTCAGTGGTCCAATGTGTTGTTTTCAGGTGAAAGTAAAATTTGCATTTCATTTGGAAATCAAGGTCCCAGAATCTGGAGGAAGAGTGAAGAGGCACAATCCAAGCTGCTTGAGGTCTTGTGTAAAGTTTCCACAATCAATGATGATTTGGGGAGCCATGTCATCTACTGGTTTAGGTCCACTGTGTTTTATCAAGATCAAAGACAGTACTGATGTCTACCAGGAGATTTTAGAGCACTTCATGCTTCCCTCTGCCGACAAGCTTTTTGGAGATGGAAATTTCATTTTCCAGCAGGACTTGGCAGCTGTCCACACTGACATTAGTACCAGAACCAGATTTAATAACCAGTATCATTGTACTTAATTGGCCATCAAACTCGCCTGACCTAAACCCTATAGAGAATCTATGGAGTCAAGAGGAAGATGAGAGACACCAGACCCAACAATGTAGACGAGCTGAAGGCTGCTATCAAAGCAACCTGGGCTTCTATAAGACCTCAAAAGTGCCACTGGCTGATTGTCTCTATGCCACGCCATATTGAAGAAGTAATTCATGCAAAAGAAGCTCTGACCAAATATTAAGTGCATTTTCTGTACATAACTTTTCAGTGGGCCAACATTTATGATTTAAAAATCATTATTTCAATTGGTCTCATATAATATTTTAATTTTCTGAGGTGACGACCTTTGAGGTTTCATTGTCTGTAAGCCATAATCATCAGTATTAACAGAAACAAACACTTGAAATAGATCACTCTGTGTGTAATGACTCATGATAATCTAATGTATTGAGATGCACTTGTACACGCCAACTATCCATCTTGTTCACAGAATAAAAGCCTTATGTTGGTTCCTGGCAGTAATAATCCAAAAATAAATATTACTGCGGCCTCCAGCTCTCAATGTAAGATTAAAACTTCTAAACTTTATTTCATAGGATTATAATAATCCATACAGACAAGATAAACAGACCCAAAAAGCGCTCAAACTACTCAAACTTGTTCTCAGTTATTGTAATTTGTAATGGTGAAGACCATGTCGAGGTGTTGGGAATGCGTCTACTTTTCTTGGGACTTTTTATCTCGTCTGCACGGATTATTTTACCCATCTGAAATAAAGCTGGGACGTGTTAATCTCACTACGAGAGCTGGAGGCTGCAGCAGAGTTTATTTATACCTTACTGAGTCCTCAGGATAAATCTTAGCTTCCAGGTTTTACTCCGTAAATCTCATATTTTGTTGGCTAATGGGACTCATTGCTTATACATGTAGCGTTCTGGAAACACGGAGATCAAGAACTTCTTGAACACCATCGCTCATTACTAACCATCCTGTCACTTGCAGTCTGGTAAACATAGTGACTTATCCCGACTTCTAGATATGAACACTTCTCTATCAGTATACAGAGGATGGATGGGAGCGATATTTCAATATTTTATGTTTTTACATTAGGCATTGAAGACCAACATGCAAACATTATAAATTTATGGCAGTCTAATACGAGAGATCTGAGAATTAAATGCGACAGAGTGGTCTTGGAATGTCCCCAGAAAGCCAATTACATATAAATAATGAAGAGGAATGAATCAGTGACGATGTATTATAGCCAGAGCCAGAACGCCATATGAGCCATATTACTGCTGATCCACGGTAGCACATAAATGATAGCTATACTATACACTATGATTACTCATGGAAATATTTTCTTAGGCATAGCTGTGTGATTTTCGTGTCATGCATATTTCTCCAAAGATTGCAAATGAAATGTTGCTGTGGAAACATTAAACATTTTACTATTATGTATCTCTGAGAATATGCTGCAGATAGAATCAATACACACAACAACCGAAACTTTTACCGGTATACATTATAATAAAAACAGAGTAAATGCAGAAATTCAAGAGATGCTTAATGTGCCGAAAATGAGATATATCTGTACTTGCATATATCTGAATCAGGAAGCTCTGGATGGAATGCTTCCTGAACCATGAGGTTGGATCACATAGTACTAAGTATAGACAACTAGAAAAATGCACTGCAACAGTAGGACACATTCACCAAAACAGTTGTACCATAAGTCAGTATGTAGTGACAGTGTAATGCTGGTGATAATTTGGAAAATATTAGACAGTTTAAATTATAGTGGTTGTCCACAAATAAGATATTGATCACCTATACTTAGGAGAGGTAATTAGTGATGATCGAGCACAAAAATGCCCAGTACTTGAGTTGAGTATGTCGCATGCGTGGACGGGCTCTACTCGAGTACCAAGTGTAATGGAAGTCAAAGGCAAACTCTAGCATTGTTACGGAAATTCATATGCTCTATCAGTCTCAGATGAGAACTAGAGTATTGCGCTCTAGCACGTGCAATACTCCGCGAGCAATGAGCGTGCCCAAGCACCTGGATGCTTAATCGAGTATCTAGCAGTGTTGAGCACTCGCTCATCACTAAAGGTCATCATTATCAGATTGGTGGTTCAATACCCTTTACCTCCATCAACACCACAGCTCCGTCACACTGTTTAGTGGCATCACTCTAGTACCGCAGATCAGCTACTACTCAATAAATCAGAGCTGATCTGTAGTACCTAGGAACTACCACTTCACAGTGTACGTAGCTGTGCTGTTCATCTTGCCACACTGTTTACATCAGGGTGCTGCTGAAATGGATAACAGCTGATTGATGAGGGTGCCGGATATCGGATCCCCACTGATCAGAAATTGATGAAGATCCTAGGGATAGATCATCAATACCATTAGAGTAGCAACCCCCTTTAAAGAGTAGACATCAAATATTGAAATACATATCAGATTGATTCTCCCTTTCTTACGACACCCAGTGGTTGTCATTCATAGTTGTAGTGGTGCTTGATGTTACTTGTAGAGGGAAATTCATCAAAGCTTTTGTGCCAGAATGCTTTTGTAAAATGCTGTGAAAAGTTGTCAAATTTTTGTGCTACGTGGAGTTGCACAAAGTTAGGTTCTGCAAAAGTGTCAGCGTTTTTACTACAAAAATGCCTGTCCAAACTATAACTGAAGTAGCCTATCTTGCTAGACACATGGAGGCACAAGTGTATACATATTTTCTGAAGCACTTTAAAATGCATCAGAAAACTGATGGAATCATCAACCAGCATGCTCTGCAGCTTTGTCATCATTTCGCTCTGGGTACTCTCATTTCACTTCTAAAGGGACTTTCCACTCTCAGAAAAGTGGAACCCAAACACTGTAGCACCTAAAATAACAAATCGAGCAGTACTCATCCTGCCAAGTGCAGCGTTGACTTACCACCTGTCATATTATGGGTCTTGGCTGATGGGTCTTGCTGCGCTGTGACTTCATGTCGACAGCGTATATCACCTCTGAAGCCAAACACTGAGCTCATTAACTGTGCTTAGCTTGATGGCATGAGCCTCCAAGCTCAATGATGGGCTACAGTGGTGATGCATGGTGTTGATGTGATGTCACAGGTGTATCCAAAACACATAGTGCTGAGGAGCGGCGGTGAACCGGCCCTGGGAGGGTGCTTACTCTGTTATTTTAGAGTATTAAGGGGGTCCAATTTCCTAAAAGTAAATATCCCTTTAATACAATAATACAGATATTTTATATTTAGATATACAATGTTCAGTTGTGTTTTTTATGTCAGGTCTGCCTAAAGACTTGTGCAAAATACAATCTATAAATAATTACAGTACCGTGTAAAAGTTTTAGGCAGGCATGGTAAAAAAGTAAGTAAAGCTTTGAAAATAGCGAACTATTCACAGATGGATGTGCTATGGATTCATAGATGGATTCAATGGATGTGGTTCTCCGTGAAAACATTCTTGTCTTCATGTTATCTCAGACAGCCGCGGTAATGAGGAGATCGGGGTTTTGTGGTTTCATATCATCACTGCCAGGACTCCTTGTCCTTTTGTGCACTGAAGGTAGTTCTTGATCACATTTGCTGTAGGTTTGGGCTCATTGTCATGTTGCAGAACATTTTGTTGAGCCAATCAGACGCCTCCCTGATGGTTTTGCATAATGGTTAAGTATCTGTTTGTATTTCTCAGCATTGAAGACACTCTGAGTCCTGACTATATTCTCAACACCATTTGCTGAAATGCAGCATCATATTTGAAAGGAACATTCATGGTGATTAATTGTTGCCTGCAGACACATGATTGTATACTTCATGAGTCCTTTAGCAAATCAATTGATTTGTTTCAGCCAAATGTTTCACATTTTGACTCATCAGTCCAGATCACCAGCTCCTATATAGCTCCTATATTTTTTGCATAGTTCAGTCAATTGGTCTTGTTTCCATGTAGAAGGTATGCAATTCTTCAATACAGGAGGTATTGGGTGAAATTCTTCAATGAAGACCACTTTTGGACAAAGAACTCGAAACAGTAGGTGGGTGTAGCTGAGTTCCACTCATTACTGTCAGATCTGAGATAATGGTACCACTAAACATCTGATTTGAAGGGAAGTATGTATGTTTCATTTTTCTTTTGCCTCACTAAGTTTCCCTGATCACTGCATCAATTAGTCTTCAGCATTGCCCATTTCTTGGTGTCCTCAATGCTGGGAAATACAGGTAGATGCACATCCATCAAACAAGTAGACATCTGATTGGCTCCAATTTTATTCTGCCTCAGAACAATCATCCCAAACTTACAATGTCATTAACAACTATATTCAGTGTAAAGAAGTACAAGGAGTCCTGCAAGTGATCATATGGCTCCATAGAGCCCTGATCTTATCATCATCAAAGAAAAAGACCAGAGAGAGATCGTGCTTTAGTGATCCGCGCTGTCGTCCCACAGTACCTGAATAAATGCCAGGGAAGCCAAGAGTATGCAAGCTGCTTCTTTATTCCATTAGTATTTCCATCCAATGCGTTTGGGTACAGACCTTGTACCTTCCTCAGGGATATGCAGCGCGGATCACTAAAGCACGATCTCTCTCTGGTCTTTTTGTTGGATACATCACCACTGTTACGTGGGAGTGCGGATCCAGCAGCAGCTGTCTGAGCTAATTTACCAGTTGTGGGGAAACACAACTGGATCAGGTGAGTACATACACCTATGACGGTACTACCTTATCTGTAAAACGATAAGACCCATTTGCGCTTCTTTGTCTCCCGTTTTTTCTTATCATCATCGAGTTTGTTTGGGATGACATGAATGATTCTCAGAAGGTCTCCCGTTAGTTCCCAGTGTACTTTGAAGAATTAATTCTGATTTGAAGGCAAAGGGTGGTCACCCCCAATAGTGATTTCCTTAAGATTTCTCTTACAGCAGTGACCAAACGTTGTGCATTCTGTTTTAAAGTGTGATTACTTCTGTCTGGTTGTTGTGATGTCATATTCCTGGTGATTTTAGAATAGAAGCAAATGGTTGTAATCTCTGAGGATGGAAATTGTGTCTGACATTGTTTTATCCATTTATTTGTTAGTTTTCCGCATTTGCTGGGCCAAGTGTTTTGCATATTTTTTCATGGGCCTTATTTTGCTTATTTACTTGTGTGTTTTTCAGATAAAACATGCAAAACATGGTAAAGTCAACGACACATCAACACGTCAGGAAGCTTATTATTCTGTAAAGTGAAGTCAAGCAACAGCCAAAAAGTGGTAGCTATCGTATAGAATTCAATTGTTCACAGATTCAAGTGTCAAATAAACAAAGAATATGGGGTCAAGTGAGTCACAAAACTGTGGTGCGACGGCTAAGAGTGGTAGAATTGAATACACAAGTTCCAGTCAAGAAGAATCTCATCCCTGCAAAGAACCGGAAGATCCAACTTGAATTTGCCAAAGAACACAGTCAATGGAAAGAGATAGATTGTTGTAAGGTGTTGTGTTCGGATGAATCCAAGATCAATCTGTTAGGTAGTGATGGCAAGCACTATATATTCTGCCAGATTGGAAAATGTTAAGATGTAAGATACCAAACACCTACAGTGAAACATGATATTGGCAATGTCATGGTTTGGGGCTGCTTTTCTGCATTTGCCATTGGCCCTCTGCATAGAATTGATGGAAATATGAATGCTACCATGTACAAGGATATACTGGAGAATGTAATACTGCTAAATAGTAAAACCATAGTAGGCAAGGCCTGGAAATTCCAGCAAGACAATGATCCTAAGAACACATCCAATTTAGTAAAAAATTGGTTAGCAAAGAAAAATATTCACCTGTTGCAATGGCCAAACCAATCACCCGATTTAAAACTTTGGAATGAGTTAAGGCCAGTACCCATAGCAATAAAGATGAATTGTTTGCAGATTTGCTAATGGAATGGGCCAAGATCCCTCAAGATGTATTGAATACCCTAGTGTCTTCAATGACCCATCGCTGTAGTGCAGTAATTAAAGCAAGAGGTTATGCCATAAAATACTAAGTTATGGCATTGCAATCAATTAATTACTCTCTGTGTTGTGATCAACAAACAGTATATGCAAAACATTTGGCAGTTCTCTTTAATTAAATAACCGTATTCAAATATATTTTGGTTAAAGGAACCAACCACCTCAGATGACGTGTATAAGCTGTTAATACATGTCCCTGGACCCTATGTACACCATTGCAGCTATGTTTTTGCTAAGAATATTGATAACAGCAAACCGAAATAAACAGTTTATAAACTTACATGATTTAGTACTTGAGGGCGTCTCCCTCGGGCTTTAGTACGAGAGGGCTGTGTGTTATGCAGCCTGAGTGGCTTTCCTCCCCCTCCCTCTCTGTTTGCAGGACGTCACTGAGAAGACGTGCACGGACGGGAGCTGCCTTGGGTGCCCGCCCACACCAAGATAATATCACGCCCTAATGTGACGTCCTGCAAACAGAGAGGGAGGGGGACGAAAGCCACTCAGGCTGCATAACACACAGCCCTCTCGTACTAAAGCCCGAGGGAGACGCCCTCAAGTACTAAATCATGTAAGTTTATAAACTGTTTATTTCGGTTTGCTGTTATCAATATTCTTAGCAAAAACATAGCTGCAATGGTGTACATAGGGTCCAGGGACATGTATTAACAGCTTATACACGTCATCTGAGGTGGTTGGTTCCCTTTAAACTTAAAGGGGAATGCCGGGGGATACATTTTTTAGTACTGTCCCTGCCCTCCTGCATGATGAAGTAGAGCTGGGCACTACAGTTCTAGAATCTATACAGTATATCGCTTATAAATCAAAAAATTATATCTGCTCCTCAGCTCTCACCGCTCCCTTCTGGGACAGAGAAATCTAGCCTTATGTAGATGTGGAGATCAGGAAGTGTGCTACGGGCATGGACCCTGGGGGCTCCAGGATCATCTTACATTCCTGCCCCCTCATACTTCTGTATGAACAAGGGGGTGTGGACCCTGGGGGCTCCAGGATTATCTTACATTCCTGCCCCCTCATATTTCTGTATGAACATGGAGCATGGCCCCATTGTCATACTACAGTCCTGCCCCTGATATACCATCCTATGTAATGTAAGAACAAGAGTGTTCTCCCTTCAAATAGCAATCATGTCACCAAGCAGATATAAATACATGCTGTGATCTTCTGCTGTACAATAATTTGAGGCAAAGCACTGCATTGAATGATTCACCACTATCATGGTCTCCTCGTCCCCATATCAACTTAGCTTTCCGTCCCCTGAAACTTTAGCAGTATGCATGACTGAATTTCTCTGTCTCCAAAAGGAGTGATGCGAGCTGAGGAGAAGATATCATTTTATTACTTTGTAAGCGATCTAAACATCCTAGAACTGTAGTACCCAGCTCTGCTTCATCATGTAGGAGGGCAGGAATAGTACAACAAGAATTGATCTCCCTGGAGTTCCCCTTTAAGGTCTTGCATGATTACAACTTCATGCACTTTCAATTGATCACCAGGAAAATAGCAGCAAAACAGAAGTAAGTACACTTTAAAGAAAATGCAAAACTTTTGGTCGCCACTGTGTGTTCATTCACTTTGCATTTTCTTAATTGATAAAAAAAACAACCTATGAACACATCTATATTTTTTTTTAATTCTTACTTTACAGCATTCTGTACTTTATACTATATTATAAGCATCAAAAGAAATAAATTTTTTGGAAGGAAATAGAATGTTAACATATTATAGGGAACCAAGCAGCAGGTTTTAGCGCTATAAAGTGAAGCCAGTGTCTTACAGGCTCTGGTATACTCAGCACAATCATACCTTAACTTCAGTGATTACATGTATGATTGCTGAGATAAATGTTATAGAAGTTATGGCAAAGAGGGGAGGAGACGAATGAAGTGTGCAGCACAGCGTCACTATATGGGGTGGGTTTATTTGTATTACTCTCCTGTGGGCTCTAAGCCAAACACCCTCTCCCTCCCTCCCTGTCACTATTTAACACTGCAGCCCCAGGATACCCAACATTGTGCAAACTGATAGCGATATTTCAGGTGTCCTGTGTGTGTCTGAGCTTACACTCCCGTCCATCGACCACTTGTCACCGCTTATCACTGATTCTCCTGCTTGTCACGGCTTTTCCTGCTATGGTGCATGATCACAAGCAGGAGAAGACCCTAAACCCTCAAGTCTACGCATCCCCGATCTCACAGTCACAGATGACGTAACGGGAATTTGTCTCGGTCTCCTCTCCTGGATGTTTCTGCGGTCTGTGAGGAGGGGATACGTAGAGACTGGGCACTGTCTTCTCCTGCTTGTGAGTGCACATGATCACAGGAGAAGCCATGACAAGCAAGAGAATCAGTGATAAGTGGGTGATAGATGGAGGGTGGGAGAATAAGCTCAGGCACACACAGGACACCTGACACGCCGCTATCAGCATGTGCGATGTCAGGTGTCCTACGGCTGCAGTGCTAAATAGTGACAGGGTATAAGGGGGAAGGGTTTAGCTTAGAGCCCACAGGGTAGTAGTAAAAATAACCCAACTCCACATAGTGACGCACTGCTTCACACTTGGATCGTCTCCTCCCCTCTTTGCCATAACTCTTATACACCTTTTCTCTGCAATCAAATCTTAAATTATGATTGCACTCAGTATCCCAGAGCCTGTAAGGCACTGGCTTCACTTTATAGTCTTAAATCTTGCTGGTTGTTTCCCTTCAAAGGTAAATGTAGTATCATCTTATAAAAAACAGGCGGCAATCTTATTCAGGCACTCTAATAAATGGACCTGAGCTGTAGTACCAGAAACAGCCATAACTATATGTATAAAGCTGTGCCTGGGTAAATAACAAAGAGACATTATGCTGGCACATGCACTGTGGACAGTTTATCATTTTATTTTTAGATAAACCTTTTATCCAATGACATTGTACATGTTTGGAGAGGTTTTCATGCTGTCTTTCTCTGATAATGGGGATACATTGAGGGTACCAGGTACCAGAGATCTGTCAGCCTGCACCCACCCGTTGACATCCCAATGCCTCTTTTTATAAGAAGGCCCCAGGTGATGCCATCATTGTGGCATAATGTGCACTTGATGTCACACTGGGATTGTTAATGAAAAACACAGATATTCCAGCAAGTAGGAGGAGATTTATAGCATTCAGTTCTGTTTTTGTGAAAAAAAAAATCAGTATAACTTGGAATTTATTTACCAGAATGCCTCCTTATTCTGGGCCCAGGAGCCCAGTGTGCTGGTTGACAGATTGGTTCCTAGCCTTTCCTTTGTGCGCATGCATATAAGGATAGCTGTCAAACACTAGTTAAGCCGCCCACTGAACAACTAAGCAAAGAGCAAGAGATTCAGTAACATCACACATGTTATACTCCACCTTTTCACGCATAAATCTGTTGAGCTCCTCCTCTTCAATATTATTTCCACAAATCTATATAAATAATTTTAGGTTAGTAAAATATTTTACCAAATTCTTACAAAATTGAGTTATTTCTCTTTCCACCTAAGTGTGGTGAGAACTGATTCAATGCAGACACCACAGTGAAGATGAAGATTAGAGATGACAAGTGGACGTTCTGGTTCTGGGAGTTCAGTTGGACCTAAACTTGACCCAAACCTCATTGGAAGTCCCTGATTGAACAGTTCAGCTCTCCGCTCTCATATAGCAATAAATAAAGCCCTTCTAGGTGAGGGAATGTGGGGTTTTGTAACGTTTTTCTTTTTTTGGTCCACACTACATCAGATAACTCTGATTTTTATCCCCAATAGGAGCCATTCAAACACTGCAAGCGGCTCACACTGAGCCAAGCCCCGAGGGTACCCGAGCACTGTGATACTCGCTTCAGTGGTTTGCAAACATAAATCACTCAAACTTCGAACTCAGACACTGATTTTTTTGTAAAGTTTGTGTTTGGTACGAACACCCAACTTTAAAGTTCAAGTCTACGCATCTCCATTGAAGATCTTTCTCATATCAAAAGACTAAAATCTTGTCTGACTGTAAAATACTTAGTTGGAATTGTAGCAAAGTTGAAATTGTAGCACTGTGCGAGATAACATTTGTTCTACTGAAACCCTGTGCTTGTGAGTTATCCTGTTCCTGGCAGCCGCACACACATAAGGGAGACTGACGTTGCAGCATCTGCTATAAACCCCTGGGTCAAGTTTGCAAGCTCATGCAAGCCGGCTCTGCCTTTATTTCCAGTCATCCTGGCTCATAGCCACACAATAGATAAATGAGGTCAATCCTCTAACTTGACAGAATAATATGATTTTTAAAATGGCTGCAATTACATACAGCTTGTAAAAAACTTTATATACACATAGCTGAGGAGTGGAGAAGTTCGTCGATATTTTCATTACCAACCAGAAATATGTAAATTATCATTCTTCATTTCGTACTATGTGTTAGTTAAGAACTTTTGAATTCCAAGAATTTAGGACAATTTTGCTGCGTTCTCACGTTGTAGTTATTTTTTACACATCATTTTGCTCTAATTTTCAAAAACGTTGCGGTTTTTCCATGATCACATAAAAAAATGCACAGCTGTGGCCAGGGGTGTAACAATCACATTCACAGAGGTCATGACCGGGCCTGGGGGTACAGGTGCTACAGCTGGATGTGGGTCCTCGCCTAGGATGCACATCCCACTAAAAATGCAGCGCAGGGCCTCGTTGGGGTCCTGCACTGTGATGCACACTGACAGCTAAACAGTGGCTGGCAGCTAACCTCAGTTGTACCGCGACATGGGGTGGTGCATGACACTGACATCATACGTGCTCCAATGTCAGCTCCAGCTCACTGTGCATTGGTTACTGAGGAAACCGAACAATGTGGGAGCGGAGGTACGTAGAATGTTTTTTTTTGTTTTTTTTTTTATTTAAAAACAGAATGGGGGCATGTATATTAAGATGGGGACAATGTATATCAGGAAGAGGTCATATACGCCAGGAGGAAGACCATATATACCAGGAGGATGACCATATATAACAGGATGTGGACATACATATCAGGATGGGGATATATATATCAGGATGGGGGACCGTCTATACCAGGAGGAGGACCATATTTAACAGGATGGGGGACATGTATACCAGGAGGAGGACCATATACAACAGTATTGGGACATATATACCAGGATGTGGGCATATATACCAGGATGGGGGGTTACATATATACCAGGAGGAGGACCATATATACCAGAGTGGGCGACAGATATACCAGGGTGGGGGCCATATATACCAGGAGGAGAACCATATATACCAGAGTGGGGGACATATATACCATGCTGGGTGACATATACATATACCAAGATGGGTTACATATATACCAAGATGGAAGACATTACTACATAATGAAGGGGTATGGGGGTCAATTTCCTATAAATATATATGATTTACAATGTTACAAGGGCCCATACATCTGACCAATGTTTGGGGGGGAGAAAGGCAGGTCCAAATTTTGGTATTATAATGAAATCAGGGCACACACCGGAGCTAGCGACTTCTCTACAAGTTGCTGCTATGAGCCTTGGGTGTCACCGCATGTGTTTCACCCTATTGGGTATGTCTATTTTGTTTATATTTATAGGCTGAGTGAGTCAGTCGACAGGGTAGGGGGTACTTGGCTACCAGGACAGGTGGTTACTTCGGTGGGGATCACGGCTGGTCGGTTCCCGGTTCCTTGCCCTGGACCCTCAATGGTGGGTGGGGGTGATGATGATGGGGGATTTTGTAACGTGACGCCACCTGTGGTACCAGGTAATAGGGTTACCAGCGCTGCGGCCGGCCGCTGAGGTGATGAAAATGCAGCTTTAGTAATACAGCTCCCCACAGGTGGAGCTTTACCCCAGGGCAGCAGGGTAGAAGATGGGTGTCGTAGACCTCACCTCTGAGATGCTGTAGAGGCCCCTCCGGGCGACGGATGAAAGGAGACCAGACACCAGATCAGCTCAAACAGTTCTTTATTTGCACCAGGTGAAATCGGTACACGGTACAGTCTGGGTCAACCGGGGGCCATAGCCGTAGATTTTGGAGGCTTTTCCAGAGTCTGTCAGAGGTGTCCTTAAAATGGCTCTCCTGGTCCTTTTCCCTTCTGTGCCCTGATGGCCTTCTGTACTCCCACTTGTGAGTCTAGTCTCTAGTTCTCGGGGTTTGTTGCCTAAAGTCTCTCTACTTATCAGCGTCGTGAACCCAGCTATGGGACTGATGTTGGACTGCTTGATGGGTGTTGTGGCTCCCTTATGTTGGGCCCACAGCCTGCCGGTCTGTGGTTAAGGATAGACCGTAACTAACTGCCTCGGTTCCGGTGTATCGGTGATGATCTGGGTCTCCAGCTGGCTCCGACCAGTCCTGGAGTGGCCCCCTTCTCTGTCCCGGTCACCCCTTTCCTTAGAGGTGCCCTCCTGTCACAGTCGCAGGATCCCCTGCGTCCATCTTCTCTGCTCTCTTACACGTCTGACTGACTAATCTTCTGTCACTCCATGTCTCCCGCTCATCTGGGCTCCAGCCCCTGGGACCTACTGAATATACGGTCCCCTGTACTAAGGTGGCCTATTCTATGGGTGTTGGTTGCAGAGTCTACAGGGTCCTCCATATCCATGGCTAAAGAGGCACTAAACCTTCTGTTTGGGGTGCAGTACCTCCCTGTGGCGCCTTGCCATAGGGGCGCCACACTGAGCGCTAACCGTACAGGGACATACCACACCTCCTGTGCTGAGATAATATTATATATGTGTCCCTGCTATGTACTGTGTAATGGCAGTGTCTGACCATACAGGGACATGGTCTGATCATACCACATCTCTTGGCCATGGAGTACGTAAAACAGTATACAGACATTACAGCACGGGATCAATGCTGATTCTTTTGTGAGGTTAAACATTTTTTACAAACAGGCAGGGAAATGTTCTACCTCACAAAAAAGAATCATCTGTGATCCCAGTCTGTGTTGTCTGTATAATCTTTTGTGTCCTCCCCTACCGAGGAGATGTGATATGATCAGACCATGACCCTGTATGGTAAAACACGCATTACGCAGTACATAGCAGGGGCACATATATAATATTACTAGCTGTACTAAACAGAAAAAAGCTGAGCTGTGATTAGTTGCTATAGGCAGCCTGATAAATCTCCAGCCAACAGTAAACCCTCCCCCTGGCCGGGCAGTATATGTTACCTCACACATACACATAATAGACAGCTCATGTGACTGACATCTGCCTTAATTCCCTATATGGCACATGTGTTGCACATTGGCTGTTTTTAATCAGATGTTTATTTTTGGAAATTAAAGATAGCGCATGTATGAGGCGAGTTGTGTGAGGCAATTTGTGCACATCTGTGTCTGTCTGTGTGGTGTGTGTGTCCCTGTGGGGTGAGTGCATGTGTCCCTATAGGGTGTGTATGTGTGTGTCCCTGTGGGGGGGTCTGTTGTGTGGTGTGTGTTGTCTCTTGTGTGTGTGTGTCTCTTTATGGTGTGTGTATGTGTGTGTGTCCCTGTGGGGGGGTCTGTGTGGTGTGTGGTGTGTCTATGTTGTGTGTGTCTCTTTGTGGTGTGTGTGTGTGTCCCTGTGGGGTGAGTGCATGTGTCATATAGGGTGTGTGTGTGTACATGGGGTGTGTGTGTCTCTGTGTTGTGTATGTCTCTTTGTGTGTGTGTGTGTGTTCAGGTGCGTGGTGAGTATCCAATGTTGGGGTTGCATCTTAGCGACTATACACTTGCTGTTACTCTTTGTGTGCGTGTGGTGTATATACATGTCCCCATGCGTGGTGAATATACCATGTTGGGGCCCCACCTTAGTGACTATATGCTGGTATATGCTGTTAGTCTTTGGCGCTGTCATTAAGCCCCTTTCATTCACAACTGTCGACTGGTAACTGTCACTTTTTCCCATTACGTAGATAGGGGCAAATTGTTGGTGAATTGGGAAGCGCGGGGCTAAAAATTTCGCTCAAAAATAGCCTATGATGCTGTCGGGGTCCAGATGTGATGACTGCAAAAGTTTGGGGTGCTGTAGCTGGCAGCTGTTGATTTTTTCCTTCCACACTTTTCCTTTCACTTTTTCCCCATTATGTAGATAGGGGACAAAATTGTTTGGTGAACTGGAACGCACAGGGTTAACATTTCGCCTCACAACATAGCCTATGACGCTCTCGGAGTCCAGAGTGTGACTGTGCAAAATGTTGTGGCTGTAGTTGCGACGGTGTAGATGCCAATCCCGGATATACACACACTCACATTCAGCTTTATATATTAGATATTGTACATATTGTACAGCGAGCTGTTACAGCCGAACCCCGCCGCAATCACAGCCAAGGGGGGGCAAAGGGACCAGGGGAGACACAGCAATGAGGTGAGGGGGTATCAGGGCACAGATGGCTGCAGCACCAGATTCCCAACCTGCTGTAATTATACATCATAACATGGAGCAGGGCAGGAATCTGGTGCTGATGTCAGAGCAGGAGGCCAGGGCTGCCACTAGGAATTTCGGGGCCCCTTACTGCCAACATTTTGGGGCTCCCCTGAGACTCTGCCCAGCCCCCACCCCAGCTCCACTTCCACCCAGCTCCACCTCCACCCAAAACGTACATTATATTTATAGTGAAAAATTGGAACAGCACCAAAAATTACCTCAATTTATGTGCAAAGCTTTCTAACCAGCAATCCAGATGGTTCCTTACAATAGAGTAAAAAAAGGAAAAACAGCACAAAAAAATAGAAAAAGTGGACCTTATTGCCCAATGCGTGGCCACTCCATTGGGCAATAAAGTCCACTTTTTTCTACATTTTTGTGCTGTTTTTCCTTTTTTTACACTCTCTCTTTCTATTATATATTACACACACACACACACACACACACACTTGAGACTGCTGTGGGCTGAATACACTATAGCTGTATACACAATAGAGACCACTGCTAGCTGTATACATAATAGAGATGGCTCCGGGGCGTGTAGACAATGGAGATGGCTGCTGGCCGTATACACAATGGAGATGGCTACGGGACAAATGCACAATGGCGATGGCTGTGGGACCTATGCACATTGGAGACTGCTGGGAGACGTATGCACATTAGAGACTGCTGTGGGTTGTATGCACATTAGTGACTGCTGCGGGATGTATACACAGTGGAGACTGTGCAGGACGTATACACAGAAACTGCTGGCCATATGCAGAGACTGTCGGCTGTATATCTTGTATACACAGACAGCACTCTACTGTATATACAGGTCCACACTATATACATACAGTATATAGATACACAAATTCAGCATCCAGTGTGAACCTGTATATAGAGTATAGTGCTGTGTAGAGACAGACAGAGGCAGACAGACAGAGAGAGACAGATAGAGAGAGAGAGACAGTCAGAGAGACACAGTAAGAGAGACAGACAGCCAGAGAGAAGACAGTCAGAGAGAGAGAGAGAGACAGTCAGAGAGACAGACAGAGAGTGAGAGAGAGACAGTCAGAGAGAAACAGACAGTCAGAGAGAGAGACAGACAGTCAGAGAGACAGACAGAGAGTGAGAGAGAGACAGTCAGAGAGAGAAAGGCAGTCAGAGAGTGAGAGAGAGACAGTCAGAGAGAGAGAGAGACAAGCAGAGAGACAGACAGAGAGAGGCAGTCAGAGAGAGAGAGAGTCATTCAGAGAGAGAGACAGACAGTCAGAGAGACAGACAGACAGAGAGTCAGAGAGAGAGAGACAGAGAGTATACTCACCACCAGCAGCAGCTCTGTGTCTTCAGTGCAGTCTTGCATCCTGCCGGTTCCGGAAGCTGCTGAAGGGGTGAGGCGATCAGAGCCCGCCCCCCTCATCTCTCCTCCAGGCCGTGTGACTTCCGGTGATGCGGGGATGGACAGAGCCTGCTGAAGAGATGAAGGAGCGGGGCCAGGCAGTGATCAATGAAAGGGGGCCCGTGCAAGATGTGACGGGGTGGGCCTGGAGGAGATCGGGGCCCACCCCCTCACATATTGCAGGGGTCCAGAAAAGCAACTTCAGCCAGTGTGCCGGCAGGGGGGGGGGGGCGGGCCTCCTTGCTCTAACGGCCATGCCCCCACTAGCTCGCCCGGGCCCCCCTAAACCTGTTCAGGTAGCCACTCCCCTTCCAATGATTGGCCGGGCCCCTTAATCATTAAGACCTGTAAGGGTCTAATCGCGGCCATGCAGGAGGCGGGACAGGCAAGGATTGATCCACACACATGAGACAAGGGGCTAAATGGCCCCTCGTTAAGTGATCTGCCACAGGGACAGCAACAGGGAATGCCCTCCTGACTTTTTGCAGTGAGTTTTTATAATGCTATATCTCGGGGTACATACCACACACACACATGAGGGACCCTTGCCTGAATGCAGCAGTTGGTGTGTGTAAAGCGGCCCTAAGGGTCAGACTTGTTCCCCTGATCGCTTTTTGCCATTCACTGCCATCCTGCTACGTAACCCCTTCACCCTTTATAACCACCCATGACAAATTGTAACTGTGAAAATACCCATTCCTGTATTACTAAAGCCTTCAGTTAAGACATATTGAACACATTTAGCACTTTATTTTAGTAAGACTAACAATTCATTGTGGAAATATGTAAAAGGATAATGGCTTCATAAAATAAATTTTTCAAAGTATGGTAGCTCATCATCATTTCATTCATTGGTGCTCCTATATTTCTATGTGTCCATTAGGAGAAGCAGGAGCACTATGTGAATATACAGAATTACTGGAAGGCGATATGTAAGTTTTGTACGTTACATATTGTTGCTACATAAAACAGACATTTTTTGCATTAAATTTAAGTCTTGAAGTCTTCATGAATTGGTCACGTATCATGTTTCGTGACTGGATGAGAATGTCAGAGTTTAGGTCAGGACAGAGTGGGCATTAGCTGTGGGATATATGCCAGAGGAAGAGATTATACACTTATACAGATAATGATGTGGGCTTTAAAATAAACCACAATCGAAGGCATTAATACACAAAAATGAAAACAATACATTTACTATTCTAACTCATGTACATTATTATTTCACAGGGAGGAACTTGTATGCACATCATACTCTTCTGCGTAATGTAATTATTTGTGAATATATAATAGTTTTATGCTTATGTGTGATAGAAATGCATTAACATTGTGTTATTTTTAGCTTCATTCTAATTAATGTCATATTATTTCCAGAAAATACTAAACAGGAAATTGCAATAACTGTAAATTAATGTTCATTGTTTTCCTAACTGATTGCTTTGCATGTGGTTACCATTGATTATCGTCTGTTCCATAAAAACACCCCTCATGATCCTGACTTTGTGCCAACATATTTAAATGTGGTTATCTTTATCTGTCAGGTTACAAAAACAGATGTAGATGATGAACAACACCCAATAGTCACTTTACTGGGTATCATCTTAGACATGGAAACACATCACCACATCATGGAATGAATTAAAGGTCATGTAAACATACTTTAAAGGGAACCTGACCGCTCCAAATCACCCCCAACTCTATTCATACCTGTCCCTGCACCCCAACATATCAGTATTAGTGCTCCTGTTCTATTAAAAAAAAAAAAAAAAAAAGCGCTCTGTAACATTGATATACAATATACACTTACAAATCTGAGACTTCTTGTCCCTGAATAAGTCTCACAGGGCGTCCCCTGTGAGACTCTAAGCCCTCCCTAGGTGCTCATTTTCACGCCCCGAATGATCCACCCTCTCTCTGTGCAGCTTCTGTGATGTGGAGCTGAAGGCAGGACTAATGATTTGCATTCTGTGAGTGATAGAGAGAGGGGACGGCAAAGCCTGCAGGGGAACACAGACAGAGAGAGGCTGGATCATTCAGGCTGCAAAACAACACGCCCTAAGGACTAAAGAATATAGCCCCTGCTAATTATAATCACTAATGAGTGAGTATTAGGGCCCTTTCACATCAGCGTTTTTCGTTCAGCCGCGGTTTTTTTCGCTGCCGCACCTGCCGCAAGTGCAAAACCGCACTTGCCGCATCTGCCGCAAGTCCCCTATACTTCCTATGGGAAAAACCGCAACCGCGCCGCAAGTGGAACGGTTATGCGGCAAACGCGGCAGATGCGGTTTTTTCACCGCATCTGCCGCGAATTACGAAAAACGCTGATGTGAAAGGGCCTAAAAACGGTTTTCTGCACTTTCACAGGATGCTTTAGGAGACAAAAGAAGTGTGAGATTAGTGATAGGATGCTGCAGGACATGTTTTGGTAGCTTAGGAGGCGTTCTGGAGGTGACAGGATCCCTTTAAATGCTTTCAAGATAGAGGGAACCTGTTATAGAAAAAAACTATAACCTGCAGATATGGGGTTAATCTGCATTTTAACAGCGTTCTGGTGCAGTGTGGCGGCCACACTGAGAGTTCTGCTGTTGCTTCTAATGCAATGCTTAGCCGGCTGACAGTCAATGCCAGGGTGTGGTGACAGCTGCCGCTCTCTATACAATTAGTGACTGAAACTGCGCCTCTATGACTGAAAGCCCAAGGCTGGTGCAAAGAGTAAAGATCATTTCCTCCTGGCACCGGGGCTCTCAGTGCAGAAGCCATATGGCTTCAGAATGCTGTTAACCTGCAGATTAGATTAACCTAATATCTGCAGTTTAAAAGCGTTTTTTTAATATGACTGGTTTCCCTTAAAGACATCTTA
Organism: Allobates femoralis; assembly: GCA_033576535.1. Lineage (NCBI taxonomy): Eukaryota > Metazoa > Chordata > Amphibia > Anura > Aromobatidae > Allobates > Allobates femoralis. Next base: position 166,173,642 of record JARQOC010000005.1, on the reverse strand, counting down.
AAGGAAACCAGATATGTCCAGAAATGCTGTTTACTTGAAGATATGAGGTACTTTGCAAGTAGCTGATCTGATCAGCTGACATCTGAAGGTAACAGCACCAATCGGATCAGTGATCTGATCGGTGCTGTTTAGCTCTTTGAATTGCACTGTCAATCACTGACAGCGCGATTCATAGCACTAAGGTAGGGATTGCGCCATTCCCTGCAGGCATCGAAGGTCCCATTGTGCGACCTCGATGTGTTAACTTGACAGCCTGGTGTCCTGTGATGACCCCAAATGCTGTCTGAAATCACCTCCTGTGGATGCTTGGCGAGCGCCAACTTACACAGAAAGTGGATTTCTCTTGTGCACAGACCTGCAGCAGCTCATCTGTACACAGGAGAAGTGATTGGATTGTGCAGTGCTGATGCTCCCTAGGAGCCATGTAAAATGAAGAAAGAAAAAAATGTTTTTAAGAGCATGAAAGAAACATAGAAGTTCAAATCACCCCCTTGAAAATAAAACTATTAGAAAAATAAAAAATACATGTTTGGTATCGCTGTGTTCAGAAAATCCTGATCTATCAAAATATAAAATCAATTAAACAAATTGATAAATTGTGTAATGGACAAAAAAGTCCAAATGCCAAAATTACATTTTTTTGTTCACTGTAACAATGCAATAAAAGTTTATAACGGGCAATAAAAAGCATATCTACCCAAACATGGGATCATTAGAATCATCAGCTCAAGCCACATAAAATAAGCCATCACACAGCCCCAGATCCAGAAAAAAGAGGACGCTAAAGGTTGCGGAAAATAGTGCAAAAGCGCAATTCTGTTTCTTTAAAAACGTCTGAATTTTTTTTCACCACTTAGATAAAAGTAAAAGTATACATGTTTGGTATCTACAAACTCATACTGACCTGAGGCATCATACCAACACATCAGTTTTACCATATAGTGAACATGGTGAAATAAAAAATCCGAAACATAAACATGTTATTGCACTTTTTTTTACAATTTCACCGCACTTGGCATTATTTTCCAATTTTCCTGTACACTATATGGCAAAATAAATTACTTCATTCAAAAGTACATCTCATCCTGCAAAAAACAAGCCTCATATGTCTATATTGTCAGAAAAATAAAAAAGTTATGGCTCTTGAAGGCAGGGAGCAAAAAAAAAAAAATTGCCCGGGGGTGAGGGGGTCAACATCACCAGCATATAAACCCTGTCTTATAGTAATTCATGCTTTGTCCTGTTTAGCTGTATATATATTATTGAATTATAAAATGATTATTACCAGTATAGAATTATAGGTGCACCAAAGATTTCCAGAATGTAGGTTATTGTTCATCTCATTGTTTATGATGAACTCCTAAGTCTAGAGTCAGCAAATCTTTAAAATAATAACACAGACGTTATTCTAAATTGTTATGTTTCAGACGGTGAGCTAATGCCTTGGTCTAGATGAGCAGCTGCATGCCGCACGGACAGATGACAATGGTGCCGCAGGTAGATCCAAAAGAAACAGTGGAAGTTATAATGAAATATCGAACAAAGGAAAAGCAAAGAGGAGTAGATTGGCGCAAAGCTGAATTCAATCTGCAAAATATTAGAGCTAAGATTGTAACAAAAAACGATGCGGTCGTAAAGCAAGAGGTGATCCACTCATAGTAGGGTTAGTTTTGTCGCCAAGTATGTTGCAGAGCTGACAATGATACGGCAAAGTTGACACAACAAGGGCAAAGCTGCTTCAGTCTTGTACAAAGTCTGACATAGAGCAGGCAACAGTATAGCAAATCTGTCTCAATGATAGCAGAGCTGAGTTTGTCAGAGTGTCAGATGCAGAACTGAAAGTGAAATAGCTGGGTTGACCCATCCTAGTAGTAAATGCTATCTGCCTGAAATCTCAGAAGGCATTCCCACTGCCTGAATAGGACTAGGTGGCCTGGGAGAGGGACATCATTGGAGATCCAGATGGAACAACCATTCATATAATTATCTTACAATGAACTCCTAAGCTTAGAGTGAGCAGACCTTTAAGAGAACAATTACAAGTTATAATGAATTGCCTTTGGTGTGAGTGAGCAGATGATATGCAGCATGGACAGATGGTGCAGCAGGTATATCTAAATAGAACAATGAACACTGCAGTGACAGCACATACGCAGTTGGAACAAACAGGTGGAAAGGAGACTGAGCAATCGGAAACCTGTAGTACAGAGCTGAGTTTATTCTGCAAAACGGCAGAGCTTAGGCTCCTTTCACATCAGCGGTTTTTGCTGATGTGCGTCAGATCCGGCAGGTGGTGCCGCATCTACTGGATCCACCTGCTCAACGCCCGACTCGCGACCCGGGTCCGATTTGCGGCCCGGATCCGGCAAGCCCCATGCATTGTCTATGGGGCTTGCGGTCCGGTGCGGCAAGAGCGGTTCTGCGGCAGATCTGGCACTTGCGGCCTCGAAAAAAACAGCTGCTTGCAGGTGCCACACATCAGCGAACACCGCTGATGTGAAAGGGCCCTTAGTTTGTCACAAAGTCTGATTCAGAACTAGTAGTACTATGGTAGAATCGACTCAGCAATAGCAGGGCTGAATTTGTTACAGAGTTCATTACAGAGATGGCAGTGGCATGGCAGAGTTGACTCAGTGATAGCAGAGCTAGGTTTGGTATAGCGTCCCATACAGAGCTGGCATAAGTATATCCAAGCTGATTCAATGATGGAAATGATAGCAGAGGTGAGTTTATCACAGTTGACTCAGTTGTAGCAGAGCTGAGTTTGTCACTAGGTATTACTCTGGGAAGCAGTCTGTGGCAGTAGTAAATGCTCACTACTGAACCAGGATAGAGTTCTGCCACAAGAGGGTGTTGGGCTGTCAAGTATAGTGGAGCACTTCATGCTGGAATTGAGTAATATAATTCTTTCCCCAAAAAATATTAATCCTCTTGTTTTTAATATGATGCCAGGAGGTCAGACATTTTTTTTCCACATGACAGGTTCCCTTTAGTAGTGCTGAAATAGATAGCTGACCCTTTGAATTCACACCTTTTGGTAAATTTCTTATTTGGGGCTGTAAATATGGGGGTACTTTATATAAAGTAACATCTCTCTTTGTAAAGAAAGATCAGAGAAGCATTGTTAGAGGAGAGCTGCAGCTGCAGAGATGTTTGTAATTATACGCAGCTTATCTCTTCTCCCTCTCCATCACACTGACTGCCCTGAGGTTAAAGCTAAAAGTGTTTGTAATCACACTCAGCTCTGCTGTGTTCTCTATAGTAGCTGCAGAGATCAGTGCTTAGAGCAGGACTGACTATACAACACACGGGAGAAATCCTGGTTTAAAGGGATCCTGTCACCCCCAAAACACCTCCTAAGCTATTAAAAGATGTCCCTAGAGCAGTGATGGCGAACCTATGGCACGCGTGCCGGGGAGGGCACGCCGAGTCGTCTCCCCTGGCACGCCGCCTTGCCTCACTGCCGCTCTGCACTGCCGGCATTATGGCGCCGGCAGTACAAAGCTGTGTCAGAGCAGAGGGAGAAGACTTCCTCTCCCTCTGCGTCTCCAACACACTCTCTGCTGGCTCCGCCCAGCCGACGTCACGTGACCGCGGTCATGTGACGCGCTCAGAGTCCCGGCTGTGACTGCTGGACGCGATGAGAGAAGCAGCGATGGAGGCGGGAAAACTAGGTGAGTATGATTTTTTTAATTTTATTTCAAGCTATAACGAGGGGGCATATGGTGGCATTATACACAGGGGGCATATGGTGGCATTATACACAGGGGGCATATGGTGACATTAAACACAGGGGGCATATGGTGGCATTATACACAGGGGGCATATGGTGGCATTATACACAGGGGCATATGGTGGCATTATACACAGGGGGCATATGGTGGCATTATGCACAGGGGGCATATGGTGGCATTAAGCACAGGGGGCATATGGTGGCATTAAACACAGGGGGCATATGGTGGCATTATACACAGGGGGCATATGGTGGCATTAAACACAGGGGGCATATGGTGGCATTATACACAGGGGGCATATGGTGGCATTATACACAGGGGGCATATGATGGCATTATACACAGGGGGCATATGGTGGCATTATACACAGGGGGCATATGGTGGCATTATACACAGGGGGCATATGGTGGCATTATGCACAGGGGGCATATGGTGGCATTAAGCACAGGGGGCATATGGTGGCATTATACACAGGGGGCATATGATGGCATTATACACAGGGGGCATATGGTGGCATTATACACAGGGGGCATATGGTGGCATTAAACACAGGGGGCATATGGTGGCATTATACACAGGGGTCATATGGTGGCATTATACACAGGGGGCATATGGTGGCAATATAAACAGGGGGCATATGGTGGCATTATACACAGGGGCATATGGTGGCATTAAACATGGGGTATATGGTGGCATTATTAACATGAGGGGGCATATGGTGGCATTATAAACAGGAGGGGGCATATGATGGCATTATACATAGGGGGCATATGGTGGCATTATATATACATAGGGGGCATATGGTGGCATTAAACACGGGGCATATGGTGGCAATATAAACGGGGCATATGGTGGCATCATACACAGGGGGCATATGGTGGCATTAAACATGGGGCATATGATGGCATTATAATCAGGAGGGGGCATATGGTGGCATTATTAACTGGAGGGGGCATATGGTGGCGTTATTAACTGGAGGGGGTATATGGTGGCGTTATTAACTGGAGGGGGCATATGGTGGCGTTATTAACTGGAGGGGGCATATGGTGGCGTTATTAACTGGAGGGGGCATATGGTGGCGTTATTAACTGGAGGGGGCATATGGTGGCGTTATTAACTGGAGGGGGCATATTGTGACATTACTAACTGGAGGGGGCATATGGTGGCATTAATACAAAGAGGAAGCATGATGGCGGCATTATTGCAAGGAGGGGGCATTTACTACAAAGAGGGGAGGCATGAGGGTGCCTTTACTACAATGAAGGGCGTTTATTACAAGGATAAGGCATGAGAGGGCATTTTCTACAATGAGGCAGAAGCATGAGGGGGCATTTATTACAAGGAGGGGGCATGAGAGGGTATTTACTACAAGGAGGGGGCATGAAAGAGGCTTTACTACAAAGAGAAGACATGATGGGACAATACTGCAAGGAGTGGACATGATGCAGGATTTCTGCAAGGAGAGGGCATAATGGGGCATTACTACAAAAAGGGGTGTGATGGGGCATTATACTACAAAGAGGGGGCATGACGGGGTATTTACTCCAAGGATGGAGCATTACTGCAGTGAGTGGACATGATGAAGCATTTGTGCAAGGAGTGGGCATGATGGGGCATTACTGAAAGGTGGGAGCATGATGGGGCATTACTACAAGTGTACAAGGATGGTGCATACAAGGAGAGTGTCAGGATGGAGCAGATAACTACAAGAGAGGGTCAGGATGGAGCAGATAACTACAAGGAGAGGATCAGGATAGAGACATTGGCACAAGATAGGGACCAGGATTTTAGTGTGGAATCTGCTTGTGTTCCATGCTAAAATCTATCGATCTCCTATCTATCTAATATTCTTCCATTTTTTCTCCATACAGATCAATCCACCTGCTGTGTCTGAAAAGGGCAGTGGGAGCAGCTCAGCTTCAATGTGAAGTTCACATGAGTTGGATGACCACTGCTGAAGAGAAGAGAAGACTGCAAAGGTAAGTTTAAAATCAATTCATTTTTAGAATAATAGAACTTATCAGGGTGTCAGGACTGCAAGCACTGTACAGGGAAGAGAGTTGGCTGTTGCTGGCTCTTCGCCTGTGCAGCTCTTGTGATGGTCAATGCTGTCATTTAGGTTAAATTGCTGTATTGACACTTCACTATAAAAAATTCAGCTTTGGGTTGCAGATTGGGCACTCGGTCTCGTAAAGGTTCGCCATCACTGCCCTAGAGCATAGTGCGGGTCTTGAAGCTAACAGAGCGGCGCGGGTGTACATACGTCACCCGAAGCCAGAAATGACGCGATTCGCGTCATACAGCCACACACAGCAGCGCCAGGCCGACAGAGGAGAGCGGGGAGGCGCGCATTTGAATGTGAGTTGAAGATCACGCCTATTGAGGCGTGATATTAGGAAGAGGGACAGCCTGCCAGGGTGACTATGAATACCATAGTCACTCATTAACATCACTAATGAGGTAGTTTAATAACCTTTATCTTCACTTTCAATATATGCATTTAGGAGCTAAAAGGAGTGTAGGATAAGTGTTACTATGCTCTAGGGACATCTTTTAATAGCTTAGGAGGTGTTTTGGGGGTGATAGGATCCCTTTAAGCATTCTGGGGCATGTGTTCTTCTTTCACGCTAAAGATTGGTCAATGTCATGCAGGGGAAAAAGCACATGCACCCAGTAAAGAATCTCTGGTAAGATCCCATTTGGTTTATCACAAACTATAATCAAATCTTTATCAGCTAATATCTCTAAAACAGTGGAGAAATCACTATTCCATGTTGTGACCAGTTTAATTTGCTAAAATTGGTGAAAGTGCCTCTTTAAAACAGAGGAGCAATCTACTTAGGCTTTTCAGGTAATTAATCAAGTAATTGTAGTCATAGTGAGGTATAAAATGATTTTTAGACATTTTGTCAGTGACAAATGTCAATCATTAGATTGTTTATGTAAACATTTTGATAACTGATATGAAATGAAAAAGCATTTTGCCAAATTTAGTGGAAAATGAATACAATTGACAAAGATAACTTTTACATTATTTCTCTTGACCTTTTCTTTTTAAAAACGATATTGGACAAATAACCATTGTGAGGTAGCGCTTACTAAGCGTGTTGGGGAACACTCACTTAGCCACAGAATTATGGCATGCAGCAATGTTTTCTACACCTACAAGTCCAGCTGGCTTATTAAAGACACCATAATACCGACTTTAGTATAGTCCATCTCAATGCTTCAGCAGGAATGTTACACACTCAGTCCGGAACCTTTCAATGGCAGCTATGCCCGCCTGGCTTCAGATACATCCCTCAGGAAGGTAAAAACATTACTGTCCATATTGAACATAAAACACTAGTAAGGGAAAAAGAAGCACAATAGGGTCTTATCATTTATAAGTGTAGGGACTAGAAATAACTAGCCACTCACCTGTGGGGGTTGTGTAGCACACAACCAGCGCCAAGGCGTGAGAAAATGGCCACACCTCAAAACGATCATGTAGTGCAAATTTACAAAGGATGGACGGTGTTCACGGACCTGCGCTGCACTGTGTATGCAAAAAAAGGATCAGACATTGTTCATCACTAAAGCTTTATTTCCGACGCGTTTCTGAGTTAGTCCCAACTCCTTCCTCAGGGATAATGCACATGAATACCATCCATCCTTTCTACATTTGCCCTACATATTAAACATAGTCTTTTACCTTTGGGTGATCTAGCCCCTTTTATCAGTTCTGCTCCATCAAATCTGTAGTTTTAAGCCTCTCAAGACACGGTCTCCAGTCCTTGTGCCTTTCAGAGATGACTGCTTCCCAAGCACCGAGACCCAGTCTTCTGACTGTGTATCTTTCAAAACACCCTGAGGCCAGCTTCACTCTCATGCTCATTTGCTATGTAAGCCAAACAGGAAGTGCAGGACCATGTGATCCATCAGGAGTCTCATTATATCCATGAGATACACATATGGGAGGAATGTGGATGTTTAGTCCCTACCATCAATTCTGAACATCCTATGAAACCAGCCCTTAAAATAATATAAGATTCCTGGCCCTATAAGTCCCACTGGTTCCACATCACATCAGATCTCCGTCCTTGTGAAACATATCAGCCATATGGAGGGCCGGTATACCTCACACCATATAAACTTCTACATTTAGTCATGGATTTTTAAAAAATTACAAGGAGTAGAGGGTGTTATAAAATATAGAATTAAGCATTAGTTTCCCCTTGAATCCTTCAGCTTTATTAACCCTCACTGATCCTGAAATGATGACGTTTCACCCAATGTTCATGTGACCACTGCAGCCAATCACTGACTTCAGGCGTGATGTTTGCATGTTTAGCATGTGACACTGGAGCCAGTGGCTAGCTGTAATAATGGTGTGAATGATTATCAAGACGTCAATACAATGGGAGAATTCATGGGAAAAGGAATAAATGCTATTTATTTGATACCATCTTCTACTCCTTTCATACTTTTATAAATGTTGGAAGACAACTTCAATAAAAGTACTAATTTTACTGTATTAAGGAATATTAAACATTGTAGCTGTGATTCTCATTGCTTTACTCTGCTCCTGCCAAAAGAAGAGTCGAAATAATTGGCAGTAAACATGATGACATGATGTGGTTACATGGGAAGAATTAGCTAAAAGATGTTAGCATTTACATGTTTCCGCGGAACACAATCAAAGAAAGTAAAATCTTCCATGTAAAAATTCTGTATTTTATTATAATTCCATTAAAAATGTATACAAATCAATCAATTCTTGTGCATATATCATGCTATAGAACAAGTCTCACTAGAAACATACATGTTGACATATTTCCAAACTGGCTGGTTCTTACTTATATCCCAGTACTCCATCAAACTAAAGTGAAATTTAAAAAACACCCTTGGTAAATGCACACCCATAATCCCATGTCTAATCAAATGATAGAACTCGATCACAATAAAATTCACAGCAGGGAATATGACATTTTTCTCAATTATGCTAAATCAAATCCTTATGATGGATATAATACTGTAGGTAAGACGTTTTCGAAATTCAAATCCAATAGGATTCACCAATGAAAAGATTTAAAACGTTTTTAGCCACACTGTAAGGGTTAACTGCACTGGAATTATCCAATCCCTAATATGTTCATTGAATCTTTGTTGCAATTTGCAAGTCGTGCACCCAACGTGTTTAGTAAATTGAGGTATCTTCTGCTGCTGTTGTTAATGGCGATCTCTACGCTTTAAACTTGATTTACATATTTTCATCCAATGGAAACTCAAAGGTCATTATCTCAGAAAATTAAAGTAGGGAAGATGAAGGGTTAAAAAACACACTGCCATAATCCCTGAAGCATCAAAATGGAATATAATATTGATTTATTAGTCAACACGTTTCAGAACCCCCTGAAACCCCCTGAAACATGGCAATATGATATTGATTTGTCCTGATGAAAGAGGACAGGGAGCTCTGAAACACGTTGAATAATAAATAAATGTTATATTCAACCTTTGATGTCTCGTGGAATACGGCAGTGTGGATTTTAACCCTTCATCCTCCCTACTGTATATGCACAACGCTGGGGACTGCAGCAGCCGTGATCTGCTTTTATAGTCGTTGTGACTCTCACAACCACACAAGTTAAAGCCTCTGATACCTATTTAGGTCATATTTTATCTCTCAGACCCTTCATCCTCCCTACTTTAATTTTTTGAGATAATAAGCTTTGGGTTTTCATTGGCTGTAAGCAATAATTCTCATCATTCACAGAAATAAACACTTGAAATAGATCAGTCTGTTTGTAATGATTCTATATAACATAGGGTTGGGGAACTAGTTATTTTCCTATTTCTGATGAGGGGCAGTCACCCTGAAAGGCAGCATCTCCAGTTTGGGGTTCTGATCTAGCACAAATCCTTGGTGATATTAAAAGGCTTGTTAAAGAGTCGATTTTGACTTTGAGGATTGCTGCCTAAAGGTGGCGCTAGAGTTCGTCCACTTCCTCACTGAAGGGACAATTTGTATATAATATATGCATTTCCCTTTATGTATTGAATTACTGAAATAAATTAACTTTTTGATGATATTCTAATTCATTGAGATGCATCTGTATATAACCTAAAAAATATGAGACTTTTGGTGAGGAACAAACTGAGATGAAGAAACAAAGAGATACCAACAGCATTTGGGGAGGGAAGAAAAATACAATAGGTCAGCAGACAGAGGAACCAACCACTAACCAGAAGTTCACAGTATGAATCCCCAAATTGAACCATGATATATTGATGTGCTGATGTGCTGTTAAAAATATTCACCATCAAATATTAAAAAATTGTGTGACTTCAAATAATGTAAAGCATTAGTAATAAACAACTGCAAGTCTACACTGTATAAAGAACTCAGAAATTATAACCTAGGTTGCGAGGAATTCAGTTATAAAGCAGGCCAGCAGCTTCACTAAAATGGTGTTGGAGACGCAATCTGTGCATGCGCTGACTCCGACACTGTAGTAAATGTAATGAAATTTCAACATTAGAATGTGCATGCTATGGACTGCAGTATAATGGTGGTGGCTGCTGCTGTGATTTCAAGACATACAAAACCAAGAAATCTGGCTAACGCTAGATTCCAGGTTCCAGGTCATGCTGGGGTTGTCTGAGTTCATGTGAACTCGATAAATTTCACACAGCACCTGGCTCTCATTCCGTGCTCGTCTCTGCCAGCAGACGTCTTTGTCTGTTGGCAAAGATGTAGTAGGCTTAAGAAGACCTGGATTACGTCAGAGGGAGGTTTTTTTTAGCAATTAAAATGAAGTCCTAAACGTCTTTTGTGTTTTATTTCTAAAAAAAACAAAACATTTTTTCTCTGTGTTGTTTTTTTTTTACTGATTACTAGAAATTCATGGCGGTTGGTTCTAATTTGTTTATTTATTTTTACATTACTATGATGTCAATCTGTGAAGGGCCCAACAGCCATTCACAGATGCTGTCACAGAGAATGGGCATCTGTGATTGGCTGTTGTAGTAACCTGAAACCAGCCCATGCATTCATGTTGGTTCCGTCACACATATAGTAATCTAAAAATAAATAATAATAAAAATTACATAGCACTCCACTGTATTTTTGATTCTGAGTGCAGATAAAGTGGACTGCTACAGCCTGCCACCCCCATCTGCTTGACTTTACCTTGGCTGGCAATCAAAATACAGGGAAGCCCAATATTTTTTTAAAATATTGAAATAAATAATAAAAAACAAATGTGTGAGCTCCTGACATATTTTGATCGCCAGCCAGGTAAAACCAGGCAGCTAGGCACTGGAATTCTGAGCATGCTAGTGCCTAAGTGTTTTGGGTCTCTCACGCTAATAACCGCAGCAGCCCCTGAAAATGGCACATTCATCATAGCGCCATTTCCAGGTGGCTTTCCTGGCTCTTCAAGTGGCCCTGGTTGGGGGGTGGCATAATGGTTAACAATGGGGTTAATACCAGCTTTGTATTGTCAGCTGATACTAATCCTGAAATTAATGGTGTCAGGCCAAATTAGAACAAGCCACCATGAATTTCTAGTAAACTTTAAAAAAAAAAAAACACAACACAGAAACAAATTTTTTTAATTAGAAATAAAACAAAAAACCCATTTAGGGGCTCCATCTTTAATTCCAAGAAAAACCCCTCCCTGCGACGTAATCCAGGTTCAGTTTGGCTATATTGCTCTGAGCAGCCAAGCGTCTGTCCAGAGCGACAAGCAGATTTAGATTGAGCTGGCTGCTGTCACAGAGGTCAATCGAGTTCATAGCTGAGCCATGAATTCCGGTGACACCTGACCTACCGCGAACACTGCCAAGAACTGAAGCAGTTCTCGGCAGTGCAGTGTATAGCCCTGGAAGTTAGTGAGAGGCCCCGGAAGTACATGCGGCTGGGAGACCGGGACTGCAAGGCACGCGCCGTGGGACCCAGTAAGTATAATGATAACGTTTATTAATTATATGCTTTCTTTTACAGCTCCCAGCGCCCCATCCTCTAACTGTAAAGTCCAAGTTCAGGCTTCAGGCGCAAGTTTGAGTTACGCACGGCCCTGAACTCGGACTTAACAATAAGGTCAGGGCAAGTCCGCCGACCCCGAGCATCGGCAGGTTCGTCTATCACTATTCAGGAACAATGTGTGGTTTTCCAGTTAGTAAATTGAGTAATTTCATACTGTTAATCATTATTTTTATGTTTTTAACCTGTTTTGTAAAATGCACACTGCACATGTGTTTAATGTACAGTTATAAAATCCATTTCTGAAAACCATGTTTTTTTACTTGTTGTTTTTTACCTTTTTCAATTAAACTGGACGGTAATATTCTCGCTAAGATCGGGGGTTTTTTTTTGGGTGGAAAAGTTACTCCATTCTTTATTATTTTGCAAAGCGAAACATCTCGTCTCATGGTAAATAATTTGTTAATGGTGCTCATAATCAGAATTGAATTCTTTACTATACATATACGCAGTTAAAAAGACCTCTTTTTTCAGGGTTTTGTATTCACTGCATTGTGTAATTATTAGCTCCCGATGGTTATTATGCTATATTGTATTATTGCTCCATTTAGCGTGCATTAATCTATCACATATCGTTTTCTGTTCTGTAATGTAATTTTCATTTTCAGAAATGCTTATTTCTTTATTTTATACCGTCTCTATTCTTTTCCAACTTTTGACAAGCCCTGGTAGACACCTTTATTAATAATACTAATTTTCTTGTATTAAATAACATTAAAGATTGTAGATGTACCGTATTTCCCATTGCTTTACTTTGCTGTTGCCAAAAGAAGAACTGAAATAATAACTCATAACGTGATCATATTGGAAGAATCGGCTCGAATGTGTTCATATAAGCATTGAAATGCTTTTTATGCTGCATTATTTATGAAGCAGACACAGTCTTCAGTTTGGTCTGATGCACGTTTCCGGTCACATAATGGACCCAGAGCATATTCTTATTCTCAATTCATTAGCTCATGTCATGTATGCTAAACAAAATCTAAGGTTTATTAGGGGAAGAGTTCAGTACATTGGAGTCAGGCGCTCACTTCAGTCTTACATTAGACATCCAGCCATATATTGATCAGTCTGTATATAAAGAACATTACTTAGGAGGATTAGTACTTTTCACAAGTTTTATGCTCATTCAGTACTCAGTGTATTGGATACAACGGGAGGAAAGATTTTACCGAAATTATGTTTTCTTTTTTGTGTGTGAGATTTTGACTGCCTGATTAATAAAATAAATAAGTATGAATACCTCTTTCCAATTTCTTTAATTTCAGGGCAATGCTAAAATGTAGAGTAAGTCTCCCTTGAGGCCACAATCTCTCCATCATGTAGAGGTTTCACTTGGGATGATTCATACTTATATTCATACATATATTCATACGTATCAATAGTATTTTTAAAGAAAATATATTAGTTTGTCCCCACATGGCACTGTCATCCCTAGACATGGACTCGATTCCACCCAACCTTAGACCCGCTTTGATCCACATTTTCTTAATTGTAAAGAATGCCATAGCGGCAAAATGGAAAACACCATCCATTCCCACAATTGACAAGATTGTGGACAAAATCAATTTACACAACTCTTATGAAAGAGTCCATGCGATCTCTAACAATTATTTTCCCAAATATTGCAAAAGATGGGAATGTTGGATCAATAACAAACCTAGGTAACTAAATAAATGTAACCTCAGATACTAAAATGGTAAATGTGTGAATTCTAAAATTGTAACCTTGCAAAAATTCTGTATACGTGGTGAACACTTCTTTCTCCGAATCCCACTAGGTTTATCGATTGCATTTTGCGAATATTTAATTAATAATGTAAGGATAAATGTAAGGTTGTTATAGATATGTTAGATTTTTTCATTAATTAAGGACATGTTTAATCTTGCTTACCTCCAACGTCCCTTAGAACCTCATTTCCACACCTTTATCTCTCCATTTCTAGTCCACAATAAAGAATTGATCCTCATTTTCCTACCTATTCTTCCCTTCCCTACCTCGCCCTTCCTACTCCACTTCCAAATTATAAAACCAATCTATATGCTATTGCTTCATAGACATTAATATCTGTTGTATCTGTTGTGCTGTTGGCTTGATTTGTTATATTGTCTTCTTATTATTAAAATTCAATAAAAATATTCTGACGAAAAAAAAACAAATCCTAATGAATACTTTAAAATAATAGTATTTTAACAAAAATAGACTGGCAGAGAACCCAGGCTGCCTGGAAAAGGGGTGGGGCAAGAAGTCAGATAGGGAAATATAATTTATTTGACCATTTTAAAACATTCTCAGTGATTTGTGTTAAATCATAAGCATCTTAGCTAGAAAATGTAGTTGATCGTATAATTAGTCTGTCTTTTATCAATAGGCAGCCATTTGACATGGATATGTTTGCTATTCCCGCACATATGCAAGGCTACAAAACATGAAATTGTAAAATATGCTTGTTTCTATTTATTGATGTAGAGCTCAAATAACAATGTTTTGAAATATTATGATTCTATGTCACTTATAGGGTTATTCACATTAATGGCATATTCAAACAATGTGCCATTAATGTATGATAAGCCATAAATATTGAGGACGCGGTCCCTCAACTACTGTCCTAGCTGCTAAGGTGATGTTACACTTGAGGTTAGGGCTATGAGTCGACATATGTTGTGTGATACTGAGATTGCAGTATTGCATTGTGACATTGCATCCACTAATTCCCTATGATATTGCATGACGACCTACCTTGACTGTCATATAAAGTCACAACTGTTTTTTGTAGCGACTCACTTACCATAGACTTCAATGCAAGGTGACTGTGACTTGCGTGCAACTTATTTGTGGTTTAACTATTGTTTTACAAAAAACTCACAGCACAAATATAGTCACACAACAGCAAGACACAAAAAAAATTACAATCCTCTGTATCTGATAAATGGCTGTCGTCGTGTAGCTCCAGTCTTTATTTTTTTAATCACCTGTACACTCCCTGACAGAAGTTATGTCGCTTATCCATTTTATCTAAATAAAAGCTTATAACCTGATGTTAAATTCATCCATTGGTTGTATAAATTCTCTTTTGAAATCTGAAACCCTACCAAATGTGGTTTAGGTTAAGAAAATAAATTGGCATCAATGCTGAAATATTGATCATTTAATGAACACAGAATGGTCAGATTTTGGCAAGACAAAAGTTTTGTCGCCCACAGAAAGTAATGTGATATTCAAACAAATAATTAACTTAAAATACAAATATATGTTGCATAACATTGGTGAATAAAGTTGTGGTGCTATTAGAGTCATATTTAATATTTTGTGTGACTTTCATGAGCTTGAAGGACTGCATCTAAGCGGTTCAACCATGATTCATACAATTTATTAACAAAGTAATCAGGAATATCAAATAATGCAGTCTTACATGCCTCCCAGAGTTCATCTAGATTCTTTGCTTTTGTCTTCCAAGCTTCCTCTTTCATCCTACCCCAAACATGCTCAATGATGTTCATGTCTAGTGACTGGGCTGGCCAGTCCTTGAGCACCTTGATCTTTTTTGCCTGGAGGAACTTTGTTGTAGAGATGAATGTATGAGATGGAGCACCATCCTGCTGCAGAATTTGCCCCTTTTATGATTTGGAATGTAAGAGGTAGTTAATACTTCTTGATATTTTAGGCTATTGATATTGCCTTCCACTTTGCAAATGTTTCACACACCCCCATACTGAATGTAACTCCAGACCATGCTCATTTCACCACCAAATGTAACTGTTTTCTGGGTGTATTTTGGATCCATACAGGCTCCAGTAGGTCTCCTGAAGTATTTGCGGCAGATGTGGTGTAATTCTACTGAAGATTCATCAGATAAATCTACCTTCTGCTGCTTTTCCAGCGTCCATCTGTTTAGCAGGCTGTGGGACTTTGCAAATGCCACACGGTTTTTTAATTGCCTTTTGTTTAGTACTGGCTTCTGGGCACTGAATCGAGCATGGGGGCCATTTTGAGACAGAATCCTACAAACTGTTTTAGTTGACACAGGGACTTGAGGTGACCAGGCCTGTTGGAGCTCTGCTGCAGTGGAAAAGGGGCTTGCTTTGGATTTTCTAACCAACAAACGTTCCTCCTGAGCAGTTGTCTTGTGAGGTCTGCCAGAGCTGGGCTTGTCAAACACATCTCCAGTCTCTTCAAATCTTTTTTTAATACTTTGTACTTGACGCTGAGACACATTAAAGTTGCCAGCCACCTCTGCAGTGGATCTGGTCTTCAGCTTCTTGATAATCAAGGCTTTGGTCACAGGGTGGATTTTTGGCTTGTTGTCAGAGCTCAAGTTGCAGTTCAAGTGAAGATCTCCGGTGGTGGGTTTCTTTTTAGACACACCCACTAATTAACCGATCATTTACTGAGCACAGGTGAGAATGTAAACTAGGATTGGGTGCATTATATGACCAGGCGACAAAACTTTTGTCTTGCTAAAATCTGACCATTCTGTGTTCATTAAATTATCAAAATTTCAGCACTGATGCTAATTTATTTTCTTAACCTAAACCAAATTTCGGAGAGTTTCAGCTTTCAAAAGACTAATTTATACAACCAATGGATGAATTCAATGTCATGTTATAAGCTTTTATTTACATAACATTTAGAAGCGACATAACGTCTGTCAGGAAGTGTAAAATGCTTTTTCCTGTCTTTCACACAGAGATAAAATTAACAAGGAATCTACTGACATGTCCAGTCTAATTCAAAAATATAAATGCCAAGACATTTCTACAGAAGAAGAAACCATAAATGCGACAATGAAGGTAGAAAAATGACCTGTTTTACAACTGTGCTATACCTCAAATAGCTACATTCACACATCGGTGACACATTATTATTATTATTATTTATTATTATTATAGCGCCATTAATTCCATGGCGCTTTACATGTGTAGAGGGTATAATAGACAAGTACAATAAACATGGACAATATGAGGCACGTAGGTACAGTAGGATAGAGGACACTGTCTGCAAGGGTTCACAATCTACGAGGGGATGGGTGAGGATACAGTAGGAGATGGTAGAGTTGATAGTGAGTGGTTTGGTGGACTGAGGTTCACTACAGGTTGTAGGCCTGTCAGAAGAGGTGAATCTTCAGGCTTATTTTGAAGGTTTCCAGAGTAGGTGAGAGTCTGATATGTTGGGGCAGGGAGTTCCAGAGTATAGCGGATGCATGGGAGAAGTCTTAAATGCGGTTGTGGGAAGAATAGATAAGAGGGGAGAAGAGGAGGAGATTGTGAGTGAAACTCAGGTTGCGTGAGGGAAGATAGCAAGCGACCATGTCAAAGATGTATGAAAGAGACAGTTTGTGAACGGCTTTGTATGTCAGGGTAAGGGTTTAAACCAGGGCCTCTGAGAAATGGAGAGCCAGTGGAGGGCTTGGCAGAGAGGGGAGACTGGGGAATAGCGGGGAGACAGGCGGATTAGTCAAGCAGCAGAGTTTAGGATAGATTGGAGTGGTACGAGAGTGTTAGTGGGGAGGCCAGTGAGTAGGAGGTTATAGTAGTCGAGGCGGGAAATGATGAGGGCATGGACAAGTGTTTTTGCAGTGTCAAGGTCGAGGAATGAACGGATCCAGGAAATATTTTTGAGTTGGAGTCAGAAGGAAGTGGCAAGGGCTTGGATATGTGGCTTGAATGAGAGGGCAGAGTCGAGGATGACCCCGAGTCCTGGGCGTGGGGGACTGGCGAAAGTGAGCAGCCGTTGATGGATACATCAGGTGGGGGGGAGAGGCTTGGGGTAAAGATGATGAATTCTGTTTTGTCAATGTTCAGTTTCAGAAACCGAGCAGAAAGAAGGATGAGATAGCTGACAGACGTGGAATTTTGGATAGCAAGTAGGTGATGTCAGGTCCAGAGAGATAGATCTGAGTGTCATCGGCGTAGAGATGATACTGCAGACCTAGGGATTCAATGAGTAGACTCAAACCAAGAGTGTAGATGCAGAAAAGTAGGGGACTGAGAACCAAGCCTTGGGGGACAACGACTGATAGGGGGTAGGGTGAAGAGGTGGTGTGGGAGAGGATGACGCTGAATGTCCTGTCTGTTAATTATGAAGAGATCCAGGAGAGTGCCAAGTCAGTGATATCAAGAGAATCCAGGATCTGTAGCAGGAGGGCATGGTCTACCGTGTTGAAAGCGGACGATAGATCAAGGAGGAGAAGGACGGAGTAGTGTTGTTTGCGCTTGGCAGTTAATAGGTTGTTGGTAACTCTGGTTAAGGCTCTCTCTGTGGAGGGATGTGATTGGAAGCCAGATTGTAGGCGGTCAAAGGGGGAGGAGGAGGAGAGGTGGGAGGACAGCTC
The DNA here is from genome assembly GCA_033576535.1 of Allobates femoralis. NCBI lineage: Eukaryota > Metazoa > Chordata > Amphibia > Anura > Aromobatidae > Allobates > Allobates femoralis. Next base: position 166,155,548 of record JARQOC010000005.1, on the reverse strand, counting down.
GAGGTGGACATGGTTTTCCAATAGTTGCCCCTATGTCACATGATCGGCATAGAGACAGGAAGAAGGCAAGCTGCAGGCAGGGAGCAAGCAACAGGGGGTAAATTACAGTATTTATTATTTTACTGTGTGCGCAAGCATGGGGGCATATAGAGTGATGGGAGAAGGGACATTTCCAGAATGGAGAGGGTGAGTGCAGGATGGGGGGGGGGTGAAAGCAGGCTCATATAATATGTGCCGCTCCCCCAGTCCATCTCTCATGGCGGGATGCAGTGAATATTATATGAGCATAATGAGCGGGGCACTTGACCACGGGCTGCCTGTGCAGCCTGATCAAGCCTGCTCCAGCCCCCAGACACCGCTTTAAAGCTGCTTCCCCTACAGTACAGAAACTGTAGAGTCGGCTTATAAGACACCTCCCCACACACTTTCCCCAAAAATTTGGGGGAACAAAAGTAATAATCCGAAAAAAAAACGGTAAGTATTGAAAATGTCACCAGTTTTCACCAAAAGTTGCTATTGCATGAATTTCTCACATGTTTTCGGTAATAACCTATCCAATCCACACAGGCAAAGAAACGAAACCATAAATGTCCATACATTTAGTGATATATAATAATGAGAATTTACAAAGAGAAAAAGTATTGAACATGCTTACTGAAATGTATTTAATACTTTGTTCAAAAGCCTTTGTTGTTGATGACAGCTGTAAGACAACACCTTAAGAAGAAAGTAGACACATGCTTTGCTTAGGGCCCTTTCACATCAGCGTTTTTTGAAATTTGCGGCAGATGCGGTGAAAAAACCGCATCTGCCGCAATTACCGCATACCGGCTTTACTTGTGGCGCGGTTGCGGTAAACGCAATGCAAAGTATAGGCGTACTTGCGGCAGGTGCGGCAAGTGCGGTTTTGCACTTGCGGCAGGTGCGGCAGCGAAAAAAAACACGGTCAGCCGCGGTTTTTTTCGCTGCCGCACCTGCCGCAAGTGCAAAACCGCACTTGCCGCAAGTACGCCTATACTTTGCATTGCGTTTACCGCAACCGCGCCGCAAGTGGAGCCGGTATGCGGTAATTGCGGCAGATGCGGTTTTTTCACCGCATCTGCCGCAAATTTCAAAAAACGCTGATGTGAAAGGGCCCTTAGATGTGAATTTGGCCCATTCTTCCACACACTCTTCAAAACCTAAATGTTATGTAGGCTCCTTCTATGATCTGAGCTTTAGTTCCTTCAATACATTTTCTATTGGATTCAGGTCATGTGATTAGCTGGGCCTTTCTAGCAGCTCTTTTTTCTTCCTCCGAAACCAATTTTAAGTTTCCTTGGATGTGTTTTTGAGTTTATTGTTTTACTGAAATGTCCACACTTCTTCATCAACCTGGTAGAAGGCAGCAGATTTTTTTTATCAGGAATGGCTCAGTTCGTTCATCTTTCATTCAATAACATGAAGACTGCCAGTGCTGTATGCTGAAAGACAGCCCCACACCATGATATTCCCAACTCCAAACTTCACTGTTGATATGGTGTTTTGGGGTGATATGCAATGGCTTTTGGCCTTTAAACACAGTGTGTATTATGCCATCAAAAGAGATCAATTCTCGTCATATCTGACCAGACTATATTCAACAATAAGGTTGTGATGGTCTTGGGACAGCTCACTAGTTTTACCCATGATAAGATGCTTCTTGTGTAGCACCTTGGTAATGTGACACTTCTTTTATTGGCCATCAGTTGAACCAGCTGATATTATTTTTCACTTTGTGGCAGAATTGCTTTCTAATTACTGACAGATTTCAACTGTTGTCATGACTTTCCATGTTTTTTTGCACCTCACTTTCTTCATTTATTAAATACTTTTTCCCTGTGTCATTTCTCATTATTACACATCACTAAATTTATACACATCTATAGTTTGATGTCTTTACCTCTGTAAATTGGATTTATTGTTACCAACATCTGGTGAGAAATCCATGTCAATAGCACCTTTAGAAATATATTTACTTAGAATATAGGTGACGTGATCAATACTTATTTTACTCACTGCATATCAGTTATTAAAATGGTACCTAGTCTCCCATTTGTGAGCCTCAGCGCAAGTCCTATTCTCATATGTTTTGGGGATCATACTCAGTAAAAAATCAGACTAACCTACGGTGACAGAATTTGTACTTCAGTATGTCACCACAGTTTCATCTGTTTTTATCTAATCCCTGCTATGAGTCAATGAATAAAAAAAGTTCAGACTGTCCACCATTTTATAGTCAGTATAAAAAAAGGATGATTAAAAAAGGAAGCAAGTAGGATGACACCAGAGAAAAAAAATCAGTCAGTTTCCCTTGGATGATAACACTCACACGTATTTGAGAATCTAGCCTAAATCTCTTTTCCTTTTGTTTTTATTGTGGATGACATTTCAAGTTCTCTAAAAGAAGTAACAAACATATAAAAAAAAAGTTTAAAAAAATATTCAAGTACCGTAATTAAAAAAGTATAAAAGATTTAATCACCCTAGTTTCCCCCATTAAAAATTAGTAATAATAAAAAACACGTGGTATTGCTACGCTCGTAAAAGTCTGATCTATCCAAGTATAACATTGATTAACCTGAAAAGAGAAAAATATCAATATGCCAGAATTGCAGTTTTCTGGCCGCTACACCAGCTTAAAAATATTAAAAGGTGATCAAAACTTAGTACCTCCAAATTGTATCCATAAAAACGTTTCCTCACACGTTAAAACAAGCACTCACTGTCAGGGAATGTCGACTTAAGCAAAAAAGGTTGACAACTTGTACCACAAAAAGAAAGCCCTCATACTGCGATATTACCTCAAATATTGAGGTAAAAACAACTCTCCAAACACTCGCCGTGTACACATGGCCTTAGTGTCACTGCTCACAATGTAGGATTGCGGCTGTAATCACTCCCCGGGACCTTGACAGCCGGCTTTGCACACACACACTCACACCATATAGCAAGCTGTCAAAGTGCTAGAGAGTAATTACGGTTGTGCTCACGGTAAAGCGGGCAGTGACTGTAATTGCTCCCAGTGTTGTGCCTATGACTGGAAGTGAGTGTCTTGGGAGGTTAAATTAATTTCTTCCCCTGTAGATACTGTTTCATTAAAGCCCCTTTACACATATTGAGATCGCTAGAGAGAGCGCTGCTACATCACAGGTTTTGTGATGCAACAGTGACCTCGCCAGCGATGTCGCTATGTTTGACACGTAGCAGCGACCAGGCCCCTGCTGTGACATCACCGATCGTGTCGGAATGACCTGGACCATTTTTTGATCGTCGGGTTCCCGCTGGGCAGCATACATTTGTGGCGCTCCACTACGTAGGTGCCACAAAAGGGGAACTGCACTCAGAAAAGCGGTGTAGTACTCCACTGCAATTGGGACTATGGTCACTAGATGGAACCCTAGAGCTGACACCCACACACTAGAACAGTAGGTGGGACTCGGGACCCCGGGAGGGTATATAGTGGCCTCTAGGGGGAACTAGTGAGACTCTGGAAGAGCAGTAGGAGTCTGGGAAGCCAGAACCGCAGGAGGCGACTGCGGCATTCAAAGAGAAGGTTGACCCGACAGTACAGGGGAGGCGAAGAGAGTAGAAGCAGCAGGAGGCCAGGTCATCTACAAGAGATCAGGCTTCACAACACTGGGAACAGGAAAGAAGGAAAAGAAAGGAACATAAAGGAGGGTTCCATCTTCAGCCAGAAATCCTAATTGCAGCCTGGAGCATTCGCCAATATACCATCTGACTAACTGTTGAACTGTATTGCTGATGAAAGTGTTCAAGTAAAAGTTCCTTGGTGAAGTGAAGTTTTGACTCTGCTGCATCCTTTTCATATAAACTACTTTATTACAGCATCACTGCCCCGGTGGTCCAGTCCCGCCTGCGGGGACTAATCCATCTAAGCCGCAATACCACCGACCACCGGAGGACTGTGGCGGCGCTGGTGAGCAACACCACACTCAGCAGGTGGCGTCACGAAGACAACCTTGTAAATAGTCCCTTGTAAATATTCCCCACCATTTCAGTTGACCCCCAGGGCCACGGCTTCGGGATGGCCACCCGTGACTTCCCGGACTGAGAGAGAGAGAGCCCGAGAGCCGAGCACCTGAGCCCTGGGTGCGCGTCAGCTTCTTGCGTCACGAACAGGATCCCGTGCCCGGTACCACTGGGTACTGTGTGCTTTGAATTGGACTTTGATTGACTTTTTCTGGCTTTGCACGGTGCCAAGATGGATTCCCGCCATTGTCGTGTGGGGACCCAAGATGGCGCCGACGCCATGAAGTAAACAACATGTGCAGGCCCAGGGGACTGCCTCAGCCTCTAGAGGAAGGAGTGCCTAGCCAGAGGTGCGAAATAGTGTGGCCACCCCGATTGCCATTAATCAATCAGGGGGGCGGCCCACAGGAAGTTCCAGGGGAATGCCTACCCATCGCTGTACAAACCGGAAGAGAAGAACAGACACCATCAGACTCCTTCGTACCTGGCAGCATGGCAGCACCCCGATGAAGAGATGTCGTCCGTGAGCTGGAGGAGCAGACCCGCGCCGAGCGAGGCGATCCAGCAGCTGCGTCCCTGCTCACGCTAGAGTGGGATGCAGACTACTGGCGGGAAGCGCTTACCCGGCTCCGGCAGGAGATGGAACAGACGATGACGTGGGTGTGCTGGCGGTGGAGCGCGGAGAGGACGTACGAGCTGTTGGCTCGGAGGACGGCCCACGAGGCGCGGGAAGCAGAAGTCGCCGTCAGAGCCGTGGAACAGTACCAAGCCTCCCTTCCACCACCAGCAGAAACCCGGGACATGGGGACGCAGACGGAGCCCCCGACACCACCACCGTCCCAGGCCAGCAGCAGTCCCCGGCTGGAGACTGCACCCACATCTGCACCAGAACGTACCCTGCTAGACGTGGATGTGGAGGAGCTCTACGAGGATCCTGAGGAATGTAATGACTTTGACGACTACGAGGAACCGGCTGGAGGATCAGGAGGAAGCACCCCAGAAGCGGCCTGGTGGACCGCCTGGCAGCAGCACCGCCAAGGACTCCCCGCTATAGCGAGCGCCGCTGAGGTATGTGCAATCCCCAGACGCCACAGGAGCAGCCCCTCACCACCCCCATATCAGTCCCTGCACAGCACCCGGTCATCCCAGGAAGAGAGGAGCCAGGTAGCCAGGCACAGGGAAAGAGAGGACTGGTACCAGAGGGAGCGTACAACTAAAAGACTGAGGGATGAAGCCCGCGCTTACCCCACATTACCTATGGAACTGTGCAGAACAGGCACAGTAATATCAGTCTATGACAAGGACGCTTGGGGTTTCTTGAGGGAGCCCAGCTTACTAGACGATATTTTCTTCTCCCGGCGAGATGTTGAATCCTTTTTAAGAAAAGGACACCCCCGGGGAGACTTGTATCGAGGCGAACAGGTAACATATCCTGCCCCATTGGGATAGTTCGCCATTAGGCTCTCTAAGACAGACTAATAATTATATAATAGACTTCCGTTGAGAGACACTGCTTTCCCATGTAAATAACCCCTTTTTCCTGCTTAATGAAGAGTGTGCCCCTATCGACCCTTGAGACCTTTTTTTATTGAACATTTACCCCGTTATGTGTAATGAGGAGTGAAGAAGAGCAGCCCAGCGGTGATAACGCACACTGGACTGTGTAGGACTAAAGATTACCGCGGGGCCCGCATGCTAAAGTGGTCATGTTGAACCAGAGTAAAGAATAATGTGTGTGATGTTTTATATGCAACGTTATAAGTTATGAGCCTCCCCGGACTGGTAAGAAAATCCAAATATTCATAATTGTATATAGTTTACCCGTTGGTTTGCATAAATATAAAAATGTTTTTCACTTCCCGAAGGGCGAATGTGATACTTGGAGACGAGCATGTTCAATCGATGGGGAGTGTGGCGCCCCACTACGTAGGTGCCACAAAAGGGGTACTGCACCCAGAAAAGCGGTGTAGTACTCCACTGCAATTGGGACTATGGTCACTAGATGGAACCCTAGAGCTGACAACCACACACTAGAACAGTAGGTGGGAGAGACCCCGGGAGGGTATATAGTGGCCTCTAGGGGGAATTAGTGAGACTCTGGAAGAGCAGTAGGAGTCTGGCTCAGTCAGTCAGGAGAGTCAGAGGAGGGAGTGTGGAAGGAACCAGGCAGCCAGCCTGAAGGAACTAAGAGGGCCATCTCGGCTGAGAGGCCCAAGAGAGAAAGATCCCAAAGGAAGAGAAAGAAAGAGAGGGAAAGAACTCAGAGGCAGAGCTCGCTCTAAGAAGGGGATTGAGTAACAGTAGAGATTGCCCCGAAAGGAAGGAAACCGGGTACCGGAGCCCGCACTTGTGAGGTCTCCAAGACTCACTGAAAATCCGCTAAACAGGGATATTGTAAATATGGCCCTGACTCCCAAAGATCCCACGAAAAGGAAGCCAGAACCGCAGGAGGCGACTGCGGCATTCAAAGAGAAGGTTGACCCGACGGGTACAAGGGAGGCGAAAAGAGTAGAAGCAGCAGGAGGCCAGGTCATCTACAAGAGATCAGGCTTCACAACACTGGGAACAGGAAAGAAGGAAAAGAAAGGAACATAAAGGAGGGTTCCATCTTCAGCCAGAAATCCTAATTGCAGCCTGGAGCATTCGCCAATATATGATCTGACTAACTGTTGAACTGTATTGCTGATGAAAGTGTTCAAGTAAAAGTTACCTGGTGAAGTGAAGTTTTGACTCTGCTGCATCCTTTTAATATAAACTGCTTTACGGGATGGCCACCCGTGACTTCCCGGACTGAGAGAGAGAGAGCCCGAGAGCCGAGTACCCGAGCCCTGGGTGCGCGTCACATTGGTGTGTTTGACGCCTTAACGTTGACCTCATTGGCGACTCAGCACTCAGCCACGTAGGTCTGAGTCGTCAGACTAGCTGCTGTGTGACAGGGTCCCAACGACAGCCTAGGTCGTTATAAGGGTTGCCATATCATTGCTGCGTCGTTGAGTACATCTGACTGTTTTACATCTCACCAGTGACCACGTAGCGACGTTCCAGCGATCAATACCAGGTCATATCATTATAAGGTTCGCTGAAACGTTGCCAAGTGTGACGGGAGCAGCCAAGCTTTATTTGCATTTTTACCTGCAGATTAACCCTTCAGGTAAATAATGTTTCTGGACATGAGAGTTTCCCTTTAAGGAAACAAGGCTCTGTGTACCATCGTCCTGCCATTACAGATAATAATCCTAGCCACGGCTGTGACTCACCAGTGCACATAATTTCATTATGTTAGTACAAAAGTTCCTTCTAATAATGCCATAGAAATATTATAAGCAATGTTCCTTTTCAGCAAGTTGTTTTGTTAAAGGGTAGAGGAAAGAAATCACACGCACTATTTCTCATCAGTGATTTGCTTCAGTTCAAGGATAAAAAACATATTAAAAACACAATAGAGATGACAGAAAAAGATGCCTAAAATGTAAGCAGGATTATACCAGCTCCTTTGTGTATGTACTTGTTTTCGCTAGAAAAAGAGATCCAGCCTTGCTCTGCTAGAGCCATGACTAAAGACGTGCTGTGTATCGGAAACGCGTTTGTACCTGACTTTTTGATAGATTTTATGTCTGTTTGATGCCTGTATAAAGCATTTTATAATCTGGAGGACCGTTCACTAATATTTTACTTGGCAAAAAGAAGTCACCTATTTTTCCCATTTATTATAAATTTATAGAAAATATTTTTCTCAGTTATTTCTAACCACTTCCTGTCATAGGATGTATATGACGGTTCCTCTTCTTTGAAGCTGGCTCACAAACTGAGCCTGCTTTCTTGCCAACAGATGAAGGCTGTGTCAGTGTGGCGCCCCTGCGTTCAGGAGGCCACAAAGGGAACTGCAGCCAGGCAGGTAGGACGACAGTTGAACATCAACACCCTCACAGCCCACACACCCACGTACAGTAGAGGGCAGCACCCAACCCGGAGCCTAGGAACTCTAAGCAGGTAAGGGGTGGTGGGTTTAGAGCAGTGAGTGGGCTCACACGTAGTTAGGTGACAGAAGGTAGAAATAGTGAAGGGGGAGGAGAAAGGAGTCAGTAGGCCGAGGTAGGCTGAGCAGAACAGACTGAATCACACGTCCTGGACAAGTGGGGTGTAAGGAGCGCAGAATCTGAACAGAGCCAGTGCGAGCCACAGAAAGAAAGCACGTCCGAAGCCAGCACCCCAGGAGTGTGAGGGAAGAGAGAGGGACGGTGATACCGGGCCCTAGAACTACAGCTGAGACGACCAGACTGCAGGCAGAGTAGCCCTCCTATGATACTTGAAGACACAGTAGAGAGAGCCTGGTAGAGCCTCACACGGCAGGACTGCTGGAGGCTGGGCTGAAGTAGAGTGTCAGCTCTAGAGGGGACCGTAATTTCACCCGGCATCCCCATACAACCGATGGGGGACCACAGCTAACACGTTAGGGTCCCTACCCCAAAGGACAGGCAGTTCAGTGGCAACCCGGAGGGCTCATAGGAGTCCGAGCCACCGCCATACTGTCCGGAGACGCACACCTAAGTGAACAGAGAGAGAGAGTCAACAGCCCGGAAAGGACACAGAGACAGAGTGAGGGGTCACAGTAGGAAAGACCTGGCTGCAGGGAGCAAAGGGAACCCGGAGGGGAAAGTGTGCCCGTGCCCGTGTAAGAACTGTACTGAACTGTACTGAACTGTAAACTGAACTTGAGAGCTTTGAGAAGCATCTCTCTGCCTGAACACGACTCCTTCCCTACAGGTTTGCAGCAGATCTCCACCATCCCAGAAGGAGGATTCCTGCAGCATCTGGACAGTAAGTGTACTACACTCAGCACAAGGCCTGCACACTACAGAATAGACCTTACCAACACTGCCCCGGGGAACACAGTTCTGCCCACGGAGAAGTATTCCATCCTTGCTGCCATTACATCATCCCCAGAGGTTCTGAGGCAGCGGTAGCCCCAATACTGGCCACACACTGTGGGTGGCATCATTACTGACATCTCCTGTAAATACACCTTTATTATTGCCAGAGCCCAGTCTGGACCAGGACCACCCGTGACTTCCCCAGTAGCAGACCCGGTCCGGTACCGAGTACCCCGTCCCAGTGGGCTCGACATCAGTCTCTGACAACAGAACTTACAGCAAGAGGACTGGTGAGTGGGTGGTGGTGCATTATTCTAAGCACCCAACAGCAACCGCATAAAAGTAGGGCATCTTATAATGATTGACATGATAATTCAACTTTGAAGATCAGTCCGTCTGGAAAGATAAAAAAATAAACATGAATAAATGTGGTATCGTCACATCTTCAAAAGACTGTCAATGGGGTCACAGGCATATTTGCACATTATCACATATAATTTATATTGCTAAATCTATTATTTACTCTCACCCATTGACATCCTCCATTTGTACAAAGTGGAATAAAATATCATCCAGAGAGTAAAGTGGGACACTCAATGGTAATCTTACTCACCAGTCTGTTCAGGAGGAAGTATGCCGAGGTGTAATGGAGAATCCTGCAGTGACATCCGCCCTAAAAATAATGCTCTCGTTCTCACCCTTGGGGTGCACTGTATCAAGAGTCCAGATCCATTTGGTCTCAAGTTTAGCCAGTCATTGGCTAATTTTACCACCTCTAATGGTAGATTCCAACCTGTCAATTCTTCTTACCTTCAAGAGACTAGCATCAGATTGATTGTGGCTCCGAAAGTGCCTCGGGAGGGTCTTGAGAGGTTCCCTTTCAGAGGAGCTACTGGCTGCATTGATACCATTAACATGCTCCCTCACTCGGACTTTGAGCTGGCGGATGGTGAGTCCAACATAAATTTTCAGATATGGACATACAGCATAACAAATCACTGCTGTAGTTGTGCCTTTTATAGACTTCCTTATGCTATATGTTTATTTCCTGAGGAATCTGAGAATATCTCCGCTTGTTCAATGTTGGGGCAAGCAACGCACTTTTCACAGGGCCTACACCCAACTCACACTGGTATATTATCCAAAAAAGTATGCTTCCGTTCTTCTTCATTGTAGTGACTACTCACCAGAAAGTCTCGAAAAGTCCGATCATGTAACAAAATATAAAATTAAGTAACTTGATAAGTAAACTGTGTTGCAAGAGAAAAATGTAAATACCAGAATTGCGTTTTTTAGTCACTGCAATACTGGAAAAAAGTTATGAAAATGTATCTATCCCAAAATGGTATGAATATTAATGTGAGCTCGTGGTGTAAAAAACAGGCCCCCACACAGTTCCATAGATTGGAGAGTGAAAACATTACTGATTTTGACACAAGAAAATTTTTTACTGCCACCTTAATAAAAAAAATATATACTGGTATACCAGTTTAGTATTGCTATAATTGAACTGACCTGAATAATTATTTGCACAATTTACTGTTTTCTAGTACATTCAATCATAAAATCAATGGTTACTGTTGAGACAGGATTCATCTAACGTGTGTTGTCTTCTTTTCCTGCACTGCTCTTAAAAACTCCATTATCCTTGACAAAGTATATCTGGTAAGAGGACTACTCTGTCTGTGATTTTATCATGTTCAGGTTTACTGCTAGATTATAGAATAATAATTTTACTCAGAGATTTATCTGTTATGGCCACTCTACACACACCAACTTATCTGACCAACTTCTGAACAACTCACTGGTTGCAGTGAAATCATGGACACATTGTTCCATTTGTACACAGCCACAAAATGGAGCAATGTGTCCATGATTTCACTGCAACCAGTGAGTTGTTCAGAAGTTGGACAGATAAGTTGGTGGCGTTTTCGCCAAAATGCGGCAGATGCGGTGCGGCAGATTTACTTCATCTGCCACATCTGCCGCATAACGTCTGCACTTGCGGCACACTTGCGGCAAGCCCCATGCATTGTCTATGGGGCTTGTGGTAAGTGTGCGGCAGGTGCGGCCGCGAAAAAAAACGCTGCTGACCGCGTTTTTTTTCACGGCCGCACTTACCGCACCTGCTGCACATTACCACAAGCTCCATACACAATGCATAGGGCTTGCCGCAAGTGTGCCGCAAGTGTGGCCGTTAGGCGGGGCCCTCGCCAGATGCGTTTTTTTGTCCGGATCCGGACAAAAATGCCAGTCTGAAAAGGGCCTTAGGGACTCATGTAAGTAATCTCATGTTAAAGTCTCCATCTTGCTGTGTAGTTTTCTGTTTTGTATATTGTCATAGCAGTGTCATATGATATACGCATTACTCATTCGTGCTATTTGTATTCTTCTAGTTTTACCGCTTAAAGTGATCCTGAACCCACAAACTGACCCCCCTGCATCTTTAGACCTTTCCCTGCACCCCCTCTTTTCATTTCTAGCCATCCCTTTTGCAGAAAAAATCGATTTTGTAAACTAGAGAAAAGTTTATATTCACCTCTTCCTGTGTGGGTTCTCTGTTTCTGAGGAAGTCGCAATAGACACGCCTGTCTGCTGCTCCCTTGTAATTATGCACGCATAGCATACTATGGGGCCGGATGGCAGCTATCTGCCATCCGGTTTACATCTGTCCGGGAGGATCCGGGTGTATTCAGATTTTACTCCCGGACACAAAAATTTGGCATGCAACATTTTTGTGTCCGGGGGGAAAAATCTGAGACACTTGAATCCTCCCGGATCCTCCTAGTCCGGTGCAATCCAGCGCCCCCTAACATGGGGGTCTATGGCGCCGGATCGCACCGGAGCCACACCCGGGAGCTGGATAACGGGTACTGAAGCTCAGCGCCGGCCAGGGCTGAACTTCAGCACCATGGAGCTGTCCCCTGCTGACAGTTTGTGACCGCAGCTAGCTAGATCTTGAATTATCAGCAGCTGAAGAAGAAACATTCTGAATTGTGCAATTTTCCTCATAGCCTTCAGTTATAATTACCATCAAAAAGGAGGATGGCAGCCTTGGATATAATCCACTTTGAAAAGTGAGGTACAATAAATAGCACTGGCAATGATATTCACAGGATGTTATGACAGTCAAACAACTTACACAAACTTAAAATTTTAGCCTAATAGCTTAAAGAGAACCTGTCAGTTTGTTCTACCCCCTATCCTTTCACTACCTGTCCCTGCAACTTGGTAGCTGATCCCTAACCATCCCTCTCTGAGCTAAACGTTCCCTATAAAGTTTAAGAAAAATGATTAATAACTTACAAGCCGTCTCCATCTGGAGACTGGAAAGGCGGGCTCCATTTCCACCCCTTGCTGGCTTTCAGCTCGCCCCACTGGGCATCATCAGTCATTCTGTTGTTCCACCTCTTTTTGAAATTCCGCCTCCTCTGCTGCTATCATGAGCTGGCTGGAACATCATAACCGGCCCGGTGCATTGTGGGGCCTTATGATGTGTATGGCTGAGCTTCAATATGCGCACTGTGCATGCGCTGGGGCTGGGCCATACCACATGATCAGCCCCCACAATGCACTGGGCCGGATATGATGTAACGGCCGGCGCATCATAGTAGCAGAGCACGTGGGAATTTCAAAAAGAGATAGAACAACAGAAAGACTGATGACACTCAGTGGGGCGTGCTGAAAGCCAGCGGGTGAATGGAGCCCCAGAACCCGCCTTTCCAGTATCCTGGTGGAAACTGCTTGTAAGTTATAAAGCATTTTTCTTAAACTTTATAGGGCACGTTTATCTCAGAGAGGGATGGTTAGGGATCAGCTACCAAGGTGCAGGGACAGGTAGTGGAAGGATAGGGGGGTAGAACGAGCTGACAGGTTCCCTTTAAGCCATTAGGCTGAAACTTTAAGTTTGTGTAAGTTGTTTGGCTGTCATAACATCCTGTGAATATCATTGCCAGTACTATTCATTGTACCTTACTTTTCAAAGTGGATTATATCCAAGGCTGCCATCCTCATTTTTGATGGTAATTATAACTGAAGGCTATGAGGAAAATTGCACAATTCAGAATGTTTCTTCTGTGGACCTTTATAGCCAAAGGAACATGGATATATAGGGAACATTCCACCATTGGAAACATTGTAGGTAGTCAAGGGTCCTGATGCTACATTAGTGCCAGCAACATCCAGCAGACTGATATGGCCTTTGTCCTAAATTTATATTTCATATTGTGTCACAATTGTAATTTCTGTTAAACAAGCAGGCAAAAACAAATGCTGATATTTTACTTCATGCAACAAATATTTAATGTGATCTATATAAAACCCTTACATATGTGTGATATGGGTCTTGTGTGAGGCTGCATGCACATGATCAGTGTTTGCAGCATTATGGCCCCAGTGCGTTTGTGCTGCGTCCATAACTCTGAATTGTGCAGTACAAGTACAGCGGATGAAATTTCCAAAAATCCCATGCCCTCTATGCTTTTTTACTCCGCAGTGTTAACTGACATGTGAGGCGTCTTCAGGGGCGGACTGGCCCAGGTGGCTGGGGGGCAAGTGCCCCCAGGCTGGTGGAATTGCCCTCATCTAGGGCCGCCCATACTGAAACGGCCCGGCGGCGCTGCTTTGCGGCCGCAGCTGCTTGCACAGCAGCCGACAGTGGACATGCCCGGCAGGAAGCATGGTGAGTGCGGGCTGCGTGATAGCAGCCACAGCCCCCCCCCTCCTCAACTGCAAGGGCTGGAACCAGGCCCGCACTGGGCCACCCACTTATCCACTTATGGGGTGCGGGGGCCGCCCGCTCCTCCAGCCTCAGCATTGCTTTAATCTGTCACCGAGCGGCCACGGCATGCAGGGGGCGGGGCCACGGATGCGAAGGGGGCGGGTCCGTTTCCCCAAAGCAGTGCCCTTCTCTCAGCAGTCAGGATAACAGGGGCAGGTCCCAAGCCCTCCCACCATCTTCATCACATTCCTGATCTCTCTCCGAGATGATCATGTGACCCCGGATGCCTCCCCTCCATGTGACATCATCACAGGTCTTACTGGTATATGTGAGTATCATATCTGTGTGTGTCTTTCTGAGTGTTGTTCTGTCTGTCTGGGTGTCTCTATCTGTGTGTTTGACAGTGTCTGTGTGTTTGACAGTGTCTGTGTGTTTGACAGTGTCTGTGTGTCTCTCTGTCTCTACACAACACTATACAGTATATACAGGTCCACACTACATGCTGTACTAGTGTGCCTATATACTATGTATATATAGTGTGGAGACCTGTATATACAGTATAGTGCTGTGTATGCAAGATATAACCAACAGTCTCAGATGTGCCCAGAGTCTGCAGCGTGTAACGAGCCCAGAGTCCGCAGCGTGTAACGAGCCCAGAGTCCGCAGCGTGTAACGAGCCCAGAGTCCGCAGCGTGTAACGAGCCCAGAGTCCGCAGCGTGTAACGAGCCCAGAGTCCGCAGTGTGTAACGAGCCCAGAGTCCGCAGCGTGTAATGAACCCGAAGTCCACAGCGTGTAACGAGCCCAGAGTCCACAGCGTGTAACGAGCCCAGAGTCCGCAGCGTGTAACGAGCCCAGAGTCCGCAGCGTGTGACGTGCCCAGAGTCCGCAGCGTGTGACGTGCCCAGAGTCCGCAGCGTGTGACGAGCCCAGAGTCCGCAGCGTGTGACGAGCCCAGAGTCCGCAGCGTGTGATGAGCCCAGAGTCCGCAGCGTGTGACGAGCCCAGAGTCCGCAGCGTGTGACGAGCCCAGAGTCCGCAGCGTGTGACGAGCCCAGAGTCCGCAGCGTGTGACGAGCCCAGAGTCCGCAGCGTGTGACGAGCCCAGAGTCCGCAGCGTGTGACGAGCCCAGAGTCCGCAGCGTGTGACGAGCCCAGAGTCCGCAGCGTGTGACGAGCCCAGAGTCCGCAGCGTGTGACGAGCCCAGAGTCCGCAGCGTGTGACGAGCCCAGAGTCCGCAGCGTGTGAAGAGCCCAGAGTACGCAGCGTGTGACGAGCCCAGAGTCCGCAGCGTGTGACGAGCCCAGAGTCCGCAGCGTGTGACGAGCCCAGAGTCCGCAGCGTGTGACGAGCCCAGAGTCCGCAGCGTGTGACGAGCCCAGAGTCCGCAGCGTGTGACGAGCCCAGAGTCCGCAGCGTGTGACGAGCCGAGTCCGCAGCGTGTGACGAGCCCAGAGTCCGCAGCGTGTGACGAGCCCAGAGTCCGCAGCGTGTGACGAGCCCAGAGTCCGCAGCGTGTGACGAGCCCAGAGTCCGCAGCGTGTGAAGAGCCCAGAGTACGCAGCGTGTGACGAGCCCAGAGTCCGCAGCGTGGGACGAGCCCAGAGTCCGCAGCGTGTAAACGTGCCCAGAGCCCGCAGCGTGTAAACGTGCCCAGAGCCCACAGCGTGTAAACGTGCCCAGAGCCCGCACTGTGTAAGGTGCCCAGAGCCCGCACTGTGTAACGTGCCCAGAGCCCGCACTGTGTAACGTGCCCAGAGCCCGCACTGTGTAACGTGCCCAGAGCCCGCACTGTGTAACGTGCCCAGAGCCCGCACTGTGTAACGTGCCCAGAGCCCGCACTGTGTAATGTGTATACAGCAGGCAGCTTCTAGTGTGTACACAGCGGACAGTCTGTGTTGTGTATACGGCCCGCAGTCTGTAATGTGCAGCAACAGAAAATTTTCCTGAGACCTCTCTCTGTGTTCTTCCCGGTGTCTCCATGAATTCTGTTCTCTCTGCGCCTAGCACTGGACTTTTTGCCTCCACCTTTCATCTTTACCCATCTTTAGGATCAGGCTGAGTCTTGGCTATCTATATACCACAGCATCCTATCTATAAAGCACAGCCTCCTGGGTATGTTGGGTATAATTCTCCTGTCTACTGAGTGTAATCCTCAGTATCTGTATTCTGTATATATACACTTCACAGTGCCACTTCTCCTGTCCTGTATACTCGGTGTAATCCTCAGTATCTGTATTCTGTATATATACACTTCACAGTGCCACTTCTCCTGTCCTGTATACTGGGTGTAATCCTCAGTATCTGTATTATTCCGTATATATACACTGCACAGTACCACTTCTCCTGTCCTGTTGTCAGAGAGGCGATATTGGACTTTGATTTTCAGCATTTAACTGTTGTTTAAATTAATTATCCCCAATATGGAAGTCATCACTTCTCTTCTGTACAGATGGTGACTTGCCCTTCGCTCTGGATCTGACCACTGGGACCCCACGATCCCAAGAAACGTGGCTGTAAGCGGTGGGGGTTTTTTCGCCGCCGCAAGTGGCGGATCTGCCGCACCTGGCAGAACAGCACTTGCCGTACAATATGCATGGGGCTTGCCGCATCTGGGCTGCAAGTCGGCTGATCCGGCAGATGCGGTGCCACCTGCTGGATTGGCCGCAAACATCAGTTTACCGCTGATGTGAAAGCAGCCTGCGAAAGTGATGAGGTCATGACAACGTAAAAGCAAATTTCACTGATCGAGGCTGATGGGTGTTATAGTTTGTGGGCTGGTGGGGCTTGTTATCCAGGGCTGCTTTTTGGTCCCAGTCCGGCCCTGGCTGGAACACTGCCTCCTGGGGCAAAGTAGTCCTCGTACCCAGGGGCGGGCTGGACAGCTATACGGGCCGGGGCAGCATGATTGCTGGCCGCCCCTCTGCCTCTCTGTACTGGGATGCGGCCGGCGGCTACCTGTGCAGTGCCGGCATCTCAGAAGTGAGGGCTGTGTGTGGCTGCCGGCCATAGCCAATACTGACGAGGCTCCGTCCACATCGTGCTTCCCGCCAAAAGGAAACTGCAATCTACTGTTCACATTGGGCAACAAGAAAGGTGGGAGATGTGCGGCCAGTGTCCCTGAGCATCAAACCCCCCATACATGGGAAGGGATTTATTACAGGAGATTTGCATTGTCAATATAATTGGGCTGTAACTATCATCTTCATCTGGATGTAGCTGTATCTGTCTTTAATAGTGGTAGTGGTGCAATTTTAGCATATTGGACAGGTTGATTTCTCTGTGCCATATCTATTTCAGCAGCAGTGCACTGTATGCAGATTGGATTAGCTGATTACACTGTCTTTTCTGTCATCCTTTTCACATGATTTGTACAGCACTTTAATATGTGTATGTCTGAATGTGTATATGATTGTGTATGCATGTATAGGATTGTGTCTGGGATTAGGTGTGTGTATGATTGTGTGTATAGGATTGATTGTGTGTATGATTGATTGTGTGTGGGGCTGTGTCTGTGTGGCTGACTATTTGTCCGTATGTGGCTGGGGTTTTGTGGCTGGTGTTTTTTTGTGGCTGGTGCTGCGTGGCTGTGGCTGACTATGTGTCTGTGTTGCTGGGGCTGTCTGTGGCTGACTGTGTCTGTGTGGCTGAGGCTGCGTGGCTGGCTGTGTGTGGCAAAATGTGTCTGTGTGGCTGACTGTGTGGCTAGGGCTGCGTGGCTGCATGTGGCTGTCTGTGTGTCTGTGTCTTTACGTGGCTGGGGCTATGTGGCTGGCTGTGTGCCTAACTATGTCTGTGTGTGGCTGGGGCTGCGTGGCTGTGGCTGCATGGCTGGGGCTAAGGCTGCGTGGCTGGCTGTGTGTGGCTGGGGCTGTTTAGCTGTGTGTGGCTGACTGTGTGTGTGTGGCTGGGGCTGCTTGGCTGTGTGTGGCTGACTGTGTGTGTGTGGCTGGGGCTGCTTGGCTGTGTGTGGCTGACTGTGTGTTTGTGGCTGGCTGTGTGGTTGGCTGTATGTCTGTGTGTGGCTGGCTATGGCTGTCTATATTGCTCGCTGTGTGTGTGGCTGGCTGTGTGTGTGTGTGTGGGTAGCTGCGCCTGTGTGTGGCTGGCTTTGGCTGTGTGTGTGGCTGTCTATGTGGCTGGCTGTATGTGTGTGGCTGTATGTGTGGCTGGCTGGCTTTGGCTGTGTGTGGCTGTATGTGTGTGGCTGATTGTGTGTGTGTAGCTGGCTGTGTCTGTGTTTGGCTGGCTGTGTCTGCTTGTGTGTGGCTGGCTATGGCTGTCTATGTTGCTGGCTGTGGCTCTGTGTGTGGCTGGCTGTGGCTATGTGTGTGGCTGTCTATGTGGCTGTATCTCTCTGTGTGGCTCTCTCTGTCTGTGTAGCTGTCTATGTGGCTGGCTGTCTATGTGGCTGACTGTTTTTGTGTGGTTGTGGCTCTGTGTGTGGCTGTGGCGGGCTGCCTGTGT
The DNA here is from genome assembly GCA_033576535.1 of Allobates femoralis. NCBI lineage: Eukaryota > Metazoa > Chordata > Amphibia > Anura > Aromobatidae > Allobates > Allobates femoralis. The sequence goes on along the minus strand of JARQOC010000005.1, from coordinate 166,137,479 downwards.
GGCTGGCCACTGGGACATCCAAATGCTGTGCGAGTGTCCGACAGTTTTCTTAGATCACATCCATGTGCAATCTGTTTTGTTTCTCAGCAGTTATTACTGTAGAATCATTTACAGGAGCATTTTACAGTTGTCTCAGCTGAAGAATGCTAATGTATCAGTGAAAAAAACTGATGCCTCTCGGATGGTCCGTGTGCTGTCAGTGTGCGGTCCATGATTTTGTCGAACTCATAGACTTGCATTGGTGAGTCTCGCGCATGAATCGCATACTGTTGCAGCATGTTGTGACTTTTTTCCCATTCAGAATCTGGATGAGAAAAAAGCGTCCGACACTCGTCAATGTGTTTCAGACGTTGATTAACTGACTGCACTGTGATAAAATCACACATTGCACTTATTCAAGTTTCACCCCAGTGTGTCCGTGCCCTAATAATAAAATCCATGTAGTAATCCTACAATGTCTGCTGGACATGGTATGGGAGGGTGTATGGCTCAGTTAGTACACACTCCATACTTCATGGTATGGGGAGGGTGTATGGCTCAGTTAGTACACACACCATACTTCATGGTATGGGGAGGGTTTATGGCTCAGTTAGTACACACCATACTTCATGGTATGGGGAGGTTTATGGCTCAGTACACACTCCATACTTCTCGTTATTAACCAGTTAATGCTCTCTTGTCCACCGCACTACAGTGTCAAAAGAGGAAGACAGCGAGACAGGCAGCGACATGGCATCAGAGAGCCCCTGACCTCGAAATAGAAGATCCTCAGATCCCAGTATTGTGACGACATATGAAGAAATATTTTTTTACATTTATATTACACTATGAACTCCACAGCACTTTACATACATCATCAACACTGTCCCCATAGGGGCTCACAATGAAAACATCCTACCAGTATGTCTCATATTGTACATCGCCTTTCTTTGATATCACCTTCACAAATATTGCATTTATTGCACTTGTCAGGTTTTGGATGTTTTCTGATTGCATTTGTTTGCAGGATGTCAGAATTGACTCCCAGAGCTGCTGGTTTGACGGTTAATGTATTACAGCATCTTAGATTTTTTTTTGCTTAATGGTACTTCCAAGTTTCTCAATGGGGCTGAGATCAGGGGAGACTGGTAGCCACACCATGGTTTTCTCTACTTTTATGTCCATAGCAGCCAATTACTCAGGGCTATGCTCTGTACCAAGAGATGGTGCATTGTCATGCATGGGGATGATTTTGTACGAAGAAAAAAAGTGGTCAGTCTAAAAGTATATATACATTGCCGTGGTCCTTTTCACGCCTTCATGGACCCTATAGGGGCAAACTAGCTCTCTCCACATGATTGCGACCCACCCAAAACATGACTGACACCTCCTTCCTGGCGGTCATCTAGCAACCATCCACTACTCCAACCATAATGGGAACCTCTAGGCACCCCTTAGCTACACCTCTCTCTGCAGAGGGGCGTGGCGCGATGGGGGGGGGAAACCAAAGACGGGCCGCCGAAAATTTCCGACAGCACCCCCCCCCCCCGGTCCTCACCCAAGGGCTGCTGGAAAAATTTTGCCACCCAGGTTTTGCTTCGCCAGTCAGCCCCTGGGCGTCTTTCCGCCCCATCGCTTCTCCACAGCATGTCAATTTAACATTGCAGAGTCGGCAGCGATCTCCAGTGGGTGAATGCAGGGAAAATCCGCCATGCCTGAAATTCTGACTGTGGGCACAGAGCGGCTGTGTTCACCTGCAGAGATTGCTGGCTTCTGGAGCTCCGGATTGTTTGCACACACCCTAAGGGTACCGTCACACTTGGCGGTGCTCCAGTAAACCCAACAACGATACGACCTGGTAAGGATCGCTGGAGCATCCCTACGTGATCACTGGTGAGATGTCAAACAGTCAGATCTCACCCGCGACACAGCAACAATACAGAATGATACGGTGGTTGTTAGAAACCTGTCACTCTCGGGCGTAGTATTGAGATCGTTGGGTGTTGTCCCTGTCAAACACAGCAATGCATACTGCCCAGAGGGAGTGCGGTGACCAAAAAATGGTCCAGAACGGTTTGTCACAATCAGCGATCTCACAGCGGGGCCTGGTCACTGCTATGTGTCAAACATAGCGAGATCGCTGCTGAGGTCATTGTTGCGTCACAAAACTTGTGACTCAGCAGCGATCTCGCTTAGTGTGACGGGGGCTTTAGAGAGTAAATTGAACTTGTTACCTATAAAAAGAGTCTAGCTTACCCTCAAGAGGAAAGGCCCCGTTACACGCTGCGATATCGCTAACTATATAATTTCAACGTCACCGGTTTTGTGACGTTGCAGCGACTTCGTAGTGATGCCGCTGCGTGTGACATGTCCCAATGACCAGCGATCAGCAGTAGGGAGCTCACAGCACTGGGGCACACAGTAATGGGGGCTCACAGCAGTGGAGGGATCACAGCAGTGGGGGGCACATAGCAGTGGAGGGAACACAGCAGTGAGGGGCACACAGCAGTAGGGGGCCCCTGTCTTTCCCCTTCATCTTCCGGTCCCCCCACAGTCTATTAAAGGGAAAAAAAAATTCACCTCTCGTTCCGACGGCACCGCTCTTCTCTTCTGCTGGGTATTTTCATATGAAACAGGTACACCTGGCTTGCTGATGTCATCAAGCTGTGCTTGCCTGTGTCACACAGATTAGTGCCCGGCAGGAAGCAGGGGAAAGACTAGTGCGTTCCGCTGCAGGATAGCATCCTGCCAGGCACTCCACTTGTAATGAAGGCGATCTGGCTGAGGGGCCCCCGCAGCCTGTAGTTCCAAACAACAGGACAGATTGCCCTCCTTATTTGCCAACCAGCATTGGCCCCCTCCACCGCTGTGACCCTGATGCAGCTTTCTTAACGACTAGGTCTAAAATTGGTCTGACATTAAGAATCTCAGCCTTAATGCCAGTTGGCAATATAAAACTGCCATTAACTTCTTATTATCCAGCATGCCACCGCCACCAGGGTCGCCATGTAAAACATCTGGAAATGGCGCTATGATGAATGTGCTATTTTCAGAGGTGGTTGTGGGCTTCTATTCTTTAGTGTGGGGGGCAATCAGCCCTCACCCTGCTAAGAATACCAGCACTCAGCTGCCTAGTTTTACCTTGTCTGGCAATTAAAAATAGGGCGGAACCCAACATATTTTTTTTGCCAGCCAAGGTAAAATTAGGCAGCTGAGGGTGGCAGCTCGCAACTGTCCTCTTTATCTGAGCTAAAATGAAAAATACTCCGAAGCACTACAAGGTTTTTTTAAATTATTTATTTATTTAACACACTATCACTGCAGGTTGGTTGCCAAACACAAATGTGTATGGCAACCAAGCACAATCACTGTCCAGATTGAGGAAATACAGTCTGATTGCAACAGCCAATCATAGACATTCTCACAGAATGTGAACGTCGGTGATTGGCCGTTGCTGGTCAATGCAGTAAATATGCATGAAGATTAATGAGTGGCTTCGGAAGCAGCAGTGGGAGACTGGTAAGCCCGATGCTAGCATCTATCTATCTATCTGTCTATTTATCTATCTTTCTATGCTATCTATCTTTTCTGACATTTTACTGCATGAAAATGCCCACGCTAAAATTGCGGTCAGAGTACTGTACATATGGAGTGCAATGTTTTCATCGTACCCTTACACTTGCATTGGAGGAATCTTGGCGAGATCCGCAGACATACGCAGCCATACACAGCATGCTGCAAATTTTTCCTCGGCACGTTTTTCCCAGAGGAAAAATGTGCAGATATGCATGGCACTATAGTTTAGCATGGTTGCAATCTTCTGATGTGTTATCAGATTACTCTCGCAGGCCATTTACGCAGATGTGAGTGCACCCTTACTTGTCTGAATACAAATGAAACTCATGAAATGAGAGTGAAAGATCAATCCAGTTGGATAACATATAAGACAATGTTGCTTATTTTTAGGAGTGCTATTGATTTATGAAATGAAAATTAAAACAACAGATATTTTTATTGTACATTTGGGCTGCTACAATACAACAGTGTGACACACCAGAAAACTTGCTCATTAACCAATTTCCCAACCACTCATATTAGGTGCAATTTATAATCAGTAAAATAGGATTTTTTTCCCATTACCCATAAATATGTGAAAGGGTTTTCTAAGCTGAAAAATTTGTGTAAAATATAAACAATTCTTAACATTCACACTGAATGCTGCAAATCTGTTAATATCAAAATTTAAATAGTAGACATATCACTTACAATCTTCATGAGTGATTATGATTTTCTGTTGATAAAAATATAAAAAAAAATTTGCAGTTGATTTTTGGGTAAATTGTTCAGAAAAAACAATTGCCAACTTTACTATATACAATGATGGCTGTTTTCACTCTAAAGATATTTGGACCGCTAGTGTCCTCTAGTGGTAAACTCTAGCTATATCTGCTAAAATCCTTAAGTTTATTGTGCTAAGATGGGCTGCCTTCACACTGGCAGCCGTGGGGATCCGCATGGATCCACCAAAAATAGGATGTCCGCGTATCAATTTTTGACCCCATTGTCTTTCAATGGGGACGGGAAACACTTCCATGGGGATCCTGGTGTCACAGTTTTGCTGCGGATCCTTGTGGATCCGTGGCAAAAGTTTTCACGGCGACCAAAATTGTATCAAGATACGTTTTTAGTCTCCGCAAAAAAGTTACGTGATGCCACGGATCGACACGGATCCGTGGCACCGTGTGAAGCATTAGAACAAGGGCCATGGACTGTACGGATCCCGGCTGATCCGTATTTCTGGGCTATGTGGAATGAACTGTGCATGCGCAGGACACAGTTGTTAATGACTTGCCCCCCAGGAGGCATGTTATTATGGATCCTGCGGATCCATGAAAACTGAGCAAGTGGATGCTGCTTGCCTAACGGCTGCACTTGCAGTGCACTTGCGATAAGCCTAATGCATTCTCTATGGGGCTTGCAGCAAGTGTGGCAAGTGTGGTATTGCTGAGATCTGGCACTTCCGACCGCAAAAAAAACCCACTGCTTGTGACCCGCCCAGGCTGGGGTACTCAGAGCACGGGCACGGTGTCAAGTGGGACGCCGTCACTGGTGCCTGCACCCGGGTCCGTGGCCGTGGGGTCGGTGACTACTTAAAAAGTACAGTTTGTATTAAGATAATTTGTGACGCCACCTGTAGTACCTGGTGATGGATCACTAGCGCCGCCTCAGTCCTCCGGAGGGCGATGGTACTGCGGCAAGGGTGGTATAGCCTCCTACAGGTGAAGCTGGCCTCCGGGGCAGTGAAGTGTACTGTAATAAAAGTTCAGTGTTGGAAGGACAAATACACGAAGGCAGTTTCACTCTCTCCGGGTACTTTACTGTAAGCACGCATCAGTTGGAATACACAGTTCACAGTGCAGCAAAGATGGAATTCACAGGTGACCTTTCAGGTGGCTGTAAATGGATGCAAGGCGGTTTGGAGGTACCCGTGGTATGCCTTAGTTAACGAACCCGTGTCCTTTAAGCCCTGCCCAGGTAAGTCTCTTCCCAGTCCCGCAGAGGTAGTAATGGAGTTCCTCTCCTCTCTCCCTCTGCTGCTTGGACCCCAACCTCTTGTGGAACCGGGAAAACCGCTCCGTGAGTGGCAGGGTGCTGTGGCTGATAAACAGGCCGCAGCAACCGGTTGACAACTTTGGAGGTAGATTCCGTCCGTTTCCTCGGATCCGGCTTACTGTGGTGGACTGGGGAAGCTCCCCGGAGTATGGTCGCTCCGCACTGGGTTCCCCCTTTCTCTCTCAGGCCCAGACTCAAACATCAGGCACCCTCTCTCAAGGTCCCCTCAGGACCTCCTTTCATCTTCCCTCAGGTCTTGTCTGCAACTCGCCTGTTCTGGCCTTCCGACTCTCCTTACCCTCCCTCCAGGGTACCACCTCGACTTGAGTGTGGGAATACTGGAATTGGGTCCCTCCTACCCTGCATCTGTGGAGCCCACTGGGACGGGGTACTAGGTACCGGACCGGGGTACTGCTGGGGATATCACGGCGGGCTTGGTCTGGACCGTGTCTCAGGTTTCGCAATAAATGGGGGGATATTTACAGGGGAGTTTGTCGTGACGCCACCCAAGGGTTGTGGTCAGTAAGGGGACCACCGCCGCTGCAGAACCTCCGGGGATGATGTATGGCAGCAGGAGATGTAATGGCTCTCCGCAGGTAGAGCTTGATTCCCCAGGGCTGTGGTAGTAATAGTCTATAGATAGTGCTATGGATGTTGTAGGATAAGGGTAGTAGTAGAGATGATGGTAATTTGTGAGGGTACGCAGGGTTTGAGCACAAGGATCACACACACTCACGGTTTTGAAGTTTTCCAAGGCTTTACTGGAGTTGGTGTTCAGCAAGTACTGTCCACGGAGTCTGTATAGGGGCCGGGTTGCTCCCACCCTGTCCGGGTCCTCAGCTTCCTACTCCTGCGCCTTGTGTGTGGCCCTGCTGCTGCTTTAGCTGAGCTGCTGGCCCTGATTCTCCTCACAGGTAGCCCCTTTGTTAGGCAACTTGAGTCTTTCCTTTGTATTTCTGACCCTGCCGTGTTGCTTCGCTGAGGTACAGTGTAGATATATAACCTCCACTAGTCCGGTGTTTACTGTGCAGCGTGTGTCAGTCACAGTTTTGGATCTGGTATCTGGTCTGTGCGCTCCTCCGGCGCAAGTTATGCGGTAACTCAGTCTCCCAGATGTGTTCTCCTGTTCCTCTTATTCCTTCCCTCAGACCCTGGCTAGGCCTGGAAGTGGGTAGCAGGCTGTGGAGAGGCCTAAGGCAGCCCCTTTACACCACCAGTCTTTCTTCCTCAGTCCTCCCAGGAACTGAACTAACTCCAACTGACTGTCACTACCACTCTGAGGTAAACAACATTAGCTTCTCCCACCACTCTGCTCTTCCCCACTTCCTCTCCACACCAGAATATATAGGGAAGCAGCTTTAGCTCCCCCTTCTGGCCTGGAGGCGCTAGTGTAGTGTTGTGGGTTGTGTGAGGAGTTAACCCTTTGTGGTGTTACTGTGGCACATTAACCCCTGGAGTGCCATACATCCACTTACAGTTGGGGAAAATTACACCACTTTTATGGGTGTAATACCCCGGTGTGACGCCTAACCAATGGGGCGCCACACTTGCAGCATTTTATTTTCACAGCCGCAAGTGCCAGATCCAGCCGATCCGACGTAACCGCACTTGCCACACCGGACTGCAAGCCCCATAGACAATGCATGGGTCTTGCCTGATGCGGGCCGCAAGAGCGGCCTTTAGGCGGCAGATCCGGCAGATGCAGTAAATCTGCCGCACATCAGCGAAAACGCTGATATGAAAGGCCCCTTACTTTGGACAAATTAGACATCCGGAGTAAGATGGAGCTAATAAGGACTCCCTCTCACTTCCTCCAGATGTCTGAAGGAGTGGAGAAGAAAGCCAGCACTGATTGGATGCAGAGATCACATGACATAACCCCAGCAGAGCCAGTGTCAACATCACTGGAACAGCACCTGCATCGGAGGTGAGAATAGCTATTATTATTTTACTGGGTGTAACATAAGGATTGAGAAGGGATTATCTGAGTAGTAGGCAACATTTTAAGTCACATATGTATATACATTTGCAATACATTCTCACATAAGGCTGGAAACACACTGACATGTGAAAAAACGGTCAGATTCTCATCCAGGAGAGTTGGACGTGTGATATCCGTATTTTGCTCCATTTTGCATGCAACTGCTATGCGAGTGTTCGACATTTTCTCAGATCACATCCGAGTGGTGTCCGTGTGTAATCTGTGTACTGTCTGTGTGTATTCTGGTTTTCTCATGCGATAGTAATGAATAATTTGTGACTAAATCGGTTGCAATGTGTTGGCCTTGCTATTTAAATAATGAGTTGCAATCCTGGCTCTTTGGAGGTAGTTCCCCAGGGACATATGTGGCGACTCTTCTGACCAGAGTTCCCCTCAGAAAGCAGTGTAATATTATTCTGCATGCGCTTAAACAATGGAGAATAACCTGACCCTAAATACCACATAGCAGGTGTTGTTCCATTGGGTTATTTCCCGACGATATGGGACACCATACCCAATCATTGCAGATCTGAGGAGGCGTCGACAAATGTGGGTACATCCGCTCCTTCTTCAGCGTATCTCTTGTGGCCATTTTCAGAGGCTGTATGGTCAATTACGCTACCATTCTGATAAATTCTACTCCTATACCAGGATGACCTTACCCACATTTGACCTACTGTTGACATTCTGAGGCCTGGAATGACATATCGAAATACCCAAATACGGCCAAGTATTCGTGCGGAAGAGCTGCTTCTGTTGATTCTGAGGTATGTTTTTTGTAGTCAGTTATTTGAGAATTTTTTTGGTTGATTGTTTTGGGAAACATGCATGTGTACACATGTAATACACTTGGAACCTCTGCAGAATATGTGAGAGGGTCCCTTATGTGGCCTAGTATGTATTGTCTGGCCATTTTCACAATCTCATTGTTTTGTGTTTTGTTTAAGTTAGTGTTATTACAAATATATGTCTGTTCTTAGGTTCCTGTCAACCGGTGTTTCCTATGCTGGCTTACATGTAAAATTCCTAATTGGGAAGTCAATGATTGGTCAAATCGTGCACAAGACCTGTGAGGAGATGTGGCGTAGGTTGCAGCTAATTGTACTTCCTGAACCCTCAGAAGCAGAATGGTATCGGATTGCAAATAGTTTCCATCAAACATGTCATTTTCCTAACTGCATTGTTGCCCTTGACGGAAAACATATATGTATCAAAAAGCCACCCAATTCTGGCACCCTTTTTTAATTATAAACGTTATATATCCATTGTACTACTGGCGTTGGTGGACAGCACCTTTCGGTTCATTGCGGTAGATGTGGGATCCTATGGACAAACAGGTGACTCAAACATCTTCAAGAACTCAATATTGGGTCGAGCCTCATTCAGAAGTATCTCAGTGTCCCACCATCCACCCATCTACCAGGCTCCTTAGGTGAACCACTCCCATTTGTGGTTGTAGGTGATGAGGCGTTTCAATTTAGATGGGAAATAATGAACTCATACCCCACACATGGTTTAGACTACCTTCAGCATGTATTTAACTCTAGGTTAGCATTTGCAAAGCGAATGGTGGAGTGCACATTTGGCCAAATGGCAAATACTGATATCACCCATACAACTTAGTGAAACACATGTAGATTCAGTCATTAAAGCATGTGTAATATTACATAATTTTACTCGCATCCATGACCATCCTACTGAAGAATCCACATGTGATCTTCCAGCAAACAATCATTACCCTCCTGTAGCACCAGTTATTAGGCCGAGGTATGAGCCGTCAGCACTAAGAGTGCATGACGCCTTGACCTATTGTGGCACCCCATGGGTTAATGTGCCACAATAACATCACATGGGTTCTCTCCCCCACTACACACTGACAAACACTACCACCTCTGGGCAATAGGGGGAGCACCACCTGCTCCCTTATATACTCTTGCCCATGAGGAAGGAGCTCAGAACAGCTCAGGAGACCGTTCAGCTCGGAACAGGGCTGAGAAGAGGACACAGAGCAGAGTTAGTTCAGTGCAGACCTAGCAAGGGTCAGAGGAACAGGAGAACGAAGGACAGAGGAACACGTCTGGGAGCTGGAGTGATACCATCACTTGCCCCAGAAGTACGCACAGAGACGGACACCGGATCCGGTACTGTGTCTGGCACCCACAGCACAGTGAATCCAGGAACAATGGGATCACTAGATGCCCCCTAGTACCAGAGCGAAGCAACACGGAGGGGTCAGCACAGCATAGAGGACTCAAGTTGCCTAGCCAAGTGGTACCAGCAGCATACAGAGAGACGTGAGGAATCCCAGCAGCTTAGCTAGAAGCAGCAGCTCAGGACACACACACAGTGCAGCACAAGGAAGCCGACGACCCGGACAGGGTGTGGGAAGAGAGCTCAGCCCCATTACAGACTCTGTGGACTATAATCTGCAATAATATCAGCAGTAAAGCCTTGGAAAACAGCTTTGGAGTCTGTGTATTGATTGCGACCTTTGCTCCAGATTCAGCACAGAGACAATTCCTCCCTACAGATCCAGCCTGTCAGCTCTGCAGCATCAGAAGAAGGGAAGTGCAGTGTCTACCAAACGTGAGTGTGTGTCCTCCAACCCTTCTCCACCATCTATAACCCCAATAGACTTTAACCCTTACTGCCCCGGGGGATACAGTTCCCCCCACTGGAACTATACCACCTCCGCTGCCCTCACATCACCCCCGGAGGTTCTGCAGCAGCGGCGGCCCCCATCACTGGCCGCACCAAGTGGGTGGCGTCACCCGTGACATATCCCTTGTAAATATTCCCCTTTTATTGTGAGGGCCCAGGGACACGGTCCGGACCAAGCCACCCGTGACATCCCCAGCTACCGACCGGTCCGGTACCGAGTACCCCAGTCCCGCCTGGGGCCCGACAACCTGGCGTCACGAACAGGATCTACCCGGTCCAAAAGAATTGGAACCTGTGTGCCATCCGAACTGTATTTCTGAAAATCCGCCATTTTAGAGCGCGCGGCGCGTGGGGAAAGAAAGGGGGCGGTACCTTGCATTGGCACGAACCCAGCCTCCTCCCTTGGTGCTGACAACATCCGGCGTGGAAGGAGATCCCTGCTGCGCCCCGGAACCTCCCAGAGACATCCGGACGGAAGCGGAAGACGGAGGGCGCATATTAACTAAGGGGGCCCAAGATGTCGCAGGCCGATGCACAAGATGGCGGCGGAGTAGCCGATGGAGCTGCAGCGCCGGGTCAGCCAGTAGCGTCCGGCGGTGCAGCGGCGCAAGGAACAGCATCCATAATGCCATTCCTGATGCCGTATACTCCGGGGGCAATGTGGCTGCCCCAATACTCCGGTGAGCCTAATACTTTAACTGACTTTATGCAAAAGATTAAAGAGTATTATGTGATGTATCCCCTCACTGAAGCCCAGCGTGTAGGAATGATAATGGGACAGTTAACGGGCAATGCACGGCGTGAGGTGGCGTCCTGGCTGGACACAGATAAGGACACTGTAGAGCATCTAGCAGCCAGACTGAAAGCAACTTTTGAATCTGCTGTTGATGCCCGGGCTAAGATGAGGTTCTTTGCATGCCACCAGAAACCTAAACAGAGTGCCAGAGACTTTGCCTTGAACCTGCAGGAAGCACTCAAAGCCCTTAAGCTGGCAGAATCTGCTTTAGCCCCGGGAGCTGATAAAATGCTATTTGACCAATTCATCGAGGGCCTCCATTCCCCTTCCCATCGAGGACAGTTAAGCATGGTACTGCTGCAGAACCCTGACATGACATTTACTGAGCTGAAGGATAGTGCTATCCGTCTGCAGCAGCTGGAAGAGCCAAGAGAATTAACATCTGTGCTTGACACTGCAGCAGCACCTCAGCAGTCGGCAGCACCAGCGACATCTGCTATGTCAGCGGCTGCTGCTGAGGCTGGGGAATATATCTCAAATGCAGCCATCAACCAAAAGCTAGATGCCCTGACAGACACCGTAATCTCTATGGCCAAGGTCATCAAGGAACTGCGAGAGTCAAAACCTGCACCCAAGATCGAGTTGGCGACCAGCAGAGAGGATGTTCCGTGGATGAGGCCCAGAAGATACCCAGCAGCAAGAGGACAACCCAGCGATCGCTACCAACCAGATGGACAGCCCATTTGCCGCCGTTGCCAGAAATCAGGCCATTTTGCTCGAGAGTGTCCTTTAAACGACGATTCCCTGGGCAGGCGGGCCGCTCCCCAGGAATGAACGATCAAGGCCCCTCAGCCTGGTATGACAAATTCGTGGGAGGAAAGCCGGTGATCCCTATTGTGTTGGATGGCATCCCTTTTAGTGCCTTGCTGGATACCGGATCCCAAATAACATCCATCCCACATGTTCTATATAAAAGGTACTGGGCTGATTCAGACATTACTAATGCGCCAGATGACTTTAATTTTGATATATGGGCTGGTAATGGATTGATAATACCAAAGGTTGGATTTAGAGAGATGAATATTCAGGTTGGGAAGGTAGAATTGCAGAACCAGGGTATTATAATCGTAGATGTCAACCGGCGAGACCGTGAACCCGTGATGGTGGTGGGAATGAATGTCATTGAGAAATGTTTTTCCGAAGTGTTAAGTGTTTTGCAGCAAATCGCCGAGACTGCCGGAACTGGACAACAGAGGCTTCTGCACAAAGAGATCAAAGCCCTGATGTTGAAGCAGCAGGTAGAAATCTCCAGAGGTGAGATCGGCAGCGTACGAGTAAGTGACCCAATACCCATTGTAATTTCTCCCAAAACTGAAATGTTGGTATGGTGTAGAGCCGCAATAGGCATTAAAGGGCAAGACTATCAGGCCCTGGTAGAACCCGTGTACTCAGACAGTAGAACGACCATACTCATTGCTAGAGGAGTGGTTGACGTACACAGGGGAAGAGTGCCATTACGCCTATTGAACTGCGGAGAAGATGAGGTCACATTACCAAAGTATGCTACCATGGCTAAGTTGTACACGGTTGATAATAATAACATCACAGCCGCCGAGCCCTTGAACCCGTCATGTCAGGCGGATGACAATGGCTCAGGAGAGAAGCTGGAGGATTGGTGCCAAAAGTTGCATGTAGGTACCAGTTCTACACCTCCCCGACACAAGCATGGAGTATACCGGGTAGTGAAAGAATATGAGCAGATATTCCGCAAACACCCGTTAGACTTTGGGCAGATTAAAGGGGTAGAGCACACTATACCCACAGGTAACCATCAACCTATAAAAGAGAGGTATAGACCCTTACCACCAGCTCACTACCAAACCACCAAAGACATGCTCAGAGAAATGAAATCTGCAGGGGTAATAAGAGACAGTTGTAGCCCCTGGGCAGCACCTCTAGTGTTAGTTAAAAAGAAGGATGGGACCATGAGAATGTGCGTAGATTACCGGCAGATTAATCGCATCACACATAAGGACGCATACCCATTACCTAGGATTGAGGAGTCATTAGCTGCATTAAAATCTGCTAACTACTTTTCCACCCTTGATCTGACTAGTGGGTACTGGCAGGTTCCTGTGGCCGAGGCCGACAAGGAGAAGACAGCGTTTACTACGCCGATGGGCCTCTGTGAGTTCAATTGTATGCCGTTCGGACTCTGCAACGCACCCGGGACCTTCCAACGTCTGATGGAGAGCTGCCTAGGACACAAGAACTTTGAAACTGTCCTCCTGTACCTAGATGACGTCATAGTCTACTCGAAGACGTACGAGCAACATCTACAAGACCTGGCAGAAGTGTTCGAAGCTTTATCGAAATATGGCATGAAAATCAAGCCATCCAAGTGTCACCTTCTCAAACCAAAGGTACAGTACCTGGGACATGTCGTGAGTTCAGAGGGAGTAGCACCGGATCCTGATAAAGTCACAGCGATAAGGGATTGGCCAAGACCTACGAACGTAAAAGAAGTGAGGCAATTCCTGGGCCTGGTAGGCTATTATAGAAGATTTATCCGAGGATTCACGAGGCTAGCAGCTCCTCTGCAAGACATTCTGGTAGGACGATCAAAGAAGACTTCAAACTGTAATCTCCTGACACGGTGGGATGAGGAAAGAGAAGATTCCTTCAACAAGCTAAAAAGTGCGCTGACGGGAGAAGAGATCCTGGCATACCCTGATTACCATCAACCATTCATTCTTTACACGGATGCCAGCAACGTGGGACTGGGAGCAGTATTGTCGCAGAAGCAAGGAGGCAAAGAAAGAGTTATTGCCTTTGCAAGTAGGAAGCTCCGGCCTACAGAAAGAAATCCCGAGAACTACAGCTCCTTCAAGTTAGAGCTACTGGCAGTAGTTTGGGCTGTGACTGAACGCTTTAAACATTACTTGGCAGGTGCAGAATTTACCATCTACATTGATAACAACCCGTTGACTCACCTGGACACAGCAAAATTAGGTGCTCTGGAGCAGCGATGGATAGCCCGGCTATCTAACTACAACTTTGTCATCAAATATCGGGCAGGCCGCAAGAATGGGAACGCAGATGCCTTGTCCCGAATGCCGCACCTGAAAGACGTGGAAGAGGAACCGGAAGAGTTGGAAGAGATTGAACTACCGGCCTTTCATCGTTCAAAGGTACAAGATTATCAGCCCGGCGCCTACCAAAGAAAACAGGAAATAAACCTTAATCCGTTAAGACACTACGAATGGGCCGAAGCTCAAGATAATGACCCGGCCATGAAACTAGTGAAAGACCTGCTTACGCAACAACATGCACACCCTGATCAGAAAGCCCCAGCTGAAGCTATACAGCTATGGAAGGAGAGAGGCAAGTTGTTCCTGCATCAAGGGAAGCTCTGTAGAACGCATACCAATCCCAAGACGCATGAACTGGTCTGGCAAATAATCGTGCCCAAGCGAGACACTCAAATGGTCTTAGAGGCTTATCATGACAACGCAGGTCATTTCGGATGGAAGAAGTTAGAAGCAATCCTGAGAGACAGATTCTATTGGGTTGGCATGAGAAAATCCATTGAACTATGGTGCAGAAGATGTGCCGCATGCAACCTCAGAAGGAAAGATCTACAGAAAGCTCCGCTTCAACCAATAGTAACCAAGCAACCACTTGAGCTAGTCGCATTAGACCACGTCAAGTTGTCACCAAGCCGGTCAGGCTATGTCTATGCCTTAACCATCGTGGACCATTACTCACGCTTCTTAGTGGTGGTACCCGTCAAAGACTTGACAGCGAAGACTGCAGCAAAAGCATTCCAGACGCATTTCTGTAGACCACATGGTTACCCAGAACAAGTCCTTGCAGACCAAGGTCCAGCTTTTGAATCAGAACTATTCAAGGAATTCTGCAATATGTACGGTTGTAAGAAGATTCGCACAACAACGTATCATCCCCAAACAAATGGTCTATGTGAGAAGATGAATCATATCGTAATCGAACTGTTAAAGACCTTACCAGAGTCAGAAAGAAACCAGTGGCCAAATAAATTACCTGATTTGGTAGACTTATACAACCATGTCCCTGTGAGTTCTACAAACTGCACTCCAGCATACCTTATGCGCGCAAGACCCGGTAAATTACCAATTGATCTAGAAATGGGAATTGAAAAACCAGATACAGAAGTAGAAGAAACAGATTTGGGATACCAAACGTCAAAACAGTATATCACCAAGTGCAAGAATGTGTAGAGAGAAACCTACAACAAGCAAGAGCAAGACAAGAGAAGACTTTTAACAAACATGCTCAAGCAATGCCATTACAGGAAGGTGATCAAGTGCTCAAGAGAAAGAGACGTACAAACAAACTGGATAATCAGTGGGAAACCATCCCATACACAGTCTTACCATCTAACCTAGACAATGTTAAATATTTGATAAGCAAAGATGAAGAAAGAACTTCACAAGTCGTATCTCGTGATCAACTCAAATCGTGTCCTGAAACCCTGAAGACCCCTGAAGTCATAGAACCCGTACAGGTCCAACCTATCCAAGAGAAAGAAAAAGAAGAAGTATTCCACAAGGTACTAGGAGATTTTCCTAAAACATGGCCAAATTACCATGGAGCAGTTGTCGTACCAATGATTGCATTCCCTTCAATGATGGACCCAAGACCAGAACCTGTGTTACCAGAACCTGTGTTACCAGAACCTGTGTTACCTGAAGAAGACGCAAGACCTGAAGAACTGGAAGTAGAATCCGAAGAGGAAGAACAGATTCCTGGTCCCAGTGAACTTGCCAGTCCTGCAGTCAGACCTCCATCTGTCATAACACCAAGCACCCCAAATAGGTACACGTCTACTCACACTTTTAGACTAACCCCACCAACATTGCGCAGATCAGAGCGTAGTATGCAAGGTCAGTTACCAGCTAGGTACAAAGAGTAAGATGCAGAATTAAATATGTAATGTAAATATGTTTGTTTAAATGTAAAGTAAACGTAAATTGAGTCTAGTAGACTGTGTCCAAGAGGGTGGAGGAACTGGATTGACCCCCATGTACATTAAGTTAGGGGAAGAAAGTGCCTGGGGGTGGTGTAGCGAATTCAGGCCTCCTAAGCAGAAACGCCCATGGACAAATGTATATAGTTATTGCAACGTTAAAAAGCCCAGTACCTACAGAGACTATCCTGTATGAACTTTGAACTTTTCTTATTTACTTATGGACCATATATACCACGGACTGGTTGTGGTAAGAACTCTCTTGTATATATTCATCAGCCCGGAGGCAATAGACTAAACCTCCAGAAAGACTGCTTTTTGACTTTCGAACTCTTTTTCACATTCTAGTGATTTTTGTACTTTTTCATTTTTAAGTTTATGTCAATATTAATTGTGTTTAATTGTTGTTTACTTGTTTTTCTACAGTCCCGGAGTACTGTATTTAACTAAGGGGGAATGTGGCACCCCATGGGTTAATGTGCCACAATAACATCACATGGGTTCTCTCCCCTACTACACACTGACAAACACTACCACCTCTGGGCAATAGGGGGAGCACCACCTGCTCCCTTATATACTCTTGCCCATGAGGAAGGAGCTCAGAACAGCTCAGGAGACCGTTCAGCTCGGAGCAGGGCTGAGAAGAGGACACAGAGCAGAGTTAGCTCAGTGCAGACCTAGCAAGGGTCAGAGGAACAGGAGAACGAAAAACAGAGGAACACGTCTGGGAGCTGGAGTGATACCATCACTTGCCCCAGAAGTACGCACAGAGACGGACACCGGATCCGGTACTGTGTCTGGCACCCACAGCACAGTGAATCCAGGAACAATGGGATCACTAGATGCCCCCTAGTACCAGAGCGAAGCAACACGGAGGGGTCAGCACAGCATAGAGGACTCAAGTTGCCTAGCCAAGTGGTACCAGCAGCATACAGAGAGACGTGAGGAATCCCAGCAGCTTAGCTAGAAGCAGCAGCTCAGGACACACACACAGTGCAGCACAAGGAAGCCGACGACCCGGACAGGGTGTGGGAAGAGAGCTCAGCCCCATTACAGACTCCGTGGACTATAATCTGCAATAATATCAGCAGTAAAGCCTTGGAAAACAGCTTTGGAGTCTGTGTATTGATTGCGACCTTTGCTCCAGATTCAGCACAGAGACAATTCCTCCCTACAGATCCAGCCTGTCAGCTCTGCAGCATCAGGAGAAGAAGGGAAGTGCAGTGTCTACCAAATGTGAGTGTGTGTCCTCCAACCCTTCTCCACCATATATAACCCCAATAGACTTTAACCCTTACTGCCCCGGGGGATACAGTTCCCCCCACTGGAACTATACCACCTCCGCTGCCCTCACATCACCCCCGGAGGTTCTGCAGCAGCGGCGGCCCCCATCACTGGCCGCACCAAGTGGGTGGCGTCACCCGTGACATATCCCTTGTAAATATTCCCCTTTTATTGTGAGGGCCCAGGGACACGGTCCGGACCAAGCCACCCGTGACATCCCCAGCTACCGACCGGTCCGGTACCGAGTACCCCAGTCCCGCCTGGGGCTCCACACTATCCACTAATTATTTTGTTTCCCTTGAAGGCTCTGTACCTTGGGAAGATCAATATGTCAATGGGCCTTAAATATGTGAATCGGGGACGCATCATCAACATACCTTTTCCTATGGCCCATGTTTAAACATCACATAATACACTCAGGGAATCACTGTAGGCCAGTTACACACTGAACAATATTGTTATATGCTACATTTATTTGCAAAAACACAAGGATTGCTTGTTAAAGAAATGTTCATTTCTTTTTTTTTTTTTTTTTTTTTAAATAACCATACACACAGGAACATATTAGGCTCATATGTGTCAATTTGTGTGTCCAAAATCAAACATATGCAAAATCACACAGTAGACATTGTGCACAATAAAGAATGTTAACACTCCCAAACATCCCCTTTACATGTTTGTATATGTTGTTTGCTCGGTGGGTCTGGGTTGGTTCCGTGCAGAACTATGACTAGGATGGACATTACTGATATCTTGGGATTGATGTATGTCGTCATTTAATCCCATGGCTGACGGATGTGTCTGGGTAGGTTGAGGATATGGGTTTTAAAAAGTATCCTGGTGCTGTATGGTTTGTGAGTTTTGTGTGGCCTGTATGGCAGTTTGTGGCATACGCAGGGCCATATTCGGAGTTCCTGCCGCCCTAGGCACTTTCAGCGGTCATTTAACCTTCCCCCCCCGGTCAGTCACACTAAGCATATGTGCACACAGCATTTAATTTTTAAGGCAGATCCACTCAGCTTTCCACCTGAAAAAAGCAACAAATAAATGCTAAAGGAATTAACTCATGCATGGCAATGTAAAAATGGATTGCTGTTGGTGTGTTCAGTCTTTTGAGTTTTTCCTTTTCACTGTGTGTCGTATGTCTAAACTCCAACACTCAGGGGGTTCACAGACATCAGTGTTGTAACCTTCAGATAGTAGTGAAGACCTCCAAACACATGAGACTAAAGTTGGTTAAACCTGTGAAGACAGTCTAATGTGTATGGGAGCTCTAACTGATGATTGGTCGAGGGAAATAAGGATCCAGCATGTCCGATTACAGGCTGTATATACTTTTGTCTTCTAAGTGATAACCTGCAGCCAGAGACGTCTAAGGCCCCTTTCACATCAGTGGTTGTGTCCGGATTGGCCGACTTGCGGTACTTTTGCGGCAAGCCCCCATTCATTCTCTATGGGGCGTGTGGCAATTGCGATTTTGCCGCAATCCGGCAAATCAGGAAGTTATGGTTGCAAAAAAAAAAAAACGTGGTTAGCAGCAGTATTTTTTCCCGCAGCTCTGAACCACAGTACCTGAACACAAGCCCTATAGACAAGGCATTGGGCTTGCCAGATCAGTCAAGTCAGCCGTTAGGTGGCAGATTCAGCGCCATCTGCCGGATCGGCTGGAAACATCAACAAACCGCTGATGTGAAAGGGGTTTAACAGCAGCTTCCATACAGTATACAGGAACACTGGGAAGACTGAGTGCTCCTATATATGGGAGAGCCGAGCAAGCTCACTGCCGGCTGAGCGATCGGACACCTATCTATAGCGCTTAGGGTCTTTAGTCAATTGTTTGGCTGACATTCAGCTGTATTTTTAGTCAAGCACACTTGCCCTGTAATGTTTTAGGATCAAGTCTGTTAAGTTAAAGATTACAACATCCACATGACTACATCACCAGAACCACTGGCAATAAACTAATACATCACCAAAACCAGTCAATACATCACCAGAACCCCCATCAATACAATAATACATCATCACTATAACCCCTGTCAGTACATCACCAGAACCACACCAGTAATACAATAATACATAATCAGAACCACCAATACATCACCAGAACAGCATGTTCCCTATATAAATGTGTATGCAGATTAAAGTCCCATACTGCTCATCCTCCTTACACATGTCCCATACTGCTCATCCTCCTCCCACATGTCCCATACTGTTTACCTCCCATATGTCCCATGCAGATCATCCTCCATCCATATGTTCCATGCAGCTCATCCTCACCCCCATTCCCCTAAATCCCATGTTCCTTATCCTCCCCCCATATGTCTCATGCAGCTCATCCTTCCCCCATCCCCCTCCCATTTCCCATGCAGCCTCTCCCCTCCCATGTTCCATACAGCCTCTCCCCTCCCATATTCCACACAACCTCTCCCCTCCCATGTTCCACACAGCCTCTCCCTTCCCATGTTCCACACAGCCTCTCCCCTTCCATGTTCCACACAGCCTCTCCCCTCCCATGTTCCACACAGCCTCTCCCCATCCATATAGCTTCCCCTTCCACGTTCCATATAGCTTCTCCCCCCAAGTTCCATGGAGCTTCTCCTCCCCATCCATCCATGTATCTTCTCCCTCATCCATCCATCTTCTGCCACCTTTTCCATGTTGCCTCCCCACCCATCCATCCTGTTCTGCCCCCTTTTCCAAGCCACCCCATCCACCCATCCCATTCTGCCCCCTTTTCCAGGCCGTCCCATCCATCCATCCTATTCTGCCCCCTTTTCCAGGCTGCCCCGTCCATCCATCCATCCATCCATCCCATTCTGCCCCCTTTTCCAGGCCACACCATCCATCCATCCATCCCATTCTGCCCCCTCTTCCAGGTCGCCTGATCCATCCATTCCATTCTGCCCCCTCTTCCACGCCACCCCTTCCATCCATCCCATTGTGCCCCCTCTTCCAGGCTGCCCCATCCATCCATCCCATTCTGCCATTCTGCCCCCTCATCCAGGCCGCCCCATCCATCCCATGGCTGCTATCTTTGGCTGTAACAGCGCCTTACCTGACTCCACGCCTGATCCTGGCAGCTTCTTCCTCTGCGGCATGTTTGTGATCCCCCTCCCCCATCTAGCATATTTGTGATCCCCCTCCCCCATCTAGCATGTTTGTGTTCCCCCTCCCCCACCACCATGTTTGTGGTCCCCTCCCCCATCCAGCATGTTTGTGATCCCCCTCCCCCATCCAGCATGTTTGTGATCCCCCTCCCCACCACCATGTTTGTGATCCCCCTCCCCCATCCAGCATGTTTGTGATCCCCCTCCCCCATCTAGCATGTTTGTGGTCCCTCTCCCCCACCACCACCATGCAGCATACTCACCTCGCCTTCTCTTGCTGGCTCCTGCGTTGTCATCCCAGCCTCCTTTTTCCTCTGCTGCAGTATAATGAGATGATCTCATCTCACTGCAGGGAGCCGCGGGCTGCAGCTTCTCTGACACAAGGAGGGAGCTGACTGGCCGCTCCTGACCCTGGAAATGAAGCTGCCTGCATCACCCTGTGTGAAGCCACAACTGCGATGTTGACTGGCAACTTCCCCCATAGACTCCCATGTTATGGATCACTGCCAGGGTAGAGTTTAACCCTGGCAGCGATAGTTGCTGGCAAGATCGCAGATGTGTTGCCGGCGATATCGTTGCGTATGACATCGCAACAGCAACCATTGCAGCGTGCCAAAAAAGTGCGCACTCCTGTGAGTTGCCGGCAACATCGCCGCAGAGATCTCATACTGTTTCAGCATGTTGCAATTTTTTTCACATCCAGAATCTGGATGTGAAAAAAGCATCCAACACACGTCAATCTGCTTTCAGGTATTGATTAACATTGATCCGAGTGCAATGCAAGATTTTCACATATTGCACTCGTCCGGTTTTCACGCCAGTGTGTCAGTACCATTTACACGCCGCTACCGAAAGGTAGAAACCGGCAGGTGTCGGAGACAATTGTACCTGATACCTTGTAAACACCGCGCAGTATCAGCGTGTAATTCAGGTTCAAAGACAGGTATCCAAAGTGACAGGGAGGAACAACCTGAATTACACGCCGCTACAGCTCGGTGTTTACAAGGTATCAGGTACAATTGTCTCCGACACCTGCCGGTTTCTACCTTTCGGTAGCGGCGTGTAAATGGACCATTAAGGTTAGATTAAAGGGAACCTGTCACATGATTCATTGTGCTTGAACCAGCATAAATCACACACCAGCTCCAATAGCCTAAATATTCATGTTTCACTCTGAGTTTAAATTTAGCCACAAAGTATGTCCACGCCATCCTCTCCCCCCGCTCAGATAGACTACCAATCTTTTCCTATGAGAGTATATAGGGAGAGGCTAGTCACATCATCAGAGGCTGCACTTTAAACTATGTTTTTATGTGAAATGCTCCAGCATCTCAGAGTGATGGTGGGTTTATACGTCGCGATATCGGCATCCACCTCCGACCAAAAGTCACGTCGTTCGTGAGTTGGCCCCGATATCGTTCGTGCGTTGTATAGTATAAATGCCCAATACGATGCACGAACGATGCCAAAACGATATCGGGCATCAAATGAGCCTGCTCTCCAACGGCCCGATATTGGATGGAGGTTGGAGCTGGATCGGGCTGTGTAAACGCCCAACTACGATGTGCAGTACAATGTCCCCTATTCTCTCCCATGTTAAATGGTCGTTCCTGGGTCGGCCGTACAAGGGGGGCGTAGATATCGTAGAGACGTTGTATGTTGATATCGCGCTGTGTAAATCTCCGATGCGATCTTGGAAATCTGGGCAGAAAAAGCGCGCTCCCGCGCCGTCGGATCCAATATCGGACCGATGTTGGAGTGTGTAAAGTGGCCATAAGGCCTCATTCAGATGTTCGTGTTGCACTTAATTGTTGAATCCATTATTTTCACAGAACGCGTACCCATATAATTTTTAGCAGTGTTCATGTCTGTGATTTTTCATGGACCATATCTCCATGCAAAACTCACGGAAACATGTCTGTTTTTCTCTAGTCTCATGGATGAAAAAGGCCAATATAAGTCTATGAGTCCATGAAAACACATACAGCACATGGATGGCATCTGTGTGACAACTGTGTGCTTTAAGCATTTAACATTGAAAAGTATGAAAGAAGCTTTGAAAAGTATTTATTTATCCATCAGTGAAAAACATTGATGACACAGTGATGGTAAAAAATAGACACATTGACCACACATTGGATGACATTGGATGACACTGGATACAGTTATTTTCACATTTGTGTTTAAACATGAAAATGTGAAAGAGACCTAAAAACATAGATGACCTAAAAAACATAGATGGCTCAGGCAGCATGACCCATGACGCAGGTTTCCCATAAGCTACATCATGAATCAGTTAGATAAGTAATTGCAGAAATGGAAAATGTATCTTGAAATGACCAACTTGTCCATGATGGCGGTTTAATAGTAAAACCAGCAGATAAAGGGGGTGCAACCGTCATCATGGACAAGGAGACTTATTTAAAAGAAGTCTATAGACAATTAAATGACAACCAGATATACAAAAAGTTACAAAACGATCCCAAATTTGAAATACAAAAAAATATACAAAAAATATTAAATGACGCCTTAGTTGGAGGGATTATTGATCAAAATCTACATGACTTTTGGTTTGAAAAAAAATCCAGTGACACCAGTTTTATATCTGATTCCGAAGATTCACAAATCATTGATTGACCCATCAGGAAGACCCATTGTGGCCGGAATTAATTCTATATTCTATAATATTGGAATTTTTCTGGAAAAAGTCATGAGTCCTTTTGCAAATGAGGGAAAATCGTATATTAAAGACACAGGACACTTCCTTGAAAAACTAACAAGGTATAAAGAGCAAACCAAATTTATGGGGAATACTGAGTATATACTGGCTTCTTTTGATGTTACGTCATTATATACAGTTAGGGCCAGAAATATTTGGACAGTGACACAAGTTTTGTTATTTTAGCTGTTTACAAAAACATGTTCAGAAATACAATTATATATATAATATGGGCTGAAAGTGCACACTCCCAGCTGCAATATGAGAGTTTCCACATCCAAATCGGAGAAAGGGTTTAGGAATTATAGCTCTGTAATGCATAGCCTCCTCTTTTTCAAGGGACCAAAAGTAATTGGACAATGGACTCTAAGGGCTGCAATTAACTCTGAAGGTGTCTCCCTCGTTAACCTGTAATCAATGAAGTAGTTAAAAGGTCAGGGGTGGATTCCAGGCGTGTGGTTTTGCATTTGGAAGCTGTTGCTGTGACCAGACAACATGCGGTCAAAGGAACTCTCAATTGAGGTGAAGCAGAACATCCTGAGGCTGAAAAAAAAGAAAAAATCCATCAGAGAGATAGCAGACATGCTTGGAGTAGCAAAATCAACAGTTGGGTACATTCTGAGAAAAAAGGAATTGACTGGTGAGCTTGGGAACGCTAAAAGGCCTGGGCGTCCACGGATGACAACAGTGGTGGATGATCGCCGCATACTTTATTTGGTGAAGAAGAACCCGTTCACAACATCAACTGAAGTCCAGAACACTCTCAGTGAAGTAGGTGTATCTGTCTCTAAGTCAACAGTAAAGAGAAGACTCCATGACAGTAAATACAAAGGGTTCACATCTAGATGCAAACCATTCATCAATTCCAAAAATAGACAGGCCAGAGTTAAATTTGCTGAAAAAGACCTCAAGAAGCCAGCTCAGTTCTGGAAAAGTATTCTATGGACAGATGAGACAAAGATCAACCTGTACCAGAATGATGGGAAGAAAAAAGTTTGGAGAAGAAAGGGAACGGCACATGATCCAAGGCACACCACATCCTCTGTAAAACATGGTGGAGGCAACGTGATGGCATGGGCATGCATGGCTTTCAATGGCACTGGGTCACTTGTGTTTATTGATGACATAACAGCAGACAAGAGTAGCCGGATGAATTCTGAAGTGTACCGGGATATACTTTCAGCCCAGATTCAGCCAAATGCTGCAAAGTTGATTGGATGGCGCTTCATAGTACAGATGGACAATGACCCCAAGCATACAGCCAAAGCTACCCAGGAGTTCATGAGTGCAAAAAAGTGGAACATTCTGCAATGGCCAAGTCAATCACCAGATCTTAACCCAATTGAGCATGCATTTCACTTGCTCAAATCCAGACTTAAGATGGAAAGACCCACAAACAAGCAAGACCTGAAGGCTGCGGCTGTAAAGGCCTGGCAAAGCATTAAGAAGGAGGAAACCCAGCGTTTGGTGATGTCCATGGGTTCCAGACTTAAGGCAGTGATTGCCTCCAAAGGATTCGCAACAAAATATTGAAAATAAAAATATTTTGTTTGGGTTATGTTTATTTGTCCAATTACTTTTGACCTCCTAAAATGTGGAGTGTTTGTAAAGAAATGTGTACAATTCCTACATTTTCTATCAGATATTTTTGTTCAACCCTTCAAATTAAACGTTACAAACTGCACTTGAATTCTGTTGTAGAGGTTTCATTTCAAATCCAATGTGGTGGCATGCAGAGCCCAACTCGCGAAAATTGTGTCACTGTCCAAATATTTCTGGCCCTAACTGTACATCTATAAAACATGAAATGGGAATCAGAGTGATTGCAGATTTTCTAAAAACTACTGATTATACTGACCCATGCAAACAGTTAATCATAGACTTGCTAGAAGTAGTTCTTAGGCGGAATTACTTTTTGTTTGGGGATGATTTCTTTTTACAATTGATGGGCACCGCTATGGGGGCTCGAATGGCATGCTCGTATGCAGGGGCTGTCATGGTGTATTTGGAGGAGAATTTCGTCTACACATCCCACCACTTCTCCCAGGTAATATGGTAGGGAACTGAAAAAGTATTTTTGTCCTTTTACAGCTATATGAACACCATAGATGATACAATAAAATTTACGGAAATACATTCCCTGACAGAAATGCAATTCCTTGATGTGAAAGTACTCTTAAAAGAGGGTCAGATTGGTACGACACTCTATGTAAAGGCCACTGATAAAAACAAGCTCCTTCATTATACAAGTGGACATCCGAACAGCCTTAAAACAGCAATTCCACTTGGACAGATGATTAGAGTAGATCGAATTGTAAGCGATGAGGAAGAAAAAGAACTTGAGATAGACAAATTGATAGAGAAATTTAGACAAAGAGGATACCCAAATGTAATCTTAAAACAACAGAGAAAAAAACTGGCATGTAGGAAAATCTAAAAGGATATAGAAAGAGAAAGAGAGAAGAAAAGAATTCCTTTAATACTAACATATGGGGAAGAAACTAAGTAGTAAACATCGTCCAGAAACACTGGGGAATGCTGAGAAAATGCTTATCCCAGATTGAGGAGTATAAAAATTCCCCCTTGGTGTCGTACAGAAAAGGGAAGAACATGAAGGATCTTTTAGTTAGGTCAGACATTGGTACGATGAAGATTAGAAGGCAGATCACACTAACAGGAGAGAAAAGAATGGGATGTTATCCCTGTGGCAGTTGCATTAACTGTTCATTTATGATCAAAGGCAGTAAATTTAGCCATCCAAGAACAGGTGTAGAATATAAAGTTAAACATTTTTTAACTTGTAGTTCAGACCACGTTATCTACCTTCTTGAATGCCCCTGTCATTTGTGGTACTTAGGGGAAACTACCCTTGATTTTAAAGTAAGAATCAGCCATCATCGTTATACCATACGTAAAAAAATTATGAATTTACCAGTGTCAAAACATTTTGCTGAAACAAATCACAAAGAAAAGGACCTAAAATTTAGGTTAATTGACACCGTGCCAATGCCCAGAAGGGGTGGAGATAGAGTTGGGTTATTGAAAACCAAAGAATTGGAATGGATCCATAGGTTGCAGACTCTAAAACCAGAGGGACTCAATGTAGATTTTAAGCTACATACAGCACTTTAAATAATGGATCTCATTCGGGAATCTGTGTATTTTAGTCACTTTAATGCACTGTCACTAATGTAAATATTATGGTGGTCTTAACGCATTTTGTCATGGCATGATTTATAATAATATGTATTGTTTTATTTAATTTTTGTTCTTCTGACTTTGTATAGGAAAACATATGAAGAATGGGACACTTGCACATTGGGTGCCTGCAATTTGAGTCACATCCACAGATGAAATACATGAATTATGCACAGCGTAATTTAGAAGTACATACAGTGCCTACAAGTAGTATTCAACCCCTTGCAGATTTAGCTGGTTGACACATGCGGAATTAACTTGACATTGTGACATTTGGACTGTAGATCAGCCTGGAAGTGGGAAATGCAGTGCCACAAAAAATTTTTTTTTTTTTTTAAAGCGTTAAAAGTTAATTCAGAGGGCCATTTATTTTTCAACCCCTCAAGCCACCAGCATTCTGTTTGGTCCCCCTAAAGTATTAAGAAGTAGTTCAGGCACAAATAACAATGAGCTTCACATTGTGTGGATTAATTATCTCTTTTGCCAGCCTTTTCTGACTATTTAAGACCCTCCCCAAACTTGTGAACAGCACTCATACATGGTCAACATGGGAAAGACAAAGGAGCATTCCAAGGCCATCAGAGACAAGATCGTGGAGGGTCACAAGGCTGGCAAGGGGTACAAAACCCTTTCCAAGGAGTTGGGCCTACCTGTCTCCACTGTTGGGAGCATCATCCGGAAGTGGAAGACTTATTGAACTACTGTTAGCTTTCCACGGCCTGGACAGCCTTTGAAAGTTTCCTCCCATGCCGAGGCCAGGCTTGTCCGAAGAGTCAAGGCTAACCCAAGGACAGCAAGGAAGGAGCTCCGGGAAGATCTCATGGCAGTGGGGACATTGGTTTCAGTCAATACCATAAGTAACGTACTCCACCGCAATGGTCTCCGTTCCAGACGAGCCCGTAAGGTTCCTTTACTTTCAAAGCGTCATGTCAAGGCTTATCTACAGTTTGCTCATGATCACTTGGAGGACTCTGAGACAGACTGGTTCAAGGTTCTATGGTCTGATCAGACCAAGATCGAGATCTTTGGAGCCAACCACACACGTGATGTTTGGAGACTGGATGGCACTGCATACGACCCCAAGAATACCATCCCTACAGTCAAGCATGGTGGTGGCAGCATCATGCTGTGGGGCTGTTTCTCAGCCAAGGGACCTGGCCATCTGGTCCGCATCCATGGGAAGATGGATAGCACGGCCTACCTGGAGATTTTGGCCAAGAACCTCCGCTCCTCCATCAAGGATCTTAAGATGGGTCGTAATTTCATCTTCCAACAAGACAACGACCCAAAGCACACAGCCAAGAAAACCAAGGCCTGGTTCAAGAGGGAAAAAATCAAGGTGTTGGAGTGGCCTAGTCAGTCTCCTGACCTTAACCCAATTGAAAACTTGTGGAAGGAGCTCAAGATTAAAGTCCACATGAGACACCCAAAGAACCTAGATAACTTGGAGAAGATCTGCATGGAGGAGTGGGCCAAGTAAACTCCAGAGACATGTGCCGACCTGATCAGGTCTTATAAAAGACGATTATTAGCTGTAATTGCAAACAAGGGTTATTCCACAAAATATTAAACATAGGGGTTGAATAATAATTGACCCACACTTTTATGTTTAAAATTTATAAAAATTCAAGTGAGCAACATAACTTTTTGGTTTGTAAGATTTATGCTTCTGTTAATAAATCCTACTCTCGTTTGCAGTTTGAAGGCTCTAACTTATTGGCATCTTATCAAACCAGCTAAATCTGCAGGGGGTTGCATACTACTTGTAGGCACTGTATTCCTTCCCCAAAAAAACCTTTTTAAAGGAATTTTTTTCACAAAAAAACTTTTTGCACTATTAATGCACTTCATTGATTGATGCACTTAAAATGCACTTTATAAAAATAAATAATAAATATATTTTCTAAAAAACTTTTTTCTCCTTTTTGCCTTATTGATGAAGCAATGGATTGCATAATAATTATTGCACACTAATGGCTATAATGGAAATAGTATGTAGGGAGTCCTTGGTATTCCTTGGGCAGGTGGTGCGAAGGGAGAAGGTATCCCCCTGGGCACCGTACTAAAAGGGGAGTGCTATAACCCAGAATTGGGATGCACTTTGAACTGGGAACCCGATGCATTGAATAACATAAGTCATGGGTGCATATATGTGGCAATCCATGTAATGGGAAAATATGAATATGGATAATTCTTTCTCCCATGTTTCTCCTGTATAGGAGGTAGTGAGACAAAAAATCAAAGGTACAAAAATTAGCACTGTCACTTTAAAGAAACGGTTTTGCTAAAACACTATTTTTATTTTATAATATAATACACTAGTCATATTTTGGAAGTATCACATATTTAAAGACGATTCATCATCATTTTAAAGTAATTTGCATAGTTTTTATGATCATAAATATAAAGGAAGGGAAGATTTATAAAGAGCGCACGGGCAGACGCTGAGATGTTACAGCGCATGCGCGAGATCCCTAACATGGCGCCGAACGCGCTTCCTATAATACTTGGTAACTAGGGACGCGTATCTAATAAGCGCATGTGCAGTACAACATAAACAACGCCGACATGGCGGCGCGCAGCCAGGGAGAGGCCGCACATGGTAGATAATACGCTGTGATAGTGTATAACGATTATAGCTAATTAAGCAGGCACCTGAGCTGCAATTGACCCATTCTTTGCACTTTATGGATTCAACTGTAAGTAAAAAGGTTCATGTCATCACAATGTGACCAAGGAACATGTGTACGTATATAATAACCACTAGGTAATATGGTATCTATTATATAATTGCCGTAGCGACTTCCGTCGCGACCGGCGCTACTTCCTGTGGCTTTGTTCGCGTAGCTGTGAACTTTCTCCAGGACTCTGTCCGGACTCGCGAAGCAATGGCCGCATACCGGCCATTGCGAGCAGTGAACAACCACCACCACCACCACTCCCAAAGTCAGCTGTGACCACCTGACCCTGGAGCCGTACTTGGTCTCTCACACCGCACATCTGACCGCCTGGCCCTTGGACACTGGCTGCCATGCACACATCAGATGCACTAGCATGGAGCTGGCAGGCTCCCATCACTTACCCACTGGGGATGGATCACTTCCAGCACCTCCTCACATGGCAGTAGTCTGGACTTCTCAATCCCATCGTCCTCTCCTCACTCAGACACCTGGCAGGTTCCTATCCAGCCTGCTCACTCACAGGTGCAACCCAGTGAGTCAATCAGCACATCTTCACTCACACACAGACCTGAGATGTGATTAACCCCCTGTGCACCATTCAGGTTTAGCCCAGCAAAGCACTCATCCCCACAGGTTCAGCCGCTCATTAGGCTCATGAATGTATCGGATCTTCAGCACTCACACTCAGCTGTTTTACTCAGCTCATGAAAACCCTTCAGCTGTTAACCCCCTGTACATCGGACAGGTTTCACACACCACACACAATCAGGAAAACCGGCCCATGTGAACACAGACCTGCATTGATAACCCGTGTGATGCACCCGGCCAGGGGCCACATCACCACACCTCACTTTCTCCGCACTTCACTCACTTTGTCCGCACACATACACACACACACACACACATACTCCGCTATACTTACCACCGGCCCTGCATCACCGACATGTCGCCGCCCCCGAACTACTCGATCAAATATCCTCCAAAAAGTCTCGCCAAACTTCCCGGACGCCATATTGGATCCAGTCGTCCGCGGGCGCCGACATGTCAACTCAGGATCCAGCCGGCAGGGAAGACGCAGGGTCGGTGCTAACTATAGCGAAGTGTCTGTGTGTGTGTGTTGTGTATGTATGTATGTGTGTGCTGACCACTCTGCCCACAGCGCTGCACTCAGCACTCTGCCCACGCCACTGTGCTCACCAATCGCACCGCACTCACTGCTAACCACTGAGCCACCGTACTCACTGCTAACCACTGAGCCACCGCACTCGCTGCTAACCACTGAGCCACCGCACTCACTGCTAACCACTGAGCCACCCCACTCACTGCTAACCACTGAGCCACCTGTATACACACAATTCATTTCACCCCACTCCCCTAACTATTAGTAAATATACTATATATGGATTCTAGACTACCCGATTCTTTCGAATCGGCCCGCCATCTATATATATATATATATATGTGATTATATAGGAATTATCAGTATTATGTATGTGATTATGTATAAATTAGTGAGTCGCGCCTATTCTGCAAGGACTCGCAACGGCCGCTTGGCGCCCATTGCGAGTGAGGCTTTGCGAATCAGTGGCGCCGGCAATGCTTCACAGGTCGCGTGGGCGCTGCGCCCACGCCCACAACGACGGAAACAGCGCCGAAACTTACGGAAGTGCGTTAGGGAAATTATATATTACATACTGATAATCTATTATATAATTGCTGTAGCGACTTCCCTCGCACACGCCGCTACCTCCGTGGCTTTGTTAGTGGACGCGCATCGCCCACGCGACTCACTCGCAATGCCCGCGAAGGGGGCGTTGGGAGTCGTTGCAGCAGCCCGAGCAATGCCCTATACACAGATTCTAGAATCCCGATGCAATACTGATAATCTATTATATAATTGCTGTAGCGACTTCCCTCGCACACGCCGCTACCTCCGTGGCTTTGTTCGTGGGTGCGCATCGCCCACGCGACTCACTCGCAATGCCCGCCAAGGGGGCGTTGGGAGTCGTTGCAGCAGCCCGAGCAATGCCCTATACACAGATTCTAGAATCCCGATGCAATCGCATCGGGCTCACAGCTAGTGTAACATAAGTATAAGTTATTGATGCACTGTAAAATGTTTGTAAAATAACTAATTAGATAATGAGGTCTGACATTAGAGGATGTATATAATCCCCAGCATTTGCCACAAGTGACTGCTGGAAGAAGGGTTTGCATACCCGAAACGTCGCTGCTACACCATGCCTGCAAGCCATTAAAGGCAAGAAACATCCTAAATCTTGAGTGCTGCAGCCTTTATTTTTCATTTATATGTTGAAATGACCAAGAAATCAAGTATACAGTATAATAGATAGAAATCAAGTTTCCTGATCATTTTGCAGCAGCACAGTATGGGTTGAACCCCTGATCCCTAGATGGAACAGAAGACATGTTAATTAGCAATACCAAATAATTAAGCAATTGACACCTCCTGTGTTCCAACCCCCCCCCTTCCTATAAAGGATAAAGGGAGACACCACACAACACATATTTTTCCTTCTTCTCATGGATCAGAAGACTTTCTCTTATGGGTTGGCTAGGTTATGTATATATATCCCTATATACCACTCGGCTCCCAGCCATAGATCCTAAAATACATCTAGACAGCAGGTCTTGTATATGTATCCTTATACATTACTCGGTTCCTGCATCAGGATGGGATGTCTAGATGGCGGGTTCTGCAAACATATTCTGTACATGCTGAAATGGATTGCAGGTCCTGTATATCCATCCCTATGAGTCACTCGGTGTCTAGCCTTATGTGTATACACTTTCCCCTACATACCAGTTCGGTCCTGGTCTGTGGAGGTGGAAGACCCAGTGGCAGTATGGTCATCATGCAGCTGCTGGACTCTCGGTGGGCAGATCATCTCTGCATAGAGGTATGAGGTGGCTGTGCCATCCATCCACCAGGTGAGCCCTTCCCTGCAGTTTCTGGGTTCAGTGCTGCGGTGTGCAGAGACTCCCCATGTTCCCCATGTTCCCAGCGGTGTGGCTCCCACGGTCGGATGAAATCTTGTCTAGATTACGGGTCCTATATACACATTTTATGTGTTTCCCTCAGTTCCCTGCTGGGTATCTACTATCTAATCGCCTAATGTCTGTCACGGAAATCGCGCGATAGCGCTGACTGGTCTGCCCAGCCGGGCTCGATAAATCAGCGACGCGGGATTTCTGTACACAGAAAGAGAACAAAAGATGGCGGCCGCTAACGCAGCTGCAGCGGACTCCCTTCGCAGCCTCACTGCAGCCTCATGGACACTAACCCCCGCCACGAGCCGCCCACTGACACCGGGGGCTGCCGGGGTCGGGGCTCCCAGGGTGCAGGGAGCAACGGGAGCGCGCATCGTGCGGCTCCTCCACACTCTCCTCCTTCCTATGGCTGCACAGTCTGTCACCGCCCTTGGAGCCTCTGCACACACATTCCATGCCTGCCAGGGGCGGTGACAGACTGTGCAGCCATAGGATGATCCCAGGTGTTGGCTACCTCCTGTCAGTGCAGCTGGGTGTCAGCAGCACATGCCAGCCGGGGCCCAGCTGCACTGATAGGAGGCGGCTGACACCCGGGATCATCCTGCACACCGCTGCCTCTGCGCCTGCCTCCTCCACACCTACCCTCTGCTGACACCGCGCTCAGCACCAGGGACATGAGGGCCAGCACTGGAACCGCCAGGGGACGGAGAGTTGAGAGCCCGTGTCTGTTTGAGTGTCTGTATGAGTCTGTGTGTGTCTGGCTATGGGTGTGAGTCTGTGTGTGTATGTGTGTGAGTCTCTGTCTAGGTGTAATTCTGTGTGTGGGTGAGTCTGTGGGTGAGTCTGTGTGTGAGTCTGCTCCTTCCACCCCCTGCCTGTGCCGCTTCCTCCGTCCTCCCCCTGCCTGTGCCGATCCATCCTCCCCCACCCCACCTCTTCCTCCTCCTTCCTCTGTCCTCCTCCCCTCTGCCACTACATCCTCCTTCCTCCCCCTGCCTGTGCTGCTTCGTCCTCCCCCTCCCCGCCGCTTCGTCCTCCATCCTCCTCCCCCCGGCTGCTCCGTCCTCCCCCTGCCTGTGCTGCTCCATCCTCCCCCACCCCACCGCTTCCTCCTCCTTCCTTTGTCCTCCTCCCCTCCGCCATTCCATCCTCCATCCTCCCCCACACCTTCGCTTGTTCCTCCTCCCCCCTGCCGCTTTGTGCTCCGTCCTCCCCCTGCCGCTCCATCCTCCCCCCACCCCACTGCTTCCTCCTCCTCCCCTCCGCCACTCCATCCTCCCCCTGCCTGTGCTGCGCTGTCCTCCACCACCCCGCTCCTTCGTCCTCTGTCCTCCTCCCCCCCCGCTCTGTGCTCCGTCCTCCCCCCTGCCTGTGCAGATCTATCCCACCCCACCGCTTCCTCCTCCTTACTTTGTCCTCCTCCCCTCCATTCTCCGTCCTCCCCCACCTCGCCGCTTTGTCCTCCATCCTCCCCCCCGCCGCTCTGTGATCCGTCCTCCCCCTGCCGCTCTGTTCTCCCCCTGCCTGTGCCGCTCCATCCTCCCCCACCCCGCCGCTTCCTCCTCCTTCCTTTATCCTCCTCCCCTCCGCCACTCCATCCTCTGTCCTCCCCCTGCCTGTGCTGCTCCGGCCTCCCTCACCCCACAGCTTCATCCTCCATCCTCCTCTCCCCCACCGCTCTGTGCTTCGTCCTCCCCCTGCCTGTGCCACTCCATCCTCCCCCACCCCACCGCTTCCTCCTCCTTCCTTTGTCCTACTCCCCTCCACCACTCCATCCTCCGTCCTCCCCCACCCCGCCGCTTTGCCCTCCATCCTCCTCCCCCCCGCCGCTGTGCTCCGTCCTCCCCCTGCCGCTCTGTCCTCCCCTGCCTGTGCCGCTCCATTCTCCCCCATCCCTGCCGCTTCCTCCTCCTTCCTTTGTCCTCTTCCCCTCCAACACTCCATCCTCTGTCCTCCTTCCCACGCCGCTCCATCCTCCCCCTGCCTGTGGCGCTCGATCCTCCACCACCCCACTGCTTTATCCTCCATCCTTTGTCCTCTTCCCCTCCACCACTCCATCCTCCGTCCTCCTCCCCCCCCGCCGCTCTGTGTTCTGTCCTCCCCCTGCCGCTCCTTCCTCCCCCTGCCTCTGGCGCTCCATCCTCCACCACCCCACCGCTTCCTCCTCCATCCTCCGTCCTCCTCCCTTCTGCCACTCCAGCCTACGTCCTCCTTCTTCCTCCCCCCGCCGCTCTGTGCTCCATCCTCCCCCTGCCTGTGCCGCTCCATCCTCCCCACCCCACCGCTTCCTTCTCCTTCCTTCCGCCACTCCATCCTCTGTCCTCCCCCTGCCTGTCCTGCTCTATTCTCCCCCACCCCTTCATCCTCCATCCTCCTCCCCCCTGCCGCTCCGTCCTCTCTCCTCACCCCGCCACTCCGTCCTCCCGCTACCTGTGCCACTCCTTCCGCCATCCTCCTCCCTCCTGCCACGCCGTCCTTCCCCCGCCGCTCCGTCCTCAAAGTCCCTCCCTATTCAGCCCTCACCGCCTTCACCATGCAATCCCTATTTCTATATTCTAGAATACCCGATGCGTTAGAATCGGGCCACCATCTAGTATATTTATATCTATATATATCTATATAAATCTATATATATATGTCTGTTGTCACTAAAGGTGGATGTCCTGTACGTAATGCCCAAGCTCGTCTTGCAGTCATTCCCAGGAAATCATGCTGACAAGCTACCTAGGTTGAAGTGCAGGCATGGCGGCGTACTGGCAATGTGACTGAACACAGAAGTAAGGTAAACTTCACTATGCGCATGCTGCGGCTGAGGGACTCCCGGTGGGGAGTTTAAAATACAAGCACTCTGAGGGTACCTTTACACGCCGCTACGGCAGGATGGATGCATCCCGCTACAGGCTACAAATGTAGCTTGTAGCGCCAATATAGCCCGTCGTAGCGGCGTCTGAAGACGTGACGATACAGCCGGCAACAGATACATCTGTTTACGACCTCTGCTCGAAAACAGAGAG
This sequence comes from Allobates femoralis, assembly GCA_033576535.1. NCBI lineage: Eukaryota > Metazoa > Chordata > Amphibia > Anura > Aromobatidae > Allobates > Allobates femoralis. The sequence goes on along the minus strand of JARQOC010000005.1, from coordinate 166,102,483 downwards.
CTACAAAGCCGATAGTAGCAAGATGCATCGGTGTGTAAAGACGTTACGGAAGGGAACTCTGGACACCCTGCGATGTAGCTGCAATGTAGCTAAGGCGTGACCCTGGCTCCGTGTTACCGCGCCCCATGTGCGATCACTGGTGGAAGCTGCTGCATGACGATTGGTAGTCGCTGCATAGGGAGGCATATTTAAGGAGCTGACGAGTCACACTGCACAATCGTTCGAGCGTGCTGTATTACTCAGCCTCCTGCGTTGCCTGCCCAATCAGGATGTTATTGCTTTGTCCTATCAGCGTACGGACGGCTCGTAATCCACAATTGTGGCACGCCTATGTGCTGTCCCTGCTGCACCAGGTACGCCCATAGTAGCTGGTTATAGCGGTGTGTAAATGAGCTACAGATGGCTACTTGAGACACCCGGCGATGTATCTAGCTATAGATGTCACGTAGCGTAGCGCACCTTATGGCGGCGTGTAAAGGTGATGCGTTGAGCGTTTGTAACCGTTTGAGCGTGCTCGTGCACGTGAAGTAGCGGGATGCATCCATCCTGCCGTAGCGGCGTGTAAAGGTACCCTAAGTCCTAGTATTTGCCAGACAGCAGAACTGTGATAGTCTGGGGTATTGTACGCTCCTGAGACTAAGTTTGTATGAAGTCATTAGACTGATGTCTCTTTTACTATTTCAGATGTTTTCTTACATTTCTTCTCTTAGGCTGGTTTCACATTATGATTTTTTGCAATCCGACGCTGTCCGATAGAAATCGGACATCATCGGATTCAAACTGATCCCTGCAATCGGATGCCAAATAGGCATCTGATTCCGTCATTTTGTGAGATCAGTTTGGCTGGCTCCTCCTGTCATCTGCTCCTCTCTGCCTCCTGTTCTCCCCTGGTACACCCCTCTTCTCCCCTGGTGCTCCCCGCTTCTCCCCCTCCTCTCCCCTCTCTTCCAGAATAAAAAATAATAAAATATCTATTCTCACCTGTCCACAAGTCCCCCGGCATCTCCAGCTGTATCTTCTGATCCTAGGACCTTGCGTGATGTCACAGTCACATGACCTGTTACCGTGGTAACTGGTCATGTGACTGTGACATCACGGCAGGTCCTACAGGCAGGATGTGCTGGAGACGCCGGGGGACTCGTGGACAGGTCAGAATAGATGGTTTATTATTTTTAAACCGCTGCCTTACTTAATTTTACTTCCGCAATGTATGTATATACATTGCGGAAGTAAAATTATATGGTTAGGAGCAGTTTTAGTGTGCTGAGCATGCTCAGTACACTAAAATCGGGTCCGAGGAGACATCAGATGTTTCCTCGGACCCTGCTCCATAGGACCCCATGTTAAAGGAATTGGATCGGATCGGATTTGGCAAAATTGCCATCCGATCTGTCAGATCCGATTTTTGATTCGGATGCAAAAATCGGAGCAGTCTCCGATTTTTGCACCGGAAAGAAATTGGACAAAATCAGATCGGACACGATTCGGATACCATTTAGTGCACATCCAAATCGGTCCAATCCCCATAGGATCACATGGGGCCAAATTCGGATCCGAAGCTGTCCAATTTCTATTGGACAGCGTCGGATTTAAAAAAATCGTAGTGTGAAACCAGCCTTACACATGCCATGGAAGAGAGCTGGCAGCATCCCGGCGCTGAGGTTCACCGCTGCATGCAGGTGCTCAAGTTGTCCTCTGTTTGCATTGCGCAAGCACACTGGTTCACTTACGAATGCTGGTTTGTTAAAAACAAATAAATAAACCGGCACTGCCTGTAAGTGTCTGCACTTTCAGTAAGCAGCGGAGCTATTTAGGATCTAAAGTGTTATTGCACTTCTCTGACAGATTACCCCTATAGACATGGTTATAATCTGCTAACCTTTCAGATGACTGTACTTCGGACAGGAAAAGAAAATCCACAGAAGCTTTAGGGTAAGTGCACACTTACCCGGCGTGTTTGTCGGCGGCAGCTGGCGGGTCCCGCCAGGAAGCTCCGGCGCCGTCCACCGGCTTCCTGGCGGGTATGTGCGGGCGGTATCCGGCGGCTGCCCAGCGGGTTCTCGGCGGAGATTCTGCAGCGGCTGGAAGCAGCACATGATTCTGCTTGCAGCCGCTGCAGAACCGGCCGGTTTTTAGAACATGGTCATTCTTTGCTAACCGCCTGGGAAACCTGCGGGTTAGCAACGGATGACGCTGGGTAACCGCCGGTATGTGCACAGGCTTGGGCGGGTTACATTAGTTTCAATGTTAATCCAAACGTCGGTTTGGATTAACATAAATTTAAATAAAACTAATGTATGCAAAACGGCGGTTTACACAGGTAAACCGCCGAAAACCCGCCCAGTGTGCACATACCCTTACTCCACTTACACTCAGCTGTTCACTGATGACGGCTTGCAGGATGTATTCCTGTACAGATGGATCCTGCTCTGCTATCAGAAGCTGCAGCCCTCCTAACTTGTTAAGGGGCAGATGTCAGCCATGTTCCAGGAGTTACAGGGAAGGATCTTCTCTTCACACATGGTTGTTTTGTCTGTGCAGCTTGCCTAGTAAAGGCAGTCAAGAAATACATTTTGTGCCTTAAAGGAGAAGGCATTCTTAGTGCACCTGCTGCTGAATGGATGTCTGCAGAAAGTCGATGTGGATCTGAGAAGATTCTGGATCTGGGAACCAGACTCAGAACTGTTTATAGGGTTTATCCTTCACAAATCCAGGCCCAGGAACACCTACCCCATCTGTATCTGGATGTAGCTAGTTTATTTAAAAATATATATTTTTCCTACAGAGGAGTCAGCTCACCTTAACAGACCCTGTAGTTAGAAAAGCAGATTCTCTCCTAAAGAAGAGTGATGTGGCAGCTGCCCCAGTGGTTAAGGTGGCCACAACATGAGTGCCAGTGTCCAGAACCCTGAGGATATGGCTGAATCTGCAGTCCTATCATCTAGAACAGTGTTTCCCAACTCCAGTCCTCAAGGCACACCAACAGGTCATGTTTTCAGGATTTCCTTATCATTAGACAGATGATGGAATTATCCCCTGTGCAAGTGATTAAATTATCACCTATGCAATCCTAAGGAAATCCTGAAAACATGACCTGTTGGTGTGCCTTGAGGACTGGAGTTGGGAAACACTGATCTAGAATAACAGCTTGCACGATAAGACATAAAGAATTTTTATGCAATGCCTCGTTTATTACACTGAAAGGGGGCTAACTCTGGTCACTAATAACGCATCAAGAAAGGCGTTATTGATTGAATAATGGTCCAGTGATTATGCATTTCTGCAGTCCACCATTTCAACCTTCAAGTTTGTTTTGTTCCCAAGTATAAGACATCCTTAAGCTCTGGTGATGAATCAGGATGGGTATATGAGAGTTTGGAATCTAGTACAAAGATTCCTACAGGAAGGGGCACTAGATTAGGTGCCACCTCCTCAAGGAGGGCTAGGAGTGTGCCTCCCTCCATCTCCAGTCCCCAAGTCTGGAGGGAGATGATGTCTAGTAATAGATCTCACTTAACACTTAGTTGAACACCTTCTTCCATAAGAAGAAGAAATTCAAAATGAGGAGTCTTCAATCGGTCTGGTCCATTCTGTGCAGAGACGGCTGGTTGACAACCATAAATCTACAAGTTGCTTATCTGCATATCCCAATTCTTTCATCCCATCGCAGGTTGCTACGAGTCGCAGTATAGCAAGATTATCACCTTCACCATTTTCAATTAACTTTTCTACCATTCGGGTTCTTGGTGGGCCCGAGTCTCTTTGCAAAGACAGCAGTAGTCCTGGTAGCTGCCCTCAGACGTCAGGGCATTTACATTGTGCCCTACCTAGATGAATGTTTACTGAGAGCCTCCTCCAAGGCTGAGTTACTGGATCATCTACAAATGGCCCTGACTCTGCTGATCTCCCATGGCTCCTGATAAACAGAGAGAAATCATGGCTATTCCCTTCCAGAGAGAAGAAATTTCTTGAATGCGTGATCAACTCTCAAGATACAACGGTGACATTGATCAGCGAGAGAATCCGGAGTCTTCAAGACAGCGTATCTCATCTCATCAGAGCTCCTCGCGTACAACTCAGAGCGGCAATTGGTGAAGCTCTCTTTAACCATAGAAGCAGTTCCATGGGCCAAACATAATGTTCAAATGGTGCAAACAGACATCCTAACATCGTGTCAAATCCATCAGACACTAACATCTCTAATCTCTATACCTCGGGTCACCAAGCAGGACCTATAGTAGTGGCTGGTTCCAGCTCATCTGAGTTTAGGCAGGTCGCTTGTGCAACATCAAACGGTCACTCTGACAATGTGTGCTTCAGAACATGCATGGGGTGCTCATGTAGAACTCTGGGTCCAGAAACCCTGGTGAAGTTGCAAGCCTAAAATATTGTCCAATCTCCGGGAACTGAGGGCGATAAGTCTCACTCTTCATCACTTCCAGAAGCTGCTGATCCGGCAAGCAGTGATTTGTTCAAACAACCTAGCGGCAATGTTCTACCTCAGCAAACAAGGTGGGATGAGGAGTCTTTCTCTTACTTCAGGGTGCCACAGGATATTTGTTTGAGCAGAGAGCAGTCTTTGCAGTCTGACAGCAGTCCACATACCAGTAGTTTTCAACACCATAGCTGATTGATGTTGAGGCTCCAGTCTGCTGGTAGGACTTTATTGTGGCTGAACCAAAGTGTTTTACTGAGATTATGGGAAGACACGATTGGACGTGATGGCTACTCGTCTTAACGCTAAGTGTCCCTGCTTCACCTCTCTTTGGAGTCACAATCAGCCTTGGGCCCTAGACAGTCTAGCCCTCTCATGAAAGAGATTCATGGTGCAATGACTTTTCCCAGATTCCAATGATCCTCACGGTACTCTGCAAGATTCGGGACAAACAGCTGGAGGCAATTAGTCATTCCATTCTGGCCTCAAAGAAATTGGTTTCAGCTCATGTGGCAGCTTTCGAGAAGATGATTCTGGAAACTTCCGATTAGACCAGATCTCCCGTCACAAGGGGACATTCTCCACCGGGACCCAGCCAGGTTGCATCTGACAGCATGGAGATTGTCAGGGTGAATTTAATCTCCTACGGGCTTCCAGATAACGTCATCATTACGCTTGCTGCCACTTGAAGAGCAGCTAACTTGAGAGGTACTCCAGATTATGGAAGATCTACAACTCATGGTGCTCCTCACAAGGTACTCCTGACAAGAGTACTGTGGCCTCTATTCTACAGTTCCTACAAGTGGGTTTTGCAAAAGCTCTGAAGCTAAACACTCTGAAGGCTTAATTTTCGGCGATCAACTTGGATGGTACAATGTGTAGACATCCGCTGATAGCTCTATTCTTTATAGCAGTGAAGAATTTGAGACTCCCTATTTGTTTCACCAATTCCTTCCTGTGACTTCTCGCTCCTTCTTAAAGCTCTTCAAGGACCTACATTTGAGCCAGCAGAGCCGGCTTTGATCAAGCGCATCTCCTGGGAGTCTGTCCCTGGTAGTACTTATAGCAGCTAGGAGAAATAAAGAATTCCAGGCATTGTCTTCCAGGGAATCATATCTCTGCATTGCATTGGCTCATATTACCTTGAGACTCATGCCAGGGCTCTTGCCAAAAGACAGTTTTGCATTAAATATCATCTAAGAGGTTATTCTTCCAGTGCTCGGCTACAATGCTAATGAACAAGGTCTCGCCTTGTTGGAGGTACAGAGGATAGTCCTAATCTATGTCCACAACACTCATGTTCAGGAAAGACGAAAACCTGTTTCATTAGTTTACTGGGCCAAGTTGCGTCTGAAAAACTAACAAGAGCATTCTACCTAGATGAATCCAATCGGTATTCTGCATAAACTATGTGACAAATCAACTGGAACCATCGGTCAGTTAAAGCTCATTCTACTTGCGCTCCATCTGCCTCATGGGCTGAAAGGGCACACGTTCCGCTGGATCACATCTGTAGAGCTGTAACATAGTCATCTTCATCTACATTCATGAAGCATTACCGGCTAGACATCTTAGCCTCTGTGGGCTCAGCCTTCGACAAAGGATTACTTCAATAGGCGTCAAAACAATTTCCTGACCCTACGTGGGGTATTTCTTGCTAAATCCCATACTGTGCTACTGTAGGACAATCAGGAAAGATTGAATTTTACTTACCCAAAATTTTCATTTCCTGGAGTCCGTAGGCAGTACAGAGTTCTCTCCCATTTAAATCCATTACTGCTTGGAAATTATACGTGTTTTGTGGTGTCTCCCCCCGACTATAGGGGAGGGGACGGGGGACACAGGAGGTGTCAATTGGTTGATTATTTCGTATTGCTAATTAACATGTCTTCTGTTCCGACTAGGGATTAAGGGCTTAACCCATACTTTGCTGCGTACGGACTCCAGGAAATGAAAATTTCAGCTAAGTAAAGTTTTATCTATACAGTATAAGGATAACAATAAGTTACCCAATAATATGATGTAAAAAAAAAAAATGTTTTTATGGCAACCTATAATTCTTGTTACCCAGTCCTCGGTGAGTAACTCATTGCTCCGTCTTTTCTTCATGATACTATCCAAGCTGAAAATATTCAAAGCTCTGAAATATACTAGGTTATAATAATCCAGAATAAAAGCTGCCCTATTATTCATACTGTATGTATTTATGCATAGAAATGTAATAATACAGTGAAATTTATTTGCATAACAAAAGTATTAAGAGACTGGCACGTATACAGTTCATATACAGAGAAGGAAATAATTATTTGATGCCTTGTTGATTTTGTAAGTTTGGCCACTGACAAAGACATGAACAGTATATAATTTTAAGGTAGGTTAATTTTATCAGTGAGAGATAGAATATCAAAAATAAAACCCATAAAATCACATTGTCTAAATTATATAAATGTATCTGCATTTTGCAGCGAGAAATAAGTATTTGATCCCCTACCAACCATTATGGTGGGTTTACACACACCAATCATTGTATCCAATCTCTGAACCAATCTCTGGTTGCAGTGAAATCATGGACAGATTGCTCCATGTTGTACACAGCCACAAAATGGAACTATGTGTCCATGATTTCACTGCAACCAGAGATTGGTTCAGAGATTGGATACAATGATTGGTGTGTGTAAACCCACCATCAGAAGTTCTGGTTCCTACAGACCAATTAGATGCTCCTAATCAACTCGTTCCCTGCATCAAACACAGCTGTCTTACATTGTCACGAGTATAAAAGACACCTGTACACACACACTCAATCAGCCTCTAACCTCTACAACATTGGCAAAACCAAAGAGCTTTCTAAGGATGTCAGGGAAAAGATGCTCGACCTTCACAAGCCTGGAAAGGGGTACAAAACCATAAGTAAAATGCTGGGTAAGGAGACAACTGCTGGTGCAATAGTAGAAAATGGAACAAATATAAAATTAGTGTCAATCGACATCGATCTGGGGCTCCATGCAAAATCTCACCTTGTGGGGTATCCAGGGATCATAAAGTGAGAGATCAGCCTGAAACTAGTTAATAATCTCAAGGCAGCTAGGACCACTGTCACCAAGAAAATCATTGGTAACACATAACACCATAATGGATTAAAATTCTGCAATGAGTCCCACTGCTTAAGAAGGTTCATGTGCAGGACCATCTGAAGTTTGACAATGAACTCCTTGGTGATTCGGAGAAGGTGCTGTGGTCAGACAAGACAAAAATTGAGCTCTTTGGCATTAACTCAACTCGCCGTGTTTGGAGAAAGAGAAATGCTGCCTATGATCCAAAGTACACAGTCCCCACAATCAAGCATGGCAGTGGAAACATTGTTTCGGGGGTGTTTCTTTGCTAAGGGAACAGGACTACTTCACCACATCAATGGGACAATGGATGGAGCAATGTGCCGTAAAATACAGAAAGACAACCGCCTTCCCTTCACCAGGACAGTAAAAATAGGCCCTGGCTGAGTTTTCCAGCACAACAATTATCCAAAATATACAAGACAACAAAAGAGTGGCTCAAAAAGAAGCACATTAAGGACATGGAGTGGCTTGGCCCGTCTCCAGACTTTAATCCCATAGCAAATGTATGGAAAGAGCTGAAGCTACGAATAGCCAAGAGACAGCCTCAAAATCGTAATGATTTAGGGATGATGTCAGTATTTCCACATTGCCTGTGTTGTTCTAGGTTTGTTGAGACTGTCAGGCTGGGCTCGCTCTGTACCTCCATCAACTGAACTCAGCCCACTTAATTAAGAGCCTATTTAAACTAGCTTGCAGTCAATTGTACATTTGCTTTTGGCTGTGTATGACTTGATCTCTTTGTGAATAAAGGGAGATTATCCACAGCACCTCATGGAAAGGGAATCCTTTGGGTTCCTCACATTTGGGCGCACGTCCGAGGCCAGGGAGATCCACCCAGCGACAACAACACTCATGTATAGGGAAGAACAGCGCCTCACAAGCTGGTAGCTTAAATCTTCAAAACTATATTCCATCCACCACAGCACAACGTTTCGGTTAAAGAACCTTCTTCAAGTGCATACATCACACAGATACATCATGTGTTTTATAGTATAAAACTCCACCCCCACTGACAAACAACCAATCAATGGGGAGTGAGAAGTAAACAAAGTTAAAAATCACCTAATCACTAGACATAGATCGACTAACAATACAGTAACATAATGGGGGCATATAAACATGCAAGAACGCACATACAATTTGCACATCGTCCTATGGATAGTCCAGTATTCTCAATTGCCAGTGATAACGGAGCACAGCCAATCACCTGCAGGCATCGTCCGTCGTCATAGTGACTCCACGTCACATTGATCCTCCACCTATCGGGACCACGCACTTCCGGGATGGTATTGCGCATGCGCCGGCGTCCGTCTTCTATTGGACAGTCCTCCTGTCATTCTCCATGTATTTATTTTTTCGTGGATTGGGCCTTGCAAAATTTTTTTCTGGAAAAGTGGACACCTATCCGATAACTTCTGGTGATGTCCTCTCTCTCAAAAAAGTTGACCTGTGGAAAAAGAGCAATTTTGTAGCAACGGGGCATGACCCAGTGATTGAGACCTTTATTAAATTGGTCAAGAATGATATCACTAAATTGAGGAGAAACAGTTATCGTGGATATAAGTCGAATATTACACATCTTGAGAGGAGATCAAGAAGTTGAAAAATGACGGGTCCATCACCATAAAGCCCCCCGATAAAAGTGGTGCAATTGTGGTGATGGACACTGTACAATATCGTGGTGAGATCTTGAGACAATTAAATGATGCTTTGGTCTATGAGAGGTTATCTTACAATCCAACAGAAAAATTCCAGTTGGAGTTAAAATCCTTGATTGGTGATGCATTGGAGGATGGCATCATAGATCACGGTCTTTCTGAATTTTTGGTAGTGGAATTTCCTGTTGTGCCTCCCCTATATGCCTTACCGAAAATCCACAAGGATTTAAAAAACCCGCCCGGACGTCCGATTGTTTCGGGCAGGGGGACTCTATGTAATAAAATTTCTATTTTTCTTGACCATTTGTTACGCAGGTTTGCCACGGCGGCACCTTCATACACAAGGGACACTGGAGACTTTATTTGTTCCTTGTCAGAGATTACAGTCAGCGACACGACCTGGCTTGTGTCATTTGATGTTGTGTCGTTGTACACATCAATCGAACATGTAAGAGGATTACATGCCGTTGATGTGACGCTCGCCGCCTCTGACATGTCGCCAAGCTGTACACTGTTCGCCCTGGCGCTGTTGGAGTTTGTCCTCAGGAGAAATTATTTTCTCTTTGGGGACGATTACTATCTGCAGCGCCGGGGGACAGCCATGGGGTCAAATGTGGTCCCAACTTATGCTAACATCTATATGGCTGTCCTCGAGGGCGAGCATGTGTACAGTTCTCCTTATTGGCGCCATGTCAGAGGTTGGCGACGTTACATCGATAACATCTTCTTTGTGTGGGAGGGAAGTAGAGAGGAGTTGGATAGTTTTCTTAACTATCTTAACAATATTCACCCTGGTTTAGGCTTTACTATGACATGCTCGCTTGATGAAAGTCGATTACAGGACATGACTAATAGATTTCTAAAAAGAGGGTACCCAAAAAGTGATTTGGTACGGTTCAAAACAAAAGCGTTGAACATTGAGCAAGAGGAACTGTTGAATCCAAAACCAAAAATGACCCCTCCTAAGAGAATTCCCATTGTGACTACATATTGCAATGCCAGTAGGAAAATTATGGATATTGTTAAAAAACATTGGCCTTTGCTTACAAAGGGACATGCCGAGGTTGAGGAGTTCAAATTGTTCCCTCTAATATCCTTTAGGAGGGGACGCATTTTGAAAGACGATTTGGTCCATGCGGACATTGGTAGCACTAAAAGAGATATCCAAAGAACTTTTGCACCACCCAGCTTTGGAAATTTTCCCTGTCTGGGGTGTGCATGTTGTGGTAACCTTTTAAAGGGCCGGTATTTTAGTCATCCACGTTCGGGGAAAAGATACGAAATCAAAAGGAGATACACGTGTAACAGTAATTTTGTTATCTATACAATCTGTTGCCCATGTGGTCTTCTCTATGTAGGGGAGACGACTATGGAGGTAAAAGCCCGCATAGGGAAGCACAAAAGTACTATCCGAACGGGTTTGACTGATCTGCCGGTACCTAGACATTTTCATGCAATGGGCCACACGGTCAACCAACTCAGATTTAGGGTTATAGACGATGTGCCTCCAGTAAGAAGAGGTGGAAACCGTGTGGCTCAATTAAAGATGAAAGAATTAAAATGGATATTTGAGTTGGATACCTTGTCCCCAAAAGGCATGAACGTAGATTATGATCAGCGGGGATGTCTACTTGGTTCTTGTTGATTTTTCTCCTTCCTTATCATCATGTAATAATTGTTTTTCATATCACTTTTGATTTATCTAGATGGAAGACTATCATTATCTATGGGATGGCAATTGTTGTACAAAACCTCCATTATTTGGAAAGGGATTCTGTACAGGGGCATTGTTTGGTAATGTATAGAGATGAGGGTGGTTGCATAAAAAATGTATAAAAAGTATTAAAATGAAATGGTCCACTTCAGTGTCCAAGTGTTATTTTATCCATGTTAGGATTTGATATTTTTACTACTTGGCACTCTGTGGTGGTCCCTAGTAATACATATGGATACATCAGGGTTTCAGAATATTCATATGTATTGGCACTTAAATTTTGAATAAACATTTGCATATAGGTATATGGTGGTAGTATAGCACTATATATATTTATATATGGCTCTTTGATAGTGGTTTTTTCCCCCCATATACGTGTATATATAAAATATGGCTCTACCTGTGTCCTTTCTAATAGCTATGTACTGCCCCTTTAATGTTTCAATCACATAAGGGTTTCCCTATAATGATGGGCTATGTAATATAGTATTCTAATGAGCTGGAGACTGTGCTTTCCTTTATAGGTGAATTAATCTGCTTTGATGTAGGATGATTAATTATGCGCCGCTTTCCTTAATTATATTCAAAATACTCCCTTAGAGGTATGCACTGTCCATTTAATAACTTTATCATATCAAGATTTCCCAGTGATAATTGGTTATATAATACAGTTTTCCAATGGGCTAGTAACTGGGCTTTCGCTTATGGGTCAAGTAATCTATTATGATATATGATTTAATATGTGCTGCCACCTTGAGTGTATTTTGAATGCGCGCGCCGGCATTATGTGTTCTGCTCCGGCACCGACATCCGGAATACGCCAGGAGTTCTCCTTGCAGAATGACAGGAGGACTGTCCAATAGAAGACGGACGCCGGCGCATGCGCAATACCATCCCGGAAGTGCGTGGTCCCGATAGGTGGAGGATCAATGTGACGTGGAGTCACTATGACGACGGGCGATGCCTGCAGGTGATTGGCTGTGCTCCGTTATCACTGGCAATTGAGAATACTGGACTATCCATAGGACGATGTGCAAATTGTATGTGCATTCTTGCATGTTTATATGCCCCCATTATGTTACTGTATTGTTAGTCGATCTATGTCTAGTGATTAGGTGATTTTTAACTTTGTTTACTTCTCACTCCCCATTGATTGGTTGTTTGTCAGTGGGGGTGGAGTTTTATACTATAAAACACATGATGTATCTGTGTGATGTATGCACTTGAAGAAGGTTCTTTAACCGAAACGTTGTGCTGTGGTGGATGGAATAAAGTTTTGAAGATTTAAGCTACCAGCTTGTGAGGCGCTGTTCTTCCCTTTTCATGATTGATCTCTTTGTGTTCTGAACCAAACCCTCCTGACTGTTTCTTACCTGGACTCGACCCTCTGCTCGTGACTTGATTTCTCTTTCTGTTTTGTATCTATGTACTCCGTTTCTGTCTCTCCGGTTCCCTGACTTCAGCTTGAATTGGATTTTGATTCTGTTATTGCTTTGCTGTACTGCGTCATTTCCTGGACCTGACCACAGATTGCTTTGACCTCCCTTTACTACCAGTAAGTAGTAGAATTGTTATATTTACGTTCTATTTATTTCAGTCAGATTTCTGGTCCTCTGAAACTATTTACTACTTGTGACCAGCGTAACAGATGATCTGCAAAGAAGAGTGGACCAAAATTCCTCCTGACATGTGCGCAAACCTCATCTTCAACTACATGAAACGTCTGAGTGCTGTGCTTGCCAACAAGGGTTTTCTTTCACCAAGTATTAAGTCTTGTTTGACAGAGGGATCAAATACTTATTTCTCTGTGCAAAATGCAAATAACTTTATAAAATTTAGACAATGTGATTTTCTGAATTTTATTTTTGATATTCTCTCACAGTTAAAATTAACCTACCTTTAAAATTATAGACTGTTCATGTCTTTGTCAGTGGGAAAATTTAGAAAATCAGCAGGGGATCAAATACTTACAGTATCTTCCCCACTGTAGCCCCCCCCCCCCCAAGCTGTCAATAGATATTGTACATTGACAAAGATGTGTCAATCACAGCAGGGGGGCGCATATCACAATAATCGTGTAATGGTAATTACCAGGTGATAAAGCCTTTAGTTTACGTAAACAATGTCAGAGAATCAAATAAGAGCTGGCATGTCTGTCCCCACACATCCTTGCAGTAATCTTTATGTCTTTGATTTTAAAAATATTTTTAATAAAAAATGTATTTTACGTCCAATATTACTTGAAAAAAAGAAATTGTTTGTGTGTTAATTATAAAATGCATTACTAATAGTTTGCAGCGAAGCCATTTTGCATTGCATTTTTAAAAAGCAAGTGGACACATTAAAAATAATTCAAGAGTGATAAAGATAAAATATTAATGACAACACTGGCTTCTCTGAGAAATTCGAATTTTGATCATTTTAAAATATAACTGGAGATAAACTTTATTACATGATTATGGCAAAAGACTTTGAAAAATATCTTATTATTTACATAGTTTCATTAGCAGATACTGTTTCTAACTAGCAGTGTGACCAACCTCATAACTCTACAGTGGGGAACAAAGCTTTCTGTATTATCTTCAAGGTCCATCGCCAGAACAGGATCACATTCACTGGAGGCTTCGGTGTGCTGCCTGGTTACCATTCCAGATTAATTCATCTTCAAGTGCAAAAGAAGTCACTACTAATAGTTTCACGACCTTTTGATACTCACTTGGTTTGAAGAAATGAATGGATGGTATGAACGGGTATTACGGGAGATAAAAAAAATATTCTAATGTCAAACTATAAAGATGGGATCCTCACACTACCTGTAATTCAGTGGGACCCAGCAGCCCTCCCCCCCCCCCCTTTGAGACATTATACACCAGCAGGTATGGCCTGCTCCTCGCTGTACGTAACAAGTATCCCCCTAATAATATCTGCTTCTTTTCGGTGACAACACTCCACATTTTCTGACTGCAGAGAAAAAGCTACTATCGGGGCTGGCTGTTAAAAACAGCATAGAGCAGGTCACACCTATTGATATGTGATGTAACATACCATAGGGGAGGGAGTTGCAGTGACAGCAGCTGCCGGGTCACATTAAATTACAGGTACTGAGAGATTATAGGACTGCACTGGGCATTTTATCTTAATGCTTATGAGGCCGCCAGGAACATTAGAATTTTTTTATCTCCCTGGAGTACCCGTTAACATCCAGAAATCCACAGGATTTCCCTAATTCCATATTAACAAAGTATAGTAATGGCACGCTTTGAATTTTACCTTTAGGTTTGTATGAAACACGTAATATTTAGGAGATCCTTCATGCTGCTCTGAAGTTAGGCTTGGATGTTCCTCTATTTTGTCCATGGCATCGGTCATTGTGCTGCCTGAGAGGTCATGCTATGTGGAATTGTGTTGCAAATCTGATAATTTTATTATTTATTATTATTATTATTTATTTATATAGCGCCATTGGGTTCCATGGCGCTTTACATGAGGATGAGGGAGACAAGAACAAGTACACTAAATCTAGGCGATCGGGACGTACAGGTACAGGAGGGGCAGGGACCCTGTCCACGAGGGCTCACAGTCTATGAGGGGTGGGTTAGGATACAGTAGGATGGGGGAATGTCAGGTATGGGGCGTTCGCCTGGGTCTCATGGCAGGTTGTAGGCTTGACGGAACAGGTCAGTCTTCAGGTGACACTTGAAGTTACTCAGGGTAGGAGAGTGTCTGACGTGTTCGGGTAGGGAGTTCCAGAGTAAGGCAGATGCCCGGGAGAAGTCCTGGACTCGGTTGTGTGAAGAGGTGATGAGGGGGGAGCAGAGGAGGAGTTCTTGGGAGGAGCGGAGGTTGCGTGAGGGTAGGTATCGGGAGACCAGGTCGGAGATGTATGGTGGGGCCAGGTTGTGTATGGCTTTGTACGTCATGGTTAGTGTTTTGAATTGGGATCTCTTGGAGACGGGGAGCCAGTGAAGGGCTTGGCAGAGGGGGGAGACAGGGGAGTAGCGGGAGGACATATAGATGAGTCGGGCAGCGGAGTTGAGGATAGACTGGAGAGGTGTGAGGGAGTTAGCCGGGAGGCCATTGAGAAGGAGGTTGCAGTAGTCAAGGCGGGAGATGATAAGAGCATGGATGAGTGTTTTAGCGGTGTCGTGGGTGAGGAAGGAGCGGATCCGTGAGATGTTCTTGAGCTGGAGCCGGAGGGATGTGGTGAGGGCCTCGATGTGGGGTTTGAAGGATAGGGAGGAGTCGAGGATTACCCCGAGGCACTTGGCTTGGGGGACTGGGGAGAGGGCGCAGTCGTTGATGCAGATGGATAGGTTGGGAGGTGGGGTGGAATTTCTTGGGGGGAAGACTATGAATTCAGTTTTGTCCATGTTGAGTTTAAGGAAGCGGGCAGAGAAGAAGGATGAGATGGCGGAAAGGCATTGAGGGATTTTCGAGAGTAGGGAGGTGATGTCAGGGCCGGACAGGTAGATTTGGGTGTCGTCGGCGTAGAGGTGGTACTGGAGGCCATGGGACTCGATGAGTTGCCCTAGGCCGAGAGTGTAAATGGAGAAAAGTAGGGGTCCCAGGACCGAACCTTGGGGGACCCCGACAGAAAGGGGGTAGGGTGAGGAGGAGGTGTGGGAGTGGGAGACGCTGAAGGTCCGGTCTGCTAGGTATGAGGAGATCCAGGAGAGGGCAAGGTGGGTGATGCCAAGGGATTCCAGGATCCGGAGAAGAAGGGAGTGGTCAACCGTGTCGAAAGCGGCAGACAGGTCAAGGAGTAGCAGGATGGAGTAGTGGTGTTTGTTCTTGGCGGTCAGTAGGTCGTTGGTGACTTTGGTCAGGGCTGTTTCGGTGGAATGGAGGGGTCGGAAGCCGGACTGTAGGCGGTCGAAGTGGGAGCACGAGGAGAGGTGAGAGGACAGTTCGGAGTGGACGTGTTGTTCAAGTAGCTTAGAGGCGAATGGGAGAAGAGATATGGGGCGATAGTTAGAGACAGAGGTAGGGTCAAGTGAGGTTTTTTTTAGGATGGGCGTGATTAGGGCGTGTTTGAAGGCCGAGGGGAAGGTACCAGTGCTAAGTGAAAGGTTAAAGAGGTGGGTGAGGGCTGGGATGAAAATGGAGGTGTGGTTGGGAATGAGGTGGGATGGGAGCGGGTCGTGGGCGCTGGTGGTGAGGTGTGATTTTGACAGGAGGGAGGAGAGTTGGTCTTCAGTTATGGGGGGGAAGTGGCTGATGGAGGAGGAGGGCAGTGTAGGTGGGAAGGGGAGTTGTGGGGATAGTGGACCGAAGCTGCTTCTGATCTTGTCGATCTTCTCCTTGAAGAAGGTCGCAAAGTCTTCAGCAGAGATGAGGGGAGAAGGGGGAGGAGCAGGTGGGCGAAGTAAGGAGTTGAAAGTTTTGAAGAGCTGTTTGGGGTTGCGGGACAGAGAGGTTATAAGGGATGAGAAGAACACTTGCTTGGCGGGTAGCGAGTGCCGTCTTGAAGTCAGTGATGGATTGCTTGAACAGAGCAAAGTGCTCGGGGGTGTGAGACTTTTTCCATCTCCTCTCGGCGACTCTGGACGCCCGTCTCAGGTTTTTAGTGAGGGTGGTGTGCCAGGGTTGCCTGTTAATGCGTGGAGCATGGAGAGTGAGGGGGGCGGCTAGGTCGAGAGCGTTCATTATGGTGGTGTTGTACAGGGTGGTGGCAATGTCAATGTCGTCAGCGCAGGGTAGGTCGGTGAGAGGGAGGAGTGATTCAGAGAATAAAGGAAGATCAAGATCTTTTAGGTTTCGGCGAGGGTGATCAAGTTTGCGGAGAGGGGGTAGTGTGGCAGGGGCGGAGAGGGCGGAGAAGGTCAAGAGATGGTGGTCGGACAGTGTGAGTACCGAGGTTGTGAGGTTAGAGAGGGAGCAAAGGCGGGTAAAGATGAGGTCAAGCGTGTGGCCTTGTTCGTGGGTGGGAGAGGAGGACCATTGGGAGAGCCCTAGGGAAGTGGTCAAGGAAAGAAGGTTGGAGGCAGCTGGACGGGGAGTGTCAATGGGGATATTGAAGTCGCCCATGATGATGGAGGGGATGTCAGTGGAGAGGAAGTGAAGTAGCCAGGTGGTGAAGTGGTCAAGGAAGGAGGCGGTGGGTCCGGGGGGGGCGGTAGATGATGGCTATTTGGAGGTTGCAGGGGAGAAGATTCGGACTGAGTGGGCTTCGAAGGAGGGGACAGTGATGGATGGGGGCTGGGGGATGGGGCTGAAGGTGCAGGAGTTGGACAGCAGTATGCCGACTCCACCGCCGTGCTTGCCAGAGGGACGGGGGGTGTGGGACAGGCTGAGGCCGCCGTAGGATAGTGCGGCAGGGGAGGCCGTGTCGGAAGGGGTGAGCCAGGTCTCGGTGAGGCCAAGGAATGACAGTTTCCTGGAGATAAAGAGATCATGGATGTCGGGGAGTTTGTTGCACACTGAGCGGGCATTCCAGAGTGCGCCGGGTAGAGCGGTAGGTGGGGCTTGGGTTGGGGGAATGGGTCTGATGTTGGTGGGGTTGCGAGAGCTAGTGGTGGTGAGGTTGCGAGGGTTGGCGGTGGGTCGCGGGATGAAGGTTGTTGTGGGGATGTTGCGGGGGGGGCCAGGATTGGGGGAGATGTCACCGGCAAGGAGGAGGAGTAGGCCGAGGGTTAGCAGGTGGGAGCATGAGAGCTTGCGAGGCGGGCGTGCTTGTTTGGTGATTGAGGATTGAAAGTGAATGAAAAGGTTGGTAAAGTGGGTGAGGTGGTTGGGCAGGATGGAGGGTGAGAGCAGTATTTTGTTGCTGGGAGGGGGGATAAGTGGGGGTAGTAGGAAGTGGAGAAGGATGGGAGTGAGAGTGAGGAGTAGCGGGAACATTGCATACGGAGAACAGGGAGTGAGTGTGGCAGCAGGGGTCAGAAGCAGAGTGGGGAAAGTTGTTGTAGTGGGTGAATGGTCATCAGTGGGGAGCGGTCACGGGATGAGGTGATGACCAGGGGATGAGATGTAAGGTGGGGGGTCAGATGGATGGGTCAGATGGGGAAGTTGGGGGATCAGTCGAGGCGGTCGGGGGTTGACAGAGGCGATTGCTGGGTTGGCTGATGGAGCAGCCGTGGGACAGGTGAGGCATCCAGGGGTCAGTCCGGGGTGGGATGCCACCAAGGTATGAGCTACAGTCCAGGGGAGATGTGGATGGGGAAGAGATCTAGCAGTCCTGGACAGGATGGTGGAGCCGAGGACAAGGTGATGCAGTCAGTATAGGGAGAAATACTAGTCAAGAGGAGGTCAGATGGCTGGGGAGGAAGGGTGGACTGATGACTAGTTCCTTACTTGTGGAAGGGAAGTAGTAAGGGTGGTAGAGATTAGAATGGAAACATTGTGGGGGATTTATGTTTCTTTACCTACCAGTCTTTTCCAGTCCATTTCTAGTCTAATAATAATATGAAGAGGGTGGATAATGCTTCAGTTTGTAGAATAATCTTACAAGAACAAGTGACTCATGGCAGTAACAAGTAAAAGTGAAAGCTGATGAAACACAATGAGAACTGAAGTAGAAGAGCTAAAGGGGTCCTTGTGCTTGGCATATTGGTTGTGCTGCATAATTGTAAGCCTTTTGCTCTCCTTGGCAATTTTATAAAAAGGTGCTCAGGGTACATGTCTCTTACCCCAGTTATGCCCTACTTGGGCCCTGTTGATCTGCAAATTGCTGCAATGTCATTAAGTTGATGCACATTATAGTCTTACAAATTTTATATATTCAACATATCTTTATTGTATGCATCACTATAGCTTATCAACCACGTATCTGTGCTGCGGCTGGCACCTCTCCGATCTCTCTCACACGGTCAATTGATTAACTGTATTTGCAGACTACTACTACTATAATAATCTTCAGTCTTGCAGTTGTACAACAGATTACAATCTGGAATATTAGCCCAAAAAAGAGAATTTTGTTTACGTACCGTAAATTCTTTTTTCTTGAATCATCAATGGGAGACCCAGACAATGGGGTTTAGGGCACTGCCCTCCGGAGGCCACACTAGGTACTACAAGAACTGTAGACACCGCCCCCTCCGCTTATAAACCCCTACCGCAGGGAACATCCTCAGTTTGGTCCATAAGCTGCGAGGAGACAACAGAAAACCACACCCGAAACCTCGGGAAGACACCGTGAACAGACGGGTCAACAACCCGGATAAACTGCCCCAACAGGGGACAGATCAGCCGTAACATACAACGGAACACTGGGTGGGTGCTGGGTCTCCCATTGATGATTCAAGAAAAAAGAATTTACGGTACGTAAACAAAATTCTCTTTTTTCTGATCATCATAATGGGAAACCCAGACAATGGGGATGTCCTAAAGCAATACCCCAGGGCGGGAAAAAGTTCCTCAAAAGACGTTTGCATACGCGGTCCCCGTCAAAGGTGGGCAACCGCCGCCTGGAGGACCCGCCTGCCCAAACTTGCATCCGCAGAGGCATGGGCATGCACCATATAATGCTTAGAGAAGGTGTGCAGGCTAGACCAAGTGGCCGCCTGACACACCTGCAGAGCAGAGGCGCGATGTCGCAAGGCCCAGGAGGCACCGACAGCTCTTGTCGAGTGTGCCTTCAAGCCTACCGGGAGAGGCAAACCAGAAGACCGGTAAGCCTCTTGAATGGGTGCCTTGATCCATCTGGCCAAGGTAGATTTTGACGCCGCTGACCCCTTACAGCGACCTGCCGTAAGTACGAACAAGGAGTCCGAACTCCGGAAGGAGGCAGTTCTGGACACATAAATGCGTACAGCCCGTACGAGGTCCAGAGTATGGAGGTCGCGTTCAATCTGATGAACAGGAGCGGGACAAAATGATGGGAGCACAATCTCCTGGTTCAAATGAAAAGTGGAAACCACTTTTGGCAGGAATTCCGCCCGCGGGCGTAACACCACTTTGTCTTGGTGAACCACCAGAAAGGGTGACTTGCACGATAGTGCCGCCAGTTCAGAGACCCGTCTCAGGGACGTAATAGCCACCAGAAAAGCCACTTTCTGTGACAAGTAAGAAAGAGAGACTTCTCTCAATGGCTCAAAAGGTGGTTTCTGCAAAGCCGCCAAGACCATGTTGAGATCCCAAGGGTCCAGAGGCCGCCTATACGGCGGAACCACTCGAGACACCCCTTGGAGAAATTGACGAACCTTTGGGAGGGGCGCCAAGCGCCTGTCGAACAATACAGACAGCGCTGATACCTGACCCTTCAGAGAACTGAGGGAAAGGCCCAACTCCAAACCTGACTGCAAAAAAGCCAATAGGGTCGGGATCGACAAGGGCCAAGGTACATGTCCCCCAGAGGAGCACCAGGCGAAAAAGACTTTCCACGTTCTGTGGTAAATCTTCCGTGACGTGGGCCGTCTAGCTCTGTTCATGGTGGAAACAACCGCAGGAGAGAAACCCCTGGATGTTAAGAGCCAGGCCTCAAGAGCCATGCAGTCAATCTGAGGGCCCTGGAATTGGGGCGGAAGAAGGGGCCCTGCGCGAGAAGATCTGCGCGGTCTGGAAGAGCCCACCGGCGTCCGCCGGACAGTTGCCACAGATCCGGATACCAGGACCTCCTCGGCCAATCCGGAGCCACTAGAATGGCTGTGTGACATTCCGTCTTGATTTTCCACAGGACCTTGGGCATCAGCGCCAGGGGCGGGAAAACATATGGCAGGCGAAAATCTGACCAACTCAGGACTAGAGCATCTGCCCCCAGAGACTGAGGGTCCCACGATCTCGCCATGTATTGTGGCACCTGATGATTCAGCCGGGAGGCCATCAGATCCACATCCGGGGTCCCCCATCTGATGCAGATGTCCCGGAAGACGTCCGGATGGAGAGACCATTCTCCGGCGTCCATCCCCTGTCGGCTCAGGTAATCTGCCTCCCAATTCTCGACACCTGGGATGTAGACTGCGGAAATCAAGCAGTTGTTGGCTTCCACCCATGATAGAATGCGGTGGACTTCCGCTAGAGCCTGTGCACTCCTGGTTCCTCCTTGGTGGTTTATATAGGCGACAGTCGTCGCATTGTCGGACTGAACCCGAATTGGTTGTCCGGATAGGAACACCCGAAAGGCCAGGAGAGCCAGATAGACCGCCCTGAGCTCCAGCACGTTGATCTGCAACGTCGTCTCTGCACGTGTCCAGAGACCTTGAGCTCTGTGGTGTAAAAACACCGCGCCCCAGCCCTTCAGGCTGGCGTCGGTGGTCACCACTAACCACGATGGCTTCAGGAAGGATCGTCCCTTTGATAAGTGACTCGGCTGAAGCCACCACTGCAGAGCATCCCTGGTCGGCTGGGAGAGGACCACCAGCTGATTCAGAGAGGACGTCCTCTTGTCCCACCTCTGGAGGATTTCCAGTTGCAGAGGACGGAGGCGAAACTGTGCGAAGGGCACCGCCTCTATTGCTGCCACCATGCGTCCCACCATCTTCATCAATACCCGTAGGGATGAATGAGGCGATTCGAGGAGATCGCGTACTCCCGACTGGATGGCCAGTTGTTTGGCTCGTGGTAGGGACACTAGAGCAGAGTCCGTGTGGAATTCCATGCCCAGGTACGTCAGTGACTGGGTTGGAACCAGGGTGGACTTCTGGATGTTGAGAAGCCACCCGAACTGCTCCAGAGACTGCATGGTCGCCTGCAGGCTTCGCTGACACAGGTGTTCCGATGGCGCTCTGACCAGTAGGTCGTCCAAATAAGGAATGACGGCGTGTCCCTGCGCATGCAGTAAGGCCATCATTGATGCCATCACTTTCGTGAACACCCGGGGAGCCGAGGCCAACCCGAAGGGCAGCGCCACGAATTGGAAGTGCTCCTCCCCCACCGCGAATCTCAACCATCGTTGATGAGACGGTGCAATGGGTATGTGAAGGTAAGCGTCGCGAATGTCTATGGACGCCAGGAAGTCGCCCTGCGACACAGCCGCGATCACGGAGCGCAGGGATTCCATGCGGAACTTCCGAACCAACACATGGCGGTTGAACAGCTTGAGGTCCAGAACCGGGCGGAAGGAGCCGTCCTTCTTCGGGACGATAAAGAGGTTGGAGTAGAAACCCCTGAACCTCTCCCCAGTGGGCACTGGGACCACCACTCCGTCTCTGCGGAGTCCCTCCAAGACCAGATAAAAAGCCTGAGCCTTTTCTGGAGATGGGACAGACCGATGGAATCGGTGTGTGGGTTGTGACGACAGCTCTATCCTGTATCCTCTGGAGACTACGTCTCGAACCCACTGATCTTGGATGTGGAGTCGCCATTTGTCTTGAAATTGAGACAGGCGACCTCCAACCTGTGGGGAGGCAGGAAGAGAGAGCGAGTCATGCTGAGGTGGGCTTGGGAGCGGCAGCTGTTGTACCTGCCGACTTCTTCTGGCGACTCTTGGGGCGCCATTGCTGAGAGGGCTTGGCCCCACGGTCCGCACGAGCGGAAGACGCTGACGGCTGTGAGCTGGTACGAAAGGACCACTGTTTAGGGTTCCTTTTCACAGTATACCTAGGTTTAGGTCTATTCTGTGGGATCTTGGACTCCGTAGAGTCTTTGATCAACTTGTCCAGCTCGGCACCAAACAGCCTGTCACCAGAGAAAGGAAGATTCTGCAGAATCTTCTTTGACGTGGCATCTGAGTCCCATAGACGCAGCCACAACAATCTGCGGATCGCTATCGCATTGGCCGAAGCCACAGCCGAGCGAGTGGCAGTCTCCAGGGACGCCGTCCTAGCATAATCTGCATAGGCCTTTGCCCTCTCTGTAAGTGCCAGGACTTCAGAGTTAAAACCTGCCAGGTCAGCAATCCCATCCAGACAGGATGTGATCGCCTGCAGAGTCCAGACCGCAGCAAAACTCGGGGCAAATGAAGACCCCACAGCCTCATAAGACGACTTGGCGAGTTGTTCGACCTGTCTGTCTGTCGCATCCTTCAGTGAGGAGCTATCAGAGGCAGAGAATAGGGAGCGTGCAGCAATCCTGGTCATGGAAGCGTCCACTTTCGGGGACTGCGACCACTCCTGAAGCACCTCCTGAGGAAAGGGAAAGCGGTTGTCCTTGGATTTGCGGACATAACGCCGTCCAGGGTGTACCCTGGGAGCTCTAACCACCCTTTCAAAATTAGTGTGGTCCAAAAAGGAACCACACGGTCTAGCCTCAGGTCGTAACCACTGGTAGACCTCCTTCGGGTGAACGGCTGTCTCCTGAGGGGGTAACCCGAGACGTAAAGTCTCGTTGATGGAAGACACCAGATCCTCCACCCCTTCAGCTGGTTCAGACACCGACCCGAGAGTTGAACCCCCATCATCCTCGTCACCCTCAGAGTGACGATCCTCCTCAGAGAGGATCTGGAGCTCGGGTGAATCATCACGGCGAGCCCGCTTAAGGGGTCTCACGGTGGAAGATGGAGACACCCGGGGGTAGCTTGAAGGAGTAGCTGGAGCATCCAGTCTCCTTGTTAGTGCCTCCAGGGATTGCGACATGGAGGACAATTGGGATAACAGAGAGGCATTAATCTCGCTTTGTTTTTCCCATGGCCCTGGGATCACTTGAACCTCAGGGTAAAGCACCGGAGCTGCTGACTCAGCAGTGACAGTCCGGGCGTCTGGGCGTCCGCAATTATTGCAGGACCCCTCCACCAGTGTCCCGTTGCATGTAGCACAGACAGGTGTGGTACTGGCTGCCTTAGCAGCACCTTTCTTCCCTGAGGACATACCCACGGTAGAGGAATATCAACACAGGAGAAACTTCACCGGAAACCGGTGGCTTACCGACCGCTGCACAGCGGTGGTGAAGGGAGCGGTGTGTGTGTGGCCTCCGCGAGGAAAGAAAACCTGGTCTCCCCTGGAGTGCAGCAGAGCAGTCTCCAACGATCCCAGCAGGAAAGTGAGGGGAAAAGATGGCCGCCGCTGTAGAAGCAGAGGGCGGGGCCGAAACACGCGGGAAGCACACACACACGCCCATCCAGGTCACATGGGCCGCTCCACATCTCTCCCGGCCGCCATTACAATAATGTAAGCGCCGGAGCCCGCAGCGCGGGAGGTATTAAACATAAATACCCGGGCTCACAGACAAAGTCTGAAGCCCACAGCCGCAGCCCCTGTGTCACACAGGGCGGTCAGCCAGGGTGACCCCAGCACAGGGTACACCGCCAGAACCGCGGACCCTAAGGCAACGCGCGGTCTGAGTGTCATAAACACATCAGTGTCAGACACTACCCCCAGGCACACCGGAGACACCGGAGTATCTCAGTGCCGGTCCGGTCTGTAAGCACCATATCATGGGAGGCCTCGGACGGGGGTTCAGCACCAGTCCGGTCTGTAAGCACCATTTAGGGAGGCCTCGGACTGGGCTGGCTCTAGTCCGGTCTGTAAGCACCATTTAGGGAGGCCTCGGACAGAGCTGACTCCAGTCCGGTCTGTAAGCACCATTTAGGGAGGCCTCGGACGGAGCGGAGCTGTGCAAGGCTCCTATCTCCCACTTCTCAGAGCCCCCAGGAGGGATGGGAAGGAGCACGGCAGCGTACCGGGAGACACAGTGTGCCCAGGCACTAGGCCCTCCGGTACCTCGACCTGCATGTTCCCCGAAGGTAAACAGGGAGACTGCCGGAGGTCCCTGACTGGGACCTTCTTTACCTTGTCTTCATACGCCATCACGTAAGCTGTGAGAATGCGATGAGTGCAAGCAAAGCGTGTGGTACCTCCGAGCACACTAAGTTTAAAACTGAGGATGTTCCCTGCGGTAGGGGTTTATAAGCGGAGGGGGCGGTGTCTACAGTTCTTGTAGTACCTAGTGTGGCCTCCGGAGGGCAGTGCCCTAAACCCCATTGTCTGGGTTTCCCATTATGATGATCAGAAAATAAGTGTTTTCAAATTTTGCTTCACATACCAGTCTTCAATTGATTCCATCAAGCTATGCGCCCAATTCACCTTTATGGACATAGCAGCACATTATTGGATTGCACCTTGTTAACACACATATAAGTCGTCATATTTCCATTTATGCACCACTGTCCTACACTATTTTTTTATCTGCATAATGCATCATTTTATGTTACACTTGTTTATTTACACTTCTCACTTAATCCCAGATAAAAAAAAAAAAATATATATCCTCCCTTCATTGTTTTCATATTTTTTTTTTATTCACTGTTAATTTATTTCCTTAATTATCTAGATACTTGATCTCATGTTCCTTCTTATATTCATATATTTATTCACAATTTTCTTTCAACTTCATCAATATGGTCTTTACTGCATCACACACACAGAAGGAGAGGCAGGTGTCCTGACTGACGTCACTCTGAATGGTGCCTTTGGCAGCTGCTCTGATGTGACCTCGATTGGGTCATCCGCCTGTGTCCAAGGGTCACGTACGGTTCAGCTATCACTGTTCCACGAGCACATCCGTGGGTGGGCAGTGCGGTTGATGTCACTCGGAATAGTGCTAATTGCTTCCATGCTGGCGTAGCCTTGGCATCTGCTGATCTGTGGGTCAAAGTGGGTATCTCCCTTTCCCACTGGGCAGTGTTCCCCTAATCACCATATACAGTGGTGTGAAAAAGTGTTTGCCCCCTTCCTGATTTCTTATTCTTTTGCAAATTTGTCACAAATGTTTCAGATCACCAAACAAATTTAAATATCAGACAAAATATAACAAGTCAATACAAAATCCAAGTTTTTTAAAATTTTTTCTTTTAAGGGAAAAAGAAATGCAAATCCACAGGGCCCTGTGTGAAAGAGATTGCCCCTAAACCTAATAACTAGTTGGGCCATCCTTAGCAGCAACAACTGCAATCAAGCGTTAGCATTAACTGGCAATGAGTCTTTTACAATGCTCTGGAAGAATTTTGGCCCACTCATCTTTTTAGAATTAGTGTATTTCATACACATTGGAGGGTTTCCAAGCATGAACCGCCCTTTTAAAGGTCATGCCACAGCATCTCAATGAGATTAAGGACTTTGACTAGGTCACTCCAAAGTCTTAATTTTGTTTTACTAATGCCATTCAGAGGTGGACTTGCTAGTGTATTTTGGATCATTGTCCTGCTGCATAACCCAAGTGCGCTTCATCTTGAGGTCAAGAACCGTCTAGACAGTCTTCTTTAGAATTTTTTGGTAGACAGCAGGATTCATGGCACTATAGCACAGAAAGTGTTCCAGGTCCTGAAACAGCAAAACAGCCCCAGACCATCATACTACCACCACCACCATATTTTACTGTTATAGTATGAAGTTTCTCTTCTGAAATGCTGTGTTACTTCTGCACCAGAATTCACCTTGTAAAAAGTTCAACTTTTGTCTCGTCATTCCACAGACTATTATGACAAACATTTTGGGGATCATCATGATGTTTTCTGGCAAAACTGAGATGTACCTTTTTGTGTTTTTATTCTCAGCAGTGGTTGTCGTCATGAAACTCTGCCATTCAGGCCATTTTTGTCCAGTCTTTCTTATGGTGGAGTCATGAACACTGACCTTAACTAAGGCAAGTGAGACATGCAGATCTTTGGATGTTGTTGAGGAGTCTTTGTGACCTCTTGGAGGAATTCTGGTCGGCCGGCCACTCCTGGGAGGGTTCACCAGTGTCCCATATTTTCGCCATTTGTGGATTGGATAATGGCTCTCATTGTAGTTTGCTGTAGTACCAAAGCTTTAGAAATGACTTTATAACCTTTTCCAGACTGAAAGATCTCAATTACTTTGTTTCTCATTTGTTCCTATCCAAGTGATTTCATTGCAAAGAGGAGAAAAAGTAGTTAATTTTTTTTTGGGGGGAAGGGGGGGAATTACTTTTTCACACAAGGCCACGTAGATTTGGATTTTTTTCCCCTTAATAATAAAAACCTTCATTTATAAACTGCATTACATGTTTACTTGTGTTATCTTTGGCTAATTATTAATTTGTTGATGATCTGAAACACTGAGGTATTACAAATATGCAAAACCATAAGAAATCAGGAAGGTGGAAAATACTTTTTCACACCATTGTATATAGCTGATCTCCCACTAACGTAAGTTGGATGGTTTGATGCAGGACCTGTAAGAATAAATTAATTTAAAACTGCCATCACAAAATTATGGAAAACATATTACCATGAGATCAATGATTGACTGCTATGCTCATCACTGATATCATGTAAACAGACTGCCAAGGGCCAAATGGAGACTTTACGAGGAAAGTAATGCTCTATAATATATTATCCTTTTTTTTTTTAAATTGTTAAAACATCTCTTTAAGATTTCATTAAGCCCATTTCTATTACTCAAAACTGGTATATTCCTTTTAATGTGCTTAAATTGTCTGTGACCAGTCCCATAACATGAGACTTGTGAGCCCCAATCTGAAATTTCTCACATGGCTCCACCTATTACTGTTCTTTAATAGTACTGGTCTTCTCAGTGGGTCAAACAGATGTTTTGCAACCCCTGTACCCACCATAGTTACACTCTCCTGCCTGTGACCCATTTTTCCTTCAAGCTAGATGGTTTGGTTTCCCATGGACACCCTAAGCAGACCTACCAATCTACTATATAAAAGCCCTATTCAGTATGTCTGAAGGTTGGTCCTGAAAACAACGCCACCTATCATGTAAATTACACATAAACTGGAAAAATTACAGTTAAATTGAAATGTGAAGATACCCATACGTTTGGTTGATCAGTCTAAGAAAACAGCGCCACTTATTGGACATCTCTGACAGGGGATCCCACCCGCGTCCAGGACACTGACCGCAGCATAGGCATTCATTATCGCCTGCACCTGGGTCCCCTCCATCATACCCATGTGGGCTGACCCATCCTCTTGCTGCCGTAGCTTCTCAGTGTACGGGGAGAGAGAGCGCGCGCGCACAAAGCGGGGAGAGAGAGAGCGCGCGCGCACAAAGCGGGGAGAGAGAGAGCGCGCGCGCGCACAAAGCGGGGAGAGAGAAGAGAGCGCGCACGCACAAAGCGGGGAGAGAAGAGAGCGCGCGCGCACAAAGCGGTGGAGAGAGCGCGCGCGCACAAAGCGGTGAGAGAGAGCGCGCGCACAAAGCGGTGAGAGAGCGCGCGCGCACAAAGCGGTGAGAGAGCGCGCGCGCACAAAGCGGTGAGAGAGAGCGCGCGCGCACAAAGCGGTGAGAGAGAGCGCGCGCGCACAAAGCGGTGAGAGAGAGCGCGCGCGCACAAAGCGGTGAGAGAGAGCGCGCGCGCACAAAGCGGTGAGAGAGAGCGCGCGCGCACAAAGCGGTGAGAGAGAGCGCGCGCGCACAAAGCGGTGAGAGAGAGCGCGCGCGCACAAAGCGGGCAGTGAGAGCGCGCTCGCGCACAAAGCGGGGAGAGAGAGCGCGCTCGCGCACAAAGCGGGGAGAGAGAAAGAGCGCGCGCACAAAGCGGGGAGAGAGAGCGCGCGCGCACAAAGCGGGGAGAGAGAGCGCGCGCGCACAAAGCGGGGAGAGAGAGCGCGCGCGCACAAAGCGGGGAGAGAGAAAGAGCGCGCGCACAAAGCGGGGAGAGAGAAAGAGCGCGCGCACAAAGCGGGGGAGAGAGAGCGCGCGCGCACAAAGCGGGGAGAGAGAGCGCGCGCGCACAAAGCGGGGAGAGAGAGCGCGCGCGCACAAAGCGGGGAGAGAGAGCGCGCGCGCACAAAGCGGGGAGAGAGAGCGCGCGCGCGCACAAAGCGGGGAGAGAGAGCGCGCGCGCGCACAAAGCGGGGAGAGAGAGAGAGCGCGCGCCCCACAAAGCGGGAGAGAGAGAGCGCGCGGTGCACAAAGCGGGGAGAGAGAGAGCGCGCGCGCACAAAGCGGGGAGAGAGAGCGCGCGCACAAAGCGGGGAGAGAGAGCGCCAGCGGCGACAAAGCGGGGAGGAGAGAGAGCGCGCAAAGCGGGGAGAGAGAGCGCGCAAAGCGGGGAGAGAGAGGCGCGCGCACAAAGCGGGGAGAGAGAGCGCGCTCGCGCACAAAGCGAGGAGAGGAGAGCGCGCACAAAGCGGGGAGAGCGAGTGCGTGCGCGCGCACAAAGCGCGGAGAGCGCGCGTGCACAAAGCGGGGAGAGAGAGCGCGCACAAAGCGGGGAGAGAGAGCGCGCACAAAGCGGGGAGAGAGAGCGCGCACAAAGCGGGGAGAGAGAGCGCGCACAAAGCGGGGAGAGAGAGAGCGCACAAAGCGGGGAGAGAGAGACGCGCACAAAGCGGGGAGAGAGAGCGCGCACAAAGCGGGGAGAGAAAGCGCGCATAAAGCTGGGAGAGAGAGCACGCACAAAGAGGGAGAGCGCGCGCGCACAAAGGGGGGGGGGAGAGTGCATGCACAAAGGGGGGGAGAGAGAGCACACAAAGGGGGGGGGGAGAGAGCATGCACAAAGGGGGGGAGAGAGAGCGCACAAAGGGGGGGAGAGAGAGCGCACAAAGGGGGGGAGAGAGCATGCACAAGGGGGGAGAGAGAGCGCACAAAGGGGGGGAGAGAGCATGCACAAAGGGGGGGAGAGAGCATGCACAAAGGGGGGGGAGAGAGCATGCACAAAGGGGGTGAGAGCATGCACAAATGGAAAAGAGAGAGTGTGCACAAATGGGGAAGAGAGAATGCACACACAAAGGGGGAAGAGAGAATGCACACACAAAGGGGGAAGAGAGAATGCACAAACAAAGGGGGAAGAGAGAATGCACACACAAAGGGGGAAGAGAGAATGCACACACAAAGGGGGAAGAGAGAATGCACACACAAAGGGGGAAGAGAGATGGAGCGTGCACAAAGAGGGGAGAGAGCGAGCGTGCACAAAGGGGGGGGGGAAGAGTGAGCACACACAAAGAGGGGAGAGAGAGCGCACAGGAAGGGGGAGTGTAGGGGGAGAGGGCGTCTACATGGGTATAACAAGAAGCAGCAGTGCCTGCCAACCCATCCCAAGCAGTGGGCGCCCCCTCCTGTCCTCCTCGCCAGCGCTGCGATTAGTAGTGGAATTAGTTGGACCAATATGTAATCGCACACGTTCTAGAATCGCCCAATGCGAAAGAATCTGCTCACTGTCTCAATACATTAATAATAGAGGAATTAAAAGGAAACATTAGTCGATGACAAATACTACACAACCATTCATAAATAAAAAAGGTTTATTTTCACTACATTAGTTAGAAATACCATGTTGTTTCAAATACCACAAAGATACACATTTATCCAAATGTATATCCCGGCACTGCTCTGTCCACAATGGATTATACAGTGCATTTCAATAAAGATATCAAAGACGTATTTCACAAAACCACCATTATTAAAACAGTATGTGCCATTTAGGTGTAAAGTCATACTTTTCCAAATCCATCCTCCCCCCAAAAAAAATCCAAAGTGGCAAGGTTAAATGCAAAGATTAGTAGCTGAATACTAATAAAAAACAGTTTTATTTCCATTCCAAAATGGAACAGTAGTGCTGCTTTCTTAGCAGTGTTTTCAGTCCTTACTTCTAAGTCAGCCCATTAAATGCTGTGTGCAATGAAGTCTCCATCGAGGTCATAAACCACATACATGTCCAACTTCTTCAGTATGCCTTAATACCACACAAATCCTGTGCAAGGAGCGTAAGAGAGAACGGAAGGGGCATTGACAGCTCGTGTTACATACCTCTACTAGAGCAAAAAAAAAAAAAACAAAAAAAAAAAAAAATGTCCTTCAATATTAGACGTTAATAAATATTACTGGAGCAAACAAATATTCGTGGCGAGTCCAGCAACCAACTATTGCTACAATTAAAAAAGAATATTAAAATACTGCACTATTTGATAAACTAAATATAATACTGTATATGGAAGCATTTTATTTACTGGCAACTTTAAATAGTTAAATATTTTGGAGCGATAATAAAATTAGCAAAGCACTTTATATGCTTCTAGATATAATTAAATCCAAAGAGATTGGTAACTGAGGAACCAAACTTTTGAGCTGAAAATACTAAATACTACACAACTAGTGGAGCCTGAAGTAAAGTGCTTTGCAGGAACCACTACGGTACAGCGCTGCGACAATGGGCCAATCCTTCCAATCCAGAGCCCATTCATATCAGAGTGCAACTCTGGACTATTGCTCCAGCGAGCAAAAGACTTTCAGACTTCAAACCTTTGCTTGTTGATTACATATTTACAAATTTAGCTGAGAAACAAGTGCAAAATGGGACTTTCCTAATGATTGTATCACAGGACATGGAGTGAATGTCACCGTCCCGCTGTGTCGGGAGAAATCAACAGCAACGGACTGGTGGTCGAGGTGGAGGCAGCTCTGGAGGGACTTCCGGCTCTGGTTGAAGAGATAAAATGCTGTTGGATAACTCACTCCGCATTATATCCAGAGGCATCTGCACAAGACATAATAAGGGGTTACCTGATGTTACGGTAGCAAGATGAAGACAAAACATTGTACTTGGCTATAAAAAGCACCAAAATCAAAACTAATCACAGTTATCACATTTGTAATGTAGACAATAGTTTTCTAAGGACAGTTCAGCCAACAAGCATTTAACATAAGCAAACCCCTGTGGTGTTTCAGAAAATACGGTACAGATGGGATGGCACGGCAGCCGGGGCCCGCTGAAACATCCCATACCCTCATAGGAAAGTTACAATTTAAAAATGTACATCTGTACATTGTATAGTTTAAAAAATTAACTTATCGCAGTTTCAAATCACTTAAAGGAACTAAAAAAAGAAGTAAAGATGGAAAATAAATGTGTGAAAATATGTCAAAGTTTAAATCAACTCAGCTGAAATAAAAAAAATTGAAGTATACATATCTGGCATTCGCATGTATCGAAAACACAAAATTGGTCAAAATAAAGTTATTTTCAATATTTTTCGCGTTATAAGATGCACCGGATTATAAAACGGCACCCCAACTTTGGTGAAGGAAAAGAGAATATATTTTTTTTAATGTTAAATGGAGTTCATCTTATATTGCCAGTGTTCGTCTTACAATCAGTATATATGTTCCTCATCCGGGTACATGACCCCCTCCATCCTGGTATATAGTCCCCCATACCGGCACATAGACGCCTATGCTGGTACATAGCCTCCCATGATGGTACATATCCCCGCATGCTAGCGCACACTTAAAATATAATAAATGATCATACTTCTCCATATCGCTCCCTGCAGCCCACACCATCCGTCAGCCGGCTTGTCCTTGTCATCTGATCATGTGAGCAGCATGCACAGCAATGTCGTCACTGTGCTGTGCCGCTCACATGACCCGATGCCGGCACAGACGGATGGCGCGGGCTGCAGGGAGCGATGGAAAGGCGAGTATGCTTATCCAACGCCGGGATAGTTGCTGTTACCACGCAATGAAAGTGTGGGAGACAGTGACTATGCAAACATGATCACATGGGGTTGAAGCTGCTGATCTTATGGAACAATGTCATATGCTCTGCTCCCCCATCCACTTCTCAGTGCTGAGAGGTGATGGACACGGGATTTAGTGCATATTACATGAGCCTAATGAGCGGGTCCAGGAGACCACGAGACACAGCCTGCTCCAGAATCCTCCAGCTCCAGACACTGCTCCAAAGCCGCCCGCCCCTACGGTACAGCACATAGTAGATTCGGATTATAAGACGCACTCCCCACTTTCCCCCAAAATTTGTGGGAACAAAAATCTAAATTACTTACAGGTAATGTTTTTTTCCGGAGCCACGACAGCATCACCTGAGAGAGAGGACCGCCCATCCAAGACAGGAAACCTCGGAGATAAAAAAATGCAGTACCTCTCCTGCACCTCAGGTGGATTACAGAGATCGGAGAGGAGCACCAAAAATCATTAGTACACAAGCACCACCAAAGAAATCAACAATTCAAACACCCCAAACGTGACAAGCACCAAAAGGTAATAAGGGAGGGAAGCTGTGGTGCTGTCGTGGCTCCGGAAAAACCCATTACCGGTAAGTAATTTAGATTTTTCCATCATCGCCACGACAGCACCACCGGACATATTTCAGAGAAAAGAAAATTAGGGAGGGACCACCGCTTACAGAACTCATCTACCAAAGGTCACCTCATCAGTGGAAGAAAGATCAAGTCTGTAATGCTTGAAGAAAGTAGGAGAAGACCATGTAGCAGCCCTACAGATTAATTCTAAAGGGATGTCAGCCTTCCCTGCACAGGATGCTGCCACTGCCCTGGTAGAATGTGCAGTGATACCCTCAGGAACCTGCACCTGGCTAGCAGAATAACCTAGGGCTATAGCTTCCCGCAACCATCTAGCTAAGGTACCCTTAGACGCCCCCTGAAAGGACACAAACAGGTTCGGAGACTTTTTCCATTTCTTGGATCTGTCCAAGTAAGTAATCAATGCCCTCCTAACATCTAAGGTGTGTAAAACGTCCTCCTGTGATGGTCACAGAAAGAAGGGAGCACAATCTCCTGTACCCTGTGGAAATGTTTAGCCACCTTGGGGAGATAGGGTCATCCTCCGCCTGGACCCTTCCTATCCTGCAAAATCTGGGTATAAGGCCCTACTAACGATAGGGCTTGCAGGTCACTAAGTAGTCGAGCTGACGTCAAAGCCACCAACAGGACTACTTTCAGAGAAAGGACCTTAGGCGAAGCAGTAGATAAAGGCTCAAAGGGAGGTTTGGTTAAGGCGTCCAGCACTAAATTGAGATCCCAAGGATGCATTTTCAGACAGGGGACCGGAATGGCTTGCTTGCAGGACAAGATAAAACGGGAAATCCAAGACGACCCCGCTTAATTACAATGGTACAAGGTTCCCAGGGCCGAAACCTGGAGTTTCAGGGTATTGACGGAGAGACCCAGCTCCCACCCCCTCTGCAGGAACTCCAAAATTGCTGTCACTGGAGCTTCACCCTCCGGGCTTGCCCCAGGAGAGGACAGAAATGTTTGACACACTTTACCGTAAATGTTGGTGGTAACCGGCTTTCGACTGGACATCAGAGTGCGAATCAGGCAGTTGGAGAACAATCTACGTTAGTGTTTCTCAACTCCAGTTCTCAGGACCCAACAACACGTCGTATTTTCAGGATTTCCTTAGTATTGCAAAAGGGGTTGGAATTATGCCCAAGTGCAGGTGATTAAACTATCACCTGTGCAATACTAAGGAAATCCTGAAAACATGACATGTTGGTGGGTCCTGAGGACTGGAGTTGAGAAACACTGCTCTACGCAACAGGAGCCACTGTTCAAGTTCCATGCTGTCAGTTGGTGACCCGAGACCTACGGATGATGGACCGGCCCCTGGGACAGGAGAGACCGGGAGGGTCCAGAGAGCCGTCAACGACATTCGACTGAGCCAAAAGAGCAAAGCCCTCCTGGGCCAGAAGGGCGCTATTACGATGACCCTGGCCCTGTCCTCCCTGACCTTCCGAAATACTGCAGGAATCATAACTAAGGGGGAAAAAGGCATACAGGAGGCCCGAGGACCAGGGAATCTGCAGAGCTTCTACTGCAAAGGGTCTGTCTCCGGGATTCAGAGAACAGAATCTCTGCACCTGCCTGTTCTCCCGATTTGCAAACAGATCCACCTCCGACAGGCCCCATCTGTCTACAATCTGTGCAAACACCCCTGGATCCAGGGCTCATTCCCCTTGCTTCAGCTGCAACCTGCTGAGAAAATCCACCATGGAATTTGCCTCCCCAGTATGTGAAGTGCAGAATGTGAAATTTGGTGTTCTTGTAACAGCTGACAAATGTCCTGCGTGATGTGTATCAGAGCCCGAAAGAGAATGCCTCCCTGATGGTTCAAATATGCCACCGACACGAAGGTGGGCACCCCACCCCCAGGAGCTGGCATCCGTGGTGATCACGTCGGAGACCGGAAGAACCCATGGGACTCCCAGTGTGAGGTGCACCCAAACTAGCCACCACCCCAGTGAATCTACTGTCTGGGCTGAGAGAACTATCTTTGCGTCCAACGCCAACCCCAGTTCGAACTGGTGTCTGAGTACCTCCCACTGAAGGACCCTAGTGTGCAACTGTGCCCAAGGAACTGCAGGGATACATGACGTGAGGGAACCCAGAAGAGACATAGCCCTCCGTAAAGTCAGTTGAGGAGAGTTCCTTACTGCCGAAATTGATGCCTGAAGCTGCAGTTGCTTGTCCTCTGGAAGGCAAAGTTGAGACTGTGAATCCAGAATCATCCCTAGAAACACCTGTCGCATGGCAGGAACCAATCTGGATTTTTCTAGGTTGATGATCCATCCGAGATCTTGCAGGGTGGACCTCACAACCTGTAGGTGATTGAGGCATTATTCTCTGGAGTTCCCCACAAGCAGGAGATCGTCCAGATATGGAATAACGAAAATTTGTTGGTGACGTAGGTAAGCCATCACCTCTGCCAATAGCTTTGTAAAAATCAGGGGAGCCATCACCAGCCGAAGGGAAGAGCCCGGGTATTGATAATGGCAGAGGGAGCCCCCTATGTACAGGGCAAATATCAGGAATTGTTGGTGGTGCCGGTGGATCGGGACATGGTAGTACGCGTCCTTCAGATCCAACACCACCATGAAACAATTGGGAAAAAGCAGTCTGATTGCTGACTTCAAAGTCTCCATCTTGAATGTTCGCTGTACAAGAAGGCGGTTCATGTTCTTTAGGTTGATAATTGTCCTGAACGAGCTGTCCGGCTTTGGGACTAGAAACAGTGTGGAATAGAACCCCCTGCCTCGATCGGCTAATGGCTCTGGCGATATAACCCCTTTTTTTATCCAGGTACAGGACCTCGTCTATCAGATACCTGCATTTTTCTGGGTTGGTGACAGAAGTACCAGGGATCCCATAGGGGCCGAGACGAATTCCAGCCTTAACCCGTCTCTGATAATACTTTGAGCCCAATCGCAAGCAACTATCTGGACCCAGGCTGGGAGAAAACGGGAGTCTTCCTCCCACCTGGAGCGAGCCGTCACTTAGCTGGCTTCTTGTCAAAGGAAGAACCTTTGAACAAGAAGCCCGACTGCTTGTCTTTTTTGTCATACTAAGATCCATGGGCTTGTTTAGGGGACCTCCGTCTGAAGGTGGAAGCAGGAAAGGAAGGGAAATTTTTCATTTTATCGCTAGCATGTTTTAAAATTTCATCCAGCAGTTTACCAAACAGAAACTCCCCTGTACAAGGCAAGGAGCATAATTTAGCTTTTGACTGAGCGTCCCCGGCCAAGACTTCAACCATAAGGCATGACGTGCCGCATTGAAAAGGAAAGTAGCCTTCGCTGCCAATTTGAGTGTCAGCGGAAGAGTCTGCCAAAAAAGCCGCAGCAGACTGCACCAAAGGAAAGGACAACAAGATCTCTTCCTTAGGAACATCATCCGTGACCTGGGCTTCCAACTGCCGCAACCATATCATGGGGAACCGTGCAACCGACGTGCCTGAAATTGAAGACCAAAAGATACTAACAGTGGACTCCCAGGAATTATGTTGGTAGCTATCCGCCCTCCTGTCCAGCTGATCTTTCAGATTCCCTAAATCCTCAAAGGGAAGGGAGGAACGCTTAGATGCCCTGGCCACAGCTACGTCAATTTTGGGTGTCTTATCCCATGAAGTGGTTGCCTCTTCCTCAAAGGGATATTTCTTTTTAGCCATATAAGGAAGAGAAGCCTTCTTATCTTGTTTCTTCCAATGTTCCATAATAAGATCCTGAACCCTTTGGTTTAAAGGGAAGGTGCGCTTCTTCCTGGAAGAGACCACCAAACATTAAATCTTCAACTGAAGCAGGGTCACGTGAATCTACCAACGCCATGGTAGATCAGACAGCTTTAACCAAAAAGTCAGTGTTCTTCCTTGGAAAACACGGCTTCACATCCCCGCTGTCGTCTGAGGAGGAAGACCCCGAGGAGGAGGAGGCGGCGGCAGAGGAAGAACTGGACTTGCATCTCCCCTTGCGGGATTTACGTGCAGCATGGTCAGAAGCAGAGGAAGAACCCCGAGACCTCTGCCTCTTATGTCCCCCTATCCTGGCCGGATTTCCAAAGGGATCCGAATTCCTCCCTCACTGTATCCCTGAGACTAGAGGCCAAACTGGGAACCTCCCCCCTAACAGTGTCCTCAGTGCAAGGGGAACATAAATACTTCACATATTCCTCAGGGAGAGGAACTTTGCAAATAGCACATTCCTTATGTTTTTGCTTGGAAACCTTCTTCCATCACCACTGTGAGAGAGCCCTGCTCCATCTTCCTGCAGGGTACCAGTAGCCACCGCACCCTCAATAAGCCTCTGACCCCGCCTGGAAACGCCCAGCGCCCGGAATCCACCATCTTGGACCACAGTGCGAGAAATTTGGCATTAACGACGCCTCTGCAGACCTTCCTCCTTCCCAAGCCTGGAAACACTGCCCCAGGACGCTGCACTACCTCCATGATCCTCCTTCACCCAGGGCACAGCGTGACAGGGCAGAGCCGTGCACCCGTGTCGCCTGGGCGGCGCTGGGGTCGAGACAAAGCTGCTGGTGGCCCTCTACCAGACCCCGTGCCCTCCCCCACTGAAAAGGATTACCCCGTGGAGGAGCTTCTGCACCCAAGTCCGGAGTCACGGCCAGGTAAGAACCATCTCTTCCAGCTACCTGGTCAGGCCAGGGAACTGCTTGACATTCAGAGGTCTCCCACCTCCAAGACAGGAAATCTAAACTGAGGTGCAGGAGAGGTACCGCCTTTTTTTTTATCTCAGAGGTTTCCTGTCTTGGATGGGTGGTCCTCTCTTTCAGGTGGTGCTGTTGTGGCGATGATGGAAATGTGCGTCTTATAATCCGAAAGATGTCATAAATCGTACGTTAACCCCTTCAAGACCAGCTTTTGTTTTTCCGATCTCGTGTTTTCCTGTCATTCTTCCCAGCTCAATGCTTTTTTTTTTTTTTTTTTAATTTTTTGACTTCAGACATGAGGGCTTTTTTATTGTATAGTTGTACTTTTGAATAACGTCATTAACTTTAGCACAGTTTCATGGAATCCAAAGAAGAAAAAATCTAAATATGAAGAAATTGTGAAAAAAAACCTATTCTGACATCTTGTTTGGGAACTGTTTTTACAGTGTACATTTAGTGGTAAACTCCCCTGTCCTCAAAGAAAAACAGAAGTTTCCAAATAAATAAAATGATAGGGGTTCTGTCACCATTTTCCAAGGCATTATCTTTTATTGATACCATTTTGGGACAGATATGACATTATGATCACTTGTCACAGCATTTTTGGGGTATTGCTGCCATCAAAAGAAATGTACCGTATTTTTCGCTTTATAAGACGCACCGGATTATAAGACGCACCCAGATTTTGGTGGTGGAAAATAGGGAAAAAAATATTTTAAGCAAAAAATGACTGATATGACACTCAGGCCCTGCGACCAGTCAGCGCTGGCGTCTGTCTCCTTCGGATGCTGGAGCAGCATGTGAGCAACACCAATGACTTCTTGCTCCAGTGTCTGATGGCGGGGAGACACACACTAGCACTTACTGGTCAGATGGCTGAGTCTCATATCAATGTCACATGGGACAATGGGACATGACTATGCAACTTCTGACAATGCTGAACCGCTGCAGCATTGGGGGTAAGTATGGAATTTTTTAGGCTGGCTTCACACTTGCGTCCCCCTCCACAGCGCCCTGCGAAGGGGGACCGCAAGCTGAGCGCAGGCACCGCAAGACCCTGCGCTCGGGTGCAGATTGGCGTGCGCACCCATTCACTGCCATGTATTATTTGTATGCATGCGCACAAATCACACACTCTCGTCCGCACCCTGAATGTAACATGTCGTGTTTTTGGTGCAGATGAGAATGTATGATTTGTACGCAAGCATCCGCATGCGTTCAAATAATACATGACAGTGAATGGGTGCGCACGCCAATCTGCACCCGAGTGCAGGCACCCGCATCCCCATGTTCAACATAGGGACTTGTGGTGCCTGCGCTCTGCTTGTGGTCCCCCTCCGCAAGACGCTGCGGAGGAAGACGCAAGTGTGAAGGCTGCCTTACTTTTACAAGGGCCAACAAGGTGAATGAGATGGGATTGGTTCATGTAGAAGCAACCCCTTTAAGAACTATCACTCCCAGCATGTACTGTAGATCCTATAGCATGCTTGGAGTTCTAGTTAAGCACAGTATCGGTAGTGTTAACTTTACTTTATTAGTGGTTATGTTACATATACATGTGTACTCACTTTA
Source organism: Allobates femoralis (assembly GCA_033576535.1). NCBI lineage: Eukaryota > Metazoa > Chordata > Amphibia > Anura > Aromobatidae > Allobates > Allobates femoralis. The sequence continues at coordinate 166,063,486 of JARQOC010000005.1, read as the reverse complement.
ATGTGTCCTGCTTTGCCCTGTCACCCTGCTGAAATCAAGGAAGTGTCCATAGTCTGCAGATAAGTTCTGATGTGATGTACTGTAAAAGGGAGGGCCAGGGAGGGGGTCTGTACACTGTGCTGAAATACAATGCTCCAGCCCTGTCTCCTAATTACAATACAGTGCTTGACCTGTAGATACAGGCCAGGGGAGCTGTACACTGCTGTTATGCTGCCTCCAGCATTGCTCTAATAGACTGAAGCTCCTGAACTGCAGACCGAGCTTCCTGGATTTCTGCATAGTGTCAGGGCTCAGCAGGAGGAGACATTACAGAGAGCAGAGGGAGTGAGGCACAACACTGTGACAAGGTACCTGTGATAAGGTGCCGATCTCCCTGCTCTGTCTCTGTCTTCATGGCAGTGAATCAGCACAAAGCTCATTCACTTACCACAGCTGCACCCCCGCTCCTCCGTTCTCATTAGCTCCTGCAGGAAGGTGGGGAGTGACCATGTGTGCCGGCTAAGGAAGCTTCTCCTGCTCCCCCTGCTCTCCGCACGTTCTTCAGTGCAGAGAGGTGGGTGGGGACTGGGAGCAAGTGAAGTGAATATTCATGTCGGTAATGAGCCGGGGACACGTGGTGCTCCTGCCGCATGATTCTTCAGCAGGGACCATTCCCTGCCACTTCTGTCCCCACTTCACTGCTGTCTCCCCCTCCCAAGCAACTGATGATAGAATGTTATATTCTGATTATAAGACGCACCCCCACTTTCCTCCAAAACATGGAGAAAAAAAAAAGTGCGTCTTATAAAAGGAAAAATACGGTAGTTTTGGTGTTCTAGATTTTGCTTACTGATCGGGTTATATTTATATTTTGATACATTGGCAGCTATGCCACGTGTATTTTTTATTATCTGTATTTTTATTGGGACAAAAGGGAAGTGATTTGAACTTTCTTTTTTTTTACTTTTCAGTGTTGTTTATAGTCCTTAGGTTATTATAACCTGCAATCGCTCGTGCTATATTACAACAATGTTATAGCAGAAATCACTGTTGTCCTAGTAGCCCGGTGACATACATGGTTTCAAAGGAGCTCTGCTATGACAAGCATATACGGTAGGTCTTCAGCAGACTCTTGTCCCCGCTCTCTCCCTATTTGTGATCCACTATTATGTCATGGATTTGCCGTTTGAAATTGAAAATGGTGAAACGTATTAAATCTCGCTGTCAGAGTTTTACAGCAGGACTTAACAAATTAACATTTGTGGAAGGAGCTCAATTGTTAGTGGTATGTTCTGGCTGAAACACACAGGCTTTACCAGCCTTTTACCAGCCCTCTTATGACCATTTTGAAGGAAAAATAATATTTCTAAAAAAAAAAGTTATGGCTCTTGAATAAGAGTTACAAACAAAACAAATATGCAAATTTGCACTTCACTAAGGAAGTTGAGAAACTCCAGTGCCACATTTAAGCAGCTTCCTCAAAGTCATAATCGCTTTCCTACAAGCTTTTAATATAACTAAGGGATTTGTGCCAGATCAGAACCCCAAACTACAGACGCTGCATTTTGGGGTACCTGCCCCTCATCAGTGTAGTGTGTGGGATATTCTGATCTGGCTGAGTGAGTGGGCTAAGACAAGGTCTGGGAGCTTGCTATCAACCTTATGGAGACAGCGAAGTAGGTGAGGAGATTGTAAGCCACTTCCCTCTTCTCAGATATATGCAAATATGCAAATTTGCACTTCACTAAAGAAGTGGAGAAACTCCAGTGCCACATTTAAGCAGCTTCCTCAAAGTCATAATCGCTTTACAACAGCGATTATGACTTTGAGGAAGCTGCTTAAATGTGGCACTGGAGTTTCTCTACTTCCTTAGTGAAGTGCAAATTTGCATATTTGCATATATCTGAGAGGAGGGAAGTGGCTTACAATCTCCTCACCTACTTCGCTGTCTCCATAAGGTTGATAGCAAGCTCCCAAACAAAACAAAATACCTTAAGGGGTTAAGTCAGAAGAGAAAGTTATTTTGATGACATGACTACACGACAGAGAGAAACTGAACTTCAGTAGATTACAATTATTCTAACAATCTATTTTAAGGGCCTTTCAGAATAATTAGAAAAGGCATGAATAACTTGTTATTTACCTTTTTTAGTATATCATCTACCAGCTTCAGGAAGATTTCATCTACATTAAAGTTGTCCTTGGCACTTGCTTCACAGAACCGCATCCCAGTTATCTGTTGTGTAAACTTAATCACAGAAATATGGAAAATTAACAGGACGTGACTAAACGACTCTATTATGCAGCTTACTAAATGCATATGATTAGGCTTTTCACATCTACATTCTAGCTTCTATTTCTAGAAGAAACACAATTCTGGATCTAAAAAGAAAGATGGCGGCACTCAGCATTCTAACTTGCAGCTGATTAATTTAATGAAAAAATTACAGCAGCAGGTGCATGATACAGGGAGGGATGTGCTAGGACCGACGGTGAAATGTGCATATGTTGTGAGATTCACACCAAAATTTAGTGATATTGTACAGTACATTGTAAAGAGAGTGAATTCATTAAAGTTTTTACATATAGAGAAAAAAAAAGTGGATTTTTTTTAAATATCAGACGCACCATACCATAAGATGCACACAGGTTTTACAGGAGGAAAACAGGAAAAAATAATTGAAGCAAAAAATGTGGTCATAAGGCACTGTAATGGAGGGGAATCTGCTGTTGACAATGTTATGGGAGTAATGTCCCTATAGTATGTACTAATGTCCCCATCCTGGTATATGATCCCCATCCCGGTATATATGATCCCCATCCCGGTACATATGATCCCCACCCAGGTACATATGATCCCCACCCCGGTACATATGATCCCCACCCCGGTACATATGATCCCCATCCTGGTATATATGATCCCCATCCCAGTATATATGATCCCCATCCCAGTATATATGATCCCCATCCCAGTATATATGATCCCCATCCCGGTATATATGATCCCCATCCCGGTATATATGATCCCCATCCCGGCATATATGATCCCCATCCCGGCATATATGATCCCCATCCTGGCATATATGATCCCCATCCTGGCATATATGATCCCCATCCTGGCATATATGATCCCCATCCTGGCATATATGATCCCCATCCTGGCATATATGATCCACATCCTGGTATATATGATCCACATCCTGGTATATATGATCCACATCCAGGTAAAAATGGTCCCCATCATGGTATATGATCCCCCATGTCCTGGTATATATGGCTCATATCCTAGAATATAATATTTATTTATTTATATAACACTATTAATTCCATAGCACTTTACATACTTTTGCAACACTGTCCTCCTCATTGGGGCTCACAATCTAAATATCCTATCAGTATGTCTTTGGAGTGTAGGAGGAAACTCAAGTGCTCGGAGGAAAACCACAAAAACACACGGAGAACATACAAACTCCTTGCAGATGTCGTCCTAAAGGCCCAGTTACACACAGATAATTGTGCAGATATTGTTCGCAGATCTCTGGTTGCAGTGACATCATGGACAGTTACATTTATACACGGTCACAAAATGGAACAATGTGTCCATGATTTCACTGCAACCAGAGATCTGCGAGCAATCTCTGCACAATTATCTGTGTGTATAACTGGGCCTTAAGTAAGCGGGATTTTAACCCAGGACCCCAGCGCTGCAAGGCTGCAGTGCTAACCACTAAGCCACCCATATGATTCGAATTCTGGTATAAATGGCCCCCATCCTGGTTATATATGATCCCTATCCTGGTATATGATCCACATCCTGGTATATATGGCCAATATCCTGGTATATATAGCCTATATGCAGGTGTATATATGGCCGATATCTTTGGTACATGATCCCCATCCTGGTATACAGTGCTGCTCACCATTACTGGCACCCATTCATTTTTTTCAGACTGTATATAATATATTTAGAAATAAATGAAAAATGTACCAAAGTTATAGCCTCAAGGTTTTTAAATAGTGGTCCAATGTAATACAACAATAAAACATTGTTTGTCAATTTACATGTTGCAATTTCATAGAAGAAACAGAATAAACAGCATGTGCAGCAATAATGCCTCCTTAATACTTGGTTGCACACACTTTTGCATCGATGACACCTCCAAATGTTTCTTGTAGCATCTATAAGCTTCTTGCACTTCTCAGCTGGTATTTTCTTTCTCCCACTCTTCCTTTGAAGTTTGTTCAAGTTCTTGAATGTTTACAGGATTCTTTTTCCCAATGGCAGATTTCAGTTCACCCCATAGATTTTCCATGGGATTGAGGTCAGGACTCATTGCTGGCCATTTTAAAACAGTCCATATTTTCTCTTTCAACCATTCCTGTGTACTTTTGGATTTGTGCTTTGGGGCATTGTCTCACTGGAGGACTCATGATCTTCAACTCAAACCAAGTTTTCTTACACTGAGTAGAACATTTTGCTCTAAAATCTCTTGATAATTCTTTGATTTCATGATTCCTGTAATACGGTCAAGACCTCTAGTACCAGACGCAGCAAAGCAACCCCACAGCATTATCGATCCTTCACCATGTTTAACTGATGGTAGGGTGTTCTTTTCCTTATAAGCTTCATTGTGCCCTCTGTAAACAAACTGTTGCTTTGCAAACAAAAAGGTCAATTTTTGTTTCATTTGTCCACAGAACATTTCCCCAGAAGGATTGTGGTTTGTCAAAGTACTCTTTGGCAATACTTTTCTTCAGCAATGGTTTCTTTCCCTTGACCTTCACACATAAAACTCTGCTTGGTTTAGTTTACGGCGGATGGTTTTTGTTGAAACCATGACCCCAGACTGTTCCAGGTTGGTCTTCAGGTCTTTGGATGTTTGATGTGGGGTTTTTTCAACCATTCACACCAACCTTTGAAGACATCTCTTGTCAATTTTACTCTTTCGCCAACATCCAGAGAGGTTCTTGACAGTTCCTAACGTGTTTTTTTTAATCAGATAGTGTTTATTAAAATTTCCAACATAACATACATAAAAAAAAACAAAAAAACATTGCGAGTGGAACATATGACTCGCTCCAAGACCCCCTCCCACCCTCAGCTCGGTCTAAAAACCATCTCATAGGGTAAAAAAAAACCCTTCTCAAATCACATATACAATGAGCACATGCCATGAAATTATACGTCGACACCATTATAAGCACACGGAGTACATCTAACATAAGAAGGAGAGCAGAGCAAAAAAAAAAATGAAAACAGAACAACATGTGGCTTTTTAATACACTAAAGTCATCATTCATTGGCTAATTCTTGTCACATGGGTACTGATCATTTATCACAGGTGACTGTCCTTTGGGATTTACCACAGGACAGCCAAAATGTGTTCTATACTAATTTAATGTAAAGGGTGCCAATACCAGTGTCACAACAAGCTTTAGATATTTTCTTCTTTTATTTATCCCTTCTATTGTAATATATATATATATATATACGGTATATACATATATATACACACACACACACACACACACACATACATCGGCATCACTGTCACATGCCGAGCTCCGCAAGATATCAGCGCACAAGCCGAAGCAGTGAATATCTATTATCTTTAATGGCGGGCACACCATATTCCGAAGCTGCGGGTGATCGTGTGTCCTGACATTTTTAAAAAAAATGTAATATGCGTTGCTCCCTCCCATTGCAATGAATATTAAGTTAGCTTAAGCAGTCAGCACATGTGGTCACCTGCAGGAGCTGCTGCATGCTGCTCCTGTTCTGTGACCCGCTCCACCACAGCTGACCACCTACCCCCACAACCCCAGACCATACATCCGGACTATAAGACGCACCCCCACACTTTCCCCCAAAATTGTTTTGGTAAAAATACATCTTATAGTCTGAAAAATATGGTAATTTCATCTATTTCAATGCAAGCGGTAAAATCCTCACCTTTTCTCCCTGTTGTCGAGTGATTTCTCTGTCAGTTTCACAGTCCAGCTTATTTCCAACTAGAAGGAGCTCTGCATCCTCGGACGCATACTGCATTAAACAAAAATTGTAAATCATTCATGTTGTCCTGTATCCTGGTTATCACAATAAAACGGTTATTCAGAAGCTTTTTTTTTTTTTATATACATGGGAGAGTCATGGTTTCATGTGTAATGCAGAGACAAACAGGTCAATTCAGATTTCCACTTTATGATCATATGGAGTCCAATACCGAGTACTGCATCACCTCGCAGTGCAGGAGGTGTAATTCATATTAGACATCCTTCTTTGTAAGACACCCTTAGGTACAGGCATTGTGTGTCCAATTGAAAACCCTGGCCGTACAGGAGCTTACATTATAGAGTATGGTCAATGCAGTCTTTTCAAAAAAGGACGGTTTTCACACTCGAGTCCAATATGCCCACCTTATCAATCATTTTCATCCATTTTGGTAAATCATCAAAAGTTTCTTTCTTAGTGAGATCATAGACTAATATGATACCCTTGGCACTTCTGTAATAAGCTGACGTAATACTGTTGAAGCGCTCCTGGCCAGCTGTGTCCCTACAAAAAAAAAAAAAGAGGAGATGATAGCAGAAAACAAAAAAAGATGCAATATAAATCCCCCAGAAAGAGAAGTGATTAGCATTCAGCTTCACACCTACTCACACTGCGAAGAACAAAGCCCAATCTGTAAAAGCATGAAAGGAGCTCAAGCATCCTGCCACTGACTTCAGAGAAGCCCTAATCACTCAACGATGTCTTTATTAATGTCAAAATTAGAGCCCTGTAAGACCTCAATAGGGAGCAAAGCATGCTCTAGTACTTACCAATATATACATTATTTGTCACATTGCTCTAAGGACAAACAGATAAATGGTGATGGTAACATGTACTAAGGCCTCTAAGGCCATTAAAGGGTATGCTTCATCAGGTTTACACTATATAATCTGAGAACAGCAAGAGGTAGAGGCTGAGACACTGATTTCAGGGATGTATCACTTATTAGGCTATGTGCTATTATTTCTATATACAATGAGTGATAGTAGTGAACCTCGTGGAGTTTCTAAGTGACTGAAACAGAGTTTAAAGGAATACTCCAGAGAGGTAAAATAATTTTGTACCGTCCCTGCCCTCTTACATGATGAAACAGAGCTGTCCACTACAGTTCTAGGATCATATATTTTGATAGAGCAGACATTTCTGGAAATGTACCACGTCTGTGTAGTTTTTTAGTGTATGTTATCTTTATTTTTAATAGAGGGAAAACAGGGATTTTTGTGTACTCACCATAAAATCCTTTTCTCCTAGCTCATCATTGGGGAACACAGGACCATGGGTGTATGCTTTTCTGCCACTAGGAGGTGACACTAAGTAGAGATAAAAATTAAGCCCTCCTTCCTGCAGTATACACCCATATGTAGGCGTAGATATTCAGTTTAGTACTAAAGCAGTAGGAGAGCACTTTAAAGTAATAAGGTACAAATAGCGTAAGGTAAGGTACTGTACAGACTAAATACAAATAGCATAAGGCAATGTGCTGTACAGACTATTGAAGAATGAGAAGGTGGGTGCTGTGTCCCCCAATGATGAGCTAGAAGAAAAGGATTTTACGGTGAGTAAACAAAAATCCCTGTTTCTCTGGTCTGGCCACTCCCAAACTGACCGGACCTCCTAGCCCAGGGCCCCTTCTACCACCAGAACTCAGGAGCCCTGGCTTTAACGACATGGCTATTGAATCCTGGATCCTGACCCAAGCAGGGTTTACCCCAGAGATCATAACCACCATGGTTAATGCCCGAAAACCAACGTCCTCACGTGTCTACCACCGCACCTGGAAAACCTTTTTTCTAAGGATGCGATCACTGAGCGAAGGGATTCCATCCTGAACTGTCAGACCTTTACGAACTTGTTGAGAAGCTTGACGTCTAGGATGGGGCATAGTGTGCCGTCTTTTTTCGGGATGACGAACAGGTTTGAGTAGTAACCCTTGAACTGTTCGGTTATTGGCACTAGTTTTATGACCTCGGTTCTAAGTAGTGATTTGATGGCTTAGGAAGAATGGTTGAGCGTTTGTTTTCAAAGGCCGCGAGAGGAAAAAGCGGTTCGGGAGCCGGAATGCGAATTCTATTTTGTAACTTGACCCAATTGTCATGCATGACAGTGAGCCATGAATGGCGGAAGAGCTGGAGATGCCCGCCTGTTATGTTGGTGTCAGACGATTGAGGGGGGATGTAGGTGGAGGCATGCGTCGAACCTTTGTGGTTTTGCGCCCTTAGAGTGGGTTTGTTTAGGGCGGCTTTTCCAGGTTTGGTTGGTTTTGAAGGAGAGTGGGGTACTGTTGACCCCTCGGGTAGGCCGACCAGCACTTGTGTTAGGCTGCTTTCACATAACGATTTTGTGAAATCCGACGCTGTCCGATATAAATCGGACAGCATCGGATCCGAATTTGGCCCCATGTAATCCTATGGGGATCGGTCAGATTCGGATGTGCACTAAATGGCATTCGATTTGCGTATGAGCCGACTTTGTCCGATTTCTTTCCGGTGCAAAAATCGGAGACTGCTCTGATTTTTGCATCCGAATCAATAACCGGATAGAATCGGATCTGACAAATCGGATGGCAATTAGGCCAAATCTGATCCGATCCGTGGTTTTTAACATGAGACCCTATGAAGTGGAATCAGAGGAAACATCTGATGTCTCCTCGAACCCGATGTTAGTGTACTGAGCATGCTCAGTACACTAAAACTGCTCCTAACCATCTAATTTCACTTCCGCAATGTATATACATACATTGTGGAAGTAAAATTAAGTAAAGCAGGGGTTAAAAATAAAGAATATGTATGCTCACCTGTCCATGAGTTCCCCAGCGTCTCCAGCACCTCCTGCCTGTAGGACCTGCCGTGATGTCAGTGTCACATGAACGGTTACCGCGGTAACCGAGCATGTGACTGACATCACGTGAGGTCCTGTAAGGATCAGAAGATTTAGCTGGAGACGCCGGGGCACTCGTTGACAGGTGAGAATAAAGATGTTTTTTATTTTTTAGTCCGGAGGAGAGGGGAGAAGAGGGGGAAACACATGGGAGAAGAGGGGAGAAGTGGGAGTACCGGGGGAGAAGTGGGAGTACCAGGGGAGAAGCGGGAGTACCAGAAAACACAAGGGAGTACCAGGGGAGAACCGGGGAGAACAGGGGACAGACCGGTGACAGGAGGCAAAGAGGAGCGAGATGACAGGAGGAGCCGGCCAAACTGATCCTGCAAAATATCAGAATCAGATGTCCATTTGGCATCCGATTGCAGGGTTCAGTTTGGATCCGATGCTGTCCGATTTATATCGGACAGCGTCGGATTTCACAAAATCGTTATGTGAAAGCAGCCTTAGCAGTTGAGGTGAGCTACCTTGATTTTCCGTGGGAAGCTTGAGAGCGTGATTGTGGCTGTGGGCGGCAAAAAGGCTGCTTGAACCTTTGTTGGGGGAGAAACTTGCTTTTTCCCCCCGTGGTATAGGCGATGAGTTGGTCAAGCCTTTCCCAGAATAGGCGATCTCCTTGGTAGAGGAGGTTAATGAGGGATCTTTTTGATACGGAATCCGCATGCCAGCCTGAGCCAGAGGGTTCGGCACATAGAAATGGCATCTGCTGCCGCCAATGCGGAGCAGTTGGCTGCGTCTATGGACGGACGTAGGAAGTACTGCTGGGCCCTTGTAAGTAGTTTGAGCAGGTCGGTTGCATCCTGGTCGGGGTCTTGCAAAGTTTCGTGTAAGGACTGGATCCAGGATACCGCTGCTTTTGCTACCCATGCCATAGCGAACAGAGGAAGAGAGGGCTGCTCCTGAGGCTTCAAAGATTGAGCGCGGTAGATTGTCTAATTGACGGTCGTTGGAGTCTTTGATAAACGAACTGTCGGAGAGCGTAAGTAAGGTTTTGGTGGCTAAACGCGACACTGGGTGGTCAATGGCCGGCCATTTTTTACGATGGTCTGGCGAGAAGGGGTATTTGGCCTTGATGGCCTTACGGCCTGCAAAGTGCTTGTCTGGCCGGTCCCAGTGTCGCTGGATTATATTGTTAAAATCCTCGTGGTTTGAGAAGACTCGACGAGAACGTTTAGCCTTTGTGAACGAGAATGTGCACTCTAGGGTGGTGACGTGATCGTCATTGACGTTCATCGTCTTGTTAACAGCTCAATGAGGCTGTAAACCCATTGCCTGGGTGTCCGTGGTCTCACTCTCGTGGGATGCATCTGGTTCTGATAGTTCACCCTCGGAGAGTGATTCAGAACGGTAGCGAGGTGAAGGGGAGCGAGACCTGTCACTTAAAGGTGACGTAGTGGGGGAGCGTCTCTGGGATGGGCTGCTATGAGTCCGTCTTCTGGTGGGCAGGGGGGCCACAGGCTGGTGTTGTTCCCTGCTGGAGTGGGAGCGGTGACATTTGTGGTCACTGGCTGTGTAAGGACCAGGACGGGACTGCAACAATTGGACTATAGAGTCTACCTGTTGCGACAGTGCCAGGCCCCATGGAGGGACGTCAGACGTACTGGAACCTGCGTCAGTGGTAGTCTCAGTGGGACATTCAGGTTCATAGTCCTTGCACCATTGGGAGGCATATTTGCATGGGAGCAGGATCTGGCAACTGGTGCAGGATGCCTTGTTCCCTGCATTGCTTTTGCTTCTTTCTTTGGACGCTTTGGGGTCTGCCATTGTGTACCAGATTACTGTTAACAATGGTACTGCAGTGTACTAAGCGAGTTGCTATAAGGGCAAACGAGCAGACACTGTACAGCGGTGGTGGTCTACAGGGAAGAGGGTCTCCTAATGGAGCTTACTGTCAGCGATGGCACTGCAGTGTACTAACTGGTTTGTTATGGGGGCAGGCGAGCTGCCACTGGACCGGGGTGGAAATCTGCAGGAAAGAGGGTCTCCTAATGGAGCTTACCCGGATCCTGTGTCCCCTGTGGTGTCGTCCGTGAGGTTCTGAGGTCTCTCTCTTGAAGAGGCACTGGAACAAAAGGACTGTGACGTGAATGTGTCCCTGGGTGGTATGTGGGCTTTGTGCGGCCCCCCTTGTGAGGGGGCTAAGCCCACCTTACTTTAGCTAGTTTTAGGGGAGGGGTAGGCAGGTATTAGCTCCAGGTTTATTGTCTGAGGGCTGTGTATTTCTGCAGCTGGAGCTGCTTTATTTGTGAATTTCGCGCCAGTGATTAGGGGCTGTGTCATTACTAAGTGGGCTGCGTTTTGGCCTTGAGTGACATGCTCAGCGGACAATTGTGGTGGTGGCCTTGCCCTTGCGCCCGCCACTATGACGCAGGGCCGTGACGTAAGGCTCGGCCAATGAGGTAGGGGCTTGACCCTGAGTTATGGGCTGGCCAGCCAATGATGGTGCGGCTGTCCACGTCATCGCGCCCGCCCCTATGAAGCGGGGCGGTGACGTGCATGCGGCCAATGAGCTGAGGCCATGGGCTGCACCTAGATGTAGGCCCAGACCGGGACCTAAAATAGCTGAGGCTCCCAGGAGCGGCACCGGTTGCCCACGGTGGCGTCTGGTAGTGGCGGTGCAGGGCTATGGTGCCTCGGCTCCTTGCCGTGGGCGCGCACCCCGAACTTACCGGCCAGGGGCCACCGCGGTTGAGAGGAGGAGGCTGTCCTGGCTGTGGAGCCCGAAGTGGGTGCAGATGCTGCACCAGATCCCTTAGGGATGGATCGGTGCACAGTGTGTGCTGGCTGCTGGGCTCAATCACCTGCTCCTTTGTTGGAGGAGGTGAGAGCTGTCTATGTGCTGTGTGGGTCCCTCTGTCCTGCAGGGGGATGGCATCATGCACTGTGGGTGCTGCTGGCCTGTGCATCCCTCTGTCTTGTAGGGGATGCAGTTATGACCCATAGCTGTTGCTGGTTCTGGACTGGGAGAGCGGGGTCCTTTATGAGGATCCGTCGTCCCTGCGTGAGGTGCTGCCTTCGGGTTCCCATGCTCCTGGGAGAGCGGTCGTAAAAATAAAGAATGAAATTGTGCAATAAAAAAATAAAAATTGTGCGTAAAAAATGGTAGATGTGGTCTGAGCTACAGACCGCATGTGCCTCCTGTGACACTAAGCTAAAACTGAAGATCTACGACTACGTGCGGGTGTATACTGCAGGAAGGAGGGCTCAATTTTAATCTCTACTTAGTGTTGCCTCCTAGTGGCAGAAAAGCATACACCCATGGTCCTGTGTCCGCCAATGATACGAAGGAGAAATCACGTTTTCCTTTGATGCCGGGCCACAGGCTGGGTTTCAACTAAACACTATTTGTTTGCAGCATGGAGGTCTTCAACCAATCAGTACCAGTGATGGTGTCATGGGATTGCAGATGGGGGCATGGAATGGTGCGCCTCAATGCTGACACCTTGTTAATGAGGTTAAGGGTGTTAGGTCATGTGCTCATGTTGAGTAGCTGGAGTTTTTTACCTTAGTTTTTGTAGCCAAAACCAGTAGCGGCTGATAAATACAGAAGTGGTGACATGTTTCTATTATACTTTTCCTCAAATTATCCCACTCCTGGTTTTGGCTGCAAACACGGAGATAAAAATCTTACCAAACACTCCACATGTGCATGTCGCCTTAGAGCCAGGTCCTGACTTATAACACATAGCCATGACCTGCTGTGTTTGGGGCGAGGTCAGCACGTGAGCACGCTCCATACACCCGATACCGGCTTACACTCAGCCATACCCTTGTAAGGCCACATCTTGAATATGGGATTCAGTTTTGGGCTCCACATTCTAATTCTAAAAAGGCTACTGGAAAGTCAGAGTTGTTTCAAAGGCGGGCAACTAGATTATTACACGGAATGGAGGTACTCTCTTATTATGAAAGCTTAGAAAAGCTGTGCTTGGTTAGCTTAGAAAAAGATGTCTTAAGATGATCTCATTTATAAGTATAAAAACATGTAGTCAATGCAGAGAACTGGCACATGTCTTATTCTTCTGCCCATACATAAGTTTAGGGGACATTTCATTATATGCATTACGTGCGGAAGAAAAATGATTCAAATATTCAAATAGGAAAAAGTTCTAGTAATTAAAGGGGTAGTTCAGCTTTTAGGTCAAAGTCTGATGTCACTGTATGTCACTCTCTCGACAGTGTGTGGTGCATCACCCAGGACCGTCGGTACAATTCGCATACATGTGGTCACGTGTTAATTAGTCTCCCCTGGCTTTTATTTGAAAAGAGCACTATGCTTTTCTCAATTTATGGTATTATTGGTAGTAAATATTCTAGAAATAGATAATCAAACTTTTGTCAAAAAATATGGAACTTGTTAGACCTATGTAACTACAATCGCCATAATTAACAAATATAAAATCAATGCAAGTGGTCAACAGCCTGGCTTCATGAAGAGAACACAAGATAACAAAAGACCAATTATAACACAACATTTCACAATATATGAAAGCAGATATGTGAGAAAAAGCAGTAAAAAGTAATGTGTTACCTCATGATGAGCCCGCAGACAAGAGCTGCTACATAACCAGCACTCCAGACAGCAACGCACAGGTGAGTGACCAAGACAAGGCACATACACATTCAAGCATTAGTTGACCGATGGAGTCACTGAGAGCATCAGTGTAATCAGATGAAAGCAAAATAAAAAAAATGGTGAGATTACGGAGATGGTGAACAAATGAGAGAGACACAAAATGGAAAGCACATACGGAGACATGATAAGGTGTGTGTATTAGTCACATGGCTAAACAAACATACGGAGAACATGCAGGTTTTATGTAAAGGGATTAAAATCGGAGTTTAATGATGGAATTTAATCAGCAACAAACATAAAAGAAAACAATAAAAGTTAAACCTTAATAGTCTAAGAAAGATGGGTAAGAGCATAAACTGATGTTTTGATCAGGGCTGTGGACTCCTCAATTCCCTGACTCAGACTCTCTCATACACGGCTCATGTTTAGGTATAATGTGAACATCAGGTTTTAATCATTATTTATGATATAATAATCAAGATATTTAGATAGAACATAATTCATACTAATATTCAGAACATACTGCATTAAACTACTGTATCCAATTTTTTAAAATATTTTAGGAGTCGGAGACAGTCCATTTTATATTGAGTCCACCAATGACTACGACTACACAGCCTTGGTTTTGATACTAAACAAAGATTTCTTACAAGTACAAAACCTGTGGGTTTTTTGCCACCTTTTTGATATGTTTTGCACGACTTCATTGATTTTAAATCTGTCACAAGACAAAACCTCTGCAACAAGGCAGCAAAAACCATGCAGGCTTCAATATTTGGGAGGAAATAAAACCAATGTGTGCGCTCAACTTTTCCTGAATCACAGATTTTGTTGGGAATGAAAAAAAAACAGGTTTAAACACAAATATATCTTCAATTCAGCAACAAAAAGTAACTTCAAGGGCTTTCTTACAATGTGTGATCTTTTAGGCTATGAGAAAGAAAGAAAGAAAGAAGAAAGAAAGAAAGAAAGAAAAGAAAGAAAAGAAAGAAAGAAAGAAAGAAAGAAGAAGAAAGAAAGAAAGAAAGAAAGAAAAGAAAAAGAAAAGAAAGAAAGAAAGAGAAAGAAAGAAAGAGATAAAGAAAGAAAGAAAGAAAGAAAGAGAGAGAAAGAAAGAAGAGAAAAAGAAAGAAAAGAAAGAAAGAAAGAAAGAAAGAAAGAAAGAAAGAAAGAAAGAAAGAAAGAAAGAAAGAAAGAAAGAAAGAAAGAAAGAAAGAAAGAAGAAAGAAAGAAAGAAACTTAAGGTACCGTCACACGCGACAATATTGCATGCAATTTCACTGGCAATTTGCTGGTTGCAGTGAAATCATGGATACATTGCTCCATTTGTACACAGCAACAAAATAGAACAATGTGTCCATGATTTCACTGCAACCAGCAAATTGCCAGTGAAATTGCATGCAAAATTGCCGTGTGTGATGGTACCTTAAGAGAAAGAAAGAGAGAAAAATAACTAGTTGAAGCAAAATGTTTTTCTTTAACTAGTACACTGTCAGGATTTTAAAGATGGCACTGTCCATCTAGCAGTGCTCAGTCATTCAAGGATGGGCTGCATGAAGAGCGAGACAGGCCATACTCCCTGCACTGCACTAAAATTGTCAGACTGGCTGAGATGGATGTTCATTCTCTGTCAGCTATAGAAAGGTATTTATCTTCTCTTTTAGGCCACTCCAGCTCTGTGCCCTGTGAGGTTGACTGAACAGAGGAATGCGACTTCATGATGTGTGTAGGACAGGTGCACACTGATGCACAGCAGTTGCCTTTTTTTAAATCATGGCAGAGTGCACTACATAATGGATACAGTAACCCTTTTACTAAAAAAAGAAATTTTGAATTTTTAAAAAATATTTAAATGTTTATTAATTTTATAACATTTCTCGGAGATTCCCTGTAAGCTATCTTTTCTTTTTTAAAAAAACATTTAACCTATGTGTAAGTGCTTAGGGTTCGTGTGATTTCATTTCTATTCTAATTAGGTCTTGGATCAAATGTTCTGTACTCTGTATACATGTAGGACATTAATATGTTACACTCTGGGACAAAACAGTCATCTACTGTGTCAAGGTCTTTAACCCCTTAACGACATAGGACGTTATGCAACGTCCTGTGTTTCTGCCCGTTCCCGACACAGGACGTTGCACAACGTCCTGGCAGATTTGAGCTGCTGCAGCTCCTGTGAGTGGGGTCGCTCAGGTGTCACAGATGCTGCTGCTCTGTGACAACCTGGAGATGACCCCACAGGGGGTGGATTAACCCCCCCGTGCCCAGGACCCCTCCGATCGGCAGTTTAAAAGTGAAACTGCCGATCGGAGGGAATCATAGGGATTCACCCCTCCAGATCTGATTGGAGCTCTCCAATCAGATCTGGAGGGGTGGATCGGCAAGTGCCCACCCCTCCACAGCCCCCTCCAGCACGAGGATCTACAGGGGCCCCCCCAGAACCGTCCGCCCCCCCTCTATTGTTATGTAAATGCCGGCGGGCTGCAGCCGCGGCTGCGCCCGCCGACCACAGTGCCTGGTCCGCTCCTACGGCCCCCCCTAGGCAGCCCCCCTCCAGGCAGCCCCCACCCCTCACCTCCTGCGGCGGGCTGCACACATCGGTGCACCTGCCGCTGCGTCCGGCTGTGCAGCTCCTCTGCCGGCCGGTCGGTGGCCCCGCCTCCTCTCCCCGCCTCCTCTCCCGGCCTCCTCCTGCTGATCGGTCTATCGAGAGGTAAGTATGTATGTATGTATGTATGCATGTATCTATGTATGTATGTATGTATGTATGAATGAATTTGATGGATGGATGGATGGATGGATGGGTGAATGGATAGATGGATGGGGGGTGCATGCGTGCGTGGACGTGAGCGTACATGAGCATGCGTGGACGTGTGCGTGCACAGACGTGTGCGTGCATAGATGTGTGCATAGATGGATGTGTGCGGGGATGTCAGCATGCATGCGTGGATGTCAGCATTCGTGCGTGGATGTGTGCATGCATGGATGTCAGCGTGCATGCGTGGATGTCAGCGTGCATGCGTGGATGTCAGCGTGCATGCGTGGATGTCAGCGTGCATGCGTGGATGTCAGCGTGCATGCGTGGATGTCAGAGTGCATGCGTGGATGTCAGCGTGCATGCGTGGATGTGTGTGTGGATGTGGATGTGCGTGCGTGGATGTCCGCGTGCGTGCGTGGATGTGGATGTGCGTGCGTGGATGGATGGGTGCAAGAAGGGATCAAGTGTCCTCTTGTTGTAGTCTCTGGGATCATAGTCATGGTGCACTGTATGACAGATCATTGTCATACAGTGGACCATAACTCTGACCCCAGAGACTGTAGGAAGAGGACACTTCATCCCTTGCTGCAGTCTCTGGATTGACCAGAGGCGATCGAGCGTCGTGGGACCTTCGTTGTGGACTACTTCGGAGGCGATCGAGCGTCGTGGGACCTTCGTTGTGGACTACGTCGGATCTTTATAATAAAGATGGAGTCCGAATTTTGTTTGTGTTTTTTTTCAAATAAAAAGATTTTTCTCTGTGTGTATTTTCTGACTATTTACCAGAGATTCCTAATGGCGGGTCTAACATTGGCCCTATATTATGAATCTCGGGCTTAGTGCCAGCTGCCAATAAAAAGCTGGCATTAACCCCTTTATTACCCAGTTTGCCACCGGCACCAGGGCAACTGGAAGAGTCTGGGTACAGCGCCAGAAAATGGCGCTTCAATGAATGCGCCATTTTCTGGAGCGGCTGCGGGCTGCAATTCGCAGCCTGGGGGGCCCAGAACGCTTGGGCCTCTCCATGCTGCGGATTCCAGCCCCCAGCTGCCTAGTTGTACCTGGCTGGGCCAAAAATATGGCGGAGCCCCACGTAATTTTTTTTCTCTAGAATTAGTTCTAGAAAAGAAAAAAAAAAAAAGGGCTTTGCTGTATTTTTGGAAGCCAGCCAGGTACAACGAGGCAGCTGGGGGTTGGTGGCAATCCGTAGCTGCCAAGTTGTACCTGGCTGGACCAAAAATGTGGCGGAGCCCCACGCCATTTTTTTTTCTAGAATTTAGTCCTAGAAAAAAAATAAAAATGGGCTTCGCTGTATTTTTGGTTGCCAGCCAGGTACAATGAGGCAGCTGGGGGTTGCTGGCAGTCCGTAGCTGTCAAGTTGTACCTGGTTGGACCAAAAATATGGCGGAGCCTCACGCCATTTTTTTTCTAGAATTAGTCCTAGAAAAAAAATAAAAATGGGCTTCGCTATATTTAGATGCATAGTGAAAACTTTGAACCCCCAGGTGCTTCACAAATTGATCCGAAAAAAGAAAATGTGTGAAAAAAAAGTACTTTTTCCTTATTACGGATCAATTTGTGAAGCACCTGGGGGTTCAAAGTGCTCACTATGCATCTAGATGCATTCCTTGGGGGGTCTAGTTTCCAAAATGAGGTCACTTGTGGGGGAGCTCCAATGTTTAGGCACACATGGGCTCTCCATATGCGACATGGTGTCCGCTAATAATTCCAATTGTTAGAGGACACTATGTCGCGTATGAAGAGCCCCTGTGTGCCTAAACATTGGAGCTCCCCCACAAGTGACCCCATTTTGGAAACTAGACCCCCAAGGAACATATGTAGATGCATAGTGAGCACTTTGAACCCCCAGGTGCTTCACAAATTGATTCGTAAAAATTAAAAAAGAAAATTTGTGTGAAAAGAAAAAGTACTTTTTCCTTCTTATGGATCAATTTGTGAAGCCCATGGGGGTTCAAAGTGCTCACTATGCATCTAGATGCATTCCTTGGGGGGTCTAGTTTCCAAAATGAGGTCACTTGTGGGGGAGCTCCAATGTTTAGGCACACATGGGCTCTCCATATGCGACATGGTGTCCGCTAATAATTCCAATTGTTAGCGGACACTATGTCGCGTATGGAGAGCCCCTGTGTGCCTAAACATTGGAGCTCCCCCACAAGTGACCCCATTTTGGAAACTAGACCCCCCAAGGAACATATCTAGATGCACAGTGAGCACTTTGAACCCCCAGGTGCTTCACAAATTGATCCGTAAAAATTAAAAAAGAAAATTTGTGTGAAAAGAAAAAGTACTTTTTCCTTCTTACGGATCAATTTGTGAAGCCCATGGGGGTTCAAAGTGCTCACTATGCATCTAGATGCATTCCTTGGGGGGTCTAGTTTCCAAAATGAGGTCACTTGTGGGGGAGCTCCAATGTTGAGGCACACATGGGCTCTCCATATGCGACATGGTGTCCGCTAATAATTCCAATTGTTATTGGACACTATGTCGCGTATGGAGAGCCCCTGTGTGCCTAAACATTGGAGCTCCCCCACAAGTGACCCCATTTTGGAAACTAGACCCCCCAAGGAACATATGTAGATGCATAGTGAGCACTTTGAACCCCTAGGTGCTTCACAAATTGATCCGTAAAAATGAAAAAAGAAAATTTGTGCGAAAAGAAAAAGTACTTTTTCCTTCTTACGGATCAATTTGTGAAGCCCATGGGGGTTCAAAGTGCTCACTATGCATCTAGATGCATTCCTTGGGGGGTCTAGTTTCCAAAATGAGGTCACTTGTGGGGGAGCTCCAATGTTTAGGCACACATGGGCTCTCCATATGCGACATGGTGTCCGCTAATAATTCCAATTGTTAGCGGACACCATGTTGGGTATGGAGAGCCCCTGTGTGCCTAAACATTGGAGCTCCCCCACAAGTGACCCCATTTTGGAAATTAGAGCCCCCAGGGAACATATCTAGATGGGTTGTGAACATTTTGAACCCCCAGGTGCTTCACAAATTCATCTGTAAAATTGAATAAGTACTTTTTTTTCCACAAAAAAATTCTATTTTCATTTCTACAGATTATTTTGTGAAACACCAGGGTGTTCAAAATGCTCACCACCCATCTAGATAAGTTCCCTGGGGGTCTAGTTTCCAAAATGGGGTCACTTGTGGGGGAGCTCCAATGTTTAGGCACACAGGAGCTCTCCATACCCAACATGGTGTCCGCTAACAATTGGAGTAAATTTTTCAGTCAAATTGTTAGCGGACACCATGTTGCATTTGGAGAGCCCCTGTGTGCTTACACATTGGAGCTCCCCCACAATGACCCCATTTTAGAAACTAGACCCCCCAGGGAACATATCTAGATGGGTGGTGAGCTTTTTGAACCCCCACGTGCTTCACAAATTCATCCGTAAAAATGAAAAAGTACTTTTTTTTTTCCACACAAATTGTCTTTTACCCTAAATTTTTTCATTTTCACATGAGCAACAGGATAAAATGGATCCTAAAATTTGTTGGGCAATTTCTCCTGAGGACAGCGATACCTCTCATGTGGTCATAAACCACTGTTTGGGCGCACGGCAGGGCTCAGAAGGGAAGGAGCGCCATTTGACTTTTTGAATGGAAAATTAGCTCCAAAAGTCAAATTGCGCTCCTTCCCTTCTGAGCCCTGCCGTGCACCCAAACAGTGGGTTATGACCACATATGAGATATCGATTTACTCAGGAGAAATTGCCCAACAATTTTTAAGATCCATTTTATCCTGTTGCCCATGTGAAAATGAAAGAATTGAGGCTAAAAGAACATTTTTGTTGGAAGAATTAAAATGACCATTTTTTCCTTCCACTTTGCTTTAGTTCCCGTGAAGCACCTGAAGGGTTAATAATCTTCTTGAATGTAGTTTTGAGTAGCTTGAGGGGTGCAGTTTTTGGAATGGTGTCACTTTTGGGTTTTTTCTGTCATGTACACCCCTCAAAGGGACTTCAAATGTGATGTGGTCACAAAAAAAAAATGGTTTTGTGAATTTTGCTGGAAAAATGACAAATTGCTGATGAACTTTGAACCCTTATAACGTCCGAACAAAAATTTTTTTTTTTTCCAAAATTGTGCTGATGTAAAGTAGACATGTGGGAAATGTTATATATTAACTGTTTATTGTCACATACCTCTCTGGTTTAGCAGAATAAAAATTAATAATTTGAAAATTGCAAAATTTTCAAAATTTTTGCCATATTTTTGATTTTTTCACAAATAATCGCAAAAATTATCGACCTAAATTTAATACTAACATGAAGCCCAATATGTCACGAAAAAACAATCTCAGAATCGCTAGGATCCGTTGAAGCGTTCCCGAGTTATAACCTCATAAAGGGACACTGGTCAGAATTGACAAAAATGGCCTGGTCATTAGGGCCAAAATAGGCCCGGGGGTGAAGGGGTTAAACAGATGTATTTAGGGAAAGAGGCATTGGGTATGCTGAATTTTACCAAATGATTATTTTGGTCCCAATGAACAAAACCTGCACTGACAACGGCTTGCTGTACTTCCTTCATCCCATGCTGTACACAAATATGCTTTGACAAGTAAGGTGTATATGTGTTTCTTAGGGATGGGTTGAGAGAGAGCCAAAAGTGTCCTCTAACATGTATGGCCAAGTATTAGACCAATAGTATTTGGTGATCTACTGCACAAATGTGTTACATGTCATCCTGAAGATAATAATGTCTTGTGTATATGTGAATAAGCTGAAAATAGCACACAAGGTTTAGAAACCTCTACAACGATATATCAACGCTGCAATACTGGACAATATACAAGTGAAATTCACAGCGGCACAGTGCACATGCCAACAAATAATAATAATGTATGGATATAGGAGTCTTGCCTGAATAAAGAGGAGCCTCCTACTACCTATATACGGTATGTAGGCTTTAGTGGCCGGAGGGAGGCAGTGTGTAGGTTAGATCCCATCAGATAAAGGTCACAGTTGATCCATTAGCCAATATATGCACCAAGAACCTTGTTTTCATCAGAAGTAAAAAAAACTTTCTCCAACAGAATTTTTTTTTAAATCTTTAAAATTCCCTTTTTTACAGAATCTTAACCTAGCTTTAATCCATCTGTCTAGTACAATCATATATATTCCCTTATATATATCATGTACACCCACATATCATGTACTTACCAGATTTGTAACCTAATTTTCTTTCCTCTTAATTCTACCGTTTTGATTTTAAAGTCGACACCTGTAAAGGAAAAACACACAAGCAAATACTTTGTTTATAAAATGTCAACATATTCCACAGCATTTTATTAAATCAATCAATATCAGTTATTACATATATACGGTAGTTACACAATTCACACAAAAGAATAGAGGGCTCTGTTCACAAGATATTACAATCTACAAGAATTGATGACAAATAAAAATGTATCAAGTATTCACTCTATGGGCCACGTCTCACACACAGATATCTGTGCAGATATTGTTCACAGATCTCGGGTTGCAGTGAAATCATGGACAGATTGCTCCATTTGTACACAGCCACAAAATGTAACTATGTGTCCATGATTTCACTGCAACCAGAGATCTGTGAACAATATCTGCACAGATATCTGTGTGTGTGACGTGGCCCTTAGGCTGGGTTCACATCACGGTTTTTGGGATCCTGCTCTCTCCGTTTTGAAAAGGACAGAACAGGATCGTTTTTAGCCTCCCATGTATCCCTATGGTGCCGGATTGGTCATAAACAGCCACCCGGTTTTGTGAATTCAGTCCCGGATTCATTTCTGTCCTGTTTTTTCACGACTCCAAAATCGGAGACTGCACCATTTCTGGGCTCTAGTGAAAAAAAACAGACAAAACCGGACAGAAACAAATCCGGCGTGATCCAGAGCACTTAACATGGGAATCTGTGGGCGCCAGATCCAGGAAACAACAGGATTGTTTCCCGGATCCGGTTTTAGTGTACTGAGCATGATCAGAACACTGCTGCACTGCTCTGTGCTCTGTTCCCGTGTCTAGTTTCGATTTAGCAGTGTATCTACATACACTGCTAAAGCGAAATAAAGAAAGCAATGGTATAAAAAAAAAAAAAAAAAAAAATACCGCTCTGCCGTCTGTCCCGGGATGGAAGACCTCTACGACCGATCGCTGCAGGACCTGAATCAGCTGACCGGCGGAAACCCGATCAGGTGATGTGTCACCTGACAGCATCAGCTGATCGGTTTAAACCGCCTGCCCTCCGATCGGTTTTGGCGGGCGATTTCAACTGATTAGCTGATGCTGTCAGGTGATATATCAGCTAATCAGTTGCCACTGGTCAGCTTAATCAGGTCCTGCAGTGATCGGTCGTGGACACCTCACATCTTGTGACAATCTGCGGAGAGGTAAATATTTATTATTTTTAATACCATTGCTTTCTTTATTTCGCTTTTGCAGTGTAGGTAGATACACTACAAAAGTGAAAGTACAGCCCCAATATGCTTGCCTGTGCTTTGCAGGTTCGGCTCCTCCCAGCTCTTTCTGTCAGTCCGGATCCGGACACAGAAACGGCATCCAGAGTTACACATCCGTTCCTGTCCGTGTGGCCCTGCAAAAAACAGGATCCCCACGGACAGGAACAAACCATGGTGTGAAGCTAGCCTAATGAGCACACAACGCGATACACACCTACAGTACATGTGCCCCTGCAGACAGATAAGTTATACGATAAGTACCACACACACGACACCCTACCGTATTTCCCCAAAAATACGACATAACTCGAAAATAAGACGTACTAGGGAGAATTTTCAGAACTGCTAAATATAAGGCACCCCAGGAAAATTAGGCATATCAAACTTTATTTTATTTTAGGCATGCCCAACCTAAGGGCATGCAGCTGCCTCTGCCCGCCCGCTGCCTCTGTATTTATTCTGGCGCTGAGCTTGCTCAGCTGTCATACAATTACGAGAAGTCGCTTGCCAATCAGACGCCAGCAGCCGCCAGCGTCTGAATGGCCAGCGGCTTCTCGAAATTGTACGCAGGCTGAGAGAGTTTAGTGCGGCATGGCCTTAAATGCATGAAGTGGCGGACAACGGCAAGACTGGTGAGAGAGTGTGCACGTGTGTGTGGGGCTGCATGGGAATATTGGAGGCTGCAAGGGGATGATGGGGATATTAGGGGCTGCATGGGAATATTGGGGGCTGCAAGAGGATGGGAATATTGGGGGCTGCATGGGAATATTGCGGGCTGCAAGATGATGGGGATATTGGGGGCTGCATGGAATATTGGGGGCTGCATGGGAATGGTGGGGATATTAGGGGCTGCATGGAAATATTGGG
The DNA here is from genome assembly GCA_033576535.1 of Allobates femoralis. Lineage (NCBI taxonomy): Eukaryota > Metazoa > Chordata > Amphibia > Anura > Aromobatidae > Allobates > Allobates femoralis. Next base: position 166,039,914 of record JARQOC010000005.1, on the reverse strand, counting down.
GGTGTTGCAAGGGGATGATGGGGATATTGGGGGCTGCATGGAAATATTGGGGGTTGCAAGGGGATGATGGGGATATTGGGGGTTGCAAGGGGATGATAGGGATATTGGGGGCTGCATGGGTATCATGAAAAAATAAGACATCCCCTGTAAATAAGACACAGTTAATCTTTAGGAGCAAAAATTAATATAAGACACTGTCTTATTTTCAGGGAAACAGGGTATGAAGTAGCTGTAATTGTGGCAATACTCTGTTACAGCAGGCACCATATTTTTGTATCATCATTACAACTTCAGTTTCTAGACTTTCCATGGTTTTACTGGAAATAGTTAAAGGAAACCAACCAGCAGGATTTAGGGTGCCTTCACATTTGCGTTTTGAACGCAGGGCACCTAACGCCGCAAAACGCTTGCGCACATGCGTTCCTATGTTTAACATGGGAACGCATGTGCCTGCGTTTGGCCGCGTTCGGATACGCATAATTTGTGCACCCTCCGAGCGCATCATGTTGCATTTTTTGTGCGTTCGCGGGCGCTTGTTTTATCTGCAAGCTACCGCAAACACACAAACAATGCACTGAAGTCAATGGATCCCCTGTGTCCTCCGCATGACAGCGCAGGAGAACCCTGTGGATCTCATTGAAATCTCTCCCGGTGGCCGCCGGTGATCAGCGGCGGCCACCGGGAGATCAGCTGGAGTCTTCACTGATCTCCCACCGGTGTCGGTGCGGGAGACTTGAAGATACAGCTGGTCTGACAGCTGTTTAAATCTCCCGCGCTGACACCGAAAGGTGAGGTCGGTGCGGGAGATTTGAAGCAGCGATCAGCTGTTTCTTATCTCCTGCACCGATATCACCCTATTCGGTGTCGGCGCAGATTTAAACAGCTGTCAGATCAGCTGTTTCTTCAAATCTCCCGCGCCGACACCGGCAGGAGATCAGCTGTGGCCGGGAGGAGGAGATCTCTGCCGCTGATCTCCTCCTCCCGACCGCCCCCGAGACAGCTGATTGGCTGGCCGGGGTTCATACTAATGTGAACGCATGTGGAGATTCTCCGCTGCGTTCACATTAATATGGCTGCGTTTGCGTCTGCATGCAATAAGCATGCAGACACATATGCAAGTGTGAAGGCAGCCTTAGGGCTATAAAGTGAAGCCAGTACCTTACAGTTACTGAAATACTGAATGCAATCATACCTGATGCAGCAGTGCATCACTACAGTGAAGGAAATAAGTGTTTGATCCCTTACTGATTTTGTAAGTTTGCTCACTGACAAAGACACTAAGGGTATGTGCCCACAGGACGTTTTTTAAGCAGTCCTGAACGCAGCAAAACCTGAGGATCCTAGAGTCCTTGACAGGAGATTAGCTATGATCTTGTCTGCAGGAAGAATTAACATGTCAATTCTCTCCCATCTGCACCAATAACGCAGGGATTTGACAGTTCTTGACACTTGCAAAACCAATGTGTGTGCACAGCGTTTATGTGAAACACAGTTTTGCTGGGAATCAAAACCGCAGGAACAAATTAGCATATATTACCATAAAACCAATGGTAAACTGCATGCAGAAAACGCACCAAAAACACAGCAAAAAAGTCCTGTGGGCACATACCCTAATGGCCACTTTACACGTCCCGATATCGTCGTCCAACTTCGATAAAAAGTCACGTGGTTCGTGCATTGGTGACGATATCGTTCGTGCGTTGTATGGTGTAAGGCTACGTTCACACATTTGCGTATTTTGCTGTGCTTTTTGCCGCGTTTTTCGGCCCGCGCAAAAAAGCGCAGCAAAATACGCAGGGGCTTTCACACACTGCGCTTTCTTCCCCCCAGAAAGCGCAGTGATGTCACAGAGGGGAGGAAGAATCCTGCTTCCTCCTCCCCTCTGTGACATGTGTGACCGCCCCATTAGATTCCACAGTGTGTTAATACACACTGTGAAATCTACATTAAACAAAAGCAAGTTAATGAAAAATAAAAAAGAATCAATACTTCACCTCTCCGACGCCTTCTCCCGCTGTGCGATCTCCGATTCCAAGTAAGATCTCTTCTGACAGGACCTGTGATGACGTCAGAGGGGGGCGTTCCCGGGGCGGTCCCATCGCTGATTGGCTGCTTGCGGTCACATGACCGCGAGTGCCCGGGAACGCCCCCTCTCTGACGTCACCACAGGTCTTGTCAGAAGAGATCTGACTTAAAACCGGGAATCGCACAGCGGGAGAAGGCGTCGGAAGGTGATGTATTCATTCTTTTTTATTTTTCACACACTTGCTTTTGTTTAATTTAGATTTCACAGTGTGTATTAACACACTGTGGAATCTAATGGGCGGCCACAGCTGTCACAGAGGGGAGGAGGAAGCTGGATTCTTCCTCCCCTCTGGGAGAATACGCAGTAGTAGCTGCGTAAACAATTGACATATCAATTGTTTACGGAGCTGCGTTTTCTCCCGGAAAACGCACTGCGTATTTTTACGCAATGTCTGCACTGCAAAGTGAATTTCCCATTCACTTTGCAGGCAGACAAAAGGCACATTGCGTATTTTGAAAAGCGCGCGTAAAAAAACGCGGCAAAATACGCAATGTGTGAACGCAGCCTAAATGACCAATTCGATGCAAGAACGATGCCAGAACTATATCAGGGAAGAATTGTGAAGGCTCTCCAACTGCCCGATATTGGATGGCCGATCTGGCAGGATTGTTCTGTGTGACAGCCCAACACCGACTTGGAGAGCAACTTCCCCTATTCACTCCCATGTTAAATGGTCGTTCCCTGGTTCGCGCGTACAAGGAGGCATAGACATCGCAGTTGTGTTGCCTGCCGATATCGCCCTGTGTGACAGCTCCTATGCGATCTTGGATTCAGCCAAAAAAAATGTGCGCTCCCGTGCCGTTGTATACAATATCGACACGATGTTGGGACGTGTAAAGTGGCCATAACAGTCTATGTTTTTAAGGGTAGGTTAATTAATTTTAACAGTGAGAGATGGAATATCAAAAATAAAATCCAGAAAATGACATTGTTTAAATTATATACCGTAAGTGTATTTGTGTTTTGCAGAGGGAAAATAGAATTATTCTTACCGTTAATTCGGTTTCTAGGAAACCTTCCACGACAGCATAGGAGGTAGCCTCGCCACGCCCTAATGGGGACAGGAACACAAGAGAGGTTAAAAGGCCCCTCCCACCTCCCATTAGCCAGTGTCTTACAACGAACCCAGAACGCATAAGAAACAAGCATAAAATCCATAAACCAGGAAATTAGGGAGGGAAATAAGTGCTGTCGTGGAAGGTTTCCTAGAAACCGAATTAACGGTAAGAATAATTCTATTTTCTCTAGTCACCTTCCACGACAGCATAGGAGGAATGCCCACGAATCCTTACCTAGGGAGGGACAACAGCTTGCAGGACCTTCCGCCCAAAGGCCAAGTCCCTGCCAGCCATCACATCCAAACGATAGTGCTTGGTGAAGGTATGTAGCGAAGACCACGTAGCCGCCTTACAGAGCTGCTCCGGAGAAGCCCCAGCACGCTCAGCCCAGGAGACCGAAGTGGCCCGGGTAGAATGGGCCGTAAAACCAGTAGGAGCCGAGAGGCCTTGACCGAGATAGGCATCCGTGATTGCTCTCTTTATCCAATTGGCGATAGTGCCTTTAGCCACCTTCCGGCCCTTGTTGCGACCAAAATGCTGAATGAATAAATTCTGGTCGATACGCCAGGGAGCCGTGACCTCCAGGTAGTGTAGCACCAGGCGACGGACATCCAGCGAGTGGAATTCCACCTCTTTCGCAGATCTAGGATGTTGACAGAAGGATGGTAGAACGATTGACTGAGATCGATGGAACTCCGACACTACTTTCGGCAGAAACGACGGATCCAACTGAAAAACAATGCTGTCATCCCGCACCGTCAAATAGGGCTCACTGATGGACAAGGACTGAAGTTCACCAATTCTCCTTGCTGAAGTAATAGCCACCAGGAAAGAGAGCTTATGAGACAAGGACCTCATGGAGCAATCCGTCAGGGGCTCATAAGGAGAACGAGTCAGGCCCGCAAGCACAATATTCAGATCCCAGGAGGGGAAGACACTCCTCCGACAGGGACACCGTCTGGAAGCCGCCACCATGAAACGTTTGACCCAACGATGATCAGCCAGTCTCACATCAAACACAGAACTCAAGGCAGCCACCTGGACTTTAAGGGTGCTAGGTTTAAGACCCAGATCCAATCCTTGCTGTAAGAAGTCCAAAATCTGAGAAACATTTGGAGCAAAGGGATCCGGAACCCGGGCCCCACACCAGGAGGAGAACTTCTTCCAAATCTTATTGTAAATGGAATTAGTGACTGGCTTACAGCAATCCTGCAAGGTTGCGATAACTTTCTCGGAAAGGCCCTGGGCCTTCAGCACTCGGGCCTCAGAAGCCAGGCAGCCAAACTGAGACGCTGCGGGGCCGGATGGAAGAGCGGACCCTGTGAGAGGAGGCTCGGGTCCTCCCCCAGATACACAGGACCGTCCACCCGGAGAGACTTGATCAGATTGAACCAGCTTCTCTTTGGCCAGACCGGGGCAATTAGGATAGTCGGAACCCGCTCGTCCCTGATCTTCCGCAGAACCCTGGCTAGCAGAGGGAGCGGAGGAAACGCGTAGGCTAGATGAAACGCCCAAGCGTGGGAGAAGGCATCCACCCCAATTGCTCCGTCCCTGGGGTTGAGGGAGAAGAATGTTCCTACTTTGCAATTGAGCCTTGAGGCGAATAAATCCACCTCTGGAGCTCCCCAGCGCACCACCAGGCTGCAAAAAACTGCCTGGTCTAGGCTCCACTCCCCTGGGTGGAGATCTCTGCGGCTTAAATAATCCGCCTGAGAGTTCAAGTCTCCCTTGAGATGGACCGCCGAGAGAGACAGGAGAGACCTCTCGGCCCAGAGGAAGATGCGGCTGGAGATCACCTTTATGTCGCGAAACCGGGTGCTGCCTTGATGACGAAGATGGGCCACAGTGGTCACATTGTCCAAATACACCAACACGTGACCCCCGGACCAAATCTTGCGCAGCCAGAAGAGCTTCCTCTACCGCTTTGAGTTCGCGGAAGTTGGAGGAGCGAGAGCTTATCTGAGGACCCCAGATACCTTGAAACGGGGACCCCGACACCACCGCCCCCCAGCCCCGCTGGCTGGCATCCGTCGTCACCGTAACCAGAGGAGTCCGAGACCAAGAGACTCCGTTGGCCAGATTCGCCGGGGACAACCACCACCTGAGGGAGGATACCACCTTCCCCGACAAGCAAACTCTCTTGTTGAAGGAGGAGGGGAGGCGATTCCAATGCCCCAGAATGTGGTCCTGAAGGCATCTGGAATGTGCCTGGGCCCACATGACTGAAGAGATGCACGCCGTCATAGACCCCAGGATCGACATGGCTTCCCACAGCGTGGGGGACCCTTGAGCTCTCAGGGAAGAGATACGTGACACAAGGGATGTTTTGTGATCTTCCGGCAAAAAAGTCACCTGATTGTCTGAGTCCAGAAGCACCCCCAGGAATCTCCTGACCGAGGAGGGGATAAGTTGAGACTTCAACAGGTTGGGGAGCCACCCCAATGACCGAAGAATGCCCAACACCCTGTCCACGTCCGACCTGAGGATCTCCTCTGAAGGCGCGATCAGAAGAAGATCGTCCAAGTATGGTATCAGACAGATGTCCTGTAACCTGAGGAAGGCCACCACCTCCCCCATGATTTTCTTAAAAATCCGGGGAGCAGAGGAGATGCCGAAAGGCAAAACGTCGAACTGGAAGTGGTGGATCTCCCCCGGCAAGACACCGCAAACCGCAGGTATTTCCTGTGCCGAGGATGAATCGGCACATGAAAATACGCGTCCTTCAAATCTATTGTGGCCATCTGGAAGTGGGGCCCTATCAAGGGGATCACTGACCTGACCGATTCCATTTTGAATCTGCGGTAGCGGACATATTGGTTGAGCTGCTTCAGGTTGATTATAATCCGGGCCGCCCCTGACGGCTTCTTCACCATGAAGAGCCGGGAGTAATGTCCACTGCCGCGTTCCGACTCCGGAACTCTGGAAATGACATTGGAAGCCAGGAGTTCCAGAAGGTTGGAAAACAGGAGATCCTGAGATCCCCTCGAGGGCAGGGTAGTGACTCGAAGAACCGGAGGGGGAGGAGACACAAACTCGATTAAGAGACCCTCCGCCAAGATGTTGAGCACCCACTGGCAGTTGGTAATGCCTCGCCAGATGGGAAGAAAGACGGAGAGTCTTCCCCCTACCTGCACCGAGTCACTGTTTGTCCTGTGGAGGACGTTGTTGGGGGGGGACAAAGATGTTCCTCCCTCTACCCTTCGGGTAGGACCACCGACCCCCCTTCCCTTTACCTCTGGGCTGGGAGGCCTGAGGCACCTGGGGACGAAAAAAACGACTTTTTTGCTATACGTTGTTCAGGGAGAGCCTTCTTATCTGAGGCCTTGGCCAGGATGTCATCCAGCGCAGGGCCAAAAACCAAATCCCCCTTAAAGGGAATGGAACAAAGGCGCGTCTTAGATGTGGAATCCCCTGTCCACATCTTTAACCAGAGTGCACGCCGCGCCGAGTTGGAAAGGACGGACGTACGGGCGGCCATGCGCACTGATTCAGCAGAGGCGTCAGCCAGAAATCCAGTCGCCTTTTTTAACAAAGGCAAGGATTCCAGAATCTCCTCCCTCGGAGTACCCTGGGAGATATGACACTCAAGCTGATCCAACCATCTGAGGATTGACCTGGAAACGCAGGTGGAAGCAACATTCGCCTGCAAGGTAGATGTTGATGCCTCCCACGAGCGCTTCATCAGCCCCTCAATTTTTCTATCCATCTAATCTCTCAGCTGGGACGTATCCTCGAAAGGGAGCGAGGTCTTTTTAGCCACCCGAGTGACCTGGACATCCACCTTGGGGACATCCCAAGAAAATGGGGTGTCCTCCAGGGGAAACCTGTTTTTCAGAGTACCTTTAACCCTTTTTTCAGGAAATTCCCACTCCTGAACAATGAGATCCTGAATGTTGGGATGGACAGGAAATCCCACCGGTTTGACCGGACGAAGCCCAGCAAACATAGCATCCTGGACAGAGTGGAGGACCGGTTCCTCCTCCAGACCCATAGTGCTACGGACAGCACTAATGAGCCCCGCCAAATCCTCTGAAGAGAACAGGAATCTGCTAGGGTCAGAGGCCATGGGGGAAGAACCATCATCCCAATTATCCGAGTCTGAGTCTAACTGGGCGTCAGAGTCAGACAGGTCCTGCTGCCGTTTCCGTTTCTTTGGAGACGGAGGACCTGAGACCGGGGTGGGAGCAGCCGGAGTCAGGGAAGCCAAAGAAGCCTGGATCTCCTGTTTCACCATGGAGCGTAATTCCTCCACTAAGGAGGGGTGTTCGGCCCGAACTACATGATCTGTACACTCCTGGCAGAGTTTCTTGTCCCAGGGGGAAGAAAACTTCTTATTACAGACAGGGCATCGCTTCCCACCGGGCTTTTTAACAGCTGGCTTCTCTCCCTATAAAAAATAGAGAGGGCGCCATAAGAATCGGCCTGCAGACAGGCACATGGACCCCCCTCGGCACAGACTCACTGTGGCTGGGGCAGAGCTGGTCTCAGCAGCAAGATCAGCCATCCTGACAATAGTACAGCTCACCTTTACTGACGTTTTCAGGGCAGCTTATATGATGTAAGCCTGCCCCACTGCTCCAAACAGTGTGCCCCTTCCCCCCACGCAGGGTCCCAGGCAGGCTTGCAGTATCAGCAGAGGCGCGCCCTGCACGCTGTCCCTCCGGATTTCGACCGCCGGAACCGGAAGCGCCGCTCCCCCGGGGAAGCACGTGACCCGGAGGTGACCCGAGTGACGTCACATCCGGTCGGCGCGACAGCGCGCTCGCAGGGGGAAGCCGGCGGGTCAGGGAGCACCGAGAGGCCGCCGGCGGGGCGCCCAAGGCCCGCATCACCTCCAAGGAGGATCCGGAGGACCCGGGCACGGTCCTACTGCGAAAAACGTGCGGTAGGAGCAGCCGGAGGAGGAGAACCGCAGCACCGACCAACGCTGCCCGGCTAAACATCAGGTATGCTGCAGTCGCCGGCCCCACAGCACAGGGAAACCTCTCCATGCCCCATGGGGACAGGAAAAACACTGGCTAATGGGAGGTGGGAGAGGCCTTTTAACCTCTCTTGTGTTCCTGTCCCCATTAGGGCGTGGTGAGGCTACCTCCTATGCTGTCGTGGAAGGTGACTAGAGAAATAAGCATTTGATCCCTTAGAAACCATTAGACGTTCTGACTCCTATAAACCAGTTAGACCAGGGGTGGGGAACGCCAGTCCTCGAGGGCCGCAAACAGTTCAGGTTTTCAAGATTTCCTTAGTATTGCACAGGGATTGGAATCATCACCAGTGCAAGTGATTATGTTATCACCTGTGCAATACTAAAGGGGATGTCACACGCGTCAATATCGCTGTCAATGTCGCTCGTACGTCACAGATTTTCAGTCGCTCGAGCGACATAAAAGTGACGCAGGAGCGACATTGAAGCGTGTGACCAAGCGATGCAACCAGCGACATGTCGCTGATCGCAGGTTTCACTGCCAGATGTAAAACCTGTTGCTCATCACTCAGTAGACCTTGTGCATCGCTGCGTGTGACACTAAACTCAGCGACGTATTTTCTATTTTGACAACGTACAAGCGACTAAATAAAATCGCTCGCAAGATGGCGACATCACTGCATCGCTGGGTCATATTGACGCGTGTGACATCTTACCTGCGATAATTTCACATCGCTCAGGCGATTAATAATTTGTGACGCATGAGCGATATTGCGGGCGACATTGACACGTGTGACAGGCCCTTTAGGAAATCCTGAAAACCTGCACTGATTGCGGCCCTCGAGGACTGGAGTTCCCCACCCCTGAGTTAGACCAAGGGTAGGGAACTCTGGGCCTCGAGAGCAGCATACAGTGCAGGTTTTCAGGATTTCCTCAGAATTGCACAAAGGCTAGAATCATCACCTGTGCAGGTGAGTATATTACCACCTGTGTAAGGCTGTGTGCTCACGGTCCGGAGGAGCTGCGTGTTGGATGCACATCGTCAATCCAATATCGGGCAGTTGGAGAGCCTGCTCATTTCTTCCCCGATATCGTTTTGGCATCGAACTGGACATTTACACCATACAACGCACGAACGATATCAGGGCCAACGCATGAACCACGTGACTTTTTATCGGAGTTGGACGCAGACATCGGGACGTGTAAAGTGGCCATAACCTCTACAACATGGGCAAGACCAAAGAGCTTTCTAATGCCCCCTTCACACCACGGCTGGAACAGGTGAAGCAGAAAAGAGACAGGCAGGGACAGAAAAGAGACGGGCAGGGACAGAAAAGAGACGGGCAGGGACAGAAAAGAGACGGGCAGGGACAGAAAAGAGACGGGCAGGGACAGAAAAGAGACGGGCAGGGACAGAAAAGAGACGGGCAGGGACAGAAAAGAGACGGGCAGGGACAGAAAAGAGACAGGCAGGGACAGAAAAGAGACAGGCAGGGACAGAAAAGAGACAGGCAGTGACTAGGGATGAGCGAGTAGTGAAATATTCGGACTCGCTATACTCATTACGAGTAGGCCCTAATACTCGGCTACTCGTTACGAGTCCAATGTAAGTCAATTGGAAAAGCGAGTATTGCGAGTAATTTCTCTCCATCTTTTTAAAATAAAAAAAAAAAAAAAAATCTTCAGTCTGACGTAGTCCAACCGAATCTTCTTCTTTAGCTCAGCTACATCTCTGGAAGAGAATCTCTACCAGAGATGTAGCTGAGCTGTGCACCCATGAACTCACATGAACCCTCTGAGGGTACCGTGGCTAGTTCAAATGAACAGCTGATAATTTGAAATAATCGGCAGGAAAGCCGGCGGTGAAAAGACTTTACTGCCATCTTTCCCATCCCCACTCCCTGATGCATGCTCCCTGCTCCCCCGCCAGATCCTAAGTTAGGAACAGGCGGGTAGCAGGGAGCTGAGCACCGGACGAGAAAGCTGGCGGTGAAGTCTTTTCACCACCGACGGCTTTCATGCCTGTGTCCTTCGCTTCCCGCTCCCTTGTGCTGCCCGCCCGATCCTAACTTAGGATCAGTCGAGTAGGCTGCGGGGAAGGGGCATCAGGAAGCGGAGGGTCAGGCAGGGAGGCGGCGGGGGAGCGAATATCGAGCTGAGTGATTGTTTAAAAGCCGGCTGCTTTTTGCCGCTGGCTTTTAAACAATCATGTGGGGCATTTCAGCCTTTTCCTCAGCCCCAGACTGCTGTGTAGGGTCCAGCAGAGAAATTACTTGCAATACTCGCTTTTCCAATTGACTTACATTGGACTCGTAACGAGTAGCCGAGTATTAGGACCTACTCGTTACAAGTATAGGGAGTCTGAATATTTCACTACTCGCTCATCCCTAGTCACTGCCTGTCTCATATCACTGCCTGTGTCTTTTCTGTCCCTGCCTGGCTCATGCCACTGCCTGTCTCATTTCTGCCTCAGCTGTCTCTCTCCCTGCTTGTACATCACCTCTTCTGTGTCCAGCAGTCTTCTTTATTTCTTATGCCGCTCTGGGTCCGCCCCCTCCATTGAACTTCAGTGTTAGCTCCAGAGCTTTGGTTCCGCCCTCCAGTAGGCCCAGCCCCTCCATGACGCTTTGTATACTGGCAGTGATGCTGCTGGAGGGGGCAGAGCTCCATGGTCCTAGAAGGGAAGTCATCACTGTCTGCAGGACAGGTGAGGGTCTTCTTGTGTCAGGACATACTCCCTGTCGGACAGACGCCTTGATAAGCTGCAGAGCACAGAGCTCAAGTTTCTAACTCTCCTCCACAGCTTATCAGGGCGTCTGTCACAAACTGTCAGTGCGAATCAGCAGCAAGGCGCGCTCATGTGAGGAGCGGCCATGATTGTAAGCTGAGATCAGCACATAGCATGCGCGACCGTTACTAGGAGGCACAGACAGGTCGGACAGACGTGTCACGTGACTCAGAGGCAGCTCTGCAGCACCATATACATGGGGAGATTGATGAAAAACTACATATATTTTTTTAAATAAACCAAATTACAAAAAAGTTAAGTTATGACAATTGTAATTATATACAAGGATATTGTATTCGTGGGAACATCCCTTTAATGAATCAGGCCCACAGTGTAGCGTACAAAGATTATCGACAATTTTGCTGTTAAGATACATACAAAGTTGAGAATCCTGATGGAACCAAACTAAGGGCCCTTTTACCTGTGGCAATAATTGGAAGAGGGCATTTCTAAGATCTTTGGCCTGTGTAACCATGACAGTGATCAGTCGACAATGTGCTTGATCTGTGAAGCATTTTTTTCGTGGCTCAAGAAATAGTCAGTCAAGAAAGCAAAAGGGTGGATGGTGTATACGGACCTGCGCTGCAAGGACCAAAGGGTCAGAGATGGTGTTCATCATTGTAATTTTTATTTCCGACGAGTTTCGGAGTTAGTCGCAACTCCTTCCTCAGTGAATAGTAGTGTCAACTACACTACTATTCCCTGAGGAAGGAGCTGGGACTAACTCCGAAACGCGTCGGAATTAAAAATTATAATGTGTCTCTGCTCCCTGTGCTGGTGACGCAGGCATAGCGAGGTAATGCTTATCCCCGCCCCCGGCCAGCTGTCCCGCCTCCTGCTGTGACATCAGAGCATTTCACCACCCCGCGCCATAGAATAACATGCAGCTGGGAGAGGAAATGATTTGATGTCACAGAAGGAGGCGGAACAGGCAGCTGGAGGCTGAGATAACATTACCTACTGAGTCACCAGCACAGACAGAGCGAGGAGGGCGTCATTGGCAGCAGGGAGGCGGCACAGAGACACAGGCTGCCACACCAGGGACAGCCTACTTGGCTTCAGACTGTAAGTTTTACTAAACTATTATCTCGGGGTACCAGCCGCCATCAGACATGGGGGACCCCTTGCCTGAATGCAGCAGACATGCTGCATTCAGTGCTGCCCTTAGCTCAACATGTATGGTTGGTGACAGGTCCTCTTTAAAAGGGGATGCCCAGGATGCACATATTGATGACCTAAAAAAGAGAATTTTGTTTACGTACCGTAAATTCTTTTTTCTTTAGTCATCAATGGGAGACCCAGACAATGGGGTTTAGGGCTCTGCCCTCCGGAGGTCACACTAGGTACTACAAGTTTGTAGACACCGCCTCCTCCGCTTATAAACCCCCACCGTAGGAGACATCCTCAGTTTAGTCCATAAGCTGCGAGGAGAAATTAAACCACACCCGAAACATCGGGAAGAATGCCGTGCACAGACGGTTCAACAACCCGGCAAACACTGTCTCAACAGAGAACAGAACAAGTGCAAAATATGCAACGGAACAACTGGGTGGGTGCTGGGTCTCCCATTGATGACTAAAGAAAAAAGAATTTACGGTACGTAAACAAAATTCTCTTTTTTCTGGTCGTCATAATGGGAGACCCAGACAATGGGGATGTCCTAAAGCAATACCCCAGGGCGGGAAGAGTTCCTCAACAAGACGGATAACACATGGTTCCCTCTAAAGGTGGGCAACCGCCGCCTGGAGAACCCGCCTGCCCAAACTCGCATCCGCAGAGGCATGGGCATGCACCATATAGTGCTTAGAGAAAGTGTGCAGGCTGGACCAAGTGGCCGCCTGACACACCTGTAGAGCAGAAGCTCGATGTCGCAAGGCCCAGGAGGCACCTACAGCTCTCGTAGAGTGTGCCTTCAAACCCACCGGGAGAGGCAAACCGGAAGACCGGTACGCCTCCTGAATGGGAGCCTTGATCCATCTGGCCAAGGTCGACTTCGAAGCCGCGGCCCCCTTACAGCGACCCATCGTGAGGACAAATAAGGAATCCGAACTCCTAAAGGAGGCGGTCCTGGACACATAAATGCGTACAGCTCTCACGAGATCCAGAGTATGGAGGTCGCGCTCAACCTGATGAACGGGAGCGGGGCAAAATGATGGAAGAACAATCTCCTGGTTTAGGTGAAACGTTGAAACCACCTTCGGCAGAAATTCAGGCCGTGGGCGCAACACCACCTTGTCTTGGTGAACCACCAGAAAGGGAGACTTGCACGAAAGTGCAGCCAATTCTGAGACCCGTCTCAGAGACGTAATCGCCACCAGAAAGACCACCTTCTGGGACAGACGAGAGAGAGAGACGTCTCTCAGTGGCTCAAACGGCGGTTTCTGCAGTGTCGCCAGGACCATGTTTAGGTCCCAAGGGTCCAGAGGTCGTCTATAGGGCGGGACCACCGAGACACCCCCTGCAGAAATTGACGTACCTTCGGGAGGAGCGCCAAGCGCCTGTCAAACAACACTGAAAGTGCTGATACTTGACCTTTCAGAGAGCCAAGGGATAATCCCAACTCCAACCCCGACTGTAGGAAGGCCAACAATGTCGGGATAGACAAAGGCCACGGAGAGCGGCCACCAGAGGCACACCAGGAGAAAAAGATTTTCCACGTTCTGTGGTATATCTTCCTGGAAACAGGTTTCCTTGCCCGATTCATAGTGGCAACCACTGTAGGAGAGAAACCTCTGGATGTCAGCAGCCAGGCCTCAAGAGCCATGCAGTCAATCTGAGGGCCCTGGAATTGAGGTGGAAGAATGGGCCTTGCGCGAGTAGATCTGCGCGTTCTGGAAGAGCCCACCTGTGTCCGCCTGACAGTTGCCACAGGTCCGGGTACCAAGACCTCCTGGGCCAATCTGGAGCCACTAGAATGGCCACTCTGCATTCTGTCCTGATCTTCCACAGGACCCTGGGAATCAGAGCCAGAGGCGGAAACACATATGGCAGCTGAAAGCTGGACCAGCTCAGGATCAGGGCGTCCGCCCCAGAGACTGGGGATCCCAAGATCTCGCCATGTATTGGGGCACCTGATGATTCAGCCGTGAGGCCATCAGATCCACGTCCGGAGTGCCCCACCTGCCGCAGATGTCCCGGAAGACGTCTGGATGTAGGGACCACTCTCCGGCGTCCCTCCCCTGTCGGCTCAGATAGTCGGCCTCCCAGTTCTCGACCCCTGGGATGTGAACTGCGGAGATCAGGCAGCCGTTTTCCTCCACCCAGAGTAGAATGCGGTGGACTTCGGCGAGGGCCTGAGCACTTCTGGTCCCTCCCTGATGATTTATGTAGGCGACGGCCGTCGCATTGTCGGACTGTACCCGAATGGGCTGTCCTGACAGGAATTTCTGAAACGCCAGTAGCGCCAGATAGACCGCCTTGATCTCCAGCACGTTGATCTGCAACGCCGACTCCGACTGAGTCCAGAGGCCTTGAGCCCTGTGGTGCAAGAACACCGCCCCCCAGCCCTTCAGACTGGCGTCGGTGGTCACCACTAACCATGACGGTTTTAGGAAGGACCGGCCCCGTGACAGGTGATGTGGCTGGAGCCACCACTGTAGAGAGTCCCTGGTTGGTTGTGACAGTGTCACCAGCCGATTCAGAGAGACCGTCCTCTTGTCCCATCTGCGAAGAATCTCCAGCTGGAGAGGACGGAGGCGAAACTGTGCGAACGGCACCGCCTCTATCGCCGCTACCATGCGACCCACCAGTCTCATCAATACCCGTAGGGATGACTGTGGAGACAGGAGGACATTCTGCACTCCTGATTGGATCGCAAGCTGCTTGGCTTGAGGTAGGGACACCAGGGCCGAGTCCGTGTGGAAGTCCATGCCCAGATATGTCAATGACTGGGTCGGAACCAGGGTCGACTTTTGAATGTTGATAAGCCACCCGAACCGTTCCAGGGACTTCGTGGTCACCTCCAGGCTCACCCGACAAAGGTCTTCCGATGGCGCCCTGACCAACAGGTCGTCCAAATAGGGTATGACGGCGTGTCCCTGCGCATGCAGGAGAGCCATCATGGAGGCCATCACCTTTGTGAACACCCGTGGTGCTGAGGCTAGCCCGAATGGCAGTGCCACAAATTGGAAGTGCTCTTCCCCCACTGCGAATCTCAACCAGCGCTGATGAGCTGGTGCAATGGGGACGTGAAGGTAAGCGTCCCTGATATCGATGGACGCTAGGAAGTCTCCCTGTGACACAGCCGCGATCACTGAGCGCAGGGATTCCATGCGGAACTTCCGAACCAACACGTGACGGTTGAACAACTTGAGGTCCAAAACCGGGCGAAAAGAGCCGTCCTTCTTTGGGACAATAAAGAGGTTGGAGTAAAAACCCCTGAACCTCTCTTCCGTGGGCACAGGGACCACCACTCCGTCTCTGCGGAGTCCCTCCAACACCAGGTGAAAAGCCTGAGCCTTTTCTGGAGATGGAACCGACCGATGGAATCGGGGTATTGGTTGTGACGTCAGCTCTATCCTGTAACCTCTTGAGACTACGTCTCGAACCCACTGATCTTGAATGTGAAGAAGCCACTTGTCCTGAAAGCGGGACAGGCGGCCCCCCACCTGTGGGGAGGCAGGATGAGAGAGCGAGTCATGTCGAGGCGGGCTTGGGGGTGGCAGCCGCTGCCCCGCCGGCTTCTTCTGACGACTCTTGGAACGCCACTGAGTAGCAGGCTTGCCCCCTCGGTCTGAGCGAGTGGACGCCGTTGATGACTGTGAACCGGAGCGAAAGGACCACTGCTTAGGGTTCCTTTTCACGGTGTACCGTGGCTTAGGCTTATTCTGCGGGATCTTAGACTCAGCAGAATCCTTTATCAATTTGTCCAGTTCGGTGCCAAAAAGCCTGTCACCAGCGAACGGAAGATTTTGTAAAATCTTCTTAGATGTGGCATCTGAGTCCCAAAGACGCAGCCACAACAGCCTGCGGATCGCAATTGCATTGGCCGAGGCCACAGCAGAGCGAGTGGCAGTTTCCAAAGATGCCGTCCTGGCATAGTCCGCATAGGCCCTTGCTCTCTCAGTGAGAGCCAGGACCTCTGGACTGGACCTAGCTAGATCAGTGATACCATCCAAACAGATAGTAATCGCTTGTAGGGTCCAGACCGCGGCAAAATTAGGGGCAAACGAAGACCCCACAGCCTCATAGGAAGACTTGGCGAGTTGCTCGACCTGTCTATCAGTAGCATCCTTCAACGAGGAGCTATCAGAGGCAGAAAACAAGGAGCGCGCAGCAATCCTAGTCATGGAAGCATCCACCTTAGGAGACTGCGACCATTCCTGGAGCGCCTCCTGGGGAAAGGGAAAGCGATTGTCCTTAGTTTTACGGACATAACGCCGCCCAGGATGCAACCTGGGAGCTTTAATCACCCTTCCGAAATTAGTGTGGTCCATGAAGGAGCCACTTGGTCTAGCCTCTGGCCGCAGCCATTGATAGATCTCCTTGGGGTGTACAGTCACCTCCTCAGGAGGAGTGACAAGACGCAATGTCTCATTGATGGAGGACACCAGATCCTCCACCCCATCTGGAGGTTCAGACATAGACCCAAGAGTAGAACCCCCATCATCTTCCTCACCATCAGAGGAACGCTCCTCCTCAGAAAGAGTCTGGAGCTCAGGAGAAGCCTCACGGGCTCGCTTAGGGGGTCTTACAGCAGAAGTAAGAGACACCCGGGGGTAACTAGGAGGAGTAGCTGGGTTCTCCAGTCTCCTATGCAGTGCCTCCAGGGTTTGCGACATGGAGGA
Source organism: Allobates femoralis (assembly GCA_033576535.1). Lineage (NCBI taxonomy): Eukaryota > Metazoa > Chordata > Amphibia > Anura > Aromobatidae > Allobates > Allobates femoralis. Next base: position 166,023,275 of record JARQOC010000005.1, on the reverse strand, counting down.
CATCTGGGACAGCAGAGATTCATTGATCTTATTCTGCGTTTCCCATGGCCCTGGGATCACCTGAACCTCAGGGTATAATCCCGGATTTGCAGACTCAGTAGCAGCAGACCGGGCCTCTGGGCGTCCGCAGTTATTGCAGGACCCCTCCACCAGTGTCCCGTTGCATGTAACACAGGCACTGGAGACCACCGCCGCCTTAGCAGCATGCTTCCCAACTGAGGACATCTCCACAGTGAGGGGAATATAAGCCAAAGTTCACAAACAAACCGGGAATCCCGGTGGCTTACCGACCGCAGTAAAGCGGTAGGAGGAAGCGGTGTGTGTGTGTGACCTCCGCGAGTTCCGGTCTCCCTTGCAAGTGCAGACACGCGCTGCAGCCAGATCCCAGTCGGGAAGCGAGGGAGAAGATGGCCGCCGACAGTGAAGATGTGGGCGGAGCCAGGAACACGCGGGAAGAACACACAACACGCCCAGCGGTGATGTCACCATAAGGGCTGCCTCCTCCTCCTCCAGACTGCCTCAGCAATGGAGGTGCCGGAGCCCGCAGCGCGGGAAAAGAGTGTGAATATCACCACACACACTCTCAGACTGCATGTACACATAAAAACACCCGCAGTCTACAGCCTCAGCCCCTGTGATACACAGGGCGGTCAGCCAGGGAGACCCCAGCACAGGGTCACCGCCAGAACCGCGGACCCGAGGGTAACCGCGCGGTCTGAGTGTCATGACACCACAGTGACAGACACTACCCCCAGGCACACAGGAGACACACCAGGTGCCTCAGTGCCGGTCCGGTCTGTAAGCACCTTTAGGGAGGCCTCGGACGGGGGTACAGCACCAGTCCGGAGTGTAAGCACCATTTAGGGAGGCCTCGGACTGGGCTGGCTCCGTCCGGTCTGTAAGCACCATTTAGGGAGGCCTCGGACGGAGCGGAGCTGTGCAAGGCTCCAGGCTCCCCCTTACCAGAGCCTCCATGGAGGGATGGAAAGGAAAGGAGCGCGACAGCGTACCGGGAGAACACTGAAGTGTCCAGGCTAAAAGCCCTCCGGTACCTCCACCAGCGTGTTCCGCAGAGGGTGAGCGGGGAGGCTGTCGGGGGTCCCGAGCGGGACCATTTTACCTTGTCTTCATACGCCATCACGTAAGCTGTGAGAATGCAGTGAAGTGCAAGCAAAGCGTGATCCTCCGAGCACACTAAGTTTAAAACTGAGGATGTCTCCTACGGTGGGGGTTTATAAGCGGAGGAGGCGGTGTCTACAAACTTGTAGTACCTAGTGTGACCTCCGGAGGGCAGAGCCCTAAACCCCATTGTCTGGGTCTCCCATTATGACGACCAGAAAATACAGGTCATCAATATCAGATTGGGTTGGGACAGTCACTGACAAGCCCAACAATCAGGTTACGTCTGCTCCAGCAGTGGCTGAACATAAGTGACCTGTGGAGCGGATCATCACGGACCAGCGTGCTGCTTATTGGCTGCAGCCGAGTATTGCAGTTCATCTTCTATTCAAATTAATCAGATATGTGATGCAGGAATCAGCAGTATGGGACTTTTGTGTTCCATCTGATACATTAATTTTTACATCCCAATCGATTAAAGTCTATGGCACCCTTTTGAATCCTTCATAGGCTAAAAGCCAGGAGTGTAAACAGCCCAAAGAAATACAATCTAATGACGCAGCATACTGCTACAGATTATGGATAAACATACATATTATTACTGAAAGATTTCAATGTAATGTGATAGTGTGTTTTTCCTTTGGTAATGTTATATTCACATATGAGCAGTGAAATGTAGTATGCCGTCCCTCCCCCAGTCACAAGGCAGTGAAACAGGTGCCGAGAGCAGAAAACAGCCTAGTGAGGAACGCCAAGTGAGTGACATTAGTACACAGGAGGGTGCAGAGATCTGCAGCCTTATATGCACTGCCCTGTGAACACATACTGCACTTGTTGAGTCTATCCCCCCATCTTATCTGTTATGTGACAAAAGCAGGATGGGCCTGGCCTGTAGAAAACATTCCCAAAGCAACAATTCCAAGGACTAGAACATTGGCATGTGGATATGGAGTGCACAGCTACTCATACAAAGGACCATCAGGCGTGTCTGTAGATAGCTCCCTTATGATCCATGCACATGCCACACAAAATGAAAATCTGTATTAGGCTATGTTCATACCACATCTTTTTGCTTCCAGGTGTCCAATAAACAGAAAGAAAAAAAGTAAATTAGGGAACAATGTAGTGCCGAGTACTTCACCTTATATACTGCATGGGTGAAGTCCATGATGAACTGAACATATAGAAATTGACAGGTTTGAAACTCCACACCATCACGTCAATTTACATACGGAAATAAATAAATGTGAAAGATTGGTTTAATCTCCTGTACATTGCCGAGTGTTTTCAGGAATATGAAAATTGTGCAGTGCTAACACGCTGCCGATCACTGATGAGCAAGCAAAGATCTTGTTCGTTGGGTGAAAAGATGTTTATGCTCACTTAAAAATCATTGTTTCTGGCAGCACATTATTCTGTGTAAACAGGGCTCGTGCTGCCAAGAACAATAGCATCTCATGTTCACTGAATGATCTATGACAGATCGTCCAATGTACATCATCTAGCGTGGTCTGCCTGTGTAAAATGGCTTTTCCAACCAGGGCTCAGGAGTCTGAGTCGTGAAGGTGGAGTTGGTTAGAAAATGACCTGACTCCGACTCCTAAAATGTATAATAAATTGGGTACAATAGTTCAATGCAGAATGTGCTGAATATTATTACGAATTAATATTACGTTCTATCTAAATATCTTGATTATTGTATCATAATAATGATTAAAAGCCTGATGTTACCATGCACTACGATAAGTGTATCACTTTAATAATGAGCCATGTATGAAGGAGTCAGAGTTGTGGAATCGGAGTGAGGGAAACTGAATCGGTTGTTTGGCTTACCAACTCCACAACCCTGTGTTCTACAAACGACGATCCGTAAATATTAACAGACTGTTGTTCTAGTTTAAGTCCCGCTGGTCATTTAGTAAGCAGGCACCGACAACCTGATGTTTGGCTCTAGAAAACCCATACAACTTATCAACAATATTTATATTCACCAGGTTAGGTTCAAAACTCTCAGATTATTAACATCTAATCCAAGAAATGCAGTTGCCTATTTCCCAAAGAGTGATTAGGGCAGAAGGGCAAACAGGCACGGTGTGCTATTTTTATAGTTACAGCCCACCCCAATTGTAGGTTTATCTAGGGAAGCTGAATAAAACTCATCTTATCTCTTAAAAAAGAAAATCTACTGAGCCCTGCCATGTGTCTATATAATAATCAACCCACCAGGAGTTCACACTTTATAGATGAGCTGATGCACATACTCATGTCATCACCATCTGTGAATAACACCTTCTATAAACATATTCACAGCTGAGATTTTCTAAAGGGCCTGTCACACGCGTCAATGTCGTCAGTGAGATGATCGCTGACGACATTGACGGCTGATTGCTGGTGAGCTGTCACACAGACAGACTCACCAGCGATCAATTGACCAGAGACATCATGGAAACGATTTAAATATCGTTTCCACGATGTCTTGCTCCCGCTGCCAGCCTGCTGGAAGCGGGAGCAGGCTGGTCTCCAAGGTAAACTGCGGGTATCTAGGCAACGCGCGCTGCCTAGATACCCGACGTGTACCTTAGTTACCAGCCTCCTCCGCTCACCGGCTGGTATCTAAGGTACACAGCGGGTAACTACCCTAGTTACCCGCTGTGTACCTTAGATACCAGCCGGTGAGCGGAGGAGGCTGGTAACTAAGGTACACGTCGGGTATCTAGGCAGCGCACGCTGCCTAGATACCCGCAGTTTACCTTGGATACCAGCTCCCAGCGCTTGTGACAGGCGCTGGGAGCTGGAATATCGCTCGCTCCCGGTGTCACACGCAGCGATGCTGCGTGTCCACCGGGCGACAATCGCCAGGTTTTAGGACTGATTCTAAAACCTGGCGATCATCAACCAGCGATTTATCGCTGGTTGATTCACTATGTCACACGCATCAATATCGCTGCAACGTCACGTGCAGCCGATATCGTGCATGCGATATTGATGCGTGTGACAGGCCCTTAACAGTCCAATACCTTAATATGCAGGTATGGAGTATATTAAAGGGGTTGTCTTACTACGGTAAAATCCTGATCAGGATCTGCAGCTTAGTAAATTGTAATGTGTAATATTTGCACAGTTAAGATGTGACCCCGCTCACTTACCAATTCAAACAATCCTCAAGTGACCACATGTGTGACTCGTGCACATGCAGCCACACGTTTGAAGTCTCAGCCGCGCCTCACAATGTTCTATAGAGAAGTGGATGAGACTCTAAAGGGCTCATGACCATATGTAAGCAAATTGCATACTTGTGGCCATTTGACCTCTGTAAACGGCATGTGATAGTTGATCCTAACGGTGCGTTCACATCTGCTTATATAAAATCACTACATGTGTCATGCGTTTTTTTCTCACATAGCAGCTACATGTCATGCTGTGTGATCATGGCTCATGTGTAAGTTATACATTTATTAAAATACAACGTGAACATCAGACTTTATCATTATTATGATACAATAATCAAGATATTTAGAAAGAACATAATCATAATATTCAGCACATTCTGCATTGAACTACTGTACCCAATTTATTATATATGTATGTAGTCAGTCCATTTTATACCGACTCCACGGACCGGTTTACTTTTTTTTTTCTATTGTAGAAAAAAATAGCACCCACTTGCATGACATACGGATGCTAGGTGCGGAACAACACACTCTCCTACTTTTCCGAGCTGAGAATCTAGGGGATTTTATATACACAGATGAGAATGCATCCTAAAGCCGTGTGCATTACACACTGTTTGCATTTGTTAAAGAGGACCTGTCACCAAACCAGGCATGGTGATCTAATTACAGCACTGGATACAGCATGTCTCCAGCATGCAGGCAAGGGGTCCACCAGCACTTGAGCAGCCCTGTACCCCGAGATAATACACTTAGAAAACTTACATGCTACAGCCACTAAGGAGGTGGCTAGGGGCTGCAGCCAAGGGCAGATTCACACCCCCTGCCTGTGTAATCTGCCCACTGCTGCCAATCATTCTCTCCCTGTCTGCAGCATTTAACACCTTAACGACAGCCGTACATCTCTAGACGTCAGGCTGTCATTACCCGGTGTTTGAAGTGAGCTCCGGCGTGGAGCTCACTTCAAACCTCCGACATCTCAGCTGATCTCACTAGCTGAGATGTCGGTCTAACAGCACCAATCGGTCCCGCCATCCGATCGGTGCTGTTAACCCCTTAGATCCCGCCCTCAATCTCTGAGAGCGGGATCTAAGGGAGCTGAAGCGGGCAGTGCGCGCTTACCGGGCTACAGGGGAGATCTCGCGATAGTATCGCAAGATCTCCCGTGCTGACTTGACAGGCCGGGGTCCTGGCTTGACCCAGGAGCCTGTCACTGAGCATTTCCTGGTTGTGGTTGGCAGGGGCTGCCAACCACAACAGGTCCGCGATTCTGACACATGTGTCAGAAGCGATTGGACTGTGCAGCTGCATGCCTCTCTATGGGGCAGTGTAAAAGTAAGAATCAATAAGCAAATAAAGTTTTTACAAAGTTGAGAAAAAAAACAAAAAACATAAAAGTTCAAATCAACCCCCTTTTCTCCCATCCACAATAAAAGTATTAAAAAAACAAATAAAATACACATATTTGGTATCACAGCGTTCAGAATAAAGAATCAAATAATGAGATCCGTAAACTGCGTAGCGCAAAAAAATGGTTCAAACGCCAAAATTATGTTTTTTTTGGTCACTGCAACAATGCTAAAAAATGCAATAACGGGCGATCAAAACAGCACATGCACCCAAGTATGGTATCATTAAAAACGTCAGCTCGAGATGCAAAAAATAAGCCATCACCCAGCCCCAGATCCCGAAAAATGAGGATGCTACGGGTTGCAGAACATGGCGCAAAAAGTGCAATGTTTTCTTTTTTCATGCTTTTGATATTTTTTCTACCACCTAGATACCAGTAAAGGTATACATGTTTGGTATCTACAAACACGTACTGACCCGAGACATCACACGGTCACGTCGGTTTTACCATATAGTGAACACGGCGACTACAAAACCCAAAAAACAAACTTGTAATTGCACTTTTTTTGCAATTTCACTACACTTGGAATCTTTTTGCAATTTCCCTGTACATTATATGGTAAAACAAATTATTGCATCTGGAAGTACAACTTGTCCCGCAAAAAACAAGCCGTCATATGTCTGTGTCGACAGAAAAATAAAAAAGTTATGGCTCTTGGAAGCCGAGGAGCGAAAAAACGAAAATGAAAAATTACAAATTTCTTCGTCACTAAGGGGTTAAACAGAGTTTCTCGCTCTCCCCCAGAAAGTCTGTTAGCCCCGCCCCCTGAGGGGCGGGGCTAAACGGGAGAGAAAAAAACAAACTCTGTTTAAATGCTGCAGACAGGGAGAGAATGATTGGCAGCGGTGGGCAGATTACACAGGCAGGGGGTGTGAATCTGCCCTTGGCTGCAGCCCCTAGCCACCTCCTTAGTGGCTGTAGCATGTAAGTTTTCTAAGTGTATTATCTCGGGGTACAGGGCTGCTCAAGTGCTGGGTGACCCCTTGCCTGGATGCTGCAGACATGCTGCATCGAGTGCTGTAATTAGATCACCATGCCTGGCTTGGTGACAGGTCCTCTTTAAGCTGCAGCTCTTGATGAACATGGAGGGAATATGTATAGTGAAGTTGTTATCCACTACTTTGATAATGATAACCTTATCCATGGGATAAGTCATCAAGATCAGATCGGTGGAGGCGACTGTTCTTAGCAACATCCACAATATTGTTCACAGAGCCGCACTACTCCATCCCTGCTCACATCAGGCCAAAGCTGATAACAGTTGATTGGTGGAAATGTCAAGTTGTCAGACCCCTACCAATCTGATACAAAATACCTATTCCATAAAGGTACCGTTACACGACATGATATCACCCGCAATATCGCTTAAAAGTCATGTGTTCATCGCTGTTGCAGTTGATATCGCAAGTGCGTCATACCGTGCAACTGGGCGATTCAACTACGATAAGTCGTTTGATCGGATCGAAGTTGCCAAGTTTTTGAACATGTTCAAAAACCTGGCGATGTTGCTCAAGCGATGTGGTAGGATCATGCTGTGTGACACCGCAATAACGAGGTTGTTGGCAATTTCACTGGTCGCACAACCAAGGCTGTAGGCATGGCCTGTGCGTTGTGTTTTCCGCGACCCATTTACGCCGATTGATGGTAGTAGTGTTTTCCGATTCGATGGCCCTGGTAAAGGCGCCATATTTGTTTCTCTGTGCGTACACCAGTACATTCATTGACTTTTTGCTGTTGTGAATTATTAAAAAATGCATGTATAAAAGGCGACTCACTGAATTCTCCCTCCTTTACTATTGTGGATTACCTAGGCACGTATTGACGACGCTAATAACATAGCGTCTCAACAAACAGTGTATGTACTTCCAAAAAGTTGTATGTCTGCATGTCAAGTCGTCAGTGATGGTAGCTGCAATGTTCCACCCTACATGTCGGCCACATGTTAAAAAGTAGACACATGTAAATCCCCTCATTGTTGTATTTGTCATGTATGTCTGCCATGTCCTTTAGCATGAGCGTCGCATTTTGCGGGACACCGCGGCGTTCAGTGTGGGTCAGCACTATGTGTGGGCGCCTCTTTTGCGGACGTTGAAGTGTCCTCAGCGTAAACACTGTGCAGCGTGACATCATGATGTCATTGGATGGCCGGGCCTGCCTTCTAAGTGCTTTCCAGTCCCCTGCATAAAGATAGCGGCCGCACAGCGTTCTGCACCCTGGAGCGAGCCAGAGCTCCTGATTCTATTTGAATACTTTGACAGGCTGGACTACTGGTGCGACTTACCGCACCAGCACCCACTTCTCAATAAAAAGCGCATCCTGCACAAAGTTCAGAGGGCACTTGCTCAGGAGACTGGGTGTGGAGAGGACACCAAAGCTAATCCGCAAAAAGGTGGCGGACATGAAGTACAAGGCGAGGGCCCGCATCCAGACACTGCGTGGTGAGTATTTGTGAACGCCACATACACACGTCTTGTGACAACATAATATACATAAATTTTAAAACATGGTACTGTACACTGTCAGATAGTGTGCCGGGGTGCTATATCCTGTGTCAAACATGTGCCAGTAACACTTGTATAATGTTAAGACTATATGTGACATGACACAGTTATTACTCTACTCACCTGAGTAAACTACATGGTCATGCACATGTTTTTTTACAACTCCCAAAGAGAACATATGAGGACAGGGTGTGAGCCAACACCTCTGCATAGTGTGTAATGTGTTAACCGGTACAGGGTGTTATGTTTACCAACTTCTAAACACCACAAGTGAATCCAACCACCATTGTTGAGTCACATAACAATAGGAAAATTACACTTACCTCTTGTGGCGGAGGAGGTTTGACCTTGGACCCTGCTGCACAGTATTCTTCAAGGGAGTCCCTTGGTCCAGGGTGAACTGGAGGAGGTCATAGTACCACAATTGTGGCACATAGACCTCCTCAGTTCCCCTGCCAGACCGCCTGGACCTACGACCCTATTGTGGTCCCTCTTAAATACTGTGTGCAGGTTCCTGATCTTCTTCAGCACAAGCCTCCCATCAACCCTCTCACCAGGGTGGTACTGCTGGGAGAGGGTGATGAGATGCCCATACGCGACTCCCTTCACCTGACGGTTCTTATAATCAGATGAGGTGGTCCGCCACAAGCACTCATGCTCCTGGTACATGGATATGAAGGCCCGGACAAACTCATTATCGTCAACCATCTGAAACATGCCCAAACAGTATGTCAGGAACACACATACATGTACGTATGATGTTGCAGGTGCCCTGCAATAATGGTGATGTTTTGGCCTGTGCCACAAAAGATTGAGTTTCCAATAAGACAAAGTACCTCGTGGTCCGAGCTGCTGTGTTCGTATGATGTAAAAACCAGATACAGCGGAATGTCTGGGTATAGTAGTAGCTGTTTATTTTCCGAAGGGTTCCCTGAGGAAGGAGTTTGGGATATGACTCTGAAACGCGTCGGAAAATAAACAGCTACTACTATACCCAGACATTCCGCTGTATCTGGTTTTTACATCATACGAACACAGCAGCTCGGACCACGAGGTACTTTGTCTTATTGGAAGCTTATTGTGACCACAGTGACCTGTGGAGGTACGGTCCTGGCAGCAGCTGTATTGTTCTGAGCAATCACGCCGGTTGTGTGCTACACAACCTAATCAGGTGAGCAGTTCCTAATTTTCACCTTAATAATCCTGTCTCCTAAGGATAAGACCCTATGTTGCGCATTCTCACCCCTTTTTACAAAAGATTGAGTAGCACACCTATACGGGAATTACCAAGCATTAAAGGGCCAAGTGTGTACACATATATCACCCATGGATACCAAACATTACATATGTATGAATGTTAAAGGATGGCTTTTATATCAAGAATGGCAAGTTTAATTTCCCCTCACATGCAATGGCCAGTGTTGTATGTATAATTAACAATTACCAATACCATATTGAGGCATTATTTGTGTTGACACCATTCGGATAGAAATATGTTTAAAAAAACTTGTCATAAAGCAAATTTATGGCCATCACAACATATGTGATGTTAACTGTGGGGTGCACATTATGAACTACACACCATTCAGGGGCTGCACATGGCTATTCTCACATTAAGTTGCCCCATTATAACAAGTACATACCACAAAGTTTAACAACACACATTAGCATATGGTTTTGGAGGGAGTAATAACATCAGCAAAATCCTATTGCCCAGATGAAGAGGATGAACAGTCATCAAGACCTACTGTCAGTCCTGCAGTGTCAGAAGAGGACTCGCTACCAAGTTGTTGCATAAGAAAATTGGCAGCAGGCTGCAGCTGGCACATGCATCTTTTAAAGGGCGTCCAACCAATGAGAACGCTGGCGATTCCGCAAATCACAGTAGTCGGGCGTGTCAACGCCAATGCGGAAACTCCAATTGGATGACGCTGGTGCGATGTCATTGGCTGCTTACCACATAAAAGTGGCAACGCCCAAGTAATGTCGTGTTTGCTGCCCAGAGCCATTGAGTAAGTATTGATGTGCACACCTGTTTTATTATATGCAGTCGTCTCTACTGCTTTTGGTAATGTAATTTGGGGGCCTCTACTGTGTTCTCACCAACACCAGGACCTCCTGGCCCATTCGCCCACTGTTAACATTTACTGTAGTCTTTATGGTCCCTATTAGCAAGTGTGTGGCTGGTTGGACACTGCAGGATTGTCCGTGATCAGTGACCATCCATTTTGTGTGGGTAACCCTGGATTTTCCCAAACAGTCTAGACAGGTGGCAATATGCAAAAATTGGATAAACAGTGTTTGAAGAAAATCCTGCATTGACCAAGCAGCATATTACATGTATATGTTCAGACACATGCATCTGCAAGCATAACCTTCTTGTAATGTGTAATGTTGGGTCACCAATTCCCAGGTAGTCATGAGCTTGCCTCCCTTTGTTGTTGTACACATTGTACCTAGACATCCATGGTTAACATATGGTGGACCTACACCCATTCTGTACGTCCATTATTTGTTGGGTGCACGAGGAGTAGCATGGGTTAACATATGTAATGTAGGTGTTGTGTTGACAGCCACACTGTATTGCCTTCAGTGACCAAGGGTGCAATGATTTGTGGGGGGGGGTGTCACAAAACAGCTAAACCATAAAACTGTGTATTTGAGGGGTTACACTTTACTATGTACATGGGTTACTTGATGGTATTTAGTGTTGCAATGTGTCCATGTGCTCATACCATTTTGTTTTCCATTTCCATTAACAGAGCCTTGAAAACACACGTTAGAGCTCATGGAACTTGAAGAGATGGCAGTAGTGGCTCTGGCCTTGGTGGAGGAGGCCTTGCTGATGGATGAGAGAACTAAGGCTGCCTTCAGATTTGCAGATGCCTCCGCAGCGTTCTGCGGAGGCATCTGCAAGCATCTGCATGCAGACCGCAGCCCCTATCTTTATAATGGAGCGCACGGCGGTCTGCAGATGCTTGCAGACCGCCGTGCGCTCCCATTGGCCGCCATGAGCGATCTGTGCGCAGGCGGATGCCTGCGCACAAATCACACAGTCTCGTCCGCACCAGGGACGCGACATGTTGCGTCCCTGGTGCGGGCGAGAGTGTGTGATTTGTGTGCAGGCATCTGCCTGCGCATAGATCACTCATGGTGGGCAATGGGAGCGCACGGCGGTCTGCAAGCATCTGCAGACCGCCGTGCGCTCCATTATAAAGATAGGGGCTGCGGTCTGCATGCAGATGCCTCCGCAGAACGCTGCGGAAGCATCTGCAGATCTGAAGGCAGCCTTAGAGACTGCAGAGGCGTACACGATGGTGTAAGTGGTGTCTGAATTGGCTCCTGCAAAGACGCAACCTGAGTCACATGCGCCTGGTCCGTCAACGGTACCTTTATGGGTACCGTCACACCTGGACATATCGCCGGCGATTTCACAGGCGACGCTGAGGTGTGGCCTGTCACCGGCGACATCGCCAATGCGTCACCTAATGTAAATGGGCGAGGGCGACACGTCTGAGTGGTCGCCTGGTTTCACATCAGAGCTCTGAAACCAGGCGACCATTCTTGGGCGATGTGTGCTGATCGCCCTGTGTAACATCTCATGAGCGATGTCAAGGGCGACATCACACATCGCCTATACCATTCCGGTAGGCGTTTCAGGGCGTATTTACTAGCTCTGGTGGTCTGCGTGGATTGGTGGCAACTCGAGCGTTCTGATTGGTTGAATAAGTTCGTCGGCGCCATATTTGATGATGTGTGCGTCCAAAGGTGTATTACCCAGGAGCGTACATACTGTACATTAGCGCATTGTGTTTGCGGCTGTGTTCAAAAGTGCAGAGATGTGCCACAAATGTGTGTTAACAGAAACGCAATTGTCATTACATCCCAACTAATGTCTGCGCTGTAGTGGCAGCCTTCCTGTAGTACATGACGCAAAAGCATACAGTGATTCCTGTGGCTTTTGCGGCGCCTCTGGGCCCCCGTCAACATGTGACATCTCTCCCGTGCGTTCATTCACAAGAACGTTGTCAATCTTTTGGCGCCGCCTTCCTGGTGCTTTCCCTTCCCCTGCAGAATAGGAAAATGGCGGCACCCAGGGACAGGCCTTTGTGGCGACACTGTATGGTGCCTGTGTGTGTTTACCTCCATATACATGTATTTCATTACACATATTCTGTACACACACATGGACAAGGAAATGTTAGCTGAACAATACATATGTCCCACCTAACTGCGCAAACACAAATATCTGTGCACACACGTACTTGGCCAAGGCTCCAAGATGATTCTGACCGACAAATCAAGAGTGAATATATTAGACAACGCAGTAGCACAACACACATTACATAAAAACGCCAATACGGATTCACTGTAACATTACTCGACACACGAGCGCCGTGTTTTGCCATGTAGACTACGCCAATGCGTCTAGCAATTAATGCACATGCATGCTTACATTGTAGGATATTGCGCGGCGAACTAGGACACAGTCATTGGTGTTTGTTTGCAACCAATCACACTTCTTCGAGGCGTCACCAAACATTATGTGAACGCCTACCTCCGAGACGCGGGACAAAACAACGCACACATCGCTAATGTGGTTGCCCTGTGTGACGCAGAAGCGGCGACCAGCGACTTGATAGCCCTTGGGCGACGCTCAGGCAATTTCCGGTCAGGTCGTCGCCTGAGTTGTCGCCCCGCGTAAATGGGCGTCGGCGACCTTGGGCGACACGCAAAAACGTGCACGTGCGTCGCCTGTGGAATCGCCGGCGATATGTCCAGGTGTGACGGTACCCTAAGACAATACAGACGAAAATCAAGTAGGCGGGAAGGTAGATTTAAATGCTTGGCCTTGCCATGGTGCACAAAGCGACTGTACTTGGTTCGAACAGTCATTCTGTGCTGACAGAGTCCCTTTAATGCAATTGTTGCTGAAAAAGGGAGGGGGTAACATGCCAGCTGACTTCCCATGAAAACCTTGTTTGTGCTGGCATTTATAGAGGGCTCAGTTTATTGTACACAACTGGTGCTGAAAAAGTAAATAGTCTATGACCTTGAAAGCAACAACTGAGGATCTTCAAATCAGAAATTCTCTAATAAGCTTCCATTGGGTTGGACCTGTGTTTATTAACGCTGACTTTATTTTAGTTTAAAAACGTATCAGATGGACTTTACAGCTCTAGCAATAGACTGAGATCTGCAAGTTACAAGTACTAAAAGGCTGTCTGTCTCAGCATCAGAAGGTATTGTGCACTGACCCGCTCAGGCAGGTAACTGCAGACACTTTGGTATCAGACTTGCTCATCTACTGATGCAGAAGTGAGCAGAAACCTTCTATATTAATTTATTTTCGACTTCTATATTTCAGGAGTTATTTTGGCGCTAGCTCTTTGTAAAACCGGTAGCTGGTTCCAAAACCACTAAGGCTGGCTTCACACTGCAGTTTTTTGACTGATCAGTGTCCATCCAGTTTGTGTGCCAAAACCAGGAGAGGAACCAGGAGAGGAACTTGCAGAGAAAAAGTATAATTGAAAGATTGACAACTGTTCTGAGTTTTGGAGACACTCCTGGTTTTGGCACCCAAACACTGATGGATACTGATCAGTGAAAAACTGCAGTGTGAAGCCAGCCTAATGGCGGGTTTACACGTCGCGATATCGTAGTACGATTTCAATCAAAAGTCACGTGGTTCAATCGTCGGAGGCGAAATCGTTCCTGCGTTGTATGGTGTGAACGTCCAATACGATGCAGGAACGATGTCAATGCGATATCGGGGATTGAATGAGCGTGCTATTCAATGCCCCGATATTGAAGGGAGATTGGAGCCGGATCGTGCTGTGTAAACGCCCAATTACGATGCGATTTGAAACGTCACCCATTGACTCCCATGTTAAGTGTGCGATCCTGGGTTGGGAGGCGGAGACATCGCACGGACGTTGTATTCCGATATCGCAGCGTGTAAACATTCAATGTGATGCGGGAGGAACGTGCACTAATTGCGCGCTACTGCGCCATTGAGTTGCGATATCGAAACGATATTGCAGCGTGTAAACCCACCATAAAGGTGGGTTTACACGTTGCGATATTGGCGTCCAATTTCAATGAAAAGTCACGTGGTTCGATTGTTGGAGCCGATATCGTTCCTGCGTTGTATGGTGTGAACGTCCAATACGATGCAGGAACGATGTCAATGCGATATCGGGGATGGAATGAGCGTGCTATTCAATGCTCCGATATTGAATGGAGATTGGAGCCGGATCGTGCTGTGTGACAGCCCAACTCCGATGTGAAGTTCAACGTCACCCATTCACTCCCATGTTAAATGGTCGTTCCTGGGTTGGGGGGCGTAGACATCGTACGGACGTTGGATCCAGAAATCGCAACGTGTAAACCTCCGATGTGATGCGGGAGAAACGTGCACTAAATGCGCGCTCCGCGCCATTGAATTGCGATATCGGAACGATATTGCAACGTGTAACCCCACCTTAAGTATTACCCCATAATTAGGAAAAAAAAGTATTTAACCTACATCAATCAGGACTAGAGGATGGAAGCTGAACTGAATAGACGCCTCTACTAGACTGCTAGGCAGCCAATCATAGGGTACTCCTGAGTAAGGCCCCTTTCACATCAATTTTTGCTGATTCGCGGCAGATCCGGCAGATATACTGGATCTACCACGTAACGGCCAACTTGCGGCAAGCCCCCATTCATTCCCCATGGGACTTGCGTCAAGTGCGTTTTTTGCCGCGATCCGGCAAACCCAACCAGGTCAATGGGGGCTTGTCGCAAGTCGGCCGGATCTGCCGCGAATCAGCAAAAACACTGATGTGAAAGAGGCCTAATCCTTGTTTTACTAGTGAAATATACATTTTCTTTCCTGGGGTCTGTATCACTTAGGGCAGGAGTCTCAAACTCCAGGCCTCGAGGGCCGCACACAGTGCAGGTTTTCAGGATTTCCATAGAATTTGAAAGTTGGTAATCAAATTACCAACTGTCAAATTCTAAGGAAATCCTGAAAACCTGGACTGTGTGCGGCCCTCGAGGCCCAGAGTTTGAGACCCCTGACTTAGGGTATGTGCCCACCGGACGTTTTTCAAACAGTCCTGAATGCAGCAAAACCGGTCCTGGTTTCAAGGATCCTAGAGTCCTTGCCAGGAGATTTGCTGCGTTCAAGTCCTGCGTTTTTTTGCGCGCCTTTTGTGCGTTTTTAGGGTATGTGCCCTCAGGACGTTTTTTAAGCAGTCCTGAACGCAGGAAAACGTGAACTGGTTTCAAGCATCCTAGAGTCCTTGCCAGGAGATTTGCTGCGTTCAGCTCCTGCATTTTTATTGCGTTTTTGATGCTGCATTTTTCCTGCATTTTTGCAATTGACTGCAGCAAAAACGCAGGGAAAATAGAACATGTCAATTCTCTTCCATCCGCAGCAAAACCGAGAGGGATTTGACTGTTCTTGACAATTGCAAAAACAATGTGTGCGCACAGCGTTTCTGTGAAATACATTGGTTTTGCTGGGAATCCAAACCGCAGGAACAAATTAGCATAAATTACCATAAAACCAATGGTAAACTGCATGCAGAAACCGCAGCAAAAACGCTGTAAAAACATCCTGTGGGCACATACCCTTAAAGTGAAGCTGTTCCTAGATCTTTCCCATGTAAATTGCAGCCACCACCAGTAAGCCCATATATACAGTATTATGGCATGCTGTATATAAGACTCCAGGTTTATCTGAACAACTTAATGTACCGTTATACGGCACACTATCGCCAGCAACATCGCTGAAAAGTCCCGGGTTCGGCGATGTTGCTGGCGATATCACAAGTGCGTTGTGCCGTGTAACAGGGCAATTCAACCACGATAAATCGCTGGTTGCGAGTTGACAGGTTTATGAACATGTTCTAAAACCTGGCGATGTCGCTCAAGCGATCTGCTAGCATCGCTCTGTAGGACACCGCGATAACGATTTGGTTAGCGATTTCACCTATTCACTACATTGATAAGTATCGGTCCCTGGTTTGTGCATAAACCAGCGAGCGAAAGATGCTTGATATCTCTGCGTGTGACATCTCAAAAGTGATCTTGATAAAATGTCAAAAACGTGCATGCTCCCGTGAAATCACTGCCGACATCGCTTTAACGTTGTGCCGTGTAACGGTACCTTAAGAAAGGAGATTTTATTATACTTTCCAATGGGGTGGTCTGGTCCAAGGGGCGTCTCTGGTCTCATAAAAATTGGTTATTTCAGGTACCGATAATTCAAAGATATAATTGTGGTCAGCAATTATCAGCCCATGATGAATTTGGCTCCAACTTATCATCTATCCTGTACATACAGTAGGTAGAGTGTCCCAAGAGGCTCCTTCTGATTAAATTCTGATGGAGCCAAATACCCTGTTCACATTATTTTACTGACTCTAACAGGAGCTCAAGCCCCTAAAAATGTGTTTCAGATGTGCCCCTCAGGGATCCCTCACTATAATGAATCAGAGGCATCCACTGAGAATTCCATATACCCACTGTCCAGGAGGTCTCCAACTTTTTGGGCAACCACAAAAGTGCATTCTACGATACTACAGACATCGCCTACACAATGCTGGGCTACTGCAATTCCCTACAGGCAGCGCTGGGCTAGAGCAACCTTTTTTGGCATGTAGCGTTGGTCAAGCACAACCCCCGTCATGCGGTGCTGGGCTACTGCAAACACAGACAGGCAGCGCTAGGCTACCGCAACCTTTGTCTTGTAGAGTTGGTCAAGCACAGCCTCCACCATGCATTGCTGGGCTACCGAAACCCCGACAGGTGGCAGTGGGCTACTGCAAACCCCCGACAGGTGGCACTGGGCTACTGCAAACCCCCGACAGGTGGCACTGGGCTACCGCAAACCCCCGACATGTGAAGTAATTTGAGCCTGACACCGGACTGCACAGTGTTACACATGGATGCTGGGATCTCCTGGCACACACTACAACCGCCGTCAAGCTCTTACCCATTGTGGTAGTACAGCTCCCAGCACACCCCCAGCTCTTATCCATGGGGGGTACTGCAGCTCCCAGCACATCCCCAGTTATTACCCATGGGGGGTACTGCAGCTGTCAGCACACCCCCAGCTATTACCCATGGGGGTACTACAGCTCCCAGCACACCATCAGCTCTTACCCATAGGGGTACTACAGCACCCAGCACACCCCCAGCTGTTATCCATGGGGGTACTACAGCTCCCAGCACACCATCAGCTCTTATCGATGGGGGTACTACACCTCCCAGCACACCCCCAGCTCTTATCCATAAGGGTACTACAGCTCCCAGCACACCCCCAGCTCTTACCCACAGGGGTATTACAGCTCCCAGCACACCCCCAGCTCTTACCCACAGGGGTACCACAGCTCCCAGCACACCCTCAGCTCTTATCGATGGGGATATTATAGCTCCCAGCATACCCTCAGCTCTTATTGATGGGGGTATTATAGCTCCCAGCACACCCCCAGCTCTTATCCATGGGGTACTACAGCTCCCAGCACACCCCCAGCTCTTATCCATGGGGTACTACAGCTCCCAGCACACCATCAGCTCTTATCCATGGGGGTACTACAGCTCCCAGCACACCCCCAGCTCTTATCCATGGGGGTACTACAGCTCCCAGCACACCCCCAGCTCTTATCCATGGGGGTACTACAGCTCCCAGCACACCCCCAGCTCTTATCCATGGGGGTACTACAGCTCCCAGCACACCCCCAGCTCTTATCGATGGGGTACTACAGCTCCCAGCACACCCCCAGCTCTTATCGATGGGGTACTACAGCTCCCAGCACACCCCCAGCTCTTATCCATGGGGGTACTACAGCTCCCAGCACACCCTCAGCTCTTACCCATGGGGGTACTACAGCTCCCAGCACACCCCCAGCTCTTACCCATGGGGATACTGCAGCTCCCAGCACGCCCCCAGCTCTTATCCATGGGGGTACTACAGCTCCCAGCACGCCCCCAGCTCTTACCCACGGGGGTACTACAGCTCCCAGCACACCCCCAGCTCTTACCCACGGGGGTACTACAGCTCCCAGCACACCCCCAGCTCTTACCCACGGTGGACTTGCATGCCTCGCAGAACGTGTCGTCCGTGAAGCGCTCCATCAGGCTGGTCTTCCCCACTCCCGGGAGCCGATGATGATGACCTGTAGTTTGAAGTCCGCGGGCCGGGGCGGCTGCTTTCTCCTGCGGCCATGAACGAGAGCCGGGGAGTCTCCGTACGGGATGTTGTTGCTGTCCCCCACGCCGCCTCTGTGATATCCGGGCCTCGAATCCATCAACACATCCGAACCGTCCTACACAACACTCCCTGCGACGTCAGCACCGAGCCGGCCACGTCCGGTCCAGCCCGGGGACACTGCGGGGAGGAGGCCGGGGCGTCCTGGCGGCGGTCACTGGGAAAGATACACGGAAATGTCTGGGAGGAAACGGGACGGGGAGATCAGAGCAGAGACACACCGACACAGCGCCCTCTATGGCCGGGAGGAGCAGTCAGAGAGCCAGTGGTTACTGCGGAGAGATGTGTGGGGCTCAGGGGAGAGAAGTGTGGGGCTGGGCAGTTACTGATCCCGCGATCCACTCTGCGCTGTCTGTGAGGAGCCCTGGCTCTCAGGGGCCCCCTATAGTGTCTGGCTCTCAGGGGCCTCCTATAGTGTCTGGCTCTCAGGGGCCTCCTATAGTGTCTGGCTCTCAGGGGCCTCCTATAGTGTTTGGCTCTCAGGGGCCCCCTGTAGTGTCTGGCTCTCAGGGACCCCCTGTAGTGTCTGGCTCTCAGGGGCCTCCTATAGTGTCTGGCTCTCAGGGGCCTCCTATAGTGTTTGGCTCTCAGGGGCCCCCTGTAGTGTCTGGCTCTCAGGGGCCCCCTGTAGTGTCTAGCTCTCAGGGACCCCTGTAGTGTCTGGCTCTCAGGGGCCTCCTATAGTGTCTGGCTCTCAGGGGCCTCCTATAGTGTCTGGCTCTCAGGGGCCCCCTGTAGTGTCTGGCTCTCAGGGGCTCCCTGTAGTGTCTGGCTCTCAGGGGCTCCCTGTAGTGTCTGGCTCTCAGGGGCCTCCTATAGTGTTTGGCTCTCAGGGGCCTCCTATAGTGTCTAGCTCTCAGGGACCCCCTGTAGTGTCTGGCTCTCAGGGGCCTCCTATAGTGTCTGGCTCTCAGGGGCCTCCTATAGTGTCTGGCTCTCAGGGGCCTCCTATAGTGTCTGGCTCTCAGGGGCCCTCTGTAGTGTCTGGCTCTCAGGGGCCCCCTATAGTGTCTGGCTCTCAGGGGCCCCCTATAGTGTCTGGCTCTCAGGGGCCCCCTGTAGTGTCTGGCTCTCAGGGGCCCCCTGTAGTGTCTGGCTCTCAGGGGCCCCCTGTAGTGTCTGGCTCTCAGGGGCCCCCTGTAGTGTCTGGCTGTCAGGGGCTCTGTTTGTACCACTTTCTGTCTTATAGGTATAGGTCACAGTGCACCAAGCTTTCCATACACACAGTGAACTGTCCCCACATAGAGCGGTGCCTTGTGGTGAGAGTCACACTGCCCCCCATCACACAGAGGGAAATGGAGAGAAAAGGACATTAGAGGAGACCTTCATCTCTGCTGTATGCGGGATTATTTAGGAATTGAAATGCAATTGTGTAGCCCACTGGGACGGGGTACTCGGTACCGGACCGGGGTACTGCTGGGGGATGTCACGGCAGTCCTGGTCCGGACCGTGTCCCGGGTTCGCACAAGTAAATGGGGTGTATTTCCAGGGGATAATGTTTGTCGTGAGGCCACCCACGGGTTGTGGTCAGGGTGACAACTGCTGCTGCAGAACCTCCGGGGATGATGTTTGGCAGCTGTAGATGGAATGGCTCTCCGCAGATAGAGCCTGGTTCCCCGGGGCAGTGGTAATTAAAGTCTGTGATGGTGGTTATAGATGTTGCAGGCAAGTAGGGCTAGTAGTAGAGATGATGAGAGGAGGCAATGGCAGTTTATGAGGGAGAGTAGGGTTTCAGCACAAGGATCACACACACTCACGTTTGTTATAGTTTTCCAAGTTTTTACTGTGCAGATTGTAAAGCAGAGTATTGTATACGGAGTCTGTACCGGGGCCGAGTTGCTCCCACCCTGACCAGGTCCTTGGCTTCCTACTTCTGCGCTTTGTGTGTGGCCCTGCTGCTGCTTTTAGCTGAACTGCTGGCCCTGTTTCCCCTCACCGGTACCAATCTGCTAGGCAACTTGAGTCCTCTGTGTCACTGACACCTCCGTGTTGCTTTGCTATGGTACAGTGAAGATGGTGGACCTTCACTATTCCGGTATTCACTGTCCTGTCTGTCTCAGGCACAGCCTCGGATCCGTCCTAAGCGCCTCTCCGGGGTGAGTTTAGGGTAACTCTTTGTCTCGGGTGTGTTCCTCTGTTTCTCTGTCTCCTTCCCTCAGACCTCTCAGGACCTCCACTCCAACTCGACTCCAACTCAACTCCAGACTACAACTAAAACTGACTGTCACTCCTGCTCTGAGGTAAACAACATTAGCTCCTCCCACTCTTGCAAGTGCCACCTAAGCTCCTCCCCACTTCCTAGTGTAGTGTTGTGTGGGGAGTAAACCCGTGTTGCTGTTTCTGTGGCACATTAATGATTCAACCAGAGCTGGGGTGCGTGAGGTACTCGGTCACCGGGGCTACTGTGTGGGGAGTCACGGATGGTCGGGACCCCGGTGCCGTGCCCTGGTGATCAATTATACTAGATGTTGATGGTAAACGGTGGGGGTTAAAGGGGTTATTTACAGGGGAACGTGACGCCACCTGTAGAGTCCGGTAAGATGGTACCGGCGCTGCCAGCCGGCCACTGAGGTGATGGTTAAGGCAGCTAAGTGTGGTACAGCTCCCCACAGGTGGAGCTTTACCTCAGGGCAGATGTTGTGGTGAGACGGTGAGGGAGGATGGTGATGGTGGTGCAGTTCTTACCCTTCTGCTTGATGATGTAAAGCCCTCCGGGCTGCGGCAGGAAGAATAACAGAAACAGTTCCAGTTTAACTCTGCTTTACTTGGTACCGGCTGATGGCATAACAAAAACACGGTACAGTTTGGTTTTAGGGTGCTGCTGCCAACTCAGGGTTTCTCTTATGGAGTCTCTAGATGTCCTCTCTTTGTCTTTCAGGGTTTACTACTTTCTTTCTCTAGATCTTTCAGTCTTTTACCACCCTTGCAGAGCTCCCCCGCCAGTCCTACGGTCTGTATCTAGAAGATAAGGTCTGTCCACTACCCAGTCTGGATAAGACACCTTGGAAAAGAGATAAAGAAGGTTCATCTCCAGCACTGCGGTATATGTCTGTCCCTTTTGTTTCCTCTAGTGCCTTGAACTGGTTTTCAGTCCTGAGGGGAGAGGTACCTTGTGGCGCTGTCAGCAACCCGGTTCTGTTGGGCCTGCAGCTCGTTGGCTTTGCAGTCAGGGATGAACTCCTGGCTGCCTCGATTGTCCGTGTCACCGGTGTCCCCTCAACATGACCAGCTGGCTCCTACCAGCCCTGGCCCATTGCCATCTGTCCTGGGTCCCCACATAAAGATGGGGTACCCTCCACTCAGCTGGGCTACCAGGCCTGACCACTCTGTCTGCCTTCCCAGCCCCGACTGAGGTAAATTCCCAACTGTCACTCAACCTCTATCCTAAGCTCTGCCCCCACCTGTGGAACCTACTATATTACCAGTTCCCCCTACTCTAAGTGGTGCGGTCCTAAGTGAGTGTAAAAATAGACTCCATAAGATTTAAATCCTAAACCAGCAATTTACAAAATAATATTACACATAAATAATAAATGCAATACTACTCTGTGGCACCTAGCCGCAGGGGCGCCACATTAACTCTTGGGGTGCCACACAATATAATATGGGAAGAATACAGCAGTATATAGCTTGGGTGTGTTATGTGGTCATAGGATATCAGTGTGGCTGTATAGCGGAAGTGTGGCACTGTATGGCGGCACTGTGCGCACTGTATGGCGGCAGCGTGGCTGTATGGCGGCAGTGAGGTCCTCTATGGCGGCAGTGTGGCTTTATATAGCAGTGTGTGTGTTGTATGGCAGCAGTGTGGCACTGTATGGCGGCATTGTGGTCCTGTATAGCGGTGGTTTGTCATCACCATTTAGCATGGGACATATACGACCTTTGAGTGTGTGCTCCAAATTAAAATCAATGAGCTCTCACACTGACCGTATGTAACAGAGCAGCACCCATGAAACAGAAAGCATCAGAAGAAGCAGCTCTCTATCTCAATGATGAGTGTGTTTATTACATCAGAGGAAGCAGCTCTCTCTCTATCTCAATGATGAGTGTGTTTATTACATCAGAAGAAGCAGCTCTCTATCTCAATGATGAGTGTGTTTATTACATCAGAAGAAGCAGCTCTATCTCAATGATGAGTGTGTTTATTACATCAGAAGAAGCAGCTCTCTATCTCAATGATGAGTGTGTTTATTACATCAGAAGAAGCAGCTCTCTATCTCAATGATGAGTGTGTTTATTACATCAGAGGAAGCAGCTCTCTCTCTATCTCAATGATGAGTGTGTTTATTACATCAGAAGAAGCAGCTCTCTATCTCAATGATGAGTGTGTTTATTACATCAGAAGAAGCAGCTCTCTATCTCAATGATGAGTGTGTTTATTACATCAGAAGAAGCAGCTCTCTCTCTATCTCAATGATGAGTGTGTTTATTACATCAGAAGAAGCAGCTCTCTATCTCAATGATGAGTGTGTTTATTACATCAGAAGAAGCAGCTCTATCTCAATGATGAGTGTGTTTATTACATCAGAAGAAGCAGCTCTCTATCTCAATGATGAGTGTGTTTATTACATCAGAAGAAGCAGCTCTCTATCTCAATGATGAGTGTGTTTATTACATCAGAAGAAGCAGCTCTCTATCTCAATGATGAGTGTGTTTATTACATCAGAAGAAGCAGCTCTATCTCAATGATGAGTGTGTTTATTACATCAGAAGAAGCAGCTCTCTATCTCAATGATGAGTGTGTTTATTACATCAGAAGAAGCAGCTCTCTATCTCAATGATGAGTGTGTTTATTACATCAGAGGAAGCAGCTCTCTCTCTATCTCAATGATGAGTGTGTTTATTACATCAGAAGAAGCAGCTCTCTATCTCAATGATGAGTGTGTTTATTACATCAGAAGAAGCAGCTCTCTATCTCAATGATGAGTGTGTTTATTACATCAGAAGAAGCAGCTCTCTCTCTATCTCAATGATGAGTGTGTTTATTACACCAGTGTCTTAAATTCATATAGGCGTTTTCTTGAACAAGCATTGTAACATCATTATTGGTCAACTTATCCTTTGGTATTTACATATATTTGTCCTGTTGGTTGAATATCAACCCCCTTTACACACGGCTCCATGTTATTCTCAAATTCCAAATTTTCTTTAAGGGGTTTTCCCACAAATACAATATCCTTTTATATAATTACAATCGTCATACCTTTACTTTTTGTAATTTGGTTTATTTAAAAAAAAAAAAGTCTAGTTTTTCATCAATCTCCCCATGTATGTGGTGCTGCAGAGTTGCCTCTGAGTCACGTGACAGCTCTGCCCTACCTGTCTGTGCCTCCTAGTAACGGTCGCGCATGCAATGTGCTGAGCTCAGCCTACAATCATGGCCGCTCCTCACATGAACGTGCATTGCTGCTCATGCGCACTGACAGTTTGTGATGTGGAGCCCACTGGGACAGGGTACTCGGTACTGGACCAGGATATCACGGGGGAGATCACGGCAGTCCTTGTCTGGACTGTGTCCCGATCCCCACAAGTAAAAGGGGTATTTACAGGGGAGTTTGTTGTGACGCCACCCACGGGTTGTGGTCAGTGTGGGGACCAATGTGGCACCCTGGCACCCTGGTTGGGGCACCACAGAACTCTTGGTACACAAATGGAATGTACACAGCAAGCAGCACTCACTAAATAAAACACCTATAGACACCCCTTTTCACCCCAGGCCTCTAGGGGGAGCTCCACTGGTTACCTTAAGCCAGTTCCCCCTATAAATACAGGTCCTGGAGGGAGAAACAGTGGAGTGTTGCAGTCGCTTTAGAACTGTGAACAGCTAGGAGAGCTGACCTGGTGTTGGAGCCACAATAGGCCCATGCCAGCACACCCGGGAAAGTGAGAGACCCTTACAACTGGTGTCATAGGACAGGAGGTAAATACCACAAAGGGACAGAAGAGTTATCCTAACTCTCCCTAACAATCCGGTTACTGGAACCGAGCTGCAGGAACTACAACGCAGACTGCAAAGAAACCAGCACCCACACCAGGGAGTCTAGCTCCCTGTACACCTGAAGCACCACCTGATGAGAGCCCAGGAAGTAAGGAAGAATTTCCTACTCCCTTATATAGTGCCCTCTGTGCAGCTAACTCAGGTAGATCACGTCTCCCAGGACATACAACCCGGTCCGGCAGGATTCCATATCCCCCAGACCTCACCAGAACAACATAGAAGGAAGCCTACACCACTGCTTGCTGTGGAAACTCCAGGAGTGTCAACCTCATCACCCGGTCCGAGTGTACCTGTTGTCACCAGTAAAGGTACCAAAAGACCTTATGTGTCCGAACATTATTCCTGGACTAATACGCAGTAACTCCCTGAGCTGCCATATTCCATCAAGGACAGCTCCTGGCCCCGGGGACACCCGCTCATCCTGTGGGGAGCGTCCCGCAGGTGGCGTCACGACAAGTAAGAATTAACCCCTATCCGTTCAAGCCCGTTTTTGATCTGACCACCGGGCCCCACAGCCTCAGGCGCGGAACCGTGACGGCAGAAGCAACGCCCGAGACGTGAAGACCCGGCTGCGGTGAGTCAGAATTTGGCGTCACGGACAGGATACGAGCAGACCCGTTTCCCAACGGGTATTGTGTGCTATTTAATGACTGTGATTATTGAACTGTACATTTGAACCACCATTGTTGCGCAGAAGGTGGGAAAAGAAGGGGCGTTACTGTGCGAAGGGCGCGAAGATAGGCCCCGCCCCACGCTCTGACGAGTTCCGCCGAATGCAGCAGGAACCGGAAATTCCCGTGGTGCCTCACTCCTCACTGCGAGGCCGACGACTTCTGCTGAGATCGAAAGGACTGGCTGCGCTTAACTAAGGGGGAGCAAGGATGAGTAATCCGGATTCCAACAACGCGGTACCCCCACAAGTAAACCAACCGGTTACTCCACCGGGGCCACCAAACGTACCCCCGGTCGGTCCAATACCCGACGGCGCCATGCCACAGCAACCCGCTCCGATTATGCCGATATCTCTGCCGTACGTCCCGAATGTGGCCTGGTTACCAAAGTACAGCGGTAAACCCGGTACCCTGGATACGTTCCAAAGGAAGATATGCCAAGTGCTGGATATGTACGCTATGACCGGTAAGCAGAGAGCTTCAGTTATAATGGGACAGTTAACGGATGCAGCAGAGCTGGAGACCCGACACTGGTCTATAGAAGCTTAGAAGTCAGTTGAGCAGATATTTGCTAAATTAAACCTGGTTTTTGAACATCATACCGAAGCAAAGTTAAGACTGTTGTTTTACCACTGCAAACAAGGGGCACAGGGAGAGTGTCCTGGACTATTCACTGCGCTTACAAGAGGCACTGAGACTGTTAAAACAAGTCGACCCTGATAGTGTTAAAGATGAAAATAAAGCGTTATTTGGACAATATGTTGTGGGACTTAGACTACCTGATTATAAGAAACAGGCATGCTGGTGGTCCCTGCAAAACCCTGGCGCCGAGTTCGACACCTTAAGAGACTTAACAGTGCAGGGAGAGCAGTTCCCTACAGTGCCCGATCTAAACTCACAGCCGCAGTATACTAACACCCCTTCCATGCCGGCAGCAGCATCTCCAGTTCCTACGGTTCAGTCCAGCGCACAGGCCATGACACCTGACCGGTTTGATCAACTGTGCGCCAATGTGCAGCAGCTAATGAAAGACATGGCCAAGCTCCGAGGTGAAAGAAGACCCAAGACAGAAGCAAGGTCATCGGACAAGATCCAGCTCGCTGACAGCCCCAACGACGTCCCGTGGATGAAGAGAAAGATACAGCCGCCGCGAGGAAAACCTACAAATCGCTACAGCCCTGACAGACGCCGCGTCGGTCAAAAGAACGACAAAGAAGGATGTACCTACCAATCCAGTCCTTTAAACGAGCAACCCCTGGGCGAGAAGGGCCAACCCCTGGAGTAGACTGTCCAGGCCCAACCAACTGGGAGTACAAGTACGTGTGAGACCTTCCATACTTATCAATCATCATTGATGGCACCGCCACCACTGCGTTGATAGATACTGGATCCCAGGTGACAGCCATCCCGAGTATCCTTTACAAGCGGTTCTGGCCAGATGTTGAGCTGGAACCCCCACACCCTGATCTGAACATTGAGGCAACCAATGGTTTTCTAGTTACAGTAGAGGGACAATGGGAAGCTACAGTAAAGGTGGGGAGGGTGCAGCTGAAGAACCAGGGTATCATAGTGGTTAAGGACAAACCATACGAGAGGGACCCCTGCGTAGTACTGGGTGCTAATGTCATGGTTAAATGTCTCGATGAAGTGTTTTTTTTACTCCAACAGAGTGCTGATGCTGGTAAACCAAGAGAAAGGAGAGCCATCCAAAGAGAGATCCGAGCTCTGGTATATCAACAGCAGGTAAAAATGTCAAATGGTGAAATTGGCAGTGTACGGGTAACAGCTCCCATTCCAATTGTGGTACCACCCAGAAGTGAAATGATGATCTGGTGTCGAGCAGCCATAGGCCTCAGAGGGCAGGACTACCAAGCTGTAGTAGAACCTGTAAAGTCTGATAGTAGTCCTACGCTCTTGACAGCCAGAGGGTTGGTTGATGTGAGAAAAGGGAGAGTCCCGGTACGCATATTAAATTATGGTGATGACGAAGTCAGACTGCCAAGATATTCTACTGTTGCAAAATTACACCAGGTTGAAGACAATGCCATACTTAATGTGAAATCCTCTTCCCAAACAGTAACTGACGAACCCCCTCACTCCAAAGATCAGCTAGAGAAATGGTGTCAGGAGCTCAGCGTAGGAACTGACAACACACCCTCTCATCAGAAAAATGGAGTTTACTGGGTAGTTCGGGAGTACGAGCAAGTGTTCAGCAAACATCCACTTGACTTTGGGAGGATTAATGGGGTACAACACCATATCCCCACAGGCCACCATGCACCTATCAAAGAGAGGTACAGGCCTATACCACCCACACACTACCAAAAAGCAAAAGAGATGCTTCAGGACATGAAAAATGCAGGAGTCATTAGGGATAGCTGTAGTCCCTGGGGGGCACCACTGGTCCTGGTTAAAAAGAAAGATGGTAGTCACACACAAGGATGCATACCTGTTACCTCGCATAGAAGAGTCACTAGCTGCACTTAAGTCTGCCAACTACTTCTCCACATTAGATCTTACTAGTGGGTGCTGGCAGGTCTCCGTTGCAGAGGAGGATCGTGAGAAGACAGCCTTCACGACCCCTATGGGGCTCTGCGAGTTCAACAGTATGCCATTCGGGTTGTGCAATTCCCCAGGAACATTTCAGAGACTGATGGAGTGTTGTTTGGGCCACAAGAACTTTCAGACTGTGCTGTTATACCCTTATGATGTCATTGTATACTCCCAGACCTATGAAGATCACCTGCAACACCTGAGTGAAGTGTTCGAGTCGCTGTCCAAGTATGGTATGAAGCTGAAGCCGTCCAAGTGTCACCTGCTGAAACCCAAGGTCCAGTACCTAGGACATGTGGTTAGTGCCGAAGGCATAGCACCTGACCCGGACAAAGTACCGTATATACTCGTGTATAAGCCGACCCGTGTATAAGCCGACCCCCCTACTTTTGCCCCCAAAACCTGGGAAAATCTATTGACTCGTGTATAAGCCGAGGGTGGACCCCAGCACAGGTATACAGCCCCCAGCAGTGTGGTATACAGCAGCCCCAGAGGTATATACAGCAGCCCCAGTGGTAGTATACAGCAGCAGCCCCAGTGGTATATACAGCCCCAGTGGTAGTATACACGCAGCCCCAGTAGTATATACAGCCCTAGTAGTATATACAGCCCCAGTGGTAGTATACACGTAGCCCCAGTAGTATATACAGCCCCAGTAGTATATACAGCCCCAGTGGTAGTATACACGCAGCCCCAGTAGTATATACAGCCCCAGTAGTATATACAGCCCCAGTGGTAGTATACACGCAGCCCCAGTAGTATATACAGCCCCAGTGGTATTTACAGCCCCAATGGTAGTATCCAGCAGCCCCAGTAGTATATACAGCCCCAGTGGTAGTATACAGGCAGCCCCAGTAGTATATACAGCCCCAGTGGTAGTATACAGGCAGCCCCAGTAGTATATACAGCCCCAGTGGTAGTATACAGGCAGCCCCAGTAGTATATACAGCCCCAGTGGTAGTATACAGGCAGCCCCAGTAGTATATACAGCCCCAGTGGTAGTATACAGGCAGCCCCTGTAGTATATACAGCCCCAGTGGTAGTATACAGGCAGCCCCAGTAGTATATACAGCCCCAGTGGTAGTATACAGGCAGCCCCAGTAGTATATACAGCCCCAGTGATAGTATACAGGCAGCCCCAGTAGTATATACAGCCCCAGTGGTAGTATACAGGCAGCCCCAGTAGTATATACAGCCCCAGTGGTAGTATACAGGCAGCCCCAGTAGTATATACAGCCCCAGTGGTAGTATACAGGCAGCCCCAGTAGTATATACAACCCCAGTGGTATATACAGCCCCAGTGGTAGTATATAGCAGCCCCAGTGGTAGTATACAGCATCCCCAGTAATGCAGGGCCCCCCCAGCCTTGCTCCGGTCACCTGTAAAGCAAATTATACTTATCACTGTCCCGCTGTCCGCGCCCGCCGCTGCTGACATAGCGATCCTCCATCTTCATGCGTTTTCTTCCTGTTTCCTGTGTTCGGCGCCGGTAATGACGTCATTGTCTGCGACGAACACAGGAAACAGGAAGAAGACGCATGAAGATGGAGGATCGCGGATGTCAGCAGCGGCGGGCGCGGACAGTGGGACAGTGATAAGTATAATTTGCTTTACAGGTGACCGGAGCAAGGCTGGGGGGGCCCTGCATTACTGGGGCTGCTGGGGCTGCTGTGGGGCTGTATGGCTGCCGTCACTGACTCGCGTATAAGCTGAGGGGGGTACTTTTCAGCCCAATTTTTGGGCTGAAAAACTCGGCTTATACGCGAGTATATACGGTAACCGTCATCAAAGACTGGCCAGCACCAACCACTCACAAAGAGGTACGTCAATTTCTAGGACTGGTCGGGTACTACCGACGATTCATCAAAGGCTATACCAAGATAGCATGCAAGATCTCTTAGTAGGGCAATCTAAAAACGACAAGATCAGGGGACCAGAACAGGAACAATCCTTCCAAAAGTTGAAAGATGCTTTAACCGGAGAAGAAATCCTGACCTACCCTGATTACAATCTCCCGTTTTTACTGTACACTGATGCAAGCAATGAAGGCTTAGGAGCCGTCCTAGCTCAACGCCAGCAGGGAAAGGAAAAGGTGATAGCCTACGCTAGCAGAAAGCTCTGTCCCACGGAAAGGAACCCGGAGAACTACAGCTCGTTCAAACTGGAGTTCCTGGCCCTGGTCTGGGCAATCACAGAGTGCTTCAAGCATTACCTGGCCTCCGCCCCATTCACAGCTTTCACTGACAACAACCCTCTAATGGTGGGTTTACACACACCAATCATTGTATCCAATCTCTGAACCAATCTCTGGTTGCAGTGAAATCATGGACACATAGTTCCATTTTGTGGCTGTGTACAACATGGCGCAATCTGTCCATGATTTCACTGCAACCAGAGATTGGTTCAGAGATTGGATACAATGATTGGTGTGTGTAAACCCACCATTACACATTTAGAGACTGCAAAGCTGGGAGCTCTAGAACAGCGTTGGGTAGCAAGACTCTCCAACTATGACTTCACTGTAAAGTACCGGGCAGGTCACAAGAACGGCAACGCTGATGCCCTGTCCAGAATGCCTAACCTTCCTGAAGAGGGAGAAGACATAGATGACCTGGAGGATTTAGAACTACCTGCTTTCCATTGTACGGGTAAAACAACGTGTCATCAGGCGAGTCAGAGACATGTAGAGAGGACCGTGAACCCTTTACCTCACCATGACTGGAAGGAGGTTCAAGCCAACGGTCCAGACGTCAGCTTGGTCAGAGAGCTGATAACTCAAGAGCACGCCAGCATGGACCCTGATGCCTCACAAAATGCCAAACACCTATGGAAAGAGAAGGGGAAGTTGTTTGTCTACCAAGGTAAACTATGCAGAAGGTATCTGAACCCCAGAACACACAAACTCATCTGGCAGATCGTGGTTCCCAAAACTGAAGTTCAAATGATCCTCGAAGCCTACCATGACGATGAGGGACACTTCGGATGGAAGAAACTGGAAAGGCTCCTGAAAGATCGTTTCTACTGGGTCGGTATGCGAGGCTCAATTGACAAATGGTGTAAAAATTGTGGACAGTGTCATCTTCGAAGGAAAGACCATCTGACTCAGAAAGCTCCGTTACAGCCAATTGTTACCACGAAACCCCTTGAAATAGTTGCTCTCGACCACGTAAAGTTAACCCCAAGTCGCACCGGTTACACTTACGCACTCACCATCGCTGATCACTATTCAAGGTTCCTGGTTGTAGTTCCAGTTAAGGACTTAACTGCAGAGGTAGCGGCCAAAGCCTTCCAGAGTTACTTCTGTCACCCTCATGGGTATCCAGACCAGGTTTTGACTGACCAAGGGCCAGCCTTCGAATCAGCTCTGTTTCAAGAATTTCTAGGACTATATGAGTGCAAGAAGATCAGGACCACACCATATCCTCCCCAAACAAACAGTTTATGTGAGAAAATGAACCACATCGTGATTGACATGCTAAAAACTCTACCCCTCGAAGAGAGAAATCAATGGTCTGAAAAACTTACAGACCTTGTGGATATCTACAACCACATACCTGTTAGTTCAACAAACTACACACCTGCTTACTTGATGCGAGCAAGACCAGGTAAACTGCCAGTTGATTTACAGATGGGAACCATCGAACCAACATCAGATTCTTCAGATGAAGATTGGATAAGCCAACGCCAAGAACAGTACCAGAAAGTACAAAAGAGTGTTGAAAGAAACTTGAACATAAGTAGAAACAAACAAGAGCACGACTTTAACAAGCATTCCTCAGCAGAACCTCTAGCCACAGGTGAATTAGTGCTAAAAAGAAAGAGAAGAACAAACAAATTAGATGACAATTGGGAATCAGAACCCTACACAATTATGCCGTCACAATATGACAACTCGAAAACTTGTGTTATCAGCAAAGACAAAGGGAATACCTTTACAACTGTATCAAGAGACCATTTGAAGAAATGTCCAACACAGTTAATACCCCAAGTAACCAGTTACCCTGCAGTAACTACAGTTGAAAAACCAAAAGAAAATCTAGTCCATACAGAAATTGGAGACTTACCAGCCGACTGGCCTCAATGTAATGGTGCATTCATCATACCAGTTATTTCATTCTACCAGCCTGTAGAAAGTCAAGAACCAATGCCAAATCAACCAGTTCAACAAGAACCAGTTCAAGTGCAAGAGATACAGCCTGTTATCTTGGAACCTGAGATTCCTGTAATCGGTGAACCTGCTAGTCTCACAGTAAGAGAATTCCTACACAATTGCCTACAGAGGATAGTCCAGTAGACAGACTACGTACATACTATGGAATTACAGAAACACGTAGGAGCAACAGACCAACTACCAGTACGTACACTACAAGCACATCTTTTGAAACACCCACACTACGCAGATCCACACGTAGTACATTAGGACAACCCCTAAACAAATATGGAGAATGGGTTTAGAATGTAGTGGAACCATGTTACCTGTTAAGCACTGTAAATAGTACCCGTGTTCAAAAACTGTAAAAAGTAGTGTACAGAAGGGTGGAGGAACTGGGTTCTGTCCCAAGTAAATTAAGTTGGGGACAGAAAGTGACTGGGTAGGGTAGGTTAGACCCGGCCTCCTAAGCAGAGACACCCATAGGGAATGTATAAAGTTTAAAATGTATACCCATGTATGTGTTTAAGCCATCAGAGACTTTACTGCTGGACTTTACCCTTTTTCCCGTTTTATAAACTTGGACAATTGTCACAATACTTGTGTGACCTAAAACTTACTTTTCCCAGCCTGCGGCAGATGGACTAGTGCCGTATGGACTGTTTTTCATATTTTTCCTATTTTTCCCCTTTCTTTTTCAGTGATTTTAGTATTTTTCAATTTAAGACTTTGTAAGTACTGGTTATTAAATGTATATAAAATGTTTAGTGGTTACGTTGTAAAAGAAAATTCTTTGCTCAGTCCGGGAGAACTGAAGTTAACTAAGGGGGAATGTGGCTCCCTGGCACCCTGGTTGGGGCACCACAGAACTCTTGGTACACAAATGGAATGTACACAGCAAGCAGCACTCACTAAATAAAACACCTTTAGACACCCCTTTTCACCCCAGGCCTCTAGGGGGAGCTCCACTGGTTACCTTAAGCCAGTTCCCCCTATAAATACGGGTCCTGGAGGGAGAAACAGTGGAGTGTGCAGTTGCTTTAGAACTGTGAACAGCTAGGAGAGCTGACCTGGTGTTGGAGCCACACTAGGCCGATGCCAGCACACCCGGGAAAGTGAGAGACCCTTGCAACTGGAGTCATAAGACAGGAGGAAAATACCACAAAGGGACAGAAGAGTTATCCTAACTCTCCCTAACAATCCGGTTACTGGAACCGAGCTGCAGGAACTACAACGCAGACTGCAGAGAAACCAGCACCCACACCAGGGAGTCTAGCTCCCTGTACACCTGAAGCACCACCTGATGAGAGCCCAGGAAGGAAGGAAGAATTTCCTACTCCCTTATATAGTGCCCTCTGTGCAGCTAACTCAGGTAGATCACGTCTCCCAGGACGTACAACCCGGTCCGGCAGGATTCCATATCCCCAGACCTCACCAGAACAACATAGAAGGAAGCCTACACCACTGCTTGCTGTGGAAACTCCAGGAGTGTCAACCTCATCACCCGGTCCGAGTGTACCTGTTGTCACCAGTAAAGGTACCAAAAGACCTTATGTGTCCGAGCATTATTCCTGGACTAATACGCAGTAACTCCCTGAGCTGCCATATTCCATCAAGGACAGCTCCTGGCCCCGGGGACTCCCGCTCATCCTGTGGGGAGCTTCCCATCTAGCTGCCGTACATCCCCCTGAGGCCCAAGCAGCGCCGGTGAGATCACCGGATTCCCGCAGGTGGTGTCGCGACAAGTAAGAATTAACCCCTATCCGTTCAAGCCCTTTTTGATCTGACCACCGGGCCCCACAGCCTCAGGCGCGGAACCGTTTGGGGGTTTGGGCATCCTGAAAGTTTTAGCAATCACCAGCTCTCCTCCCTGTGCATCGGGGAGCAGTTGGGTCAAGAATGATTGGACAATGTTCTGTAGGTTCTCCGACTCCTGCGCCTCTGGGATCCCCCGAACACTGATGTTCCCCTTTCTGGCCCCATCCTCCAGGCTGCAGATCCTGAGTTGAGCTTGTTTCAGTTCCTCCGCCATCAGGCCATAGTCAGTAGCCAACTCGTTATGGGCATCCACATATTCGACCAGTTTTTCTTCAATGTGATCCGTCCTTTCTCCCAGGGAGGACAGATCCTTGCAAATCTCCCCCAACATATCCCGCATATCGTCCTGTAGGGAATGCCGCAGCGATCCCAAAAGGTGTTTAAGTTCCTGTCGGGTCGCAGGTGCGTCGTCGTTTCAGGATGCAGGTGCGTTGCCGTTTCGGGTCGCAGGTGCGTTCTCCGGGCTGCGGGAGTGGGAGGGAGGAGACCTGGGAGCCGGCGCCATCTTAGCCTGTGGGTGCTGGGGCTGATCAGGGCCGAAAAAGTCTGTGACCCTTTTCGTTGATGCCCGATGCCTGGAGGAGTTTCTAGGCATACCTGGGGAGATCTGGGGAGATCAGGGAAGCTTCTGCCACCGGATGGAGTCTGGATGGAGGCTGTGGACTCACTGTAAGTTGCCGTTAGCCCGGGAAATCGCAGGAGCTCAGAGATACATGTCCAGCACCATGAGCTCCTAGGCCACGCCCCTAGGGCTCCATCTTGTGACCATAGTCCCAACTGTAGTGGAGTACTACACCGCTTTTCTGGGTGCAGTACCCCTTTTGTGGCACCTACGTAGAGGGGCGCCACAATTGCATGCAATTTTACTTGCAACTTACTGGTTGCAGTGAAATCATGGACGCATTGTTCTATTTTGTTGCCGTGTACAAATGTAACAATGTGTTCATGATTTCACTGCAACCAGTAAGTTGCAAGTGAAATTGCATGCAATGTTGCGACATGTAACGGTACCCTCAGTGCGCATGAGCAGCAATGCGTGTTCATGTGAGGAGCGGCCATGATTGTAGGCTGAGCTCAGCACATTGCATGCGTAACCGTTACTAGGAGGCACAGACAGGTCGGGCAGAGCTGTCACGTGACTCAGAGGCAACTCTGCAGCACCACATACATGGGGAGATTGATGAAAAACTAGACTTTTTTTTTTTAAAAAAACAAATTACAAAAAGTAAAGTTATCACAATCGTAATTAAATCAAAGGATATTGTATTCATGGGAAAACCCCTTTAAGTTT
Organism: Allobates femoralis; assembly: GCA_033576535.1. Lineage (NCBI taxonomy): Eukaryota > Metazoa > Chordata > Amphibia > Anura > Aromobatidae > Allobates > Allobates femoralis. Next base: position 165,988,329 of record JARQOC010000005.1, on the reverse strand, counting down.
CAATCCTAACAAAGAAGATCCAGTCCTTATCTAACATAAATATTAGGTCCCCTCTCTGCCTGGCACTGGCAGAAATACATACTAAAGTTTTTCACAGTAAGTCTGGTTTAACATTGCGATTTTCTTTCATCCGTGGCTGTCCGATGTAAATCGGACAGCCACGGATCCGATTCGGCCCCTATGTTATCCTATGGGGATCGGATTTGGCCTAATTGCCATCCGATTTTGTGGGATCCGATTTGTGTCTGATTTTTTGCTGTACCCAAAATCGGAGACTGCTCCGATTTCGGGCACTGAAAAAAATCGGATCCCACAAAATCGGATGGCAATTAGGCCAAATCTTATCCGATCCTCGGGGTTTAACATGGGGGGCCTATGAGCGCGGGTCCGAGGAAACAGCTGATCGTTCCCGGGACCCGATTTTAGTGTACTGAGCATGCTCAGTACACTAAAATTGCTCCTAACCCTCTAATTTCACTTCTGCAATGTTTATACATTAAAAGAAAGAGTTAAAAATTAAAAATCAGTATTCTCACCTATCCGCAATCCACCGCTGCCTCCAGCAAGGTCCGGGTGCTTACAGGACCTGCGGTGATGTCACAACCCTGCAGCGTCATCGCGTCAACGTGTGACCCGATCAGCTGATTGGCTTGTGACGTCACCGCAGGTCCTATAAGCACTCGGGACTTGCTGGAGGCAGCGGTGGATCGCTGATAAGTGAGAATACTGATTTTCTTATTTTTAACTCTTTCTTTTACTATATTTTACTTCCGCAATGTATATTATACATTGCGGAAGTGAAAGTGCCCCGCTGTGTTTGGATCCGTGATAATTACGGACCTGGACACAGAATAGGTCACCCCCTGTGGTGTCCTTTCCTGTCCGTGGGGTCCTACAAAAAGTAGGATCCCACGGACAGGAAAAAATATGTGATGTGAAACCAACCTAAGAGACAATGGAGGTTTCATTTAACAAAATGGATTCTAGATACAGGGGTGGACCTACCGTGGTGCAGCTGGTTCAGCTGCACCAGGGCCCCGACCGGCTAGGGGGCCCCTCAAGCCTGCAGGGGGGCCCCCAGCCGACCCCCGTAATCCGATGTCAGAGGAGGGTCAGGCAAGTGAAGCAGGAAGCTTCCTGCTTCCCCTGCCTGATCCCACCCCTCCTCTCCTCTGCTGCACTCTGCATGAACTCGGCGGCGCGGCTCAGCAGGTAGGAGAGCCGCATCACCAATAACCGCCCCCCCCCGAACACTGTCTAGATATAATGACATGAATCCTGCTGTCACAAGTGTGTGGCTATATGGCGGCAATACTGTATGGTGGCAGTGTGTGTGACGTATGGCGGCAGTGTGGCTGAATAGCGGCAGTGTGTGGTTGTATGGTGGCAGTGTGGTCTTGTATGACAGCAGTGTGGTCTTGAATGGAAGTAGTGTGGTTTTGTAAGGCGGTGGTGTGGACCTGTTTAGCAGCAGTGTGTGACTGTATGGTGGCAGTGTGGTCTTGTAAGGTAGCAGTGTGGCCCTGTGTGGCAGCAGTGTGACCCTGTATGGTGGCAGTGTGGTCCTGTATGACAGCAGTGTGGTCTTGAATGGAAGTAGTGTGGTTTTGTAAGGCGGTGGTGTGGACCTGTTTAGCAGCAGTGTGTGACTGTATGGTGGCAGTGTGGTCTTGTAAGGTAGCAGTGTGGCCCTGTGTGGCAGCAGTGTGACCCTGTATGGTGGCAGTGTGGTCCTGTATGGCATCAGTGTGGCACTGTATGGCGGCAGTGTGTGACTGTATGGTGGCAGTGTGTGACTGTATAGCGGCAATGTGGTCTTGTATGGACGCAGTGTGGCTGTATGGTGGCAGTGTGTGGGTGTAGGGTGGCAGTGGGACGCTGTATGGCAGCAGTGTGTGGGGTATAGATTGCGGCTTTATTAATACGGCATGGATAAATTACATAGCATAGAAGTCACGGAGGATTTATTCTTTTTAATGTCTTTTCTTTCTTCCTTGTTTTCTTTTTTTATTCTTCTTTCTTCCTTTTTTTCTGCAGTACTATGTGATGCTGTATATGGCATTATTAATATGACGCATATATTCCACACTTTGTAAATCAGTGAGGATTTTTTTCTTTCATTCTTTTTATTTTTGTTTTTTCCTAATGTAATCCTTGATATCTTCCTTACCTCATTTTCCTTTTTCTTACTTCCTCTCTTTTCTTAATCCCTCCCTTTCCTTCACTTCTTTTGTTTAGTTTAGTTTTGTTGAGGTGTAGGACTTCACACTGCAGTTTTTCACTGATCAATGTCCATCAGTGTTTGGGTGCCAAAACCAGGAGACGAACCAGGAAAGGAACTTGCAGAGAAAAACTAAAATTGAAAGATTGACACCTGTTCTGTGTTTTGGATACACTCCTGGTTTTGGCACCCAAACACTGATGGACATGTGGCGCCCCTGCATCCAGGAGGCCACAAAGGGAACTGCAGGTAGGACGACAGTTGAACACCAACACCGTCACAGCCCACACACCCACGTACAGTAGAGGGCAGCATCCAATCCGGTGTCTGGGAACTCTAGGCAGGCGAGGGGTGGTGGGTTTAGAGACAGTGAGTGGGCAAACACGTAGTCAGGTGACAGAAGGTAGAAATAGTGAAGGGGGAGGAGAAAGGAGTCAGAAGGCCGAGGTAGGCTAAGCAGTAAAGACAGAGATCACACGTCCTGGCAAAGTGGGGTGTAGGAGCGCAGAATCTGAACAGAGCCAGTGCGAGCCGCAGAGAGAAAGCACGTCCAAAGCCAGCACCCCAGGAGTGTGAGGGAAGAGAGGGAAAGTGACACTGGTCCCTAGCAACACGGTCGAGACGGCAGACTGCAGGCGGAGTAGCCCTCCTATGATACCTAAAGACACAGTGGAGAGGGCCTGGTAGAGCCTCACACAGGAGGACTGCTGGAGGCTAGGCTGAAGTAGAGTGTCGGCTCTAGAGGGGACCGTAGCTTCACCCGGCGTCCCCAGACAACCGACGGGGGACCACAACTACACGTTAGGGTCCCTACCCCAAAGGACAGGCAGCTCAGTGGCAACTCGGAGGGCTCATAGGAGTCCGAGCCACCGCCATACTGTCCGGAGTCACGCACACCAAAGTGAACAGAGAGAGAGAGTCAACAGCCTGGGAAGGACACAGAGACAGAGTGAGGGGTCACAGTAGGAACGACCTGGCTGCAGAGAGTAAAGGGAACCCGGAGGGAAAAGTGTGCCCGTGTAACTGAGAACTGAACTAAGAACTGTACCTGAACTGTGAACTGTAAATGAGAGCTTTGAGAAGTAAACACGGTGAACCCTGAACACGACTCCCTTGCATCTCTCTGCCTGAACACGACTCCTTCCATACAGGTTTGCAGAGATCTCCACCTGGAGAGCCACAGCTTGCAGACTCCATCGCTGAAGGAGGATTCCTGCAGCATCTGGACAGTAAGTGTACTGCACTCAGCACCAGGCCTGCACACTACACAATAGACTTCAACCAACACTGCCCGGGGAACTCAGTTCTGCCCACGGAGAACTATTCCATCCTAGCTGCCATCACATCATCCCCGGAGGTTCTGCGGCAGCGGTGGCCCCATTACTGGCCACACACTGTGGGTAGCGTCACGACTGACATTTTCCCTGTAAATATCCCCTTATTATTGCCAGGGCCCGGGACACGGTCCGGACCAGGACCACCCTTGACTTTCCCCAGTAGCAGACCCGGTCCGGTACCGAATACCCTGTCCCAGTGGGCTCAACAGACACTGATCAGTGAAAAACTGCAGTGTGAAGTCAGCCTCAGAAGCTAGGAGAAAGAGTCCAGCAGTGGATGAGTGTGTGGGCCTACTGATAGCCTTCGGGCTCTGCAGGACACAGGCTGTGGACAAGAGCCAGAATCTTAGGCTGTCAGGACTTCATGCCTGACAGCAATCTGTCATTATAATTGTAAAATGAAAATATCTCGGGAATGGTACATGCTACAGAAATTCTGATTACATTTCTGAAATCTGCGCCTCACAATACAAGTGACCATAGTAAACATAAAAAAGGTTAAAATTTGTTGGCCAGTGTAGTAGGAGAAAACTTACCATCGATGCCAAAAACAAAAACCAACACTGCACTTGCAGGATGCAGTCAGACCCCACTATGTGAAGCAAGCCCAGGTGCAGGCTAATAAATCACCTCAACCTACAACAAGGTGTGGGAGGCGACCTGCCATGCATACAATGGGCCTGCATAGGACACCATTCACACTGATACATATGATGCAGAGTGCCTGAAAGCTACCCACTTGTTCTGCTGCCTGACCAAATGGGCCACACAGTACAATACCTCTGCACCACTAGATGAATGGCGCCCCATGGGCATGTACAAATTTGTCAGGACTCATGAGCATGGGGGTCCGTGACGGGGATCATGAGCTTAAGTGCCTTGGCCAATACATGAACAATACCCCATTTATGAAGTTTTTTGTTTATCATATAAAAAACTTTTTTGCACTTTTTTATCAATTCGGGGTGCAGTTGGGCCCCATGGGGCGCCATTCATCTAGTGGTGCAGAGGTCTTGTACTGTGTGGCCCATTTGGTCAGGCAGCAGAACAAGTGGGTAGCTTTCAGACACTCTGCAACATATGTATCAGTGTGAATGGAGTCCTATGCAGGCCCATTATTTGTGGCGCCCAACCATGTAGGTGTCACAAAAGGGCTACTACACCCATAAAAGCGGTGTAGTCACCTCACTGCAAGTGGAATTATGGATAGTAGGTGGAAACCTGTACCCACACCCCCACACTAGTCACACAGTGGGAGGGACCCCAGGAGGGTATATAGTCACCTCCATGGGGCACTAGTCTAGTCTAGAGTCAGTCTAGGACTCGGGGAGGAAGGTGGCCGGACGGTGGGTCTGGACCAGATAATGGGCGTCTGGGTCAGGCTCACCAGGAGAAAGGAGGGTTTCCTCGGCTTAGGGACCCAGAGGAGAGGACAGAACATATCCCAGAAACGAAGAAGGAGTGGGGAGCAAAGTAACCGGAGAGTTTGCCCCAGGAGAGAAACCGGGTACCGGAGCCCGCACCTGTGATAACCTTTAAGGCTAACAGAAAATCCGTTGACCGGGGGTATCTTCAGATACGGCCCTGACTCCTAAAGAACCCATTAGAGAGAAACAGGCCCCGCTGGAGAAGCAAGCGGCTAGCCAGCAGAAGGTTCACCCGACGGGAGCAAGGGAGGTAAAGAGGAACAGCAGGAGGGCAGATTTAATCTACATGAGATCAGACTTCACCGCCACTGGGAGGCAAGGGAAAAGAAAAGAACAAGAAAGGCACACAGTGAGGGATCCATCTACCAACCATAAAATCCACTTGCAGCACCCGTTGCCATTTGTCGCTGTAACATCTTACTGCACAGAAGGACTGTAATGATTCTGAAGGTTTTTCAGTAAAGTACCCGGTGAAGTGACTTCTCGACTCTACCGCATGTTTCCTTGCTTAAACTTATTCCTCCCACAGAATCGCTGCCCCGGAGGTCCAGTCCTGCCTGCAGAGGACTATACCACCACTGCCGCAATACAATCGACCACTGGAGGACTGTAGCGGCGCTGGTGAGCATCACCAGGTACTGCAGGTGGCGTCACAAACTTTCTTTATCTTTTATTATTTTCCTTATCCCTTGACCACCAGGGCGACAGACTCAGGCAGCCACCCGTGACTTCCAGACTGCCCGCCTGAGAACTGAGTACCCTGCCCTGGGCGAGTCATATGTGCATGGCAAGTCGCCTCCCACACCTTGTTGTAGGGTGAGGTGATTTATTGGCCTGCACCTGGGCTTGCTTTACATAGCGGGGTCTGACTGCATCCTGCAAGTGCAGTGTTGGTTTTTGTTTTTGGCATCGATAGTAAGTTTTTTCTGATGCTGCTTTTTCTTAGTAGTTTTTGTACAAATTTGTTAGGACTCATGAGCATGGGGATCCATGATGGGGATCATGAGCTTAAGTGTCTTGGCCAATACATGAACCAATACCTCATTTATAAGGTTTTTTGTTTATCATATAAAAAACTTTTTTGCACTTTTTTTTATCAATTCAGGGTGCAGTTGGGCCCCATGGGGCGCCATTCATCTAGTGGTGCAGAGGTATTGTACTGTGCGGCCCATTTGGTCAGGCAGCAGAACTAGTGGGTAGCTTTCAGACACTCTGCATCATATGTATCAGTGTGAATGGCGTCCTATGCAGGGCCATTATGTGCGTGGCAAGTCGCCTACCACACCTTGTTGTAGGTTGAGGTGATTTATTAGCCTGCACCTGGGCTTGCTTTACATAGTGGGGTCTGACTGCATCCTGCAAGTGCAGTGTTGGTTTTTGTTTTTGGCATCGATGGTAAGTTTTTTCTGATGCTGCTTTTTCTTAGTAGTATTTGTACAGTGTAGTAGGAGACCTCAATATAGGTTTAGAACCATCCCTGGACACCTCAGTTCGTAGTTCATCACTATCTGACGCAGCTGCACGCAAACTTAGACGGTCATTATATGAACATTAATTTCTAGAGACATGGCATTTCTTAAACCCAAGAAATAAAGACTTTTCTTTCTACGGTACATGACTTGTATTCCAGATTAGACTATTTCTTTTTTAAACATGAACCTTGCACATCTCCAGCAAGCTGGAATCGGCATGATCGGGGCTACTGCACCCGGGACGCCGGAGGTGCTGGCAGTGCTTCTGGAGGCAGCCATGGACTGTCCGGTGTAATTCTGGGGTCGACGTACGCCCAGTCGTCGTCGCTGAAGAAGCCGACATGTTGGAGGCCCCCCTAGTGAATTACAGCCGGTCCTTAAAGAGTTAAACAGTTCAGGAGTTTCCGGACTAGGCCGCAGCGCTCGGGAACGCTCGGCTGAGCGAGGGGCGGGTTTCATTTTGCGCTCTGCAAACTGGCACGCCCCCTTTCTTCCCGCTCTTCGGCGCAGTAATGGCGGCGTAGTTTAAACAGTCACTCAATACAGTCAATATACGGCACACAGTACCCGGTAATACCGGGCACGGGATCCTGTTTGTGACGCCAGAAAGAGATGTGTCACCCCAGGGTGTGGGGTACTCAGGTATCAGGTGGCAAAAGGGGATTAACTGTGTCACGGGGAATGGCGGCCGCACCTGATCCCGTGTCCCGGGGGACTGTTCTTTTCAAAAGGGGATTATGTACAAGGGATTATTTACAAAGTTAGTTGTCGTGACGCCACCTGCAGTCTCTGGTGATTAGCACCAGTGCCACCACAGTCCGCCGGAGGTGGATGGTATTGCGGCTGAGATGGTGTAGTCCTCCGCAGGCAGGGGCAGCGTAGTGAGGAGGGACTGGTTGGAGTGGAGCTGGTATTGTATAGGGTGAGTTGGAACAGTCTATGGAGGATACTGGGAGTGGAGAGGAAGGACACACACGCAGGAAAGTCTCTTTTACCTTTTACTGGTGTTAAGCAGGTAAAAGGATCTAGGGCACTGCCGGGTGGTCAGGTTGCATAGTGGGTCCCCACAGCAAGTGGGTATAAGGCCTCCTCTGCTCTGTAGTGTTCATCTGAAGAACAGCCTGCTTGCAGCCTGACTTGCCTCCTCTCTCTTCCTGACTGTAATGTCCTTCTCTCCTCCTGTGCGGTCTCCAGGATACCTTCTCCTGATCACTGCGGCTTTGCCTTGCTGTGTCTGATTCCCTCTAATAACCTACAGAGGATACCAGGTAGCTGAGGCCTCCACGGTGCGACGGGGTGTTCTGTGGTCCTATAGGGTCCCACAGGTGCAGATCCCCAATATCCGGTGTTTCTCCTGGGAAGAACTCCCTCAATTTCCTTGCTCCCGTTTACTGTCCTAAGCTCCTCGCCTTCAGTCCCACTTAGGCTGGCCGGACATAGAAGGGCCACTCCGGGTCACTGTTTCGGGCCTAATCGCAGCACCGACCACCAGGACGTCTTTGCAGCTCTTCTAGCGTCTGCACACTCTGACTAACTCCTGCCCCAGCAGCAGTATTTATAGGGGATATTGCGTAAGGGCAGCAAGTTGGGCTCCCCCTACTGTGCCAGGGTGGAAGGTGTTGTATGTAGTAGGTACCTGCTGTGGAAACCCAGCTGTGCATTAGAGAAGTCTGTGGTTACCTGCGTGACGCCACAGGTACACGAGTATCTCCAACTTAACATTGATGCCATGACCGAGGAACTGGAGCCTTGCTCATTTTGGGCTTCCTATCTGGAAAAATGGCCTGAGCTCACCACTCACGCCTTGGTGCCCCGCAGCCAGTGTTCTCTTAGAACGTGTCTTCAGCGCTGCTGGTGGTGTGCTGATAGAAAAGCGCACGCGTCTGTCCATCCAGAATGTGGACAGACTAACGTTCATAAAGATGAACAAGGCATGGATCCCCAAGAACATTTCTACCCCTGTGTCATCCTGGGGAGAATAAAGCTTTGTGGATTTTTGACTAAAAGTCAACATTTTAAGTTTGCAACTGTGAGGCAATTGATGCCACTGAAAGTGGTGTCTGTGCCCAAATTTTTGGAAACAATGGAGACTCTTCTTGTAGTCCCCTAAATGTGACACAATACTCCTCGTCTGCGCGAGGCCTTAAGGGTATGTCTCACATACCGAGATCGCTAACGAGATCATTACTTTTGTGACGCAATAGCGATCTCAGCAACGACATCGCTACGTGCGACAGGGTGTAACGATCTGGTCCCCTGCTGCGAGATCGGCAATCGTTACACAGCCTCCTGGTTCATTTTTTGGTCGTTGCGCTCCCGCTGGGAACGCTGTATCGCTGTGTTTGACACCTTACCGACGATATCGTTGGCAACACATAATGAGATACGTAGGCGTGCACGCAATTGCCTCTTTACACGCCCCGCATCTCTCCAATTGGCCACTACTGCGGTCTCGTTGAACTTATAATGAAGCACTACGTGGCACTTCCGTTCCTTTGTTCCTGACCATGCTGGCTGCAGATCACGGCAGAACTCTCTAGGGTCAGAGTCCCACATCCCCGTGACTTGCAAGCATTGGAAGTGTTCACTATCACTGAATATCGATGTAATGGCTGCTACGTTGCCTTCTTTTAAAATGACCCGCCGAACGCCGTCCAATCAAAGCGTAGTTGCGCACGTAGTGGCAACCAATGGCAAAGAAGGGGCGTGTATAATGGTAATGTTTATGTACGCCTTTGATGACGTAATATAGTCCTGTGGAGGTAAATCGTCATGTGAGAAGGAAATACAACGACTGAACAATATCGTTGAAGAAATCGCTAGGGTGGACATATCGTTGTATAGATCGGCGTGTTTGAATACCAAGTAGCGATACCGATAATGACTCATCAGCGATCCCGGAGCCATGTCGTTATCGGGATCGCTACTGCGGTCGTTACGTCTGACCGGGCCTTTACAGATACTGAGGTAAAAACCTCACCAAATACTCATCGCCTGCACAAGGCCTTACAGATACTGAGGAATAACATCACCAAATACTCCTTGTCTGCTTGAGGCCTTACAGATACTGAGGTAAAAACCTCACCATATACTCCTCATCTGCATGTGGCCTTACAGATACTGAAGTAGAACTCACCAAAGACTCATCGTCTGCACGATGCCTTACAGATTCTGAACTAAAACTCAACAAATACTCATCGCCTGCACAAGGCCTTACAGATATTGAAGAAAAACACACCAAATACTCATCTTCTGAACATGGCCTTGCAGATACTGAACTAAAACTCACCAAATACTCATCGCCTGCACATGGCCTTACAGATACTGAAGTAAAACTCACCAAATACTCATCTACTGAACGTGGCTTTGCAGATACTGAAGGGTAAACTCACCAAATACTCATCTTCTGAATGTGGCCTTACAGATGCTGAACTAAAACTCAACAAATACTCATCGCCTGCACAAGGCCTTACAGATACAGAAGTAAAACGCACCAAATACTCATCTTCTGAATGTGGCCTTACAGATACTGAACTAAAACTCAACAAATACTCATTACCTGCACGAGGCCTTACAGATACTGAAGTAAAACTCACCAAATACTCATCTTCTGATCGTAGCCTTACAGATACTGAAGTAAAAAGCACCAAATAATCATTGTCTGAACATGGCCTTACAGATACTAAAGTAAAACGCACAAAATAATCATTGTCTGAACGTGGCCTTACAGATACTGAAGTAAAACTCACCAAATACTCATCGTCTGCACGAGGACTTACAGATAGTGAGGTAAAAACCTCACCAAATACTCATCGTAAGCACCAGGCCTTACAAATACTGAAGTTAAACTCACCAAATACTCATTGTGTGCATGATGCCTTACAAATACTGTAGCAAAAACTGATTTTGGAAGGGCATGACATGTCTATATCTGTGTCTCCTCCTCCTTTTACTTGTCTATCTCTTTTCTTTTCTCTGCATTTTTATATGTACTTGTCACTTTTCCATGTGTTTGTTGTATCTTCTGAGTAGTTTGTCACCTTTTGGACACCTTAGAAGGTGTTTTCTATGTGTTTGTGTTTGCCTGCCATTGTTTTCAATGGTATTCGATGGTGTTCAACGGTGTTCAATGAACATTCGACGAACAACCCCCCAATGCGACAAATCGAATTCGAACACTAGGGTGGTGGCTCATCACTACCTCTAACCTAGCATTAACCCCCTAACCCAGCATTAACCCCTAACACAGCAATAACCCCTAACACAGCAATAACCCCTAACACAGCAATAACCCCTAACACAGCATTAACCCCCACACAGCATTAACCCCTACACAGCATTAACCCCCATACAGAATTAACCTCTAACCCAGCATTAACCCCTAACCCAGCATTAACCCCCATACAGCATTAACCCCTAACCCAGCACTAACCCTTACACAGCACTAACCCCTGCCCAACATTATACTTTAACCCAGTATTAACCCCTCAGCCTTCCCCCCCTCATATATTATCAGCCCCCCCACCGCCAACCCCCATCTTCAGCTTTATGAGCACTTAGCTCCTCTTGTGTTCTCCTGCTGGCCTGGTGGTGTCTTATTTTTCCTCCTCCTCCTTCCTATCATTGCTCTTCACTCTCTGCAGAGGCAGCAGAACTTCAGTCCACGGAGCTGGTTAGACCCATCTGACCCCGGAAGTGCAGGTACCGCTATTTCAGCTCCCTGTGGCCGAGAAATATGGAGTTGCACACCCCAACACTACCGCCCCGCCCCCCGGCTAGCTTCCCTCTTTCCTCCGAAAAGACAACAAATTTTGTCTAACAGAGGGGAGGATTAAAGTAATTAATGATGAAAATTAGCCATGTGCACCTCGGGGCCCTCTCCCGCTCGGGGCCTCGGCACATTGCACCGACTGCACAAGGGATAAGTCCAGCCCTGAAGCAGGGTTTGGTGTCTCCACATAACCCGTTTTGTACTAGGATGATATGTTTTTAATTTTCTAAATTAAGTATACTGTATGTTTATGGGTACAGAGTGCCACTGTTGCCTTCTTCTTGACGAGTTATATAATCCGGCTCAGTTCCACAGTTTCTGAATGAAAAAAGATCTGCTGAACTGTTCCACATAGTCATGAACTCACACCAGCTCTACAAAACTTGACAGGAGCACAGCTGACCTCTGGACATTTGTAGATTGCAGTGCAGACAGATCGGGCTTTAGATCTTTCTGCAAAGAGACGAGAGTTACGGTACAATCCTTAGCAACTGTAGCCTTTGCCCCGATGATAATCGTGCCTTTAGTGTAAATAATACGTAAAGAACGTATAATAGTAAATTACATAAATTATCAAGTTTAAAACTTTTGTTCTATTTTACTGACTTTATTCTGTTTTACAGAGATTTTGAGCAGAGCGATGCTCATTGGTGCTACCCTCCAATTCTAAATGCATTTGCTTCTGAAAAAATGTAGCTAGGTTGTCTGGGACACATCAACATTACTTTTCTCTTCCATGAATGTTACTCATCAGCATGTCAGTGCAACTTAGAACCACAAGATGTCTCTCTCACAACACAAACCTTTTACATGAGTAAATGTAAGGTAAAACATTGAGTAACATTGTAAACCTTTGCTTAAGGCTGTATTCCTAAAGAGTCTCCTTTAGGGTATGTGGACATGTTGAGTATTTGGAGGATGCAGACGTTTCTGCACCATTTCTGCATCTGTTAGCAAGAAAAATGCATTGGACAAAACACACATTTTTTAACGCATTTTTCAATTTTTTTTACGATCGTTACATCATCTGCATTTTTCTAGTATCTAGTAATTTTAGACTGCACTGAATGCAATTTGAAGTGTATAGAGCCTAAACATAGATACAGATAGATAGTTAATAGCTTGTAGAACTTCCATTAACCAAATAAATAATGTGAGGTCCGCCAGATTTTTTTCATATCAAACCAAAAGGTAAAGCAGACAGCTGTGAGCTGATATTATCAGGCTGTGAAGGTCCATGATTATTGGGCCTTTACCAGCCTAAAAATACTAGCCCTCAGCCGCCCCAGAAGTGGAGCAACACAAGATGCTCCAATTTTGGCTCATCGCCTCAGCTCTTCTCGATTACTCTGGTGCTTTGTCAATTTGGGCAATGGTTTTTGGGGTTGATGTCAGCTGTGTAGTGCCCAAAAACACAGTTGGCATCAAGCCCTAGGGCTAGTAATGGAGTGGTGTCTATCAGACTCTCCCATTAGTAGCCCAGTAATAAATGAAGACATACACAAAAACACTTTTTTGCAAAAAATCACTTAGGTTACATTCAGACTGTTTTTTTATCTGTTTTTTTGTAGTGCACTGCAGAAAACGGATCATTCAAATGACACCCCAGCAAAGTCTATGGGTTTTCATTTTTGCCATTCATACTGTGCTCTTTTACAGTGATCAGTTTTTTCACTTTAGGAGAACTCCGTTCTTGATAAGGACATGTCAATTTCTGTAGCGGTTTTCCCATAGAAGTCCTTCAAAGTGGGTAAAAAAAATGCAGCAGTCAAAAATGGATCAAAATGTGCATCTAAAAATGGATCTGTTTTTTTGGGTGCATTTTTATTGACAGCTCCTAAAAAAGTAGCAGAACAGAAGCAACAAAATACTGCACAGTCTGAATGTAGCCTTACCGAAACGTTCTTGCTTTTACCAGTTTATTAAAAAAACATAAACCCACGCAGGTCTGACATAGTCTAAGGAATCAGCTGGAGTCCACCAAAAAAACATCCCAGAAGCTGCTGGAAGCACGCCGAAATCCATATCGGGACATCCAAGTGATGGGTGTACCACCAGCCGGACACCAACACTACAGACCTCGCCACCCACCGGCACACTGACCGCACATCTGCACTCCCACTGCAAAGGACAACAGCGGAAACACAGATGCTGCAAAAGGACCTGTGGTCATATCATAGTCATGTGATTAGTCACATGACTGTGACATCACCACAGTTGCTGTAGTACTGACAAGGACTGTGACCCGGGTGGGGGGGTAGAGAGGGTGTATAGGGCCAGAGAAATCAGAGGGATGGCCAGAGAGAGTGCAGGGTGTAGAAAGAGTAGAGAGAGTGCAGGGGAAGACAGAGACTGCAGAGAGTGGAGATTGAGAGTGCAGAGAGCTAGAGAGAGCATAGGGGGGCCAGAGAGAGTGCAGGGGGGCAGGCAGATAGGCTGCTGGGGGGAAATCAGAGACAGTGCAGAGAGGGGCCATAGAGGGCACAGATGGTGGGATGGCAGAGAGAGTACAGAAGGGGCGGAGAGAGTGCAGGGAGGATTAAGAGAGTGCAAGGGGATAGAAAGTGCAGAGAGAGTGCAGGTGGGCCAGAGAGCATAGAGAGGGGGCAGAGAGAGTGCAGACGGGCTAGACAGTGTAGAGGAGGCAAAAGAGACTGCAGGGGGGGGTAGAAAAGTGTGCAGAAAGCACATAGAGAGTGCAGAGGGGTGCAGAGAGAGTGCAGAGGGCCAGAAAGAGTGCAGGGTGCAAGAGAGCGCAGAGACCACTTGGGGGCTAGATAGTGCAGAGAGAATGCAAGGGGGTGCAGAGCACAGAGGGGTGACTGAGAAAATGCAGGAGGGGTAGAGAGAGTGCAGGGCGGCCAAAGAGAGTGAAGGGGGCTGAGAGGGTGTGCACAGGGGGCCAGAGAGAGTGCAGGGGGGCGAGAGAGTGTAGAGAGGGGCAGAGAGAGTGCAGGGGGGTCAGAGAATGCAGGGAGGGAGCAGATAGATCGCAGAAAAGGGCCAGACAGCTCAGTGGGCCAGAAAGAATGCAGAGGGGCAGAGAGAGTGTGTAGAGCCCCATGCCCTGGGGTACTTGGGTATCAGGCTCCAAGGGTAGCGTTAATGTGTCACGGGGGATGGTGGCCGTGCCTGATCCCGTGGCCTGGCTGACACTTCAAAAAGGAATATATTTACAGGTGATTAGAGTTTTAGATAGTTCACGTGACACCACCTGTAGTATCTGGTGATGGGTCACCAGCGCCGCCACAGTCCGCCGGAGGTAGATGGTAGTGCGGCTGAGTTGGCAAATCCCCCTACAGGTAGGGCGATTCCTCCGGGGCAGCGTAGTGTAAAGGGGCAGCTTGGAGTGGATCTGTAGGTAGGGATGGGGAGTGTTGGATCAGTCTATGAGGAACACCAGGAGCGGAGAGGAATGACGCACACACACTGCAGAAATCTCTTTTACCTTTTACTGGTGGTACGCAGGTAAAGATGTCCAGGGCACTGACAGGTGACCAGGTGCACAGTGGGTCCCCACAGCAAGTGGGTATAAGGCCTCCTCTGTTCCTCTGTGGTAGCTGAAGCCCAGCCTGCATGCAGCCAGACTGGCCTCCTCTCTCTTCCTGTATCTGCTCCCTCCTCCTGTGCGGTCCACGGTTACCCTCTCTGATCACTGCCTTGTGATTTATCACTGCGGTGTCTGGCTCCCTATCTCTGGACTCACAGGGGGACCGGGTGACTAAAGTCTCCATGGTGCGACAGGGTTTTCTGTGGTCCTGGAGTATCCCACAGGTGTGGATCCCTGATTTCCAGTACGTCTTTGGGTGAACTTCCATTAGCTCCTCACTCCCTTGGCTCTCTACTCCTCGCCTTCTGTCCCCACTCAGGCTTGCGGGATGTCAGAAGGGCCACTCCGGGTCACTGGCTCGGGCCTAACCACGGCACCGACCACCAGGATACTTTCGCAGCTCTCCTAGCATCTGCACACTCTCACTAACTCCTCCCCCAGCAGCAGTATTTATAGGGGAACTCACCTAAAGGTGGTGAGTAGAGCTCCCCCTACTGTGCCGGGGTGGAAGATGTTGCATGTTTTAGGTACCTGCTGTGGAAACCCAGGTGTGCATTAGAGACGTCTGTGGCTACCTGCGTGAGCAGGGCACCACATGCCTCCCTAGATAACTTCAGTACTCCTGGACTGAGCATTTTTGTTTTAAACAAAAAGGAATAATAATTTTTCAACAATTATAACAGGTAACATATTTACAAAGCCTCAAAACATAAAAATTTACAAAAAAACACTGAAATATATTGGAAGAAAATTGGAAAACTCATGTATTAGCATATGTCTATATAATAAACCTGTTAGGGCGCCTCCCCTTCAGGAATATTTTGATACAGCAAACTAAGACTTGGTTGTCTGTTATTCCTCCGTCCATTAACGAGATAAGAATCAGGCATTTTGCCGTGACAACATGATCTAAGGCTACCAGTTCTAATGGTTGTTTGGTGATGATAGGCTGGAGTGGTGCTTTCTGGCTGTCATAGTCTCTTCTTCTTAATGAGCATGGTCCACAATTTTTACACCATCTCTCTATGGAGGCTCTCATGCTGATCCAATAGAATCTTTCACGTAACAATATTTCTAGTTTTCTCCATCCAAAGTTTCATGCTCCATCATGGTACGCTTCCAAAACCATTTGGACATCTCTCTTTGGAACCACAACTTGCCATACCATTTCATGTGTTCTTGGATTGATATACCGTCTGCACAGTTGACCTTGATAGATGAATAACCTACTTCTTTCTTTCCACAGGTAGTAGGCCTCTGGTGGAGCATTCCTTTCAAGTTGGGAATCCGGTTGGGTTATTAACTTCTTAACAAGGCTCACTGTTGGATCACTGTCTTGAGTCTCCTTCATTCCATAGTGAGGCAACGGGTTTAGTGCAACAGTCTGACGGTTCTGGTAGATGTGATCTTCAGCCATTTTCCATTTTCTACTTTTATGGAAAGCTGGGAGTTGTATTTCCTCTAAGTCATCCTCTTCTTCAAGTCTTTGTAGATGTACTTGAGGGTTTCTGGAGAGGGCATCAGCATTTGCATTGTTGTGGCCTGCCCGGTATTTGATGGTAAAGTCATAGTTCGACAGTCGGGCCATCCAGCGTTGCTCCAATGCACCAAGCTTCGCGGTATGCAGGTGTATTAACGGGTTATTATCCATGAAGACGGTAAATTTCAAAGCTGCTAGGTAATGCTTGAACCTTTCTGTTATAGCCCAGACCAAGGTCAAGAACTCCAACTTAAAGGAACTGTAGTTTTCTGGGTTCCTCTCGGTGGGTCGAAGTTTTCTGCTGGCGTAGGCAATTACTCTCTCTCTACCATCTTGAATCTGGGAAAGGACTGCTCCCAGGCCTACATTGCTTGCGTCAATGTAAAGGACGAATGGTAGGTTATAATTGGGGTAAGCCAGGATTTCCTCACCGGTTAGAGCCTGCTTCATCTGTTGGAAGGAATCTCCTTGTTCTTCTCCCCATTCCAATGGTGGCTCTGAAGATCTTCTCTTAGATTGGCCTACCAGAAGATCTGGGGTGCTGCCATTTTTGTGTAGCCCTTAATGAATCTTCTGTAGTATCCAACCAAACCTAAGAACTGACGTACCTTGGTGACGGTAGTTGGTCTCTGCCAATCCTGGATAGCTTACAGGAAAAAAATAGTTGTTTTTTTTATCGGCTTGTGGAGCGCTAAATGAATCACAAGCAGAGCTTCAACTAAAATCAGACCTTTATTGGCCCCTTGTGCTGCCACAACATGTTTCAACAGTACTCTACTGTCTTCCTCAGGTGGTTTTTTATCCAGGGTTGTGCGGATATTCCTGGAAGGTCCTTTCACAGGGAGCGCTCTCTTTTCTCTTTTCTGTCTAATCCTGGATAGCTGTCACTTTTTCTGAGTCTGGTGCTACTCCATCTGCGCTGACCACATGCCCTAGGTATTGGACTTTAGGTTTCAGCAGGTGACATTTAGATGGTTTGAGCTTCATCCCGTACTTTGCTAAAGCTGTAAATACCTCCATCAAGTGTTCTACGTAAGTCTTGGAATACACCATGACGTCGTCCAGGTATAACAGTACCGTCTCAAAGTTCCAATGTCCCAGGCAACATTCCATGAGTCTTTGAAACGTTCCTGGTGTATTGCATAACCCAAATGGCATTCTGTTAAATTTGCATAGGCCCATTGGTGTTGTGAATGCAGTCTTCTCTCAGTCTTCTTCTGCAACAGAGACCTGCCAATACCCACTGGTGAGATCTAACGTGGAGAAATAGTTAGCAGTCTTTAATGCAGCAAGAGACTCCTCTATTCGGGGTATCGGGTAAGCATCTTTGTGAGTAATCTTATTGACCTCCCTGTAATCCACACACATCCTCATCGTGCCATCCTTCTTTCTGACTAGGACTAAAGGGGCTGCCCAGGGACTACAGCTATCTCTTATAACTCTGGCTTCCTTCATGTCCCGCAGCATCTCTTTGGCATGCTGGTAGTGATTTGGGGGAATGGGTCTGTGTCTCAATTTAATTGGGGAATGATCTCCTGTGGGTATGCGATGGCGTACCCCTTTAATCCTCCCAAAATCTAATGGATGCTTACTAAATATCTGTTCGAACTCTTGTGCTACCCGGTAGACTCCGCGCTTCTGGTGAGAAGGGGTGGCATCAGTTCCTACGTGCAACTGCTGACACCACTCCTCTAGCTGTCCTTTGGAGTTGTTATCCTCCGCCTGACTAGACGCGGAAACGGGCTCTACAGCCTGTATGTTGTTGTTACAGACAGTGTACAGCTTTGCTACAGTAGCATAATAGGGTAGTTTTGCTTCCTGTTCCCCACAATTTAATACACGGATTGGTACTTTTCCCTTGTGTACATCCACCACCCTCTGGCTGTCAGTAGTGTAGGTCTATGCTCTGAATATACCGGCTCTACAACTGCCTGGTATTCTTTTCCTCTGAGACCTATTGCTGCTCGACACCATATCATCATTTCATTTTTCGCTGGTAACACAATGGGAACCGGGTCTGTTACCCGAACACTGCCAAGCTCTCCCCCAGACAGATTTACCTGTTGCTTGTGGATGAGCGCTCGGATTTCTCTTTGGATGACTCTCGTCTGCCCATAACCAGCAGTCTCAGCAATCTGTCGGAGTAAAAACAACACTTTTACAAGGCAGTTTTCAACCACATTAGTACCAATTACCATGTAGGACTATTTTTCATCAGGATTATCCTCTACCACACATATCTCTTGACCTTTTAATTCTACCCCCCCCAGCTTTATTGTCACTTCTCTGAACCCCACCTGATTCTGTGGTTGCCCATTAGCTTCAAGAATGACAAAGTTAGGGTCTGAGGGTCTAAGATCAGTGTCAGACTAAAATTGTTTCTAAAGGATATGTGGGATGGTGGTAACCTGCGACCCGGTGTCCAGTAGGGACGACATGGGGATTTCTTCCAGCGTAATGTTGAGGTACGGATGGCCTCCCACGTACCGATTACGCCAGTCATATGGGCCCAGTCGTCCTACTCCTGGGGGCTGGCCCACGGGCCCAGGAATCTAGTGTTTAAAGGACATCCTCTTGCAAAGTGGCCTGATTTGTTGCATTGTAGGCATATAGGTTGTCCTCAAGAATCCTTGTAGTCTCTGGCTCTGCGTTGGAATGGTGCATTGATCCCCTGAACGGGCGACTTGTTGGTCCCCTCCACGGGCGACATGGGTCTACGTTGGAATGGTGCGTTGGTCCCCTGCACGGGTGACTTGTTCTTCCTCTTCATCCATGGGACATCCTCAGGGCAATCAGCTAGTTGGATTTTGCTTGGTGGTGGTGCCCCAGGCATGGCTTGCAAGAGTTTTAGTACATAGTGCATATTTTTGGTTAGCTGCAGCACCTGGTTTCGCAAGTCATCATCTGAGTTATTTGCTACAGCTTGTCTTTCCATTTTTGCAGGATCTTTAGAAACGGGTTTAAAGTCTATGGGAGAGATGTTAACCTGCCAGGATTGGATTGCAGGCTCTGCAGATCCCTTAACACTGTTATAGCACGATCTTTTAAGTCATTAAAGTTCACAGTTGGATGATCCAAGACCCACATGTGTACCTGCTGGCTGTGGTAGTTTGACCTCAATCCTTCTGTAAACTGCTTTGCAAGCATTTTATCCTCTTCTAACACATTTGCCAGGTCTACCTGCTTTAAGGACCGGTGTGCCCCTTGTAAACGGAGGGCATAGTCTATGATGGTATCCTGCGGTCTCTGCTTGCACTGGTAGAACAGCATCCTCAATTCAGACTGTGTGCGTTTTTCAAAAACAGCTTTGAGTTTGTCAAACACTTTAGCAGCAGAGTCCTTGTCAGCATCACTCCAGGACTCAACCTCCAGCTCCGCTGCGCCTGTTAATTGTCCCAGCACAACGGTAGCTCGCTGCTTTTCTGTCATCGTATACATGTCCAGCACTGCACACATCTTTTGTTTGAAGACTGCTAGGGTACCGGGTTTACCTTCATATGTTGGCAACCATTTTGCGCCCGGTATGTACGGCAAGGCTATCGGCATTATCGGGGCCGCTGCTCCGGGTGCTGCATTCCGGGTGTCCCCTCTGTCCGGGACCTGTGGATCATCTGAGTCACTCATGATGGGGCCCCCCTAGTTAATCGCTGCCAGCCGGTGAGGTAAAGCAAATTTTTCCGGTCGTCGGCGGCTCTGCAGGGGGAGGTGAGCACCTCGGGTATTTCCGGAACTGGGCACTGCGCTTCACTAATCTCTGGCAGAGTGAGGAGGGGGGGCTTATCTTACCCCTCTTTTCCGCCAGTGCAGTACAATTTCTGTGGCGGAGTAACGGCGGCCCGATTTTACAGTTGACAAACAGTTAATAAAGTTCAATTCTAGGCACACAGCACCCGGTTTTACTGGGCACAGGATCCTGTTCGTGACACCAGGTTGAGGCGGTCGACAGGGTAGGGGGTACTCGGATACCGGGCTGATGGCGACTTGGATGGGGGATCACGGCTGGTCGGTCCCCGATCCCATGCACTGGACCCTCAATGGCGTGGATGGTGGGGGATGATGGTGGTGAAGGGGATTGGTTACGTAATGACACCTGTGGTACCTGGTAACGTGTATACTAGTGAGATGATGGAGGTGCAGCTCAGTGTAGTACAGCTCCCCACAGGTGGAGCCTTACCTCAGGGCAGCGGGGATGGATGAGGGGAGTCGTAGTAG